>OZ025291.1:203276054-204476054 GCA_964019185.1 Maratus speculifer
CTTTCTTCGCCACATAGAATATTTCGTCGAAATTTGGCACAATGGCGATCTGTACCTGGTCTGCGAGAAACCTGGGTGGCAAGAAATAGAAAAAAAAAAAAAAAATAAAAGAGAAAGGAAGATTGTACTGTTTGTAATGAAAATGCATGTAGCCATTTAATTATAAAAAAGATAAAAAATACCTCATTTTTCTTAGAAAGGACAGAAATTCATTGATTCTGGAAGCCATCGATTATTTCTGAAGAGATCTCATTGTTACTCATGCTCGCAGCAGTTGTTACATTTCAGTTTTCAGTTCAGTAAAAGGCATACAATTTGTTCGTAACACTTTGCTGAAGGAATAACCTTATTCAAAGCAATCATATGGGTCCAAATATACAGAACATGGGGTATTTTAGTATTACTTTTGAAGTGGAATAGGTAATCTAATCCAATGATTCTTCTTTCTGGCAAAGAAGGTCTCCTTACTGGGCATTCTCAGAATAGTTTGAAAAAAAATGCTGCTTGTACTATTTACGTATGTAGTAAAGGATCAATTAAATTTACCGGCAAAATTTCAGTAGAAAGTCTGTAAAAAATTAAAATATTTTCGAATATTTGGCGAGAAAACAGGAAAGCGACACGAGATTTTTCGAGCAGAATTTTTCCTTTTCAAAAGCAAACTATTCTAATGCATTTGAAAATTGCTTGTTAATTGTCGCTTAGAAGCCTTCATTATTCCAACCAGTTATTTTTTATTGTAAAGTTTACCTTATTTGATCAGAGCATTATTCGTGATTCAATTACAAAATATTTTCTGTTTTTAAACTGGTGATAAAAGATTAAAAATTAAGCAAACGACTCTCGTCGCGAAGAGGTTAAAGAGTATTCGACATAAATGCGTATTTTTTAAAATTCTGTTTTATCGCCAGTCGGTAAAAATTGCCAAATAAACGAAAATTTCATTATTTTTTTTACGGATGTTGTATCGAGGTTTCGCAAAAATTTCTTTTATAAACATATATATACTCATGAGAAGAACATTCTGTAATTTTTTCAGATTTTTCTAAGTATGCCCGTATAGAGACCTTCGTTTAAGTCTTCAGTCATCTGGCAAATGAAGTTCTGTCTCACCCGGCAATAGGCATAAAGCAACGTCTATGGATCAAATCATAACCGTAAAGAAATGGGACGAATTCCTTATTTGTAAACTTCCTCCATTTCCCCGTATTTAGTATTACATCGATAAAATTTACCAAAACTATCACGCAATGATATTCTGTGCCATGTGAGAAGTTTGTGAGGATTGAGGCTTCAGTTTGCAATACGAAATTTCTATCCTTAAAAGCTACTGGGACAGAGATTTTAAATTTGTTTTAATACAGTAGAGTATTGCTATTCCGATTCATTCTATTCCAAAAGTCCGCTCATTCTCAACAGAGTTTAGGAAAAATAGCGATTTTTTAAACTTAAAAACAGGAAAATTTAAAAACATGTTCACAAATTCGTACATTTATTGTTATACAAATAAGTTAAACATACATACTTTATGAAAGCACTTGAAACCAAATTAGAAAGAAACCTGTTTACTTACAATCATGTCGGTTCCATTTATACAATTATGTAAAATATTTTTAATCACCGCTAAACACAAAATATAACTAATTTACATACATTTAAGAAATAAAATAAATGATTTTTTAATCGAATGATAATATTTAGTTTTTATTAAAATGTTGAATAAGTAACTTGTTTTTTGTCATCGTTGACTCAGATTTATGTGTGGAGAAAAAGCGTACTTATTGCTATGGTACTACAGTTGTAGTTTTTATATATTAGTTTGTTACATTTATATGTATGATTATATATTTTGTTTATTAGTCCGTTATAAGAGTCTGTTATATATTAACAGCGAATTTTTAATTAAATTATTAGAAATAACAGAACCTTTTCACTACGAGCCGGTCAATGCTGAATAGAGTTGACACTATATTATCTACACGTAATTTATACCTTAACAAATAAATACGTTGACTTATTATTAGTGAAATCCATCTACTCCGAATTCCGGCTAAACCGAACAGAGTTCGGTCCCAATTAGTTTGGAATAGCGGGACTCTATTGTAAACAGCTTGTTTAGCAAACAAGTTTAAACAGCTAAATTAAACAGCTTGTGGCTCAAATTTGAACCACAAAAATAATGGAGTAATTAAATTATGTTAAAATTCTTCCTTCAATGAGGCCTACTCCATGCAAAATCTTCTGAGCACGTGCGGAATGTTCGCTGCACATCTGAGCAAACTCTAAAAAAACATAAAAGGAGTAATTACCTAATTTACTACCTTCCTTGGATAGTGCCATGGATGGATTTTGATGATCGATTGTAAATGAATCAGGAAAAACAAAATCATCAAAACAAGAAAAATTAACAAATGCGTGTGCAATTTGTTTCTACACTGTTAAAATTTTGAAACGTTTGCTGGATCGTCACTCCACTATTTTTATAAAATATCGCTATTTTAACCAATGAGAAGGCTCCATAATACAGTGAAGTAATCGTTTTCTATAAAAGCAATGCAGTGACGACGCGTCAAAAGTTTCGAATTTTTAACAGTGTAGCATTCAGCCGTGAAATGCAGTCGTTGAATCCCATATTTACCTCCTTTATTTTCCCATATTTATCCATTATAAGTTAAAGGACGGATCTTTCCTATTACACCACTTACTTCTAAAAATAAATTTCATTTATACATTGGATTAGATTATTCTTGAAATAAAATAAATAACTAGAGAAATCAGTATTCAGGAATTCATGAATACATTTTATCAGAATCTTCGTTCTAACAAAATTTCATTCCTTTTCAACTATTGCTTGTCAAAATATGACAAAATATATAAAGCTTCTGTCACATACTTAATAAGTTTCGTTATTCAGAGCCGATGCGAGCAAGTCTTTTGGCATTATGCTTTATCTATTAAAAGTATCTTAAATTTATCACTATGTGTCATCCACATCTTCGATATATTTTCAACAAAACACGTCATATTTTTATTTTTTATTTCCTTTAATCGAACAACAAACAACATTTTTCTCGATTCACGCAATCACCAAATTTCTTTTGGTTTAAAAGTTGCGTGTGTTTTAACATGCAAATGTGATACTTTTTTGTTTTGAATAAATGTAAAGTGGGTAATAATAGTAATGGATTGTAAATATAACATAAAATAAGCAATATTTGTATATAAATATATATACATGTACATATACACTATTTGGCCAAAAGTGACCGGCCACTTGCCTACTTAGAAAAATACATGAGGAATTATCCCAAAACTCTAAGTGTAAATATAATACTACAGTTCATACATTTCCGTGAAGATTTATCCGGAAACTCCATAGGGGACTGCCAATAAATTGAAAATATTGAATATCTTCTGGATAATGCTGTTAAAACAAATGCAGCAAAAGCATTCAAACTATAGATTATAAAGTTGGTTACTGTTATAAACTGTGTTTATTTTTATGCGGATTACATGTATACTCGTAGAGAAATTAACGTTTTTATTAAAACAGTCCCAAAATTTTCCAAATTTTTTGCTTATAATTTGCAGAGTTCTTGATAAAGAATAATATTCTTATCCGAAAATATTACAAACAACATCGTACACAATACCCTGAAATTAAAATAAATAAATAAATAAATAAATAAAAATTGAGTGAAAAATGAGCAGGTTCATATTGTGTTAGCTAAATGTAGCAACTTTTGTGAAAGTTTCGAAACCATAGCTTGAAAATTCTGAAAGTGATCATCGATAGAATAAGCTCAAATTCTGTTATATCCAAAATGAAGCAAAAGGATGAGGGGCTGTATCCATTTATCTATTGATAATACAGAATACCTAATACGACACGTACTTCTATATTTAGATACAGCCCTTCATTTTTTTGCTTCATTTAGGGAACAATGGGTTTTGATCTTATTCTATCGACGATCAGTTTCAGAATTTTCAAGCTATGATTTTGAGACTTTCACAAAAGTTGCTTCATACATTTAACTTACACGATATGCAAATAAAATTTTTATAGCGTTCATGCATGTACAATGAATAATTATTTAGTAAACATGCTCATTTTTCATACAATTATTATTATTTTTAATTCTGATTACAGGGTATTGTGTACAATAATGTTTGTCATATTTTCAGAAATAACATTATTTTAAATTAAGAACTTTGCAAGCTATAAACAAAAAACTTGGGAAAAATTCGGGATTGTTTTTCAAAAATCTTAATTTCTTTACGAGTATACATGAAATTCACATGAAAATGAATACAGTTTATTACAATAAGCTACTTAAACATAATCTACAATTTAATCGCTTTTCCTACATTATTTTTGACAGTCTTACCCAAAAGATATTCGTTCTTTTTCAATTTGTTTACGATCTCCTATGGAATTTCGGGAAAAAATCTTCACGGAAATGTATGACCTGTGCTATTATGTTTACACACTTAAAGTTTCAGGATAATGCCTCATTATTTTTCTAAATATTTAACAAAATGTCTAAAATCATAAGTGGACAATCACCTTTGGACATATAGTGCATATATATATACTAGCTGATCCGCCCGGCGTTGCCCGGAACCATACATATTTCAAACAAATAGCGAATATTTAAAATCTGCATTCATACTAAAATAGAAAAAAAAAATACCTGGAGAATATTTTAATTTTAGAATTTTTTAAATTTGATCTGCGTGAATACAAGTATGTATTCCGGTTACAGAAACCATGTTTTGGAAGGATAAAGAAATATAGTCGTTGGTTGATTTAACAACTAAAAATTAAAACAGCGCTTAAAGAAACAAGCTTAAACAGCTTGTTTAGCGAACAAGTTTAAAAAGCTAAATTAAGCAGCTTGTGGTTCAAATTTGAACCACAAAAATAATGGAGTAATTAAATTATGTTAAAATTCTTCCTTCAATGAGGCCTACTCCACGCAAAATCTTCTGAGCACGTGCGGGATGTGCGCTGCACATCTGAGCAAACCCTAAAAAATATAAAAGGAGTAATTACCTACCTTGGATAGTGCCATGGATGGATTTTGATGATCGATTGTAAATCAATCAGGAAAAACAAAATCATCAAAACAAGAAAAATTAACAAATGCGTGTGCAATTTGTTTCTACACTGTTAAAAATTTGAAACTTTTGCTGGATCGTCACTCCACCATTTTTATAAAATATCTCTATTTTAACCAATGAGAATGCTCCATAATACAGTGAAGTAATCGTTTTCTATAAAAGCAATGCAGTGACGACGCGTCGAATTTTTAACAGTGTAGCATTCAGCCGTGAAATGCAGTCGTTGAATCCCATATTTACCTCCTGCTCTCATTGGCTGGCTGCTTCGTTGCCACGGATTGGTGGTTAACTGCAAATAGCTTATAACCTGGCTGTTTCGTTGCCGCGTATTGGGAGAAAGTACGGTAAAATTTTAAAATCAGGCTGCAAAGCAAAAATCAGGCTGCACCTCCATTTAAAAAATTTTACCGTATACAGTTTTCTTCAATATGTATTGCAAAGACTGCGTACGGTAAAGTTTTGTTTCCTGCTTAGATATTGAACTCTTAGTGTATTTTTTATGTTTGATATTCTTTATCACTAATCTGATTCATTTTTAATATCAGAATAGCAATTTGAAACAAAAATTTACCAAAGTTTTTCATAAATGGATCTGTCAATTTGGACTTCTAATGGTCATAATTACTCTAAACAAATCTGCACAGCGAAGTATAACAAGAAAATAATGTGGTCATAATTTCCCCACTGCTGGTCTTAATTACCCTAAATTTTTGTGACTATGAGATTTTGATCAGGTAACGATAACTTTTTATATAATTAAAAAACAGACAGCTATGAGAATTTAAACTTTAACCCTTTCGGGTCCGAATTTTTATTCAATTAAAAAAAAAAAAAGATAATTTTACGATAATAATATTAACACTAGATATCAAAATAGATTAATTGGTGTTTAAAAAATACTTCATTGTCTGAAAGGTAAGGAATGTTGTGGTTTTGCGTACTATTCAAATTAATATTCATGTGACAATAGGCTAAAGAATAATCTTTGGGGGCGTTTAGAAAACGTTGTATTACAATTAGGTTTAGCTTATGTTACAACTTTCTAATACTTTTTGAGCTTTATTACGCGGATTTTTTTCAGGAAAGTAACTTTTATTATTAAATTTAAAGACTAAAACACATGTTTAAAATAAAAGAATTGCAAACAGCTCAAAGAGAATGAATCAAATAATAATAATTATTGTTATTACTAAATGCCTCAACAGAAATGAAGTCATATAGTAAACGTATAGACATATGCTAACATTACTACATTTAAAAAGTAGCAAAAGCATTTCTTAAAACAAAATAATACTTCATTAAAAGGCATGTACTATTAATAGTACACCAGATACGAAAGAATTAAAAATGTGTTCTTAAACGGTCAAAGTTACTTCTTATGTACTAAAGATATTACTTTTCCAAATAGAAAAAAAAAAATAACAATATTGAAATTGTACAAAATTGTCATAATTACCTCTCCTGACCCTATATCTGTTGACTTATAAGATTTTAAAACATGAAATATACATAAAAAATAATAAAAAGATACGTGTGGCACTCGGGGACTGCTGCGGTAAAGCTATTGCATAGCATTTTTTTATCAACTTATGCAATTATAATTAATTATTTATTTTTTATTTATGCAGTTTTTTTGTCTTTGATATTAATTCAAGTTTTTTCTTTTTCTTTGATATTAATTCAAGTTTTTTCTTTTTCTTTGATATTAATTCAAGTTACACTTTTTGAGCGTGATGACCGATAAGAAAACAAATTTTTTTCTTTTATTGAATAAATGAGAAGTCTGCCGAACTGAAACGGTGTTAGCCGGAGTGTTAGGTTTTTTTTTCTCGTTACGGAATTTCTAGATTCGGTCGCCACGCTCAAAGCCCGCGATAAAAGCTATGCAATAGCTTAAAAACTTCAGATTGTCATAGTAAAATTGTTGTTTTAATTTGAGGATATAACAACATTGTTAAAACAGCAGAAGTGTGTAAAAAAGCTGTCCACACTTGACATAGAATGAATTATAGGGGCTGTGCAAACATAACTTTATCAGCGTTTTGGCAAATTTGGACCTTTTCCCCCACACTTCCGATATTATACGTTATCATCTCTCGACTCCCCGTCCCCCGGTAATGATATCGTTATCAAAGTGTAAAAATATTTTGATTTCTAGAATTTATTTCTTATGTTCGAAGAGATATACGAACCTGGTTGCATTTGATTTGCGTATACTTTTATAATTCAAATGAAGAGAAGTCAATAGAATATCACTTTGCATATGAAAATACTTTATATCAAATAACACTTAAAAACAAGTAGTTACTATTTAAAAGTATTTTATAATAGCTTTTTAGTGACATAATGCATTCAGCAGTGATTAAGTCCTGTTGCACTTGCCACGACGGAGGAGGGGTGGGGGAGGGGGGGGGCAAATAGAAATTCTTATCAACAAAACAAGTGGACAAAATTCCATATCTTTCTTTTTTATTTATTAGTAAACACAATTTTCGTTTAAAATATACTTCCATATAGTTTCCGGAACCGTGATTATATATGCATGCACATATTGAAGAAGGTTAGGAATGTCAAACGTTGCGGTATTTCTATTTTAGAATTGAATAATTTAGTGATTTCAATAAAAACTTTATATTTTCATAAAAATTTATAACAGCCTAAAAAAGATAACATGTTATTTTGGACTAAAGATCATGTTACAAATAAAGAGAACATTTTGATTGGATTAAAAATGATATCAATATCAAAATACATCCTCCCTCCTCCCTCCTCCTAGAGATATCTTACGATATCATATGTCAGACCCCCCCCTCCCCCTTCTCTCTAAAATGATAACGTTATATTTTCACAGCCCTATATGCAAAACTATAATTATGAAACAGAAAAGCAAGAAAAAAGAAATTCATGTTTCATGAATAATAATAGAATACTTTATTTATTCAACTGTACATTTATAATGATATTTACAAATAAACTCAATCTTTCGCATCACAGCAATGCACCCATTTGACACACAGAAGTTTCATACGAAGCTCTCTAAAAATACTATCTTTTTTTTTTCTGTCTATATTTTTCAGGTAAACATTTCCTCCAAAAAAAATTGGTTTAGACGGATCATGTTTCATCAAGTTCTTCAAGGTACCGAAGTAGTTTAATGTGTATGGCCTGATTGAAAAACATTGTGTCGAAAGCAGTACTATGAACCATTGTCTAAGTTGCGACTGTTGTCTTCAGTCGACGTATTCTAGATCTTATTACTATTATAAACCCAGGACAAATTGCCAAGGGTCTATAATTCTTGGTTAAATTTTTGTAATACAAAGCAACGTTCAGAACGAATGGGTCATTAACATATAGTGATCAAAGTAATTTTTTAGAATGTTTGTTAAGTATTAAAAAATTTAATCAAAAGTAATTAAGAATTTTTTTTTCTTAGGAAGATTTTTTTCTCATTCACTATAGTAATCCAATCCTTTTAAACATTTAGAAAAAAATATTAACGCTGAATATTTTGTTTCTTTCGTGGATAAGTTTCAGCGGTCAAATTCACTGTTAAAAATATTTATTGATTATTACAAAATGTAGCCTTGAATATCTTGTATAATTTTTATTTTAGTGATTAACATTTAGTGATCAAGTTTTAAAGTACTTTTATTATTAGAAGGTTAAATTAAAAGTATTGAGAAGAATTTGTACTTTCACTGATTAACTGTTCTTATATATTCACAAAGCATTAAAAAAAATAAGTAACAGCATTGAAAATAATTTGAAATAATTGATTTTTTTATTGATTAACTTTTAATGATGAAGTTCAGTTTAAAGAATGTTTATCAAATATTGGAAAAATTAAATGGATACCTTTTTAATTATATAGATAAACTAATGAAAAGTGTAGTGGTTACTTTCACTAAATATAATGCTGATTGATGAATATTAGGTACATAAAAATTTTTAACCAGGAAAAAATAATGATTTTTTGATTATTTTATACCATTTTTAGAGCAAGAAGACACCCGTCTGGGACCCCAACCATTAGGTTTATGGGTTGTAATGCCCCGAGGAAAAAGTCCCAACCCCGTCCATCGAACACAAAGACAACGGAACAGCCCAGCGGGCACAAACTGGCAAAAAATAAGAGAAAAATACGCGATTTTTTTAATAGTATTAATTTTTATCAGACAGCAGTTTAAATAAAAGAGAAATGACTTTATTTAAGAAACCTTTTAGCATTTTAATATTGAAAAAAAAATAATAAGAAGAAATTACTCTTTTTGACCATTAAAAGCATAAAATATCAAATTTCCCAAGAGGGGAGGGGGGGGGGCTAGGTGCGAACTCCAGAGTTCCGGGGGTGGTCCCTTCTGGGTCACTCCCTGATTTTAATGATGGTATAACATATGCGGGGGCACAAAGCATGTGAGGAAATAGGAACATTATCTCTAATATATCTGAATATAAAATTGTCCTTCGTAATTTCATTTAAAATAGGCAGTTTATTTAAATTTCACACATTTTTTTCGGTAAAGAAGTTTATTTAGATGTTTTATTTTTCTTTCTTATGACTTATTAGCTTGCGTTTTAGTATTTTTTTTTCAAACATTAGAGTATAAAATATTTTGGACGACCAATTTCCTTTCACAAACATAAAGAAAGAGTAGATTTTGACACATTGAAAAATGCATTATTATTAGAAATTTTTATATAAATATAAAAATAAAAAGTCTTACGCATAACTAATTAATGAAGCATTTTGATGATGCATCAAGAATAAATTTAGAAATTATTCTTTTTAAAATTCATTTTTATTAAACACAATTTTTCCTTAAATTATAAGAAAACATATTTCTACTGTCTCTGTATTACCAAAACATTTGTAGATGCTCTTTAATATGCATTTTTTTTTTTCAATAAGTAAAAAAAAAAAAAAAAAAAAAAAAAAAAAAAAAAACAGTTTAGAAATTATTAATTTAGAAACATTAAGATTTAATTATACAAAGTATTATCCTTGTATCTAAATAACTTAAACTATAGAAATTATTCATGAATTCTTCATGAATGAATAATAAAAATTCTTTTTCAAATTTATATTTATTGGATACAAATTTTCCTTAAATAAATAAAAAAAAATATATATATGCTTCTATTGTTTCCTTATTACCAAAACTTTTGTATACGCTCTTTAATATACGATTTCAGTTTTTCTTCTTCCAGTAAGTAAAAAAGAACAACCAATTTTAGGAATTATTGACTTAGAAGCATTAAGATTTAATTGTACAAATTATTATCTAAAAAGCATCTCTATAAAGCATCTAAATAACTTGGAATATAAAAATAATTCAAGAATTCTTCATGAATGAATTAAAAAAAAATTCTTTTTAAAATTTATTTTTATTGGGTACCTATTTTTCATTAAGGTAAAAGAAAATGTATTTCTACTGTCTCTGTATTATCAAAAATTTTGTAGACGTTCTTTAATATACGATTTGTGTTTTTTTTTCCGTAAGTAAAAAAGAACAAACAGCTTAGGAATTATTAGCTTAAAAGTATTATTTAACTGTACAAAGTATTATTCTTCCATCTAAATAACTTGAAATATGAAAATAACAACAACAAAAATAAATGAATAAAAATGAGGGAACAAGTGGAAATATTTATTGAAACTTAATTTTCAAAAAACAATTTGAAAAATATAAATGATTTCACTAATATTAAGACATTTATTAACTATTTGGAAAACTGTTGTTGTCCTCGTAGAAAACTGGGAAATCTGAAGTATATCTGAATCTTTTTATTGGTTGAATTTCGCAACTTATTATATTTTATTCGTTTTCTGATTGGTCCGTGTTTAATGTGCAAAAATAGAATACTTTTGTTTTTTATTTTTTTCGTTTTCTGATTGGTCCATGTTTAATGTCCAAATTTGGAATACTTCTGTTGCACAATGACAAAAAAAGTAGAAAAAAAATTAAATAATAATTTAAAAACAAATTGTGATAAAGATTTCAAATAAATTTCATTTAAAAGTGATTTTTTTTTCTTTACGCAACGGTGTAAAAATTTAAAATATTCGATGTTTAGAAGTTTAAAAATTTGCAGTACCGAAAATTGTAAAACCAAAATTTCATTTAAAAATTGTATATGATTGGTACAGGAATATTAATTTTTAATTCATGGCGTACGTAATACAGGGTGTCCCCTCTCAACGGTGGCCAATGGCTAATTTCTAAACCGTTGGTCATAGACATATAGTTCCAATTGCAAAAATACTTTAAAAAAGGCAAAGAATTGTATTTTAAGCGATTTTGGTCAAAAAAATGTTTTACTAAAAAATTACGAAAATTAAATTTTTATACGGTCCCCCGGTCCTATAAGTGATATTTAGTAAAAATTTTTCAACACTCTAGCAAGTAATACAGAAAAGGTCCCATTTTTGTAACATTAAAATTGACCGAGTCATGAAACTTTAAATTTCATGACTTAAACCACTTTTCTATAGCTGAAAACGGATGAGTTCGACTGAGCTTTAAGGGAACGTACAGTAAGTGCTTAAAGTATTATAAAGGGAGTCGATTTCCAACACTGTTCAAAGGCTACTTCCTAAACTATTTGTCACAGACATATAGTTCCAATTACAAAATGTTTTAAATGAGCGATTTAACTAAAGGCGCTGTCACCGTATAAGTTTTACGGTAGTGTTAATTATAATTAATTAACTTCTAGATTGGTTATTAAAATAACTGAAGACATGAATTTCAAAATTCTCTTCATCGAAAAAATCAAATTTTGGGAAATAGCGAAAAAACTTTAAATGCATCTATTGGTTTTCATTATAAATTTTGAGATTGCATTGTTACAATAGTGGAGGTTTGTATAGACTGATAGAGAAATCAAAAAGCGATAAGTCGAGTTTTGAAATTCATATCCTAAATTGTATATTTACGTATGTTTTAATTTTGTAAGCAAATGAAGCTGATTCTTTTCGTGATTTTATTTTAAAAAGGTGTGTTATTTTGATAAGCTTTTATTTTATTCATAGTTTTCGTATGTAAATTTTCCTAGTTCAAAACTTATATTCAAATTTTAACTCACTTCCAAATATCTGATTGAGGTTCAATTCCCATACTTATTTAAACCCGATGACAATGTAATATAATACGATTTTAGGTGCGTTCCATTTATTTATTTTATAGGACTACATCAAATTCCATTAGGTTGAGTAATCTAATAGTGCTTTAAATATGTATCATTTCGTAACGATTTGTGACTGTTGCTTTTCATAGTTTAATTTAACAAAATTTCTGTTATTTTTTATTTATATTTCTAGCACAAATTGCATATTTTACCTTAACATGTAAATGTCAACATAAATTCAGAAACAACATTGTAAATTTTTTTTTTTACTCTCAATGTTAAAAGTTAAATTTTCTATCTGATGTTTATTTTTATTTCCAGTAAATTTGTGACTGACCCCTATTCTGCAGCAAAAAATATGCTCCAACTTTGAAAAGCTATAACTCGATCAATTTTGATCGCAGAGGAATGGGACTTTTTTTGTTTTACTTGTTAGAGTAGTAGTAAAAATTTACTAAATATCACTTATAGGACCGGGGGACCGTATAAAAATTTAATTTTCGTAATTTTTTAGTAAAACATTTTTTTGAGCTAAATCGCTTAAAAAATAATTCTTTACCTTTTTTAAAGTATTTTTGCAATTGGAACTATATGTCTATGACCAACGGTTTAGAAATTAGCCATTGGCCACCGTTGAGAGGGGACACCCTGTATAGGACTCTGTTATTATGTAAACCACATTTTGATCATCATAAAAATGATGTTTATTATTATTATTATTATTTTTAAATATAGAATTTATTTATAAGTCTTTAAAATATTAGTCTTTGAAAATATCATTTTCCAAACAATTGTTGTAATTTGTTAAATTACATTTTTTTTTATTTATATCATTTAAATTAAAATATTAACTCCTTAAAATAATAATAATAATAATAATAATAATAATAATAATAATAATAATAATAATAATAATAATAATAATAATAATAATAAAACGCTTGGAACTATAGAAGCAAGTCTCGAGAGAAATAAACTTATTGCTCTCTTAATCCGATAGAAATAGTTTTTCATTAAAAAAACTTTGGGATTTTTTTTCTTATAAAAGAAAGGCAATAGTTGACAATAGAAAAAGTAATTGGCAATAATAAATTTATTAACACAGGCTTTAAACTAATATTATCGGCTATTGGTTTGCCAGTAGTTTCTAGTTAGTAAAGGTAAAATTTCATGAAATATTTAAATCAGATACTAAATATTGTTAATTTTAGAGTTGCATTATTCTTCTAGAAAGCTAACGATTTATAATATTCTTGTTGATAAGATCTATATTTCATCTGATTAAAACACCCTATGAAATCATTGATTTTGAGTGTAGTTCTTTTTAAAGTATTTTTGGAATATCAAGAAATTTACCATATAAATGTCAACTAATTATTATATAAGTCATATTGTATAATTACTATATATAACATGCTTTTTACTTCCAATTTTTTATTGTCATACATTTAAACCGTTTTTAAGGGGGTCCGGGACACAGAAATCTACAAATTTTCTAAAAATATTTTTATTGCATTAAAAATTTCTCTATTTTTTAACGCTTAAAATGATTTTTAAATCATGTTTCTATCTTAATTAGAACAGGAAATGTTATTTTCTCGTTTACGTTTTTTTTTTTTTTTTTTTTTGAAAATCTGGTTTTCAAGCAATGGTTGTCATGAAGTGATTTCTTGTGAAAATGCGTTTTTCTTCATGATGGGGTTTTTCATAATTTATCGGATTTAAACTGTTATAACTCAAGAACCGTTAAAGATAAATATTTGGAACATGTCTTTTTTGATTGTTAATTTTTAAGTTTTTACTTACTTTTGATTCAGAATTTTTTTTTTTTTTTTTTTTTTTTTTTTTTAACATGATTTTTTAAAAATAAAAGTTAAGTCATTTTTTTCATTTAAAAAATATTTTTTATTTTTTTAAATTAATATTTAAAAAAAATGCCGAATAAAAAATTAAATTTAGATAATTCCGTTTATTTAACTATAGAAAAATTGAAATTCTAGAAGTAATATTTAGAGTTGTAACGATTTTAATCTAGCCCACTTTTAAAATAAATTTTAAATAAAAAAATGACAAGTTTTGTCATGTGATTTTGTTTACAAATAATATTGTTGACCGTCACATGAAAGAAAAAAAAATAAAAATTTTAACTCAATAAATAAAAATTATTTTAAAATATGCCCTGAACATCTTTGAGATCACTGAAAAGCAATTAAGCATTCTTTTTTAATACAGAAAAAATCCTCACAGTTTTAAGAGTATTTTGCATTAGGAATGAAAGTTATTTTATCCAAGTTTTTTCATTTTTGTATAAAACAGTACAATTCAAAATGTTTATTGCTATGAACTCTTCAGAAAGTTTGCCGAAAGGATTGCGCGATGATTTCTTTATATCGAAATCTGCTTAAGCTAATTTAGAAGGTATTTTACCAAAAGATAAATAAATAAGAAATATCATACTAAGCTCTAATATATGAACATGTTTTCGAGAATATAATTGCAAAGCTCCATAAGTATATTACACAATTTAAATTTGTCTAACTATTGATTCATTGAACAATTTATAATTTTGTTCAACTTACTCATGATAAAAATAGAATCTGCACAACATTAATTTCGAGAATATAAAAGTGTGACTGATGTGGTTAATTTTTAATTTTTTTCTGTTATTGATTTTTTGAAAGAGTTAATATAAATATATTTCTGTATTAAAAAGAATGCACGATTTTAAAATTAAATAAAACGTGTTTTAGAAAGAAAAAACATTTATTTTATCTATTTTAAATTTTTAGTATTGAATTTTTCAATATTATATATTGATTCTAAAGTTAATAGATCACATAATTTAAAATTGTATAGCTATTGATTGACTGATTGATTTTGTTTTATAAAATAAAGTATATAATTGGATAGGAGGGAGGGTTTAGGAAAAAATATATCTCATGACCGATCATTTTGATGGAGCAAATTACAAAAATAAGTTTCAAACTTCTCACATAGATAGCATTACATCATTAAAATTGCAAAATGCATTAAACATTCAAGATATACAGCTACATACTATCTATTTTAGTTCAATCTACTACCATATTCCAGAGTTTGGAATGAGATTGAGCACCTTTTTGGATGCGATTTGGATAGAACGGGCACATTAAAATGTCTTTTTGCATTCTACAAAATTTTCAGTTGCAACTGATTATATTAGAGTTTTCTGGCTTTTTTTTTTTTTTTTTTTTTTTTTTTAACAGTTTTGAAGATTAATGCTATCTATGAAAAAAAATTTCAAACTCTTTTTTTTTTTTTTTTTTTTTGAATTTGTTTAAAGAACTAATAAAGAAAATCTCTTTACTGGGCATACTCAGAATATTTTGAAAAATAAATGCTGAGTAAACTTTATATTATGTAATAAAGGATCAGTCAAATTTAGCAGCGGAATTACAATAGAAAATCTGTAAAGAAAAAAAAAATACTTTTGAATGTTTGGCACAAATAGACGAAAATATCACTTGATTTGGCAAGCAGCACTTTTTTTCGCTAAAAGCACACGATTTTAATGCATCTATAAAAATTGCTTATTAATAAATTTTCTGTTGCCTGTAAATAGTATTTAATGAATTTAAATTTAAACAATAAGTAAATTTAATACATGCATATTTTTTGTATTACTTATTTATATGGCTTGTTACTGCTGTTATTTAATTTTATTACTGTAAAAATAACTTCATATGTAACAAATATTTTCATATTGAAAAATATATTTTCACACATTTAAGTTCATTCCAAAATAAAGGTTAGATGAAGAATGTTGCGGTAATACATTTCAACATCGGAGAAGTTTTTGTTTTCATAGCAACAAAATTGAATTGACAATGCTCAACTGGAAACAATTTTAATTAATATAAAAATTTTTTATTTATGAAATTTCATAGTTCACTTTCCTTATAGATATATATATATTATAATTTTCATTGTAAAAGTATGTTAAAACAAACTAAAACTGATAAAGTTATTTAAATATTTTTTTAAAAAACAAGTTTAAGATGAAATATTTTTACCTTAAAAAGGATTCGACATAAAAACGTATTTTTTGAAATTTTGTTTCGTCGCATACCGGTGATAAATCGCCAAATAAACGAAATGTTCATTATTTTTTTACGAACGTTCTACTGGAGTTCGCCGATTTTTTTTTTTTTTTGATAAACATTTATATTCACACGAGAAGAACATTAAACATTTTTTTCAGAATCTTTTGAATATGCCCGTATGGAGGCCTTCTTTGTAAGGTTTCTATCATTAGAAGAGTTTCTCAACAAACTGAAGTTTTTGTACGTCAATTACATGATTTTATATTGAATATTTTATATGTTATAACCTTTGATTCATCCTGCAAAATTTTTCAATATTATATACATTCTCAGCTTTTAATTAATTTTTATTATGATATGAGTATTTTAATATGTCTAAAACAGGTCACAAATGATATGAAAACGTTCGTACTGATTCGAAATCTTTTTATTCTATAGAATTTACTATAAGAATAAAATCATGATAAATTCAGGATTTAAAAATGCAACTGATACAATTAATTTGGTTTGTTATTATTTTTTAAATAGATTATTATTATTATTTTTTAAATGAATTATATGTATTAAGCATTTAAGTTGAACATAAAAAAGGGAATTTTTTATTAGTTTTTCTACATTTAATATAGATTCTAATGTTTTTAATTTCTGATAATATAGGATGCTGCGTCTTCTGATGTAATAGTGTATAAACATTTTCATAAATTTGAATACATCATAATCACACAAAAGTATTCTATTTATGAAAAGTGATTTTGCTCACAGGATAAAAATAGAATTATGGTAAAGATAAATTCAAAATTTAAGAAATTCAATTAATGTAGTTAACTTGTTCTGTTACTGATAATTTAATTGATCAATATAAGATCTTTCTGTTTTTTAAGTAGTTGTTCTTGGTTTCATCTTTATGTCAGATATTTTCTTAAGAAAGTGGTAATAAAATTTCTCTTGAGTGGTACTTTGAATTTAGAGTATATGAGTGGTCTATACTAAATATATATTCTAAAGCTCCTAATAACTGATTTCTAATACAATATAAGCATCTTTATAGGTGTTAAAATGTCATAAATGATATAAAAGCTTCTCTATCGATATAAAATTCAAATATATTGAGCTATATTTTCAAATTGCTCATTTATGTTAACGTTAGAAACTTTACATGCCATACATTTTCTTATGCTGTAAACATTTTTTTTTTACTTTTTTTTTTTACAAATACATTATTTTCAAGATTTCGTTATTACCAACACAATACTCTTTATATTTTTATAAAATAATCTTTATTTAAATAACTTTTTTTTTCTTTAAAAGCACCAGGAACCCAAATATGGCGGAAAAAGCACGAATTTTTCTAGAAGGACTAATTAGAGTAGTATTTCAGATCTTCTATTAAGCTCATGTATCATTGTTTTGATTTCCATTTTTTCATTATAATAATTAAAAAACGTTTGATATTCAGTTCTTGGCGGTATCATAATGTATACTTTTCATTATTATGTAATTATTGTAAAGCTTATTCAAACGGAGGATGAAAATTTCATTTTAATAACAATTACATAAATATAGAACATATTAATCTGACTTATTATGTAATTAGACGTAAATTAATTGAATTTGAATTTTGTAATACATATAAATTGGAAAATATTACTATAAGAAAGTATTTATCTTCATTAAAATAGATTTAATTTGATTAAGAAAATTTTCCTACGTAAATAAGTGCATTCATTTCTATTCTTAGCCGCTAAGAGATAATTAAGTATCAAATTGATATGTTTAATAATATCTTTTTTAAGAAATATATCTTATTAACAAACTTTAATTTTATTATTTTTTAAATTCTGCATTTCAAATACCAAAGAAATCTTTATGCATTCTAAATTAAAAATGTAACATTTAACATTGTTTTACTTTTATTTATAAAAAAAAAAAAAAAAAAAAAAAAAAAAAAATTGGTATTTTAATGATAGAAAGAAAAATAATTAGTTTAAGGACCTTCATTCTGTTTTCATTCATGTATAAAGATTTACATTTGTAATTTACTATTTAATTGCCGCAAGTGGTTTACAACTCTTTCATTTAATTTGTCTGCCTGTTTGATCCAGAAAGTAGAAACTAGGTTTAAGAACTGCATCAGAAGTTAGTGAAACATATTTTCGAAGTCTGACATTGTATATTGCCATTTTGTCTTAAATTTCTTATTATTACTTCTAAGGACTTAAAAGAGGCTCATGTTCAGGAATCAGTATAACGACGCTTGGTTCCGGAGATTGTGGTGGAGAGTCTATAATGTTATTGTTTGTAGTTCCACGAGAAAATATTGTTGGTGTATTTGACGCTCTTATATTATTGACAAGGCAAAGGTTATCCGGAGTACTGCTTGAGCGAGCTTGATCCCGTGAACCACTATCCACACTGCTTCTTCGCCGGCAAGTAGTTCCTGTGAATGTTTTAACGTTTTGTAAAGAATGGGCGTTATGGGATGATTCACTAGGTTTATTGCCTAATGGCAATGTGGACAGGCTGGCACTTCGGCCGGTGGAAGTAGAAGATGGAGCGAAAGTTGAGTGAGATTGTTCATCCTCACTGATAGTCGGAAGGCAGGGGCTAGAAGGCCATTCTGGAAGGTTTGAACCCGACGTAGCTGCATACTCAAAAGACGTGGTGCAATCCCGATCGGTCACGACATTGGGAGAAGACGGGGAACGCATTCCTAGACCTGTCGCACTCTCGCGTCGCACGTCATCAATAGATGCAAATCGCGATTCTACGCCGATGACAGTCTCTTGAGAATAAGCAGAGGACAATGTTGTATGTAGACTGGAGTCTTGGCTCCTGCAGCCCTCGGATTTGGCATCGTCCATACTAAGCCACCTTGACATTCCGATAGAACTGCAATGGGGCAAAATTGGCATGCTATTTTTTCTCGTCGATGGTGGCTCAAAGTGTTTTGGCTGCCCATAACTTTTACGACGAGGGCTTTTTGACATAGTCCTCTGGCTCCCTTTCGCTTCTGTTAAGCTCGTATGCGATAAGGATTGCACCATGGATGAATCGGCCCACTGATGTAGGGTTCCTTCCTCAACTAAACTATACTTTCGACGGCGATGTCTATAATTACTTCGGCCGCTTTCTGGCCCTTGGTCTCCTATCAGTGCCACATTTCTTAAATGCAGTACTTTGTCCCAAGTAAGGGCTTCGCCACTAGAATGACGACGACGTTGTCGCACATTTTTCTCGAATTGTTGAACAAGCATTTGGACTTCCCAGTCAGTCGCTGTCACCTTCGGTTGGCTTGATTCGCTTAACAGCTTGTCGGCAACTTGATCCTCTTCTTCCGATTCGGGTAAAGAACTCTCTTCTACAAGTCTTTCAGGAATCGTTGAGATGATTTGAGGAAGAGTAGAAGACACCTTATCAGTGGGAGGTGGTGGAAATTCTAACCTCCAGAGTTCGTCGGAATTCGTTGCATCTATGGGCTAAAAAGAATACCAAGATATTAGAAAGATCTAATAAACTCAGAAATGTCAGCAATTTTGTGAAATTAACAGTAAAATATTCTTATAACATTAAATTATATCTAGAAATGTTTTATAACAATGAAATTTTAAATTTAATTAAAAAAGTTTCATTCTTCATACATTAAAATAGGTCAATGACTTTAACGCTAAACCTGTTATTTAGTTTATTTAAGTTCATTTCAATTGTTAATGATATTTGCAAATAAAATTCTACGTTTTTGTTTTGTCTTTTATAAACATATACTATTGTATTAAAAATGCAATAGCGTGTTTTCAATAATTTTTTTTCTATGAATGAAGTAAGAATACACAGCTTATTATTCATTGTAAAAAGAAACAACTGGAGATATATATTTTTTAAAGTTTGCACTATAGTCCAAAATTTTATAAAGTAAGGATTTCAACGAAAATGTTTAACAATAAAGTATATGAAAAAAAAAATTATTGAATTTTTAAAATTCATAGACTAAGGTACCTGTACCCAATATGGACACCCTAAGGAAAATGTATTTTTTTCACCCCCATGTACACGTCATAGGAATCCAAAAATATATGACCATTATGTCTGGACTGTTGACTATCATTATAAAAATTAACGACCTTGTAATTCTTCTGGTTTAATTTAAATAATTAAAACAAAAAACGTTTACAAGTGTCCATATAAGGAACCACCTGTCCCTATTATGGACATGCATGTAGCATTAGAGACAAGTGGCTCCTTATTCTCCTACTACACAGGATGTATGGAAGAGCCATATTCCAAGGGATTTTAATAGAGAGGGGATAAAAAATATATCTTAAAGTATTGTGGGAGAGGAGGGGGGAGGCATAGTAAATTTCTTCAGAACATGCTCTTTAGAAGGGGAGGTCTTTCTCGTTTTCGGCCCTTCGAAGACCCATGCAAAGCCTCTTAGTTACTACTAAATATTATGAAATAATATTGTTGGTTTTGCTTAGCTTTATTGTACTTGTCTGCAGAATTTACATCTGTTATTACTCAGTCCTCACAGGATGGACAAATAAAAACTTTTTCATCATGGGCAGTACGTCCCACATAGTCCTCATGCACTTATCTGCCACATGGGTTGCATAGACACATGTTTGAAACACCATCAATACTGCATAAAGAAGCAGCACCAGCCCTCCTTTGTTGGGAAGTCATACCATTCGCCAACAGATATGCTATTGGGGGGGAGGCTTCTTTTCATTTTCCTGCAAAGGCTTTTTGGAGGAAGATTTTGGGGGGATTGCTCAGATGGTATCTTGTTGAACAAAGATTTTACCTCTTTCATGTTTCTTGAATTTATTGCCTGGCGACCTTGAGTCTTCTTCCTTCTTACAGTTGGAGTCGAAGGGGACATAAGTTGTGCATATTGGGAACCGAGTATAGTTTTACCAAATCTTGTAACAAATAAACAAGGAAAATATTTTAAAGCAAAATTTGCAATAGCAATCGAAAATATGTGTTATTAGCTTTCTAAAATGCTCCACTTTTCAATATTTAATGTAATTTTACCATAACTAATAAGAATTTAAGCTCACAAGTAATTAAGATCAGCGCACCTCGATACAACAAATTTCCTTCTAAATGTTGAACAGCGCGCTTTTTTGCACTTTTCAGACTTAATTTTCTTTTCAACTGCTTTTCTTCGCGAACATGTTGAGCCAACTCTCGATCAAAATTATAACTTTTAAAAATATTAGGGGTGTCCATATTGAGAGAACTGTCCATATAGGGTACAAGTACCTTATTTATTTTTCCGAAAAAAAAAAGAGTTATCAAAAGTGCAATCAATTTTGTGTAATCAAAAGATTTTATCCGGCTTGGCCGCTCACTCTCTTATATTTTGAATTATATTTATTAAGAAATGTTTTTAAATTCTAGAAAAAAACCCACAGTTGCACACATATTTTGTTGCTTACGAAATAGAAATAAAGCATAATACTATGATTTAATAGATCTTTTTTGCCAATTATTGTTTTCAGTTATGCATAAAGTTATTATTATCACTATTACCAATTATAAAAAATCAGATTTAAGATGTTCGATAATTTAGACTTATACAATCTTTTAGAATATTTTAGTTTAAGGAAAGTTTTTTTTTTTTTTTTTTTTTAACGGACAAGAATAAAATAACTTTTTGTAACATGGTAAATAAGCACGAAAATGCTTAAGGGAATGGTAAAATATATCGATAGAATACTCTTACAAAAAGGAGCAATGTAATTACTGTTAAGGTCTACTATTAGCTAGGTATTTTATTTTAAAATATCGTTACATTTTAACTTTAATATTTCCATTAAAAATTTCTGGAGGGATTTTTATGTACATGTTAAATTATTTCTTGAAAATCTTGTTATCACTTGTAATTTTATTAGCATCACAGAAAAGGAACCAAAACTCAAATTAAATTTTTATTTTGATTTAAAATTTGATGATAAATTAAACTAGATCCAGGCACATTTGACAATTGTTAAAAGTTACGGTGATCCTTTGTAGAAAACTTTTGAAAACTCCTGTTACAAGTTAAGTTCTGACATGAACTTTAGCTCATAGTTAATGATCAATTTAATATACTATATCAGTTTTTCAATTTTAATGGAACATAAATGCTATGAATTCTTGGTTCATTTAAATTGAAAATCAAATATGTTTTGATGATTAAAGTTTTTAGTTTGAGTAATAAATTTGAGTCTCTCCACAGTCTCATTGCAAGTAACATTAATTATACTAGTGTTTAATTACATATGAAATTGATTAATTTAATTGCATATCTAATTTTGGACTTTACTATTACTGCTTTTTATCCATGCAGTAATATGGTCCTATTGGGAGCTTTACATCATTGAGTTCTGTATAACTCCAATAGCTCTTATAAAATGCATTAAAATACACGATTAAATATTTCTTTTAAAAAATGCTATAAACAGCAAAATGCTAAAAAGGAAAAATCTATATATTTTTTAAAAAATGAAATAGCTATATTAATTAAGCAATTAAATACGTTGGTGTGAAATAATAAAATAAAAAGAACTTGAAAACTCCATAAAATTCTTTTAATAAATGCGTTTAAAAATGGAGCATACATTAAAAAAATTATCGTGTTTTTGAAAAGTTCTTTTTATTTTATATTCATCATTATTCCCTCTGACTGTCTATCGAAAAAGCAAAGTTGTAATGGTGTTTTCACTAAAATTTTATTTTATCCCTTTCTTCCTCTAAAAACTGATCATTATTCCTACGTGATATAAAAAAACCTGAGCATGTACATGAAGACAAAACTTGAGAGTATTAATCATTCCTCAACGTTTTAAAACAGAGCCAAATTTGTAAAATTGTATGAATTTAAATAATGTCTGCATAGACGTGGAAATTGCAGGTCAGTGATTGAGTTATCTCGGACTTGACAGTCACACTCAGAAATAAATAAACGGATTTCACGAATTTTTTTTAATTTCTGACGAAACCGTTTCCTGGGAAATGATCCGAGAGAATATTTCGTCAAATTGAGTAAATTTGTTTCTTTGCTTGTTTGACGATAAAAATTTCTCCAAAAGTGTTTATTGGAAAATTGCAATAAGATGGATGGTGGTGCCATCTATTGAACAGTTTAAAAACGTCTGCATTAATCGACAGGGGGAAAATATAATTTTTGAGGGGAATGCTGCTTTAATTCTGGCAAGTTTTAATAAACCAGGCTAATATATTATTTTCGTTTTCCTATGATTAAAGATTAATGATACGATTAAAGATTAAATGAATAAAATGATGATGATTAAAGATACTATGATTAAAGCTAATAACTATAATATGGCTTGATTAATATAATTTATTAGAGAAATTTTCTTTTCTTAATGATTGATTAAAAAAAAAATAGACTGATTAATTTGTTGTTGAGAAATAACGAATTTTGAAGTGCATATTAGAGAAGATTTTATCACTCTGAGTAGATGGTTAAAATTTTAATACTTTAACGTTTATAAAGGGGAGAAGGATCAATTATGTATATTTTCTATTTGATTGTTATAAGAATATGTTTCTTAAAGAAAAAAAAAAGATCCTAGAATTTTGAAGTTTTAATGATAATTTTTTTGAACAATTTTGTAGAACTCAGAAATTTATTCTTTTAGATGTAAACCATAATGAACAATGCAAATAAACAAACAAACAAACAAACAAACAAAAAAAATCCTAAAAACTTTAACAGGTAAAAAAAAAAAAAAAAAGAAATTAATACAAAACAAAAGCTACATATATTATAGAATTCTATGAAAAAAGATGAAAAGTGCTGTTTTTTAAATAGATTGTAACAGGAATAACATATACAGCATATTATCTGCTTGCTAAAATCGCCAGATTGGAGGAGACAGAAAAGGGTGCTTCTCGGCAAACAGCTATCACAGCTCTTTCCTTAAAATGCATTTAAGTCTGACCGCAAGAGAAGAACAAAATTAGTCAAATATTTGAGAGTTTACTTTTCGTTAAAAAACATGCGATTTTGATACGAAATTATTGTGAACAGTAATAAAATACAGCTCAAGGATTGCTGAATCGTCAAAATTGAGAATTTCATTTCTGACAGTGCATTGGGTAACTTGAGTGCGCGAATACAAATTTACCTGTTGCTCTTCATCCAAAGAGTAACTTTTGTTTGAATTGCGAAATTTCCTTCGTCCGATAGTGATAGAAGTTGGCCATGATTTCCGCTGTTTTTTCAATTTTTCCTGCAAAGCTCGGATCTCTTCATCGTCAAGATCTCGGTCTTCGTCGTCATCTTCTTGATCGTCTCCCCCTTCTCCACCTTCCAACTAGAAGAGACAAATGAAGAATCTTTTAATTAACCCTTTAAATGCCAATGTTGCCAAATAGGAACAGTGCATTATTTGTAATACAAAACATATTTTTCCAACATAGTAACGATGTTCTTATTTTTCTTGTAAAATATATGGTTGATTTGAACTTTTGAAAAAAAAAATATTTAAGCATTTATCACAAGTATAAGGAATATGCAAATTCATAATTTAGCATAAAAATATCTTATTTCTTTTTACCGTTTTCTCTATATTACTTACATTTGACTGCTAGGAATCTAATTGTTTTTTGGAATTCGAGAAAATGCTCAAGAACAATATACAATAGCATATAGCGGAAAATAATTTATTATATTTGCATAGGTTGTCAATCAATAATCATGTTCCAAAATGCGAACACTGAAATGAAAACAGCCAAATAAGCAGCAGAAATATTCTTATTTGTTATTTTATAAAATTGTATGCATAAATTAAAACATTTGAAGCTGTAATATAGGAAAAACAAAATTATAATTACATTGCGATATTAATTCGGCGTGTAAACGGTTAAGAATTTTTTAAAGAAATTTTGAGACAACCTACATGTACGGTTATAATGATAAAGAATGTGTATACAACATAGTTTTACACGATATTGAACAAAAAAATTTAACAAAATAAATTCAAAGAGACAAAATAAAGTAACTTAAAAACTGTATAAACAGGTAAATCTAAAAGATAAAGAGCAAAAATTTTTCATTCTGAAAACAAATTGGCATTTATACGTAAAACCACTATGTGCACGTAGAGGAAATGGCAAAAACAGATTAGGATCTAAATTCACTATCTGTTAAAAAGTGCGGAAAAAGGGATGTGTATAGTCGTGGGAATGGCACCGAACGGAATAGGAAGAAGTGGAGCAAGAGTGGTCCTTAATCCACATGGTTCGGTACAAATTGTTTATAGAAAACCTATTTTTAAGGAGCGCAAAAGTTTTCAAGGCAAATGAAATTCACAAATATTAAGATGCTACTTGGTGCAGAATAATATAAATTTAAAAACAATGTTAAAAACACAAGAATAGGTAAACGATGAGCAGACTCATTTTGGTATTCTTTAGCGTACCGTGTTCAGTCCCCTGAGGACGGTACGTTACAGCTACAGAAACTAGTCTGCTGTGAATTTACATATTTTGGCGGTACTACTCTGTTATCCCGTCGACCGATTTCGCCAAATTATACAAATCGCCAAACTAATAGCCAAATTATACATATTGATGTAATTTTTATTTTAAATAATAATAAAAAAAACAAGTAATTAGTAGAATATTAATAAAAATACAAATAAAAAGTCGAATTAAAAATCACTTAATGACATTTTAAACACGTGTATCGTATTTAATATCATTGAATTGACATTCACGATCATCCATTATTGGCATTTAATCTTATAATTTGGCGATAGTATTTTGGTCGACGGGATAACAGAGTAGTACCTTTTGGCGTTTTAACATTGTCTTAAAAATGATATGGATGAAATTCATATTTTTTCTGTTTATAACACTTTCCAACAAAGTTGAAAAGTGTTTATGCTTTCAGTTTGTCTGGCCGTTCGGTCCGCGCTCTAAATCTTGTAAGTATACTCGGATTACCCTGAAATTTTTGGATGTTATTGACATTTACCGTAGTACTACCCTGTTGAAAAGGAAGTTCCTACCATGATGAGTTTATTTACAGAGATAATCAAAAGTTTTACGTTACATTACGGCTTATGGGAAAAAATCGTTTCAAATGGATTTTAAAGGTGTTATACCCTGGCAAACATATTAAAATTTATATGCATATCCGAAGTGTACTAAAATATGCATTTTGTAAAACATGCAGTGAAAATAATAGTTATTATTCATTCATAGGGCCACACAAAAGAATTCCATTTAACAATATCAAAGGGAGGAATTGGTTGTGACATACTTTAATTAGGTTAAACTATTTCATGTATGGTAAAATTGATATACGCCGCTAAAGCTTAGTATTTCACGCATAATATGAAGTGCGTAGCATTTACAGGGACATACAAAACAATTCAAATAGATATTCTCTCCGAAGTACTGTATATTATCGATGATGACTGATGGATGGATGGAACGCATTTTAAATTATGATGTGCGCTTTTAAGTTTCCCTATGTATATTATAAATTGTGTATAAATGCTATAGTTGATATACAGGGTTACACAAAAAACTTATATAGGTTACTGAACACGATAGAAATTTAATTAAAGGTGGTTTTTAAATAAGTTATGCATTTTTACGGTGAACTGATTTCAGTTTATTAAGAAATGTTTGTAGAATATAGATAAAATGATGTACAAAGTCAAGAAAGAATTGGATATATCGTCACCTATGGATGATAGTTTCTGAAAATGCGATTTAAGTACTTTTAAGAATGTTTTTGTTTCAACTAAATTTTAGCAAAATACTGGCAAATAATAAAGGTACTAAGTAAATTACAGGGCTGAAAAAAGTATTCAAGTATGTTTCCATCTATTAGTATAAATTGCAGAAAGAGAAATTTCAACCAATTAGGTGCTTTCTTGCTAAACTAAGTTTTCTCATTATATTGATCATATATCAGCCGACAGAATAAATACAAGGCTGTTCAAAAGTATTGGAATACATATTTTTCTATGGACAGTAACACCTTATTTCCTTAAATAACGAAGTTTTTTTTAAAAGATTTTTGGAAGTGTTGGAAAGTGTTTCATAATTTATGCTTAACGCATGATTTTTTTACTTGTTTAATTCTTCAATCACGCAAATAGCTTACGTCTCATTTCAAAATAGACGTTCGAGTTTCTTGTGGAACGCCTGTTATGATCAATTTGTTTGCTTTGTAATGGATGCTAACCATGAACTTGAAGTACTGGATTGTCAAAAAATGGGCTATCATACAGACATCAATAATAATGACGAGATGGAAGCTCCTTTGGGGGATAAATCGGTGATCGACAACAAAGCATGCATTTTCTACGATGATTGTACTAGGATGATGTTAGCGAGTGAATTGGATTCAGTGGTGCTATTGTGGATCTTGGGCACATTCCGAAAGATTGGCTCAGCATGTCCTTGAAGGGATTTTGCGCTATAAAACCGCATTCAAATAACCAACCGAAAGAGCTGAATAGAAAAAGGGGCATACATCTATGACTTATGAAAAAATTGAAGATAATGCTTTATTTTTCCACAATGGTTTAAGAAAATAAAAAAAGTTTTTTTTTCTAAAGGGCGTCTTAGGCACAAAAATCTGCAGGTTTTCTACAAAAAAATTTATTGCATTAAAAATTTCTGTATTTTTTTATTCTTAAAATGATGTTTAAATCACGTTTTTATGTTAATTAGAAGAGGACATATTATTTTTTTCGTTTTGGTTTGTTTTCAAAATCTGGTTTTCAATCAATGATTATTATGAAATGATTTCTTGTGCAAATGCGCTTGTCTTCATCGTGTGATTTTCGACAATTTATCGGATTTAAATCATTGTAACTCAAGATTCATTAAAGTTAAATGCTTTAAACGTAGAACGCGTCTTTTTGGATTGTTTTACTTGAACTTTGATTCAGCAAATAATAAAAAAAAAAAAAACATTTACTGTTGAAAATGTGATTTTTAAAATAAAAGTTACATAATTTATTTTATTTTCAAATTTTTAATTTAAATATTTTTTTCTTTTTTTAAAAGTTAATATTTTTAAAAATGCTGAATCAAAATTAAAATTTAGATATTTTGTTTATTTAAATGTAAAAATAATTTGAATTTCTACAAATAATATTTTGAGCGATAAAGATTTTTAACTGCCCTACTTTTTAAATAAATTTTAAATAAAAAAAAAAAAAAATTGTAATTTAAGAAATTACCCCAACCATTTGAAAAATGTTTCACTCGATACATTCATCTATCATTTTAAGCTAAATACCAGTTGTTTTATTGTGTATTATCCGTGCCACTGCTATAAATGACTTTATACATGCTGCAATTTGAAGGTACGGTTCGTTTAAGTTATATCACTCTATTGTCGCCAAGCATAAAAGTTGGCGACGAAAGAAACATTTCAAACTATTTAACATTGTTGGTGCAAAAGTAATCATTATTAAAATACAGCTTTGGCATATACTGTTATACTTGTAAGACTTTGGCATATATTGTTTGATTTTACAGAGCAGAATTTTGGTGATGGAGGTTTTAAACCAAAATCGAGGTTTTAAACCAAAATCGATCGCAGCACATGCATCTGTGAATGGGTCCATCAGACATCGAATCAAAAAAGTTTTTTCCCAGTTTTTCCCAAGCCGATTGCTTTTTAGTTTTCTTTTTAGGTGGTGGAAAATCAAGAGTAATAGCTATAACATTTTCCGGCTTGTTAGAATCACTATTGGCACTCAAATTTTCCTGGTTAGAACCGACCGATAGTAAAACGCCATGGCTAGTGGATTGGTCGCCCTGGCGACATGATGTTTTACAATTAATCGGTTCGGCATTAAATTGCTTCCTTTTTCGTGATCGCCTTTCAACACGTAATTGGTTTTCAGCGGCTCAATAATCTTTTGATTTTATCATTTTCTGCATTGAAAGACGTTTTTGCGCCAAACCAAATACAGTATTACTCAGTTATCCCGTCGACCAATTTCGCCAAATGATACGAATCGCCAAACTAATAAGCAACTTATACATGTTGACTAAATTTTTATTTTAAATAGCAAAAGAAGAAATAAAAATCACTTTATGATTGTTTAAGTACGCGTATTGTGTTTAATATCATTGAATGCGATATTCACGTTCATTCATTTCTTTGGCTTCGGCTTTTTCCGTATCTGTTAATTTCCGTCTACCCATTTTTAAATTTGTTAGTTTTCTCCTTTATTACAATGATTTTAACCATTTTAATTTACTATTCAAATAAAAATTCTTCTAAAAGTAAAGAATTTAATTTAAATTCAAATAAAAACTCTTCTAAAAGTAAAGAAATTAATTTAAATTCAAAAGTGACCACATCATTCAAAAGTGGTAACATCATTCAAAAGTGGTAACATCATCGGGTCCATTCTCCCGAAAACAACAACCATTTTTCAAATGGTTAAAAAATATTAGAACTTTTATCATGCGATTTTGTTTACAAATGATATGGTTGATCATCACAAAAAAATTCCAAATTTTAACTCAACTAAAAAAATTATTTTAAAATGTGTCCCAAATCCCCCTTAAATTGTCCCTTTTTGATTTATTAAATCATAAATTATCAAGTACCCGTAATTAGCATTTATAATAGATTATTTACAAGAACGCACAAATGAGTTCACTGAAACAATCGAGTATAAGTGATAACTTCTGAAAGTAGAATTTTAGCTGTGATATGAATTTTTAAATGTCACTCACTGTTAGTGCATCATACGGTGTGTATAAACTTTATAAATCGCAAACGGAGTCCTAAGAAAGAATTTGCATACATTATCAATTATGGATTGAGACAACGGAAAAAGTTGTATGTTTCTTAAAACTGCTTAGTTAGATAATTTCTTTGTATGAAAAAATGAAATTTCTTAACAACATTCTGGTAGCGTTAAAATGTTTTTTTAATCCGTCGTTGATTCATGAATTTTCTTTCTTGTTTCTTGTATGAATTAGAACTGGCCAGCATCCGATATTTTTTCCACTGCATATATCTTCTAATATATTTTCAAAATTTAAGAAATGTATTCTGAGATGTAAACTTATAATTTATGTTTGTTAATTCATATTTAAAGACATAATATAGTGAATACTTACATTGTTGCCTTCGCTGTCATTATCGTCTGCATCCGAAACAGACAGCGAAGATGGATCTATACTGGATACTTCATCGAATGTACTTGAAGCTCTTGTGGTCTAAGAAAAAACAAAAAGTATTTTTGAGTTGGTACCGTAATTTTATAAAAAGGTTAGGCATGAACATATTCACGTAACAGATCTTCAGCAATTAAAATTTTCGCATTACAGATGCATTTGTATTACATTTTAAAAAGAATGATATTTTAGCATACTTTCAAATTCTTATTATATTTATTTCTCTAGATTTTAGAACTAAAAGAAACAAACACCTTTGCTAGCGCCTTTGTGAATATCCGCCAGTCGGTTAATGCGTACTTCTTTGCTAAAGATTAAAAAAAGTCACTGAGAAGTGTATTTGGTTATAAATCGTTTTCAGCCTCTCATATTTTAATCTGTAATTCATACCTAAATAGGAGTATACAAAATTCAATCACTGGACACAAGTTTTCTGAAAAATACTTTCTATTGATTTAGCTGGCTTTTACCATTCTTTTTAGAGTTCTGTACTTAAAAAGTGAAAAAAGAACTATTATAAGATGACCCCTGTGTTTGTCTGTCACAGTCATTTTACTTGTAAACTATGAAACGGAGAAAGTACAAACTGCGGGAAGTAATAAAGAATATTGACCTACATATTTAGAGATTCACACTATGTGTAGGATTTAGTGGTAGAGGGGACAGTTAAATTATTTGAAAAAGAAAAAAATATTTTCTTTGTATATCGTGTAGGATATCGTGGGAAATTTTTCTTGGAGCTGATTTCAAAAATACATTTCCTTTGATTTTAGATAGTATATATCGGTGATATTGTCGTAAATGTAGAGTAAAACTACGTACGAATTCTATAAAAAGATTTCCAAATCTACTGAAATATTAATACGTTCGCTGCCGCTCACGCGAAAGCGCGTGATATGGCGCCAACGTTAACGGGGCACTCACGCGCCAGCGCGTGATGTGGGGTGATGGTCAATAGCCAGTCACGCGCTGGCGCGGGAAAATCTTTCACGCATTCTTTGTTATGAAAAATAAATCGGCTTCTGGGAAAAAATCCACTTCTTCAGTGCGGCATTAACTATCATCACATCTTCATGTAAGCGTCAGCGAACGTGTTAAAAAATTAGAGGATGAAAACGTTAATTTAAATATTGCAGGAAAACTATAGCGATTATCCTAGTTTTTGAGAAAAGCACATTTTTTCCTTTACACAGAGATTTAGATTTTTTGGCATTCAGCAAAGGTGTTGACGAACGCTGGAGGTATCTATCGCAGCAGAAGAATAAAAGCATTGTTGACAATGATTTTTGAAAACAATCTTCGAAAACTAGCCGAGACCCTGAAAAACGCGAACGGTTTGGACATACATAATGGCTGGGTGGCGCACTCTGTTTATCATCGGCTTTTAAAGCCTAGATAACAGCTTTTAATGTAATACTTGTGCAACACAATATACAATAGCAGTATATAGTCGGCAGTGTCACTTCATTAGCTGATCCTATTACAAGAGGTTTCAATAATAGAATATATGAAATATATTCAATTTATATGTACTTAGTGAATGGTCCAAATAAGCCCCAGCATGGCTATTTTGTTCCAAAACTTTAAAGATGATTAAAAAATAAAATAAATGCAGCTTTAAAGCCATACAGTTTGCTAAAAATGTTTAATGTTAATTGTTTACAACTAAATTTCGACGTTGGAAAATCATGTATAATATTTTTAAATAACAGATATGTTAATAGAATCATGTCAAAGTAGCTCTAGTTGAGATACCAAATATGTTTTGTAGTTGCTTGAATAATACGTTTTCAGTTGTTTTTAACCGACTTCAAAAAACGAGAGGAGGTTATCAATTCAACGCGTATGTATTTTTTTTATGTATGTTCACCGATTACTCCGAAAATATGCAACCGATTTCTGTTATTCTTGTTTTAAATGAAAGAGCTTTCTCTCGAATTGGTACCACTTCCATTTCATAGAAATTGGTTCAGTACTTTTTTAGCAATTAGGCAAAAATTGATAAAATTAGTGATTTTTTGCTATTTCAAACTGTTGAATAAGTTCTCTTACTGGAGTGAAGTCAGGACGTCTGAGCGGTCTAAAGCGCCTGATTTAAGCTTTGGTTCTCTCCAGAGAGAGTGGGTTCGAACCCCTCTCCTGACGTACATGTATACTTTAACATTTTTTTTTGTATTATAATTTTTGCATGTACATTTTTAACCGACTTCAAAAAAAGAGAGGAGATTATCAATTCAACACGTATGTTTTTTTATGTATGTTCATTGATTACTCCGAAACTATCCGACCGATTAATTTCGTTTTGGTGTTAAATGAAAGAGCTTGCTCTCGAATTGGTACCACTTCCATTGCATAGAAATTGGTTCAGTACTTTTTTAGTAATTAGGCAAAAACTAATAAAATTAGTGATTTTTCGCTAATTAAAATTGTTGAAAAAATTCGCGTAATGGAGTGCAGTCAGGATAGCCGAGCGGTCTAAAGCGCCTGATTTAAGCTCTGGTTCTCGAAAGAGAGAGTGGGTTCGAGCCCCACTCCTGACAAACATGTATATGATAATATATTTTCATAATATATTTTTTACATATACATTTTAAAAATTAAATAATAATTATGCATTTAAGAATATTTTTTACTTAACCGTTAGCACAGAGTATCAGAGATCTTTTATCAACTCAATACTTTATCAGTGAAAGAGTACTAAAATAAAAGACTTGCGAAAAGTAACATGACGTTGAATAAGTTCGCCGAATAGATTGAAGTCAGGATAGTCGAACGGTCTAAGACACCTGATTTAATCTCTGGTTCTCGAAAGAGAGCGTGGGTTCTAACCACACTCCTGACATACGTGTATAATATAAAGTATTTTTTTCCGTATTATAATTTTTTTTAACCGACTTAAAAAAGAGGAGAAGAGGTTATAATCAATTCGACCCGTATCTATATTTTTATGTATATTCACTGATTGCACCGAAACTATCCAATTGATTAAACTAGTATTTGTGTTAAATGAAAGAGGCTATATTCGAATTGGTACCTCTTCCATTTCATCGAAATTGGTTAATTACTTTTTTAGTAATTAGGCAAAAACTAATAAAATTAGTGATGTCTTGCAAATTAAAAGTAACATGGATGTTGAATAAGTTCGCCGACCGGAATGCAGTCAGTATGTTCGAGCGGTTTAAAGCACCTAATTTAAACTCTGATTCTCGAAAGAAAGCGTGGGTTCGAACCCCACTTTTGACATACGTGTGTACAATAACCTTTGGCGTCATATATATTTTAACCGACTTCAAAAAAGGAGGAGAAGTTTATCAAGTCGACGCGTATTTTTTTTTAAATGTATGTTTAACAATTACTCCCAAACTATCCAACCGATTAATTTGGTTTTTGTGTTAAAAGAAAGACGTTACAGTCGAATTAGTACCACTTCCATTTAATTGAAATTGGTTCGGTACTTTTTCAGTAGTTAGGCAAAAACTAATAAAATTAGTGATTTCTCGCTAATTAAAAGTAGCATGGACGTTAAGTTCGCCAAGTGGAGTGCAGTCAGAATGTCCGAGTGGTCTAAGGTGCCAGATTTAAATTCTGGTTTCTCCAAAAAGAGAATGGGTTCGAACCCCACTCCTGACATGCGTGTATAATTTACTATAATTTTTTCCGTATTATAATTTTTATTAACCGACTTCAAAAGTTAACTTTTCACTAAAAAGAGAAAAAAAAACTTTCTACCAAAAATTGAACCGACTTCAAGTACTACTGCAAAGTGAAAAATATTTTTTTTTATATTATAGTAATAAGAAATTAAATTAAGAGCGTAGTATCTACCATGCGTATTATTATGTTTATGTACATTAATTTGATTTTTTGGAGTCGGTACTAGCCAAGCCAAGTTTAAAATTAAAATTATTTATCCAATGAAAATCGTAAATGAATAAAGTTAAATTTTTAAACTAAATATTAAATCGCAAAAAAACTCGTAGATACTTGGATGTGTGTCTATTGGAAAATTACATGTAACTTGGCTTGGCTGGCATTGACTTCAAAAAATCAAATTAATGTACATAAATATAATAATACGCATGGTAAATATTACGCTCTTAATTTAATTTCCTATTACTATTATATATAAAAATTATTTTTAACTTTGCAGTAGTATTTGAAGTCGGTTCAATTTTTGGAAGAAAAGTTCATTAACCATGAAATTCGATAACTCGAGATGAAAGTTTAGTTTTATAGTAGGCAATTTAGTAGTTCGAAATATGTCAAATTCACACAAAATAGCGTTGAATGTCAGTTCAAATCGTAGACAACGAATGCAGTAAGAACCTATCAGACGACGTACGATATTTCATTATAGCTAATTTTGAAGATCAAAAGTGTGTAATTCGAAAGAAACGAAACATACTTTTTTATGGTTTTATTCTAGAAAAGGGAAAAACAAATAACACACACAGGTATATACATATATATATATATGTGTGTGTGTGTGTACATATAGAATCATTATACAATACTACAATTCAACACCAAAATACGGAATAACTCATTAAATAACAAACTATATCAAACAGAGGAATTTGGAACGAATTGTAAATGTATTGGTATTTTACACATTATAAAGGGTAATGCTAAATCGACACATTAATTGCGATAACTTTTTTGATTAAAAATCAGGATAAATCTAAAAATGATTTTTAAGTTACCCGATTAATCGCCAATGCAAATCATAGTTCAATGAAAAATACTAGAAAAATATTAAAACAATAATAGAATTATGAAATAGATTAACATAAACGATAAATCGCACCATGTGAGAGAGAAAAAAAATATAAATTCATATTTGCAATCTCACCTTGCCAACAGTTATAGTTGACAGTTAACAGAGAAAGTTATATCAAAAACCAAAAAGATATAATTAAGAATATATAATATAATATATAATATATAATATATAAGGTATAATTAATAATAATAATAATAATAATAATAATAATAATAATATATATATATATATATATATATATATATATATATATATATATATATATATATATATAATGAATGTCAACAAAGGAGGTAGATGTTTAGTTTCATCATATCTCAAAATTTTAATTATTTACAATTAAACACTTTAGAAAATTCTAATTAAACTATTTTCCGACATAACATTAAATAATTCAGCCACGAATAACAATTTGCTCAGAGAATATTTTTATCCAAATGAAAATTATTATGCATTCAAAACAATCTTGTATAAAAAGTACAAAATACACGTATAAAAAGAATTGTTATACAATTATCCGAAAAGAGACAAACATGTTAATTTTAGAATAATTTTCCTCAAAGATAAAATTTTGTTTTGAAATAGTCTAGAAAATATTAAATAAAGAGAAGAAAATCCATTACTTGTCTGACTCAAAATAAATATATGAACTACAGCTGTCTATATTTTAGGAACTTGCTTTTATCTTAATTTGTTCATCATGTTGATTGCATGTTGTAATATTTCAAATAACACAATAAATTGTCTATATTTTTTAAAGTTTAGATGATTACAAACATTTGCATACATTTCAATATTCTTTAGAAGAATGATTACTATAGAGAAGGGACTGAATATCTTGGACATACTCAGAAAAATATTGTTCATTGCCTCGAATTAATTCCGGCCTTGCACAGTAATTTTGTAAAAGAAACTTTCTTGTGTAAACTAAAGTAAAGGTCTTGCGAGCTACGCTCTTTAATAACCTTCTGACTTCACATCTTCTAAAATTATGGTAATGTGCCCTGATTTAAAAAATATATCAAGATGTTATGGAAGATTTAATGATATTACCATGAACGTAACTACTTCTTTAAGACGCCACGCTAGTCACTGAAAAAGACCCGGATGATAATGCAAAGTCCGGGAAAGTTTTTACTTTTTCGATTTTGGTTTTAGATATTTTTTTTAAATGCTTTAACTTGCAGAACCGGTTTGGACCGGTTTTGTAATTGAAACTATCCTAATATAAAAAAATATATATAACCAAAATCGAAAAAGTAAAAGCTAGCCCAGTTGTGGATTGTCCTCAGCTATCCCACGGAAAATAATTATGTAAAAACATTAACATTTGAGCGAGATATTTGAAAATAACACTCCTATTGACTTAACATTATCATCTGGGTCTATAAAATAGATTAAAGCTGGTTATCCACACTTTCATAAAAGATGTTATGGATAATATCCTTCTTTTTGGTTAGAGGTTAAAAAAATCCGTCTGCTTGGGAATAATATTTAGAACGACGGTGTTGAAAAGCGCAATTGTGTTTTGAAATTTTATGCTTATATTTTACGTTTGATCAAGTTCGAGATATTTTCAGGAACAGGTAGAATTTGTGTATGTTTTTTTTTCTCTATTTTAATACATCATCATGCATTTTTACTTGTTGTTTTTAAAATGTAAATTGTTAATTTTCATTAATAGCTGCATACAAATTTTCTAATATCTAATTATCGGATTGTAATTTGCACAAAATAAATCAAAAGTACTTTGCACATGTATTGAAATGTATTTATGCTGCATCAAGTGAGGAAATATGTAAACATATTAGCTATATGCGCTACTTTTACACCTTGTGATTCCCAATGTCACATTAGAACATTAATATTGGCCATAAGAAAATAATTTTAAATGTGTTGTTTTAATACATCGAAAATTATATTGATTGAGAAATTTCCACCATTAAATGAGGTTCACGTGTAACTTTTTTCTTCATTAACCATAATGTAATGTGATTGTGTAATGACTGTCTTTGTAATTGAACTATACATCCGATTTTCATAAAATTTGAAATGACTCGACAAAATTTTGTAATAATTATATATTTTAAATTTCAAACAGTTCTGTTGGGTAGCTATGCGGACAGACGGATGGATTGAACGACGACTACAGGTGCTATGTATTTACATAATTACGAACGCATCTAAAAAAGCTATGTGCGAAAATATATCTGAAACATGAAAAAGAAGCCCTGGTTTACGGTACTTTCTAACGATAAAACTTCAAAAACAGTATCTCAATATATTAATCCATTGTCCACTATAATTGCAGTGTCTTCCATTCAATGTATGTTTCGATTAGTGGAGCGATATCAGGGGATTAAATTAAACGCATTAATCAAAGGAAATCTCTATGTAAGATTATGAGGACTGTGAGGTATATAATATAAGGTATCTTGTTCTTTTGACTGACTAATCTTTTCAATTAAACTTTTCATAATGGGGTTGGAATATATCTCTTCCCAGCGATTATTTTTTAAGAATTCTATTCGCACCTTTAAAAAAAGAAAACAACCTCTGCGATACATTTTTATTTCGATTCTTTCAAGAGAAATCGGCTAAAATAGGTAATTTTTTTCTAAATTGTGATGCGATTGAATATAAAAATATTCTCTTGCCCGAGTCCATAATCAAAAGGAAAATTCGTACTTTAACATATTTTTGAATGAACAATTTGTTCGAGTTTATGTAACAAAGTCTTTGACTAAGGACGTGTTCTGAGTTCTTAATTCTACGTTACACCTACGTAATGTTTTATTCATAAAATGTTGGCAAGCGTTTTGTTAGAATGAAAATATATTTATATGATGTGTTTGGACCTATTTTTTTTTAACAAGAGAGGAAAAATTTATACTATTAATTCCATATACTTGCTTTCATGCAGTGCCATTTTTACATACGGACACATAAATTTAGGCTATTTAGGGAATTCTCATATTTTTAAAAAGGGGCGGGGCTTTTTTGTTTCAAAATCAAGTTTAAAATCAAATGACAGGTCAACAATCGAAATATACAGTCGCAAATTATTGGATACACTAAATAAGGGTTGCCAATTTGTCTTCCACTTTTATTCTGAAAATTTGAATTCGTATCAGAAATTAAAGATTGTAATTTTTGCTTTGTTTAATTGCAGAAATTTTGTGATTATAGAGAGTAAAGATTCTGCTATCAAAATTTTCGATGTGAATTTAAAATTTCGAAATAAAAGTGGAGATCAAACAAACATCCCTGCACCAAATAAAGTCCTGACTCAGCAAGATATATTTTTCACTATGTATGCAAAATTCTGCTCTAACTATAAAATTTCCAGGAATATTTGATCGGTTGAAGTCGTATAGATCAAGATACCAAGGCACTGAATGGAAATCTTTGGGTATATCTCACTTAAATACGGATCAGACCTAGACATGAGACATTAAATGAAATCACTTCTTGAAAAAAAAGCCTTTATTTGTGTTCAAAGCATCGTTACAATTCTACTTATAGCTCCAGTTTAAACTTGGTACCAATATAAGATACCGCCATAATAACAGAATGTTAATCACAATAGATTCACCATTTAAATGTCATATTTCTCCAAGTGACAATTAAAAATTCGAAGACAAACACAAGAACTAAACTAAAATTGAGCTGACTCTGATTCCAAAATCAACGTAATATAAGTTATCAGCACGGGAAAAAAGGGATTTCACGACAAACTTCTAATTTACCAATTAAATTTTGAGAATTTACTTTTAACCAATGAAATTTAAACAGCTGACACAAACCTCAAGTTAGTTCTTTCAGACGATCGCGTATATTTAACTGGAATCCCTCGTTCAAACAAAAACGACCGAATGAAATTCTGGGTATTCGAACATTTGAGAGAATAAATTATGCAATAGATACAATGAATTAAGTAATGGGATTTTCTTTTTAAGAAAAAAATTGTTTTGAAAGATTAATGTTTTTTAGAATAAAATAAAATAAAAAGGGTTGATTAAAGGTATAGAATTAAAAATATGTTAAAATATTATAAAAAGAAAGGAAAAAGTTCAATGTGAAATACATCCAAACATTTCTAAATTGAAAAAAAATCTAGTCTCTACAAAAAAAAATCGAGATATTTCCTATTGAATACTGCGGAATACCAAGGGAATTGAGTAGAAAAGGATTCGGAAAATATATTTTCACACTACAGTGAATGAAATGCTCGGAATGCTATTTTTAGGAAAAGTAGATGCTCAAAACTTTCGTTCCTGAATATAAATTGTACAATTTTTTTAGTATATATGTATTTACTGTTAGGGATGAAACTGTTGACAGTAATTTTAAAAGCAAATATTTAAATAATAAAAAAAAATATATGATTTAATAATCCATGTAATTAAATAAGAATGATATATAAAAAAAATTAAATTATTTTTAAATTATAAGATGAGTAAATTTCTTAAATTTTCAAGGAGACTAACATCATTCTTTCAATATAGAAATTTTTATATTTAAAATTTAAATCGCAGAGTTTACAATCGCTATATTAAATTGCAGATTTTGTCACTTTTTTGCGATTAAATAAATTGGAAAGTTTTATAAAAATTAGTACAGTTGTACGCACCCGGCAAACGTTTTAAAAACTAATAAGATAACTAAAAAAGAAGAAACACAGTTTAACAGTCACGATGAATTTAAGTTTCTCACATTTGTCAAAATTTTTCTATTCACTCTATACTTAAAAAATAATCTATATAATATCTGTTACTCTGTGACAAAAATATATCTAATTATGGATTTACTTAATTAATTTTTCTATAACCTCTCTCTACTTAAAGAACATCTATTTAATATCCATCACTCTTGAACAAACCTACAAAAACATGACTAAAAAACTGCTTTGTAAAGTTTTTTCTGTTACCCTATGGCTTTTGAAACTTTCTTTAATTCAGACTGCTCTTTAATTGACTTTAAACAGTGGTTAACGTAATTTTTTCTTTTACATTTTTTTTTACTCATATCATCATTATTTGTTATTCTTTATCTTTAATTTAAACTTAACTTGTTTTATATAGTATCCATTATTTTATTTATTAAATTTTAACTACTTTTTCTACTTTTTTTTCTACTACTTTTTATTAACATTAATTCTTAATTAAAAAAAATATCAATTTATGCAGTTTATAAGTACAATTAGGCATTTTTCTTTCCAATGGCTCATCAAAGAGTAACTCTCATCTATGGATTTGTTATAAAATTAATGTCAATCTAGAAACCCTTAAAGTTATTTACACAGTTTAGCCAATTCATTGCTTCCTTACTCTGATGGCTTCTCACGCTAAAAATACAGTAAATAATAATAATAATAAAAAATCAAGTAATAATTTAAAGTTTATTTTACTTTATAATGTTTAGAAAAAAGTACTTTGTAAGAAATTTCTTAACTATCCTGTGGCTAAGGAAACGTTTTTTTAAATTCAGACTGTTCTTTAGCTTGCTTTATACAATGCTTAATATATTTTTTTGGTAAAATTATTTTTACTCATATAATTTAATTTTGTGCATTGCTATTTTTACTTTCCACTTAGCTTGTTTTATAGTCTAAATAATTTACATATTTTTTTATTTATTAAACTTTTCAATTTTATACTCTAACACTTTTTATTAACAGCAATTCTTAATTTTTAAAAATTATGATATTATGTAGTTTATAAGTACTCCAAGGCTTTTTTCTTTCGAATATTTTATCAAATAGTATGAGACACATCTATACATTTGGCATAAAGTCGTCAAACTAGAAGCCCCTTAAAGCTATTTACACAGTTTAGCCGCTTCATTTCTTCCTTACTCTGAAGGCTATTCATGCTGAAGATATAAAAGATGACGAAAAAATTTCAAAAAATGAAGTTCCCCTTACTTCATAATGCTTACAAAAAACTGTTTTGTAAGGTGCTTCTTTTGTTATTCTGTGGATAAGGAAGATTTCTTTAATTCAGACTGCCCTTCAGCTTGCTTTATACAATGCTTAACATAATTTTTCTTTTAATTTTTTTTTACTCATATAATTTAGCTTTGTTAATTGTTATTTTTTCTTTCAATTGAACTTGTTTTATACAGTCTAAACAATTAATATATTACTTTATTTACTAAATTTTTAAATTTTATGTTATACATATTTTATTAATATTAATGCTTAACTTAAAAAAATAGTTAATTTTTTAATTTAATTATTGTTTTAAATGTTTGTAACTACACTTAGGTTATTTTTCTTTCCCATGTCTCATTAAAACCCCCTAAAAATGGCTTAGTAACATTTTATTTTGTCGATCACTTCCTTAAAAATTAAAACAAATTTTTAGCTTTCTATTTTACCTATCTAACAATTAGTTCTACACTTGGTACATAAAGGAATATTCCCTTTTTCCTTCTAACATCTTTGATTGTGATCGATTACCTTAAATAGTTGTACCTTAAACAGCGCAGACTGGTTCAAAATAAAATGTTTTTAAGCCAATCATTTTATTTTCTTTTGAACAAATCATAACTTTCTCTTAAAATCAGTTGGAAAATACAGCAATTGCAAAAAACAAAATATGTTTTTCTCGGTTACAAAAGAATATGTTCATTGAAATATGGTATTTTGGAAATTAAGAAAGAATTTTACCTTGCAGGAGAAGAAAAGATATTCCGTTTGTTGTGAAAGAAATCCATCTTCCATTACGTTACAGACAGCAAAATGTATTTTTCTCATGAGATTTAACACTTTGACTACAGCAGCTTTGCTCTGAAGGATATTTTTTTAACATGATTGAATATAAGGAAGTAGAAGATGAGAGTTTATTTTTTCTTTTCAGTGAAAAAGTGCGAGATTTATAACTTGTTTGAAAGTTAATTCAGAAATAAGTCACCAATCTCACCGATAACTAACAACGGCGTTCAAAAAATATTACTAGCAAGTGTAATGACAAATGTTACCGATGATGTCACAAACAAATTAACGGCAAAGGTTTCCGAACGCTCCTTTCGTTGCCATGATGGCATTTTTTTTAATACGAAATAATTCTTTTATATTAATTAAAAATATTTTAGCTATTTTCACTCATCATAATTTGTAATTTTAATGAATAATTAGGAATATGGAACTTAAAAATTGTTTTATATTTGCGCTTTTACTGCGTATAGTAGCTTATCAAGTCATCGTGAACTTGATGTTATAAATACGTTGTAAAAAAAAAAAAAAAAAAAAAAAGTTGTTAATTTATTAAAAGGAGGTGGGTTGATAAGGGCTATTTATCGCCCATCATATACTCGAAAAAAAGTTTCAAATTAAGATGATTATTCAGTGGCTTTGTATAGTTGAAGATATGTATTTTTGTTTAATATAAGTTTTACATGATAAATAAAATAGTAAGTCATAGAAATTATAGCCAGAAAGTATAACGTTTTGTTTTTTTCTACATTTTTGGCGTTTTTTGTGTCTTTAACTTAATTTTTTATTAAGAAGCACTCAATGAACCAAATTAATTTTGACATGCAATGATTCTACTCTTTGTAACTTTTTATATAAGCATTATTTTATTTTGGTTCAGTGTGCGCTTCTATCTATTAAAGAAAAAAATGTATCATGCGAGAGAATCAAATGCACTACTATCGGAACTACTGTCAAATTTGTTTTTCCATACTCAAAAAGTATTAACGTTGTTCAATTGTCAATGTTGTTTTCTAAAATTGTTTGTGTAAATATTATTTTAAAAATTATTAATAAATAATGCTTGGATGTCAATGTCATTGTTGTAAAGTCTGGCAGAAAACTTTTCGTATCAGTTCTAACAGAAAAGTTATATTGATACTTAGATGTTCGAAAAACTGAGATTTACAGAGTTGTTCTAAGTAGTGCTCTAAATGCAGATAATATGTATTTCATGATCTCCAGGCTCTAAATATTTCTATTTCGTCTTCTGGTGTGACAATAAGAGATTATGCGTCAACGATTACTGTCGATGAGACCACAAATAAGAAACCTAATACACATTAAATCAATACCTCATTTTCACAACTCTAATACTTTGTTCCGAATAATACTTCTACAACATTGTTGTACAGTATTTAAAGGTAAAAACTGCCTCGTTATTCTCCCAAAAGCAATGGAAACTCAAGGCTTTATCAAGACTAGAATCTATATTTTGTCGGGGAAACGATGCTGTAAAACTCATATTACTTGATCGGTAAATTGACTCAGCAAGATTTAAGTCCTGTAAGTGAGAATACATCGATGTATGAAATACGATGCATGAAACTATTTAAAACAATATCAGAAATGTAGCAAAGAAGGCCTTGATTTTGATACACCGGGACGTTTTCCCAAAATCTACTATTATGCTCTCATGGGTATATTTAAGTCTGATTTTAACTATATATTTAAGCTAGTAAAATCCAAAATGCGTTACTAAAAAAAAAAAAAAAAAAAAAAAAAAAAAGTAATCTTGTATTTGCTTTACAGTGTTACTTGTAAAACTTAGAACTGGTCTTTATCATTGTGTTCTGACCACATTATTCAATATAAGAAAAATAATAATAGCTTATGTAAAATATGAAAACCAGGCTTTGATTCAGAACGCTGTTCCAAAACACCTTAGAATGGAACACATCAACAGAATACAAGTTATTGAAAAATATACGAGGCTTTCAGATGGAAGATCGTTTATTCTGGATGACCAAAATGATACTGTGATGATTGCTTTCGATAACTCGTACATTTATAGCCAGAAGAGTGTGAACTATTCCTTTCAGAGATATTTCTTTTAGTTATACAAAGGAAGACCTTTCGTTAAGCGTATGGTATTCGTCACGACTTCAAATTACATTTTGAATGTCTTCGGCCCTTACTTCTCGGATTCAAAGAACAAGTACACCAACATACTTACAAATACATTAAAAAATATTCATATAATATCCGAGAGTAACTGAAGCCAAATGATGTTGGGAGTATTGATAGATTTTACCGGGATTGTTTGGAACTTCTGCACGAAATGGATATTGAACATGGAATGCCAGAATTCTTAAATAAGTAGCAATAGTTTTCAACAGAAGATGCTAAGGAACACCTCTCTTAACCAAAATTTGATTGTTCAGCGCATAATTTCTAAAACCTGTAATATTTGAATAAAAACACAGCGAAACAACATAACATAGTGGTACTGTCAGTGTAAAGAAAGCACAAGTGTCGTAGAGTGCTGGGTGCATGTTGCTTTCATATTATGGTTTCTGTCTTACTTGTGCTATAATTCAACCAAAATTAAAAAAACAAATCTTGAATATGTTCATATACTACAAGACGCTGTCGCTGGATGGTCCAGTAGTGATTCTGGTGAAGCAACCAATAAGGAAAATAATCTAAAACACATTGTCCAAAGGTCTGAAACTGTATGATTATTATTTTTTTTATTATTGATTATTTCCGATATTTCATATATCGAAATAATAATCTTAATAAGCTCCATTCATCTTAAATTTATATTTATTGTTGTTATTTACTTTTGATTATATGGATTAAAACTAACGACAATAGTGTTTATGTTAATTAATATATGTAATATTTATTTAAATCTATATTTTATTTTCCCATCAGTTATTAAGCTTTCATTCAAAATATAATTATTTTCTTACTTGTTATGAGGTATACTAATGAAAAAAATGTATGTCACATATAGGTGCTCATGGGCAAAAAATGGCCCTTATCAGGACAACTCCTTTTTCTAGTAAACTTGTATTCCAAGAACTTTTCATGTAGCGATAACAGCAAAATTTCATGTAACCGAGGAAGGTTACATGAGTTTTTGCTGTTACCGTTACATGAAAAGTTTTTGGAATACAAGTCTACTTGAAAAATCTTAATAGCTTTATAGATTTTTTTTACAAAATAGCGCCAGTTTATAATCTTAAAATCAACAATTATAAACTGTAAAATAAGCAAATAATATACTGTTTAGCAGAAATATAAGGTTTTATTTTTTTTATAATACAGTATGTAACCTCTTATTTTACGGGTATAAACTTGTACCCCAGATGCCAATATTAAACCATAAAATCAACAATTTTTTTTTTTTTTTTTTTTTTTTTTTTTTTTTTTTTTTTTTTTACAGTGTATCTTCTAAATTATACATTATTGTAAAGTCAAGCTCAGTGTTTTATGTCCGTTGTGCCGCGAAGATATTCAATAAAGTTCCAACAAGATTGTACAAATTAAGGAAATGATATAAATGATTTTTTTTTTTTTTTACAAACTTTATATTTATGGTGTTAAAATTTTGAAAAACACATTCTCCCACCAACTTGATTCTCCTATAACATTTGACAATCGTCGCTATTTTGCTATTTTATAAGAGAAATTCTGAGTTTTAACCAAAAATTGCAAAAAAAAAAAAAAAAAAAAAAAAAAAAAAAAAAAAAAAAAAAACATTATTTATGAGTAAGCCGCTATTTTATAAACATATTAACAGCAACAACAACAATAACAACAACAAAATAAAGTCGGAAATTGTACGACAAACATGACAAATGAGGTACGTTCGTACGATAGCTAATTTTACAAATATTGAGATCTTGGTGCTATAACTGTTACACTCTTATACAACTATTCATGAATACAAAATTTATTACGATTCTACATAGTAAATTAAGTAATATGGAAATGCTATGATTCCATCTTAAATAGGACGTAAGAACCATGACAACTTGAATCATTACCTGTCATGGAATTTATGATAGATTTAATAAAATAATAATAATAGCAACCTAAAGTTATTATATATCATGAGATATCATTCTAATAATTACGTGATAGGATTTAATAGAATGAAGAAAACTTTTATTAATAACTTTTTAAGTTTTGTTTCGATTTTCATAAAATTTGAAGTGACTCAACAAAATTCTGCAACGATTATGTACATTAAATTTCAAACCATGCAGTTGAGTTTATTTTACGCTGTTGTATACGGACAGACGCACAGATAAGACGATGAGCTTTGATGCTATGCATTTATATAATTACAAATGCACATTTAACAAAAAAAAAAAAAAAAAAAAAAAAAAAAAAAAAAAAAAAAAAATCGGCTATATAATTGGAAGTAGGTTTGAAAATAAGGAACTATCCGAAAGTTCTATCTACTGATACACTATATGGCCATTTATGACCGGATAATTTCAAATTTAGACATTTTGTCGAATATTTAAAAATATACTTGTCGGATTATTCTAGAACTTCAAGGTTATAAATATTATGCTTGACCTCATAATTATCTACATCCATTTGATAAAGAGAACAATTATGCCCCTTCCACACACACACACACACACACTCAAAAAAAAAAAAAAAAAAAATCAAAGAAAAATAATGATATTTGGGATCACCCTGTACATCAAAATGCACGAAATGATATATCACTGCAGAATAAAATTATGTGGAGACTATGTAACATGCCCGGTGTCTACTGATTTTGTAAGACTAGTACATATATTCATGAAAATATAGTGATTTGCTTGAAAAGTTCACAAAAATTCTTGTATGTTCTTCGCTTATATCATGCATGACAGATGTAATTTTTCCATACATCTGTTATAATAAATTTACCGATTGAATAATCGTGTTTAAAAATTAATCTAATATATCATGCATGGTTTTCAATCAAATTTAACATCAATTTCAGAAAAATTGATAATTTTTTTGTAATAAATAAATATTATTTTCAGCCGAGTTTTGAAAATACCTTCAAGACATTGTGACCAAGAAAAAAGTAAGAAATATTCATGATTATTTAACTTAAATGCTTTACAATAAAAATTTTTGAGGGTCTGCTGATCATTTACTTGTTTAAGGAAATTAATTTTGTTATTGCGTAAATTTATATTACTGATGGTTAAACTGGTGTTTTAAGGGGATTAGTTCTTTTATATCCATATTTGTAAACCAAACCTAAATTATCAGTCTCCTAAAGTACTGATTTAATAAATATGACTCTTTCTGTCATCAATCGAGTCATTTCGATTATGCAAAGCAATAAATACAGGGTGGTCATAAAAAACTTTGCCGATATATGGAGCTCTAGCGGCCAGTCCTCTCAACCGATCGAGGTGAAATTTCAGATATAGCTATTCAGAGGTATGAGCTCCAGATTCTGTGAACGGCAACAAAATGGCGCTCACGGTTACGGTTATAGTTACAGAAACTCGAAAATTTCCAATAGTAACACCCATTTTTTTTCATCGCAAAATGTTCAGCGCATGCGAAAACCCTAAAGAGCGTTGGAACCGTACATGTATCACAAGAAACGGACATGTTATGCACGCACACAAAACTGTTCTGCGAATCCTCCCCCCCCCCCCCATAGAAAAAACTCGGTTGGGGCGGAAGGAGGAAATTTGCATATGACACAGAGTCAGTACACTAATCTCTGATTACAATACAGATCGGAGAAATTAAAACTTTTATTTTGATTACACATTTTCCACATGGGTGCCATCACCATGCAATTGCCTGTAATGACACCCATGTGAAAAATGTGTAATCAAAATAAAAGTTTTAGTTTCTCCGATCTGTATTGTAATCAGAGATTAGTGTACTGACTCTGTATCATATGCAAATTTCCTCCTTGCGCCCCAATTGAGTTTTTTCTATGGAGGGGAGGATTCCCAGAACGGTTTTTTGTGCATGCATAACATGTCCGTTTCTTGCGATACATGTACGGTTCCAACGCTATTGAGGGTTTTTGCATGCGCTGAGCATTTTGCGATGAAAAAAAATGGGTGTTGCCATTGGAAATTTTCGAGTTTCTGTAACTATAACCGTAACCGTGAGCGCCATTTTGTTGTCGTTCTCAGAATCTCGAGCTCATACCTCTGAATAGCTATATCTGAAATTTCATTTCGTTCGGTTGAGCGGACTGGCCGCTAGAGCTCCGTATAACGGCAAAGTTTTTTTATGACCATCCTGTATATATTTGTACAGTTATTTTATACTCAGGTCTGAAGAGGATATAAAATAAAAATTGAGACATTTATAAATTTCTGCTACGAATTGTACATAAAAGCAATTTTCATAGTTTAAATAGATTTTGAGGGACATGTAAAATCACGAAATAATTTCATGAGGGAATATTTTATGATTAATGCCTATTTACAAGTTGGAAAAGAAATTTAAATTATAAAATTAATCTCGACGCAATTGTCTACTGCTTACGTTTAATGATGGTCTTGATCTCTGATCTCACAAAATGTTTTGGATTCAGATTTCAAATATTTGGGCTCAGAATTCGGGAAAAGAGCCTGAAATTATCTTTAACACACACACATATGAATAAATTGTAAAATGAAAAAAATACATTTTCGGTTTTTGCAGCTCATTTAGTTTATGTTATCAACTAAACTTGAGAAAACTGGGCTGGCGGAACACAGGTTAAAATGAAATAGTTTATTTTTTTTTACATTTATTTTTACCAACTAACTAAAACAAAAATTATTTTTCCTATAGAAAAAACATCAAAATGTATTTAAATAAAATTTTGAAATTTATTAAAAAAGATACTTTTATACCAAGCATGTGCCAAACGTTATTAATCGAAGAGATCGTAAAAGAGAATCATGGACACCGGCCATTTTATTTTTGATATTTTTGGTGGTTTAAATGTATCGATAGTGGTTTAAGTACACTACAGGTCTATTAAAAATGTTCAAACAAATTGCTTTTGATTTTTTTTTCGTTTTTTGAAGGTATAAAGGCAGAAATTGTGCTTTATTTAGAAGTTTAAAAAATGCGATAAAAGCGAAATTGTTTGGTCAGGTATTGCCCACAAGCGTTACTCATAGACACGTTTTTGCTTTACGATATCTTTATAAACATTTATCTAAGTATTCTTATATGTTTTTCTCTTAATAATTCAAGAGCCGACAGGACAAAACCCTATGTTATTGATCACAAGAAAAAGCCCTCTATTTATGGAAGAGTATTAACAAGGGAATATAATGATCCATGTCTGCCGGAAGTGAAGTGGTGCATAAGCCAAAAATTAATACCATTGTGGTTGAGTCGTAGGTTTCGCATTGTGTTTGTCCTACAATCAAAAGTATGAAAACATGGAAAACTGCGTGCAGGAAAACACAATGCTATCCTACGAGTTAACCACTGGTAATATTAATTTTTGTCTTATGCACCACTTCGCTTCCGGCAGACATGGATCATTAGATTCCTTATCATTACTCTTCCATAAAATAAATATTTTTTACTTGTGCTGGATAACATAGGATTTTGTACTGTCGGATCTTGGCCTAAAAGTTTAATGTGCCGCGAAAATTGAATCATGGATTCAAATATGCCACATAACAAAATAATCTGAGAAATAGTCATCAAGCATATTAAAAAAAATAAAAACAGATGAAACTTAAAAAAAAAAAATCAAAGTAGAGCTTTTATTATATTTCATCTTTATTTTGGCAACTTCTCAAGCTGAAAAAAAAAGAAATGAAAAATACAGCAAAGCAAACAGCTTAAAATATCACTTACATCGCATCGTAACGCTTTCAGATTATATGTTTTTTGAATGGCCAAGAACTTGACAGTCTCAAAATAAAATGTTTTTAAGGCAATCATTATTTTTTCCTTTTGAACAATAATTCATCTGCAACTTGTAATGCAAGGGGTAAAATAAAGTAACAGCAGGAAAATATCGCTTTTCTATTGCTACAAAAAAGTGTTTTCAGTAAAGTATCATCCTTCTTTTAAAGGTAAATGGAGGATAAAGAAAATAACATATACTACACATTTTTCTTATAAATCATACTTAGTTATCCTTTGATACATTCAGCATAGTGTAAAAAAAAGCAAATTTTTCTTCATCTACGGAAATATAATATAACCACTAACAAAATGAATCAATAAGGACTTCCAAACAATCTACGATTCCGAAAATAGTTTCTGTACATTTAATAGAGACCAACTTATATTTAACATCTTAAAAATCATTTATAAAAACAAAATTTCTTTCATTACCACTGATTTTCTTAAACATTGCTGAGTAGTTTTTTTAGTATATTATAGCATATTAATCGATTTTATCAAACCGCAAAATCGGTTTTAAAGATTCTATCAATTTTCAAGTAAACATATTCATGTTCATCAGACATGCTTAACATGATAAATAAACAGTATTAACATTAACATTAAAATTCATATTATTTTGTTTACTCTTGCATGTGTAGATTCAATTAAGTAGCTGAAATTTTCTAATTTATAATTAATAGCATCCCAAAAACCTAAATCCCAATTCTGGAGAACTGATTAATACACTATAAATTTCACTGGAAAAGATCTCCGAAAAACAGTAGCAGGAAAATAGTATGTATTTCTAAACGTTTTTATAAAGGATTTTTTAAATCTCAGAAATTTCGTTTCTGAGATTCCTAAAGATAAAAAAAGTAATGCGGAATTGTGGGTAACTCGGAAGAGGCTATTTAGTAACTTACGTTACATTTTGAATTATTTTCAGTAATTTTAGTAATATAACACACACAAAAAATGAGTAAAAATGTAAATTTGACATGGTTTGCTAATCAAACTTATTCAAAACCCAATTTAGGTGAAAATTACCTAATTTTAAGGTTATTTCTTAAATTTTGGTAGTTTTATTTACTGTGGTAACTGCCATTACTGAAAAAGGAATGTAAGTTATCATATATAGCGTAATTTTCATTATCATTTTTTAGGTAATTTTCGTCCAAATTGACCGTTAGATAGGTTTAAGTGATAAATCATGTTAATTTTACATTTGAAAAATTTTCAGTGTTATATTATTAAAATTACTGGTTAAATTGTTCTAAATGTAAAGCAAGTTACCATGGAATGACCCTATTGTGTATTTTTATTCGTGGTTATATCATATTTTTATAGAACAAAAACATTTCCCCTCGTCTCTCTCTTTTTTTTATTGCTGCAAAGCTTACGCCGGCAACTTTTTTTTCTGCGACTATTTCTAAAGTAGTCGGATGTGGCAATCTCATAACTTTCTTCTATCTCACGCATGTTAATACTTCAAAATTTGCTCTCACAGTGACAAAATAAAATGAGAGTTTATGCTCATCATGAGGATTCTGAAGACATGGAATTCCGTGCATTAGTTCTTGAAATTAGACTATTGTGGCTATCACTAAAATTGTAACATAAAAGCGTCACCTGTTGGGCTATTTATACCAAAACATAAACAGCAATAATATTTCTCAAGTTGTACCTGAATCTGAAGTTTAAAGAAAATTTGTGAATTACATTTTGAGATAAAACTAATGCAGGAATCGAAAAAAATTCAGCACAGCAGCGTCATCTGTTGAGCGATGCACACCAAAATGTAAAAATCATCAATTCATAGGTCAAGGACTAACTAAATCTGATGTTCGATAGAAATCCGCGCATTAGTTATTGAGATATAGCTGTTGCGTAAATCGTACAAAATACGGCATAGTTATTTACACCAAAACTAAGTAGCAACAATTTATATCAGAGAGTACGCGAATGAAAATTTTTATTAAATTCAGGCATTGGTTCTTGAGATAGAGTTCTCCCACAAAATTTTTATCACATACAGACAGACAGAGTTACCGAATCACAGAGTCACAGACAAACATTTTGTAAAAGGATGTTTTTTTGGAATGTCTCACCCCTAAAACGTGTAGATCAATCAAAAACCGGAATTCGAAAATTTCCATGAATCCAATGCTTTTTCTAAAGTTAGCATAAATTAAAAATATTAATCTACCTAGGAAATTAGTACAAATTTACTACGGAGATTATTGTTTTGTGATAGTGGTAGACAAAATAATAATAATAATAATAATAAAAAAACAATTGTCAGTGACATCCCTGATAAAAAAAAATTAAATTAATCAAGTAAGGTTTTTTAAAAAATTTCGAAACAATGTTTTAATTTAATTTTATTCTTGTTCAAACAGATGCTTGTGCTATGACAACAGATAATAATAATAATAAAAAAAAAACACTAAAAGAATTTAAAGTATCTCTCATTTCAAGTGCTCATGAAATATATGCTTCTAGAATGGCTAAGAAATTGACAGGCTTAAACTAAATTGTTTTAAGGTAATTATTGTATTCCATTTTGAACAATCCATCAGCCACTCTTTTATAAAAGGGGAACATAAAACATTTGCGAAAAGTTATTTTCGCTTACATAATTTTTTTATATGTTAAAAAAAGAATATTCTCATTAAAGTACAGCTTTTACAGACAAATGAAAAATACAGAAATTAAGATGGCATTTCTTTGCGTAGTTGAAAAGGAAATATTTATGAAACAATTTCATTACGATTCAGTAAAACTCAATTTTCTCATGGAATTTAATTTTTTGACTGTAAGTTTATTCTGGCTACTTTTTTTTTAAACGATCGAATGTAAAAGAAAAATCTTGGTCTCTTACTAGAACTTCAAGAATTTTTGAGCACTAAGCAATTGTTTTGATTTTTAGTGCGGAAGAGTTATTGTTTAATTCACCGTAGAAATGAGAATATATCTTTCTTGTAGCTTCACCACGACTATAAATTATTCGCCATGAAATGTCATATACATCACAGGTGACCATGATGTCGTATATGTCCTATAATTTGGCGATGCATTTTAGTCGCTAAGCGATTCTTTTTTTTTTTTTTTTTTTTTTTTTTTGGGGGGGGGGGGCAATTCTAACAAAAAAGTATCAAAACGAGCTTAGATTTAAGAGAAATCCATAGTGATCATGAAATGAATAACAGGCGGCTGGCTGAATACAACATAGTGTTTATTTTTACGATAATGAACTTTTGAAGTTAGACATATGTGTATCACATTTAGCATTTATTCCTAAGAGTATTTTCCGACGCAATAAGAAGTGTGGTACAACCAGGGCCGTAGCTAAGAGGGTGCTATGGGCGGCTCAGCCACCCTAAAATATTTTGAGCCTCTCCTGGAAAAAATTTCAAAGTCACTAAAGGAATTTCTGTTCTGAAAATTCATATGAAATTCTTTTCAAAAATCTAATTTAATATTAAGACCCTCTAACAGCTTTGAAGAATTATAAAATTGTAACTAAAATAAGTGTTTCAACACTAGCTCATCCTATTTGTACATATGAAGCTAACATTATGTTTGATTTTGAACCAGTTACACAATCAAAATTTTCATCATCATATACTTTTCGTAGTATAAAATGAAGTTATTACAACATTTTACTAAGAAACATAATACCTACAACGTGAACATGCATCAATTATTCTTTCTGCGTCAGAGAGAGAGAAAAAAAAATATGACCCCCTACATTCTCTTGAGCCCCCCCACCCTATTGTTCACTTTTAAGTATGGCCCTGGGTACAACATCCATGATCGGGCCACTATTATCATAATTGATGCGACGCTTATCCGGCGACTGAAAGCAATAATACATTCAGTCAATTAATGAATAAAAAAGTCATTTCACAGCCAAGCACAGTGTTTTTAATTTAATTTAATCTTTATTACGACAGCTCCTTAGTGATTTAATGATTGAAACTGAAAAGTTAAAAGGAAATGTTAAAAAGGTGTTTTATGGTATGTTTTATTCTAGAATGAGACCAAAATATAATGCTCTTCAAATTAGTTGGAACAAATAACTTTCTGATTTTAGATATTTTTTCGAATATTTAGAAATATACAATATTTATAAATATTTGGGCATTTAAAGAAGATTCATCAACTAACGCGCTGTCAAGTGAAAATTACCATGTACGTTCAAATACAGAATAATCACCAATGCAACCTAGAATCATAACCTATCTTGGTACATCATTGAATTAATTACGTATAATACGATTTAATAGAATGAAAAAAAACTTTTACCAACATCTTTTTAAATTTTGATTCGATTTTAATAAAACTTGAAATGGCTCGACAGAATTTTGCAACATTTTTATGTACTAAATTACAAGGCATTCGATAGGGTAGCTTTAGCGGTGTTATATGCAGACTGACGAGAACACCAGACGACGACCATAGATGCTACGTATTTATATGATTATGAACGCACCTGAAAAAACAATGATCACGTACAGCTTTTATTAAGAGACCGAAACTAAAATAAAAAAAAATATTTTTTTTCAAAATAATGTTTTCATTTTTTTCCTTGTTTAACAGATATTCTTCCTAAAAAAAAGAAAGAAAAAAAACACATAAAAATAATAAATAAAGAAGTTAACGTATCTCTTACTTTAAGTGTTTACAAAATACGTGTTTCTGGAATGGCTAAGAACCTGACATCTTCAAAGTAAAACGTTTTTATGGCAATTATTTTATTTCGTTTTGAACAATCCATCAGTCACTCTTTTTTAAAATAAAGGTGAAATGTAGTAGTTGCGAAAAACTAAGTAAGTTTTGTCTGTGTTACAAGATAATGTTCTCATAGTTTTTTGAAGATAAATGAAAAGTAGAGAAATTAAGAAGGCATTTCGCTATTTAGTTGAAGAGAAGATATTTATCAACCAATTCCAACTTTCGTTACGCTGGAATAAAATATAATTTCCCTCATGAGATTTAACTTTTTAACTGTAACACGTTTATTCTGTCCATTTATTTTTCAAAATGACAAAATATAAAAGAAATATTCTTCCCTTTTACAAGTACTTCGTTGTTATTTTTGAGCACTAAACAAATATTTTGGTTTTTAGTGACGGAATATTTATTGTTTTATTCATTTGAGAAATGAGGATAAATTTTTGTTATAGCTGCCTCATGATTTATAAATTACACATATACGTCATGAAAGATCACATGCATCATATATGAGCAGGGGTGTAGTCGTAAAAATAACAGAGGATATACTCTCTAAGCAGAGGGTATACGCTCAAGGCAGAAGGTATACCCTAAAATGTGTATACTATAGCTTTCTTGAGAAGCAGAGGGTATACGGTGCTCCTATAAAAAATCCAGAAGGTATACGGAGTATTACCCGTATACCCTCCACTACATGCTTTTATATGAATACAATGTTATATATGTTTTATAATTTGGCAGCGTATTTTAGTGGCTTTGCGATATTTTTGGAGTTGCTATAATAGCAAGAACAAAAAAATATCAACATGAGTTTATTTTAAAGAGAAATCCATAATGCACATGAAATAAATAACAGGTGGCTGGCTGAGCAAGATACAACATAGTGTTTATTTTTGCGGTAATAAATGTTTGAAGTTAGATATATGCGTATAGTGTTAAATTTATTCTAAAGAATGTTCTCTTCTTCAATACTGTTGTGTGGTACAACAATACCTAAGATTATTATCATAAATGATGCTATACTTATCCGGCGACTGAAAGTAATGATAAATTCTGCCACTTAAAGAAACACAAAAATAATTTTATAATCACAAAGCGCAGTGTTTTCAATTTAATTTTATCATTATTGCGACAGCTTCTTAGCAATTTAGTGATTCAACCTGAAAAGCTAAAAGTTAAAAAAAAAAGTCTAAAAAGGTGCGTTACAGCATGATTTAGTTTATGGCGAAAATAAAATACAAAAGTACGCAAATTAATTTGAACACACAATCATAGATGAAATGCTAAAAAGGTACATTACAGCAATTTTTCTTTATAACGAAAATAAAATACACTGTTAAAAATTTTGTCCCAGTTTGAACCAAATTTTGGTGATCGGTAGCTGTTATCAAAAGATGCTGCTAACTTTCGTAGTAACATTTGGAGCCCTTGTTAAAGGAAAGTTCCAATTGTTGGAATGAGATCACAATAGGAAGCTCTAAATGCTGGTACGAGATTTCACCAACTTTGAATGGCAGCTACTGTGCACCAAAATTTGGTTTAAACTAGGACAAAATTACTAGTGTACAGTAGTGAGTAAAATAATTTGAACACATAATCATAGATGAAATGCAAAAAAGGTACATTACAGAACGATTTTCTTTATAACGACAGCAAAATACAATAGTGAGACAATTAATTGAAGCAGATTATCTTCTGATCTGGTATATTGTTTCGGATACTTAGAAACATTTCACTATATTTGGCCACATAAAGAAGATACCTGAATTTACGCTGTCCAGTGAAAATTCATTCTCGGGAATATTAAGGGAATCATAAATAAAGTTAACAACAAGAATTGAAAAATTTATGCTTCAAGAATAGATTATGCAACAAGACTTCCAGAATACTCTAACAAAACGACGCTGCTTAATCAGGTAAATAAAAATATTCAAGTAAACATTTTAGGTAATCTACAGTATAGAAAAAAATCTTTAATTCTACGGAGGTACAGATACATAAATCTGTATATTTACTAAAGTTTTATCTGTACATTGCACAAAAAAAGATGTAAATTTACAAAAAAGATTTTTGTAATGCTACAGTAATCTATAGCTTTACAAAAGAAGCTACAAATATTACAGAAATTTTATCTTTAACCCGGACTGCAGCTACATAAAAAGTTCTTGGTAAAAGTTTTAGAAGAGTCTATCAAACAGATATTTTTTTAAAAAATATGTCAAAAATAAATTAATGTAAAAATATAATTAATGCTCTTAATTAATTATGAACAGGCGTAATATCTTTTTTTTTAAAACTTTAATCATATTTCATGAATTCACTTTTATTTATATTGCTGATCATGAACTTTAAACAAGTTCAATATATTTATTGTTATTTTTAAAGATTTTTATATACTTTTAAATTAATTAATTAAATGATCTGTATTTTTTGTATTTGTTTATAATCTGGTACTTCTTAATGAATTTTATAAAAATGTAGTACAAATCATTTTATACGTTACTACATATGCTTCTAGAAACGTCACAATGAATGACAGGACTATTATAAAATGTTTATTACAGCCGTTGTATTTCTTTTTGAACAATTCATGAGCTAACCTTAAAACTTAAGTGAAGAATATCTCCGTTTCATAAAAAAAAAACAAATTTTCCAAGAAAGTTTAAGTGTACGTTCTTGAAGATGAACGAAGAAATATACAGCAATTAAAAAACATTCCGTGTAACTGAAGAGAAAATACTGCACATTTTTTGAAACAATTCCGACTTCTATTACGCTGAAGTGAATTGTAATATTTCACATGGGATTTACCACTAACTTCGGAAGTTTTATTCTGGAAGATACTTTTTAAAAATAAGAGAATGTAAGGGAAGGGTTTATCATTCCAGTAGCGTCGCATTATTTATTACGACATTATTATTGTTATTTGCGCATTATTATTGTCTCATAAAGATATTTCGGACATATAAAAACGAATCTATCTTAAAAATATACATAGGTGATAGTACATGAAATAATAACTGAATAATGTAAAAAGAAAATGAATAAGAACCGAATAATTAAAAAGAAAGATGTAAAAATAAGCTGATTAAGAATAATAAAACGATTCGGCCTTTCAGTAGAAATAATATACCGCTTTATTAGTATTGTATCTTATAAATACGGTATCGTCGTTTCATAAAAAATATTTTTTACGAAGGAGATCTTCGGTCGTAAGAAACTAATTTGTACTTTTTGGTTAGTCGGGCACCATTGCTATACATACACACATATATGTATCTATATACATATACCATAGCTGCCAGCTTTTCAGATGTTTTGCCTCGAAAAAATGTAACAGAAATTTTCGTCTTATTTAATCAACAGATTACGGCGATTTGTAGTGGTATAATTTTCTGTAAAAATTTTCCAGGCCAAAAAAAAAAAAAAAAAAAAAAAAAAAAAGGTAGATATTGGCAGCGATGATATACACACATATATACGTACACAAAATTAATTATAAGCATAAAATGTACCAAAGTAAAAAATTACGTAGCACTTCAAAATTTACTGGAAGATTCGCATTTTTTTATAGCTTTATTTTACACCGTAATGTCAACATCCAATTATCTATATGACCTATGTAATATCAGTTACCCTAAAGCTATGTTCAGACCACATTTTAAAATTGTGTCATGAGATATCATGAATTATTTCGCTGGGTTTTCTTTTTCAAAAATTCTTAGATCATCCAAAATAAAAAAAGGAGTTGGTTGAAGAAATGTCTTTATTTGTCCATTAGGAGTGGAAAAATATGACCCTTGGGAAAAAAATTGCCCCTTGGTTGTACAAACGTTCCATTTCGATGAGTTCATTTTTTACGGGGTAAAGCACACCTAAAATAATTTTATCGACAGAATAAGATAAAACTCATTTGTATATATTTATGAATGTTCATTAAGTGCAATTAATATCCATTTTGTGAAATAATTCATGTTTTAAGGGGTAAAACAAATCTTTTGCATATTTCTCAGGGGGAAAAAAAACATGATTTTTTCATAACCTGCTACAAAATATAAAAAGCATTATTTTTCTCTTTAAAAAATAGTGCTGATGCATTTTACAAGATGAAACACTGATTCGTTTTTTTAAATCGTATTTAGCCAAAAATATAATGACAGACAAAATGGGATGAGATTTATCCCGCGCGTGTGCTAACGTTATAAAAGTACTTGTTCTGTCGAGTTAAAATGTTGTGAATTTTTTTCTTAAGTTTATCTTATTTCATAGGCTTCTCATAGTATAACTGGACACAAAAATAGCTACCTCTTCTTGAAGCATTGACCAACTCCTTACCATCACATGATGGTGAACGAATGCTCGCCAAATCGGTTTCTCCCGCCGATCCCACCAACCACCAAGACCTATTTCGTGCGTTATGCTTCTTTTGTTATAAGAAGAAAGCAGAAAATTTCCAAGAAGGGATCCCCGCCAAAAAAAGGCACCCTTTTGGCTATGAAATCTCGGTGGTGAATGCTTCAAGAATTCGAGAAGAGAATCCTAGACCAATCCAGAATTTCTAGACCATTCTTAATCTAAGTCTTATTATAAGACAAATGCCACCCTTTTAAACATATTATACACAAGTGCACTTTTTTTGTCAAGTTATATCTATTTTTAGAGTAAAACATATCTGGTTCAGTAATTTTGCTTTAAGATCATGAAACCAGAAGTAAAAATTTTATTCATGTTGATTGATCAATAATTTTTAGATGGTCAGTCTTATCGAACCACTTAGAAGAGCAATGTTGCATTATGTGCATTAAGATTTTATATTTAATTTGCTATTTACACGATGCCTTAAAATACTGGAGATAAAATAACGAGATGGTAGCAGCCATTTTACTATGTTGGAAATGAAGGAAATAACACACACACATATGTATAAAGTAGAGGACAAAAGACTTTTACTATTTTGGAATTGATATAAAAACTAGAGACAAAACAATTTTTATCAACGCGGAGATAGTACAGAGTATTAAAGATAATGTAGCAAGGTGGAAAAAGGCCTTTTAAAACTCTAATAAAAACAGTAAAAAATGTGATCATAATTTAAACAGAAGAAAATTTTTGCTATCTTATTCTGCATACTGTAAAAAAAAATCTGTTAAGTTACAAAACACTTTCTAGGAAACTGGGATTCCTAGAACTTTTTATGTCATGATAACAGGAAAAATTCGTGTAACAGATACAGATTTGCAAAGAAAACCATAAAATTGATAAAGTTACTAACACTCTATGAGGAAACTGCGATGCCAAGAACTTTTCATGTAACTGCAATTTAAGTTACAGACAAAATTTTAGTAGGTTTACTGTAATTTTAGTAGATTCATAACTGCAGATTACTGTAGCTTTACAAAAACTAATTTTGTAGATTTACATACAGTGTCTCACATAAGTGATGGGACACTTGTGCTTTACAAAAGGAAACTAATCAAATAAATTAAAAAAAACATGTACACATTTTTTGTGGGTGTGTTTCATACTTGAATTTAGTAAAGATTATTACATAAGATACATTTTGTCAAAATATTAAAATATTAATTTAATAAAAATACAAATGTTTAGAACGGAGCAAAAAATAGCTCACATAAGTGATGGGACACCATTATATATGCAACAAAAATCGTCTGAAATAAGCAATACAAATATTTTTTGGGGTTTTATTTTTACTTAAAAGCAACTGGCAATAATTTATAAAATTGTCTGCAGTATTTCTCTTCAGTTTGTTTTGGAATTTTTGTGTTTTTTAGCTCTGTGTAGCCATGAATGCTAAACGAAAAGAAACTTCGCCTGAAATTCGAAAATTAGTTATTAATTTGCATATTGAACGTGGAAAATCTATTAGAAAAATTGCTGAAACAGTTAACTTGAGTCGTTCAACAGTTTTCAATATCATTAAACGATATAAAAATAATCATATGATTCAGGATAAAAGAAGACCTGGCCGACCATCAAAACTATCCCATGGGATAAAGCGAACTATCGCTCGAAATATTAAAAAAATCCAAGAAATAGTGCTTCAAAAGTTGCTGTTGATTTACAAGCATTATATGGAATAATTGTTAATCCTGAGACTATTAGAAGGATAATTCGATCTGCTGGATATCACGGTAGAGTAGCCAGGAAAAAATTCCTCGTAAGGGAAAAGAATAGAAAACTCAGACTAGCTTTCGCAAAATCCAACATAAATAAGAATTCTGATTACTGGAATAATGTTATATTTGCTGATGAGAGTAAATCTAATATATTTGGTTCTGACGGTAGAATCTTGGTGTGGAGAAAACCCAGGGAAGAATTTCGCAAACAGAACTTGGTACCAACAGTAAAACATGGTGGAGGAGGAGTTATGGTATGGGGTGTATGTCGTCCGCTGGAGTTGGTAATCTTGTTTTTATTGACAGTATAATGGATCAGTACAAGTATATTGATATTTTAAAGCAAAATTTGAAATCTTCAGCACGAAAATTGAACCTTCATAACGATTTTAAATTCTACCAGGACAATGACCCCAAACACACTGCTCTGAACGTTAGACTCTGGCTGCTATATAATTGTCCTGAAATAATAAAAACACCACCACAATCTCCAGACTTAAATCCCATAGAGAATATTTGGCAAGAATTGGAATCAAGAATTCGCAAACACAACATTTCTTCAAAACAAACTAAAATCGGTGCTTCAAGAAGAATGGGGTAAAATCACTCCAGAAATCACAAAAAAATTAGTCGAATCCATCCCAAAAAGATTAAATCGTGTTTTAAAAGTAAAAGGAAATCCAAGAAAATATTAAAACCTTTTAAAAAGTAAAATTTTTGGATAAATATTTGATGGAAAAGTAAGTGTCCCATGTAAGTGTCCCAAAAGTAAGTGTATGTGAGCCATTTTTTGCTCCGTTCTGAACAATTGTATTTTTACTAAATTAATATTACTATTTAATATGTATTTTTACTAAAATAATATTTTAATATTTTGACAAAATGTATGTTATGTAATAATTGTTACTAACTTTAAATATGAAACACGCCCAAAAAATTTTTGCAAATGTTTGTTTATTTATTTTATTGCAGTTTCTTTTTATAAAGCACAAGTGTCCCATCACTTTTGTGAGACACTGTATTTTTCTGTACAGTACACAAATAAAATTTTAGTAAACATACAGATTTTTTTTCATTTACTTCTGTAAAGTTACAGGTATTTTTTTGCAGCGTATAAAACAAGTATTGAAAATAAGCCAAGCGAGTACTGATTTATTTTTTCGTATATTTATTCATATTATACTTCGTAAAAGCAGGAAAAAAATTAATTGATTTTGAACAACTATAGTCGTGTTGTGTTCAGAATTTATTTTTCCGTCTTTATTATCTTCTCATGGAGTTAATAAATTTTATTTTTCTGAAGCAATTTTTCTAATATAACAGTTCTTGCTGATCAAACGAACTCAAAGATAGGTAAGAAGGAGAAGGGTGTAAATTTAATTAAAATTAGCAAAGTTAGTAAAAAAAAATTAAAATGTAATTTTTGAAATATTGAACATAATTTAGGGGGGTCCTACACTGTAAAAAAAATCTGTGAAGGTACTAAATATTTTCTAGGAAACTGGGATTCCAAGAACTTTTCATGTAACGATAACAGGAACAATTCATGTAATCGATTCTGAAACTTGAATTTTTGCTGTAACCTTTACAGGAAAAGTTCTTGGAATCCCAGTTTCCTAGACAAGGTTTAGTACCTTTGCAGATTTTTTTTACAGTGTACGGTCTTTCCTGATTCCAAAACTATATTACAAAATAACCGTTGAATATAATACTCTAAAATTTTTAATATAGAAAAGTCATACTTTTGAGTTATTTTAGTCCCTGAGACTATACCTTACCAAGATAGTGTTGCTCGTGTATTTTTTATGATAAATTTTCTGGAAAATGAACCAATCCGGATGGACCAATACCATAGCCTCCTCGCTTTTTGATATCACTCTTCTAATTTTTTTTCTTTTAGAAAACGATTTAATCCGATTGGAAAATATTGTTATTACCATTTTAAATTTGGTAATCAATGTTACCCTAATAAATGAAAAAGTTCGTGCATCTGGAAAACATCGGAAAACTCCGATCAGCATTAGTTTTAAAAGCAAATTCTGTTGCTGAAGAATTTAAAGATTGCCGTAATTACCTTTTATTTGTTAAAGACAAAAAAAAACCGGTTTACGCTTTCTTGTTGATAGTGGAGCTGATATTTCAATAATTCCAGCTTCATCCAAACATAAAATATGTAACTCTTTCAAATTGTATGCAGCAAATAATTCAATTATTCCGACATTTAGTTTGAAAATTTTAACACTAGATATGGGATTACGTAGACAATTTCAATTTCCTTTTATAATAGCAAAAGTAGCTAAAGCAATTTTAGGTGCAGATTTCCTTAATAAATTTAAATTGCTTATTGATATACAAACTAAAAATTAATAGATGCTTTTACTAACCTTTTTGTTAAAAGCGATGTTATGTGTGTATGAAGTGCTGATAGCATAACTAGAGCTGACAAAAATTCTCAATATACACATATGTTATTACAATATCCTAATTTAACGAAGCCAAATCTTTTAATATGTAATTACAAACACAGTGTAATGTAAAGCATTATATTGATACTAAAGTTTCACCTTTTATTCAAAAACTCGCACATTAGACTAAAAAAATTTTAATTTAGCAAAACAAGATTTCAAATTTATGTTAGATAATGATATAATTAGACCTTCTAAATCATCGTGGGCGTTTCTACTTCATTTAATTTACAAAAAAGATGGAAGCTTAAGACCGTATGAGGATTACAGACGCCTTAATGCTCAAACCATCCCCGACAGTTACCCTATACCCAGAATAGAAGATTTTCAATATTTATTAAAGGGAAAGAAAATATTTTCAAAAATTGACTCATTTAAGGTCTATTTTCAGATTCCGATTGCAGAAGAGGATAAATAAAAAACAGCAATAATAACACCGTTTGGATTATTTGAATATAAAGTGATGAATTTTGGATTGCGAAATGCTCCATCTACGTTGCAACGTTTCATTAATGAAGTATTTTTTGGATTATATTTTGTTTTCTCATATTTAGATGACATTTTAATGGCTTCTTCAACAGAAGAGCAGCACACAGAACACCTAAAATTAGTTTTTCAAGATTGGATCAATATGGTCTTCATTTAAATATTGCAAAATCAGTTTTTGGAGTAAACCATTTACAACTTTTAGGATACATGATCTCTCCTGAAGGCCCAAAACTCCTTCCAGAAAAAGTAGAACCAGAAAAAGTAGAAGTAATCCAAAATTATAAATTGCCGGAAACAATCCACGAATAACGAACTTTCCTTGGTCTAGTGAATTTTTATAGAAGATACATAAAAAAGGCAGCTGAAAATCAAGCACCACTTCATGAGTATTTAAAAGGGGCCAAAAAGAAAGACAAAAGGAAAATTCTGGGGACAGATAAAACAAAAGAACATTTTTAAAAATATAAAGAGAACCTAGCAAATGTTGCTTTATTGACCTACCCTAATCCTGATCTTCCATTATCTCTCTTTTGTGATGCTTCTGATTTCGCCATTGGTTCAGTTTTACAACAATTTGAAGGAGGCTGCTGGAAACCATTAGTCTTTTTTTTTTTTATTAAATAATGTTCAGAAAAGTTATAGTACCTATGATTGAGAATTACTGGGAATATATTTTTCTGTAAAGCAATTTAAACATATGCTAGAAGGAGGACAGTTTATAATTTATACAGACCATAAACCCTTAACATTCGCCTTTCAGCAAAAAAATGAAAAAGCTTTGCCTAGACATTTGCGTCATTTATAATATATATAATAGTTTTCAACAGATATTCGTTATATTAGTAGAGAAAAAAATACAGTGGCAGATTCATTATCCAGAATACAATCGATTTCTATCATAGATTATGACAAAATTTCTGATGAGCAGATTAATAATGAAGAAATTACAAAATTACGTTTAAATCCATCTTTAAATTTCGAACAACATCCTTTGGATTCAGAAAAACGTCTTTGTTGTGATGTTTCAACTTCGAAATTCCGTCCATTTTTTCCTGAAGCTTTTAAAGAACAAATAATAATAAAAAAAAATCCACAATTTAGCTCACCTTGGAGTACAAAATACAGAAAAAAGTAGCTTCAAGATTTATTTGGACAAACATTCGGAAAGGTGTTAATCAATAGGCAAAATCTTGCATTAATTGCCAAAAAAAAAAAAAAAAAAAAAAAAAAAAAACAGACATACGTATTTTTTATTTGCCACTTTCGAAGAAACAAATGAACGATTTAGTGTCGTCCATATTGACGTAATAGGTCCACTAACTCCGTTTGAAGGAAAACTATACTACTTAACCTGCATTGGCCACTTCACATGTTGGATAGAAGTTGTTCCTCTAGAAAATGTGACGGCTGCTACAGTTGTTCGAGCATTTTATGATCAATGAATTTCTCACTTTGGCATTCCGATCGTGCAGTCACGGATCGAGAAAAACAATTTACATCTGAAATTTTCCATAATTTAAATATTAAGGTACTTGTACGTAATATGAATACTCTAAGAAAAATTATTTTTTTTCACCCAATGTACACGTGATAGCACTCCAAAAATATATGACAATGATCCTTGGACTGTTGACTATCATTATTAAAATTAGTGACCTTGTAACTATTCCGGTTTTATTTAAATGATAAAAACAAAAAATGTTAACAAATGTCCATATAAGGAGCCACCAGTCCCTATTATTAACAGGAGCCTCCTTATTGACCTACTACGCAGGGTGTAGGGAAGAGCCACTCTTCTATGGAATTTTAGAGAAGAGGGGATAAAAAAATTATCTTAAAGTATTGCGGGGCAGACCCTAGTAAATATCTTCAGAACATGCACTTTAGAGCGGGGGGAGGGGGATCATTTTCGGTTGTGGCTCTTCGAAGACCGATCCAAAGCACCTCAGTTACTACAAAATATTATGAAATAATGAAATTGGTTTTGCTTAGCTTTCTATTTTTGTTAATCTAAAGATTCCCCTGCTGTACTTCCAATGTGGACAAATTTTATTAGATCTTGTAATAATTAAATAAAGGAAACTTTTTTAAGCACTATATGCAATAGCAATCAAAAATATGTTTTAAAAGCTTTCTAAAACACTCCCCTTTTCAATAATTAAAGTAATTTTATAATATCTAATAAGAATTTAAACTTGCCTGTAACTACGATCAGCACACCGCGAAACAACAAGTTTCCTTCTAAATGGCGAACAGCGCACTTTTTTGTACTTTCCAGGCTTAATTATCTTTTCAACTGCTTTTCTTCACGGATATGTAGCATGATCTCTCTATCAAAATTGTTATTTTTAAAAATATTAGGGGTGTTCATACTGAGAGCACTGTCCATATAGGGTACACATACCTTATTTGTAGTTTTAAATTAAACCCAATTACAGCCTTCCACTCAAGTGTAATGGGTCGATATAACGAATCCATCGCACTTTAAAAGCTGCAATTAAAGCGCAAAAACAATTAAACGGACTCGATCGTTACGTACAGTTGGAATTGAGATCAGCTTTACGTGGTGATACAAATTTTACCATTGCACAAATGGTCTACGACAAACCTCTCAGGCTACCAGGAGAATTTTTCGAACAACCGAAAACTATTATGGATACCAGTGATGCACAACCTTTTTACCAGAAAATCGTTTGCCACCAGAATATTTGAAAAGCGGAGTTTGTTTTCTTTAATCTCAAAGTTTCTGTCATTACTATAAGGAAAATTATTCTGCATAACAATAGTGGTATCATTTTGGCCCGCGGGCCAGAGGTTGTGCACCCCTGATGGATACAGAAATCTTTGCTAAAGAATTGCAGAAACAAATGGAAGAATTAAAACTCTTTAAAACTCGTCGACAGCCTTCTCAAAAAATTTTTGTTCACAAGGATTTGCACAGTTCTAGACACGTTTTCATACGCATTGATCGGGTTAAAAAAAACCCACTCGAACCTGCTTATAATGGACCGACTACAGTTGTCAAAAGGTACGAAAAGTATTATATAGCACTTATATAATTTTTAGTAAAAATTTAAGGGACGAAATGTCAACATATCCATAGATAGATTGAAATCTGCCTTTTTATTAACGACTAATGAGAATATTCCTGATCACGAGTTACCGGATAAGCAATTATATCCCTGCCTGTGCCATCCGTAAGCAAAAATGAACATTCAGATTTACCTGGAAAAAATGTTCCTGATAAAACTATACGTTCTGGAAAACAAGCAAGGTTTCCAAAACGTTACAGAGACTAATTATGTACTATTTTATATTTTATTTCATATATTATATTTGTATATTATATTTGTATATTATATTTGTATGTTATATTTGTATACATACTATATTTGTATCGTAACTATGTTACGGAGTGAGTAATACAGCCTTCAAGAACTTGTAAAAAATTCCGTTGGATTGAAGTGAATTAATATTTCTGTATCTGTTTTTTTTTTTTTTTTTTTTTTTTTTTTTTTTTTTTTTTTTTTTTTAAATTAAGCTTTTTTTTTAATTGAAAAGATGGTTGAATTTAAAGTTGTTATTGATTGCTCACTCGAGTAGGTGTTTGGATCGACTCAGTGTTTACCGAGTTGCGCTTCATAGTTAGTAGTGAGATCCGAGTAAGCATTATAGGAATACGGTAAGCAATCACTATTATTTCCGTATAGTATTTTTTCCTTCATTTTTTACAAAAATTCTCCGATTATATAAAACCAGAATTACTATTAAAACGTGCTGATTCTTCTCCGGGGCTTGTGCCTTGTATGCCCATGCCTAATTTGATCCTGGTCAGAAGTTCAAAATTTACCTTTGTAAAAACTATTTTTAAGATTCAACTGGGAATTCTGTGAGAAACAATACAAAACGAGGCCAGACATAATGAATATTAACCATTTGTATAATTTGTGTTATGAAATGTGTTAACTTCGTTAAATTACCCTTTTCTTCGTTTACAAGTTTTTCTTTATGAATCTGTCTTGCAGTGAAACCACACACAACAAAAGGAAGTTACATTCTAAAAATTGCAGCTAGTTCTAAGAATAACAGATAACGGAAATATCTCGAACCTTTTTACTAAATAACCAGATACATTTATTAAATACAAGGACACAAAGAATATAAATGAATTGCAACACATTTAATGCTATTTACTTTGGCTTCTACAAAAGATATATCCTCTTGAATACACATAAATTACAAACTAGGAAAGTTGTTATTATATTTGGGGAAAGATTTCTATCCAAGGTGAAAAATGTGTAATTACAAAAGTATCTTTTACTCTCTCTCTCTATGTCACTGTGAACACTACTCACTTAAGAGAGAAACCCGGAGTGTGAAGAAACAAGTGAAGCAAATCAGACCTTTCCATTATGCTGGTGCGGAATGTAATTTGTCTACAGGGATTTCTATGAAATGCAATTTGTCTCGACGGATTCAGAAGTTCAGCTTCAGTTTGCTTAAGGTAACTATAATTAAGGTAGGAATTAATCAATGAGCATGGGTTCGATATCATGTTATGCTAGTCAGACTATAAAAAGTAAATAAATAAAATAAGAATACAAATAAATGTAGTAAGAAAGAGAAATGCTTTAGATTTAGCGTTGTAATCTATTTAATCGATTCGATATATCTTCTAAAAAGGCTTGAAAGACTAGGTATTGGATTTGTTGATATTTTTTTAAAGACTTGTTCATGCATTGCTTCCGAATGGATGAAATATTTTCGATATTTTATCATTGGAAAGTTTCATTTTATAGTGGTTCGATTTAAATTTTATAGAATACATTGATATTATGGCTAACTGTCTGTATATATTCCATTCTTTCTATCTTTTTAACTAACTTTAAAAAGGACACATATTTCGTTTATTTTTAAATGTTCTTTTTTTGCATAAAATTCGAATGGATGTATTTAATTTGAAAACTCCTTTTTTTTCTGATGTAAATTTCATTTGTAAATATTGATGCAATTTGTACCGTTTCAGTGTGACCAACTGCATCTCTTTTTCCCCATCTCTTTAATTTATTAAAAAAAAAGGAATTCACTGCATAGATATTACAAACTTGGGAATTTATTTTCTAAGCGGTGGGTGTTATAAAATCTCTGTGACTGATGCATCTTAAAATGCAGTAAAAGTTGCACAAATCATGATCTCATCGAGTTCACTGCTAAAATTCCAATATTAAATAGAACAGAAATCGATTAGCTTACTAAAATGGAACTGGTCTGCCATGTCAAATCTTGGTGGAAAACACCTGGAGATCCAAATTTAGTGGTTGATTGGTAAGTCCCCTTAATTTTTTCAAATGTAATTTGTGCATCTGACTACACATTAGTATAGAAATTGATCTGTCAGTGGAACATAAAAGGATAAAAAGATGCATGGATTTCATTGAAAGAAATCAATGGGGATCTACCAATCAACCACTAAAATTCGGTCAACAGGTAGTTTTCACGAAGATATTGTCTTGACAGACCAGTTCCATTTTAATATGCTAATCAGGCTCTATTTCATCCCGGAAATTCAACCGTAAACTCGATGAGGTGATGTTTTGTACAGTCACCACCTAATCTAATAGCATTGGAATTAGAGCGAATTCTAGAAAGCTGTGGTCAAACTGAAGTAAAATTTAATAACAATAGTTACACCCACAGAGCTTACATAGGTGAAACTCGAGTTACTGGAAGATAAACCGGAAGATTTTCTAAATGTTATGTCATCGTTTTGTGGAAAATAAACGTCAAGGTTATAAATAAGCTTTTATTGTTTTTGAAGCATTAACGCTTGTTTAGTTAATGCTAGTTAATGCTTGTTAGTTCAGTTAATGCTCAGTTAATGCTTGTTTAGTTAATGTTCAGTTAATGTTAGTTCAGTTAATGCTCAGTTAATGCTTGTTTAGTTAATGTTCAGTTAATGCTTGTTCAGTGACTACATCACATAAGAATGTTTAGAGAAGTTATTTATCTGAGGCATTTTAGGTTCCTTTTTTAATACTGCTTTCTGAAAATTCTGTTTGATTAAGCTGTGATTTTTTGCCTGCTATCATTTATCGGGATCTGCGAATTCTAGTTCTTTCTAAACATTTCTCAAAATAAATATCTTGTTCTCTTAAAGAGATATAAAGATTATAAATGACTAAAATCAATTGAAGTTTGATCCTAATTAATTTACACTATTATTATTTTTTTTTGGCATTTAAATATATGTTTTATAAAAAAACCTTTTTTTAAATTCTAATATATATATATATACATACACAAATAAAAATAAAAGATTTAATAAAGTTCGGAAAACATAATTTTGCTAAATGAGTTTTGCCACGATTTTTAAATCCAGATTTCAGATTTCACTTTTATTGAGTCGTCATTTCTTTTTTATGCTGCTTATTGTATTGTATTTCAATTATAAATTACACACGCAATATATATATATATATATATATATATATATATATATATATATAATTAAAAATTTAAAAGCCATAAAAGTTGACCAAAATATTTTGATATAATTTGAAAAGCAACAACAAAAAAATTTGTTTGTTTTTCGGGTATAGTTGGTAGTGAACCTACATTTTTTAATTAAAAAAAGAAACCTCTAAATTCTTTATCTTGTGCAAAAGCTATCCTACCAAAACCGTTATAAAACAGTGTTTAAAGTAATTCAAAAATCGATAACGAATTGAATTTTAATGTTTTAACTTCGCAGAAATGCCAGTCTACGCATCTTAACATTTGTAACTTTTCCGATAATTTAAAGATGTTTTTCGATTGAATCAACTGTATCATAAAAGATTCAAACATTATGAAATAATAATAATAATAATAATAAAACATTTTTTTCGACTTTTCGAACCTTTCTTGTTTTTTTAAGCATAGTTTTATTTGAATTTTGATCGAGAACACCATAGTTCAAGGGAAGAGTTATCTGTATAACACTGAAAATCGTCATCAGCAATTTTATCTGAATTAGAATTAGGTGAGTCTTCAAATATATATTGCAAGAAAGAATCAGAAGGTAAAACGTGTGAAATAAAGGGCAAAACTCAAGAAGATTTGGGTATAAAAAGCTTTCTTATAATCATTGCCATTACATAAAAAAAACATAATCGTCAGTATGATATGTAAACCTCTCTAAAGTAATAAATTATTAAATCTGAATGCATATTTTTATCCTTGCATGTATAAATTCAATTAGCAGCTGAAAATGTTTAATTGAGAATTAATGGGATCCAAACAGCATCAGTAGGTTTTGCTGAATTAGAATCAGGTGAATTTTCAAGTATATATTGCAAGAAAGAATCAGAAGGTGGAACATGTGAAATAAAGGGTAAAACTGAAGAAGATTTGGGTATAAAAAGCTTTCTTATAATCATTGCCATCACATAAAAAAATAATCGTCAGTATGATATTTAAACCTCTCTAAAGTAATGAATTACTAAATCTGAATGCATATTTTTTTATCCTTGCATGTATAAATTCAATTAGCAGCTGAAAATATTTAATTGAGAATTAATAGGATTTAATCATTATCAGCAGGTCTATCTGAAGTGGAATCAGGTGAATCTTCAAATATATATTGCAAGAAAGAGTCAGAAGGTGGAGCATGTAAAATAAAAGGTAAAACTGGTGAAGATTTGGGTATAAAAAGGCTTTCTTATAATCGTTACCATCGCACAAGAAAAGCATAATCGTCATATGATATTTAAACTCCTCTAAAGCAATGAATGACTAAATCAAAATGCATATATTTTTATTCTTGCATGTATAAATTGAATTAGCTTCTAAAAATGTTTAATTGAGAATTAATGGGATCCAAACAGTATCAGCAGGTTTTTCTGAATTACAATCAAATGAATCTTCAAATATATATTGCAAGAAAGAATCAGAAGGTGGACCATATGAAATAAAGGGTAAAACTGAAGAAGATTTGGGTATGAAAAGGCTTTCTTACAATCTTTAACATCACATAAAAAACTTAATCGTCAGTATGATATTTAAACTTCTTTAAATCAATGAATTACTAAATCTGAATGCATATGTTTTTATTCTTGCATGTACAAATTCAACTATCAGCTAAACATTTTTAACTGAGAATTAATAGGATCCGATATTGTTTGAGAAAACTGATGCTCCATAAAACTACTCGGAAATGTTTCTTAATTTCATTGGCAGAAAATGAGATTCTCTTTTATATTTGATTTGACATTTTGTTTTATATTTGATTTCGGTTTTGGTTTTATATTTGATTCTCGAAATTCAGGTTTCTGAGGTTTCTCATGGCAAAAAATGGAAGAGTGCCTATCAATCTACAACTTGCATATTATTATTCACACAGGGTGTCAGGAGGAAATATTTGTCCTTTTTTTACAATTTGGGGCTATATAAATTTGAAGAAGTTCATTAGTTGCAATATAACTTAAAAATTTGCCTATGGAGGTTAGTGGAAAAGCCTCGGGTAAGCATTGTGCCCTACTCCCGGGAGAGGTTTCAGAAATTTACACTGTTATATTTCTAATTTTTCAGAATCAAATTGTATCAAGTACTTTTTTGTCAACCAAATTTGAGATGATTCTTGCTTTAGAGAAAATAGTTAGCTTGGAGTCGTAACAAACCAAGTGTCTGGTTGACAATGTGAGCATCAAATTGCGCTTATTTCTTATGATGCCACATTGAAATGCACGAGAAACCATTAGCTTTACGTTATTTTGGTTACGGTATCTTTCTGAATATCACTGGATAATGTTTTATGAACTTGATTAACTTTACTTTGTAGGTCTCATATTTTAATTTAAATGATACTCATAGTAATTAAATTAATAAAGTGAATTAAAGTAACATAATATTAATTTAATTTAGTTTGCGAAATGCAAAAAAAGAAGAGTTAACTATAATTTTTAACTCTTTTACCTGTATTTTTTAATTTCTGTTTTTTGAAATAGGAAAACAATACGGACTTGTAAATTAAATTTTCAAAGCTGATACAAATAAATAAATAAAAAATAAAATAAATAAAAATAAATAAATAAAAGGAGAATGTACAATTCCGACCAATTTATTACATAAGATGCACACTTTTACAAACATATTTTACCTTTTTTTTCAGTAATTCAATAATTTAAAAGAAAAAAAAATGGAACAACATTTGTGTAAAGTGCAAATAATGTAATTCGAAAAAAGCCTTGCAACATGACTTGAAGGAAACAGAATTTGCCTGCTGGGAGAAAGCCACGTACAACCATTATGTTAATATTAAATGTACTTTTTCAGAAAGGCTACAAAATTAAATAAAAGAAGACTACTGTGTTTTACGAAAATAAAATTACATTAATTTTTATTTCAAAAACGCTTTAGGACTTAAATGCAGAGTTATTTTTAATTAGAGAACATTTTTAATTGCGCAATAGTTTACGTGCATTCATTTAGAACAGTCTATTATTATTCATATGGCCTTGTAAAAAAAAAGATCGCATACATTTATTTTAATATAATTGTTTAAAATTATGTAGTATACCATATTTTTTATTTTATTTCGCTGGTACTGAGATTTTTTTGTAATCTTATAAATTTGAAACAACTCCACTCGACTTTCTAAACTTGATTTTACTGAACACTGTGAAATCGAATAAATTTCTGACAATCAAATAAATAGAGCGGCCTACCAAAAATATCTCAAGACTATTTCGAACTGTAGATATTAACATCCTTTTCAATAGAGCTAGATTCACTACACAGGTTTCCGATTTTAATAGTTATGTAGTTTTGGAGTCTTTAGAAATTTTAACTAGGTAATTGTTGTAATGGCGTATTATCGCACTAAATTTTGCATATCTAGCTTAATTTGTTTGATATTATAGGAGGTCTTTCAGGAGGATTGAGCTTTTTCCACCTTATCCATCCTTCATTAAAAATATTTGCGACCACCGGTATGCACGCAGAAAGGTGTTTCCGGTCAATATGCATCAGTAAATGTCGAGTGTCGAATGTCGAGTTTTATTCTGCCAATTCTTCCGTAAATTCCGTCTTCACCATGACAAAGGCTTAAGTTTTGCCAAAAGCGCTTCGAGTAGCTTTTTATCATTTTAACATCTAGTGTTTTTAGTTTTGAAAAGCATTTGTATATATTTTATTACACCTATTTAGTAATGTGTTTTGATAAAGCAGGTTTGAAATATTTTTATGTTTTTATAGAGAAAATTAAGATGAATCTGGAGCTGCAAAATGAATTATTTGTAAACCAATTTATTACCGAAATATGTTAGTTGACATAACCGCTGCCGGTAGGTAAACAACTAAATCCACGCCCTTCAAAAACACACTTAATATCAAAAACTCTCTCCCCGACCAAAACTTTGACCTACGCCATCAAAGATGGAAACAGTATTCCCTCAATGCTGGACATAAATGTACTTGTCAAATTGATATTACACCATTGTACTAACAATATTTTATAAACAAGCAGAATCGGCGTTACCTATTAGTGATACTAAACAGAATAAAGAACAATTATATATATGAAAATTTCCACATTATAATTGTATTGAACTTTCAACATTAACAGCCATAACTGAGATTTTCACAATTGTTAAATTGAAAGTAGGAATAAATATATTTTTAATAAATCCCAATTTTTATTGCACATGTCCAACTGTTCACTATTATTATTCACATTTTTGCCAAAAGATGATAATGCAATATTATTTTGCGAAACAAATGTTTTTGTGCTCGCTTCAGAAACCGCAATGGCAAATAAATGTTAAAATTACAAGTTTTTGTTATGATTTGCGATTTCTTTTTTGATTTTCAGTTGTTTTAATTAAAAAATGTATTTTTTAAAAGCTGTTATACTTCTGATCTTTTTAATTCGTGGATCTCGCAAGAAATAACGTTTAAAAGAAATTTTTTTTTCTTTTTCAAAACTGCATTTATAAATGATTGAAGAATTCACAATTTAATGTCATGATGTCAGAATAAATTAAAAATTTGCATTTAAAATAAAAGCTCGTTTAAACAATAATCTTTTATTAAAATAGTAATGAATTTTGTTTTAAATAGGAAGTAATAGATAAAATATGTTATTCATACAGTTTTTAAATTTTAAAATTGCTTTTCTTAGATAATTTATACTGATAGGAATATATGTTAGAAAGAAAGCATTAAACTAGCGTCTAGTTACAAACCATTTAAATGGTGCAAAGCAATGTTATAAAAGCAATGATAAAATGAATACCCGTATGATGTCGTTACTTTCGAACTCGCTACCTGTTAGAAAGTATTCGTTATTCGTTACTTTCGTCACTGTTCAGAAACGGTGTATTAATAATCATCATATGTACCACAAAACTGCTTCCTATCTAATTATATACCGTAAAGAAGTCTTCGGAAGAATTCATTATTTTTTTAACGTAAAAACTGTGTTTACTTCTCACATACAGCTCATATTCAAAATATTAGAATAATTGAGAAAAAGTAATAAGAAAAATTTATTTGTCATTTATTTATTTTTTATACTAAGTAAATGCAATTAAATTTCTTTTAAATTAAATCTGGAATGTTTAGATAAGATTTTAACATTTATAAAATATAAAATACAGCACAATAAATTAGGTATACAGCTTCCTTAAACACACCAGAATATTAGAATAAAATTTAGATTGGTTCAAAATATTAGAATATTTTATTTTACGCAACAATATTACCTTATGAATATGAAGTAAATGGTAGTTAATATTTTGTAGCATCCCCTTTAGCTTTCATAACAGCGCACAATCGATCTTGCATACTATATACAAGGTGTTTACAAACATTTCTATCAATATTAGGTCCAAATAGACTTTATACGTGCCACTAACTCAGTTTTACTTGAAGGAGGATTTTCTTGAAGTTTTTTCTTCATTATACACCATAAATTTTCGATGGGAATAAGATCTGGTGAATTTAGTGGCCAAGGAAGTACCTTAATGTTGCGTTGGCGGAACCAATTTTTAGTTGACACCGAGGTATGCGGGGACGCTAAATCTTGTTGAAAGATGAAATCATCTTCAAATAAATATTCTGATGATGGAATCATGTAATATTCTAAAATTTCTTGATATATCAGAGAGTTAACCTTTTCGTAGACGATGCATAACTTTCCAGGTCCTTCTGCACTCATACAACCCCAAACCATGACAGTAGCAGCAAATTTTACGGAACGTTTAAGGCATTCTTTATCAAATGCTTCTTGCTTCATTCTCCAAACTCGAATACCTTGATTACCATATGAAACACAAAACATACTTTCATCACTAAATAATATATTTTTCCAATTTTCATTGCTCCATAAACGTCTTGATTTACACCAATTCAATCTTATACGCTTTTGTCTTGCAGTCATGAGAGGTTTTGTTTTGGGTACACGAGATTCAAATTTAAATTTATGGAGACGTCTTGATGTTGTCGATGTAGAAACTTCAACTCCTTCTTCTTTCCATTTTCGGTGCAAGAATCGCACACTTTTAAAACGGTTTTTCTTAACTATACGCTTCAGTTTCCTGTCATCTCTAGCAGATGTTTTTGGTTTTCGGCCACCATTTCGGCGATTATTTTGAAATTTTCCAATTTTTTAATATTGTGTTAGTATTTTACTAACGCTCGATTGCGAACAATGTAAATAATTCGCTATAAAACATTGATTTTTACCGTGCCGATACAAATCAACCATACGAAGTTTAGTAGATTCAGGAATATCACTCACACGGCCCATTTTAAGACAAAAAAGAAACAAACTGCAAAAAAGAATACTGATTTTAAATAAAATAGTCTGAATTTAATCAATGATGCCATCAGTTAAGACTTGGTAATAATTAAAGGAGAATTATGTGAAATATTCTAATATTTTGAACCACTTGAATAAATATTCTAATATTTTGACTTTTCAAAATAATTTTTTTGCAATTAATCTTTTCAAAAATGATATTAAATTTAAGATAACAAGTAAGTTTAATCAACAATAAGTTCTTAATAAAAATATCGTTTGCATATTTTCATTAAAAGACATTAAATTACCAAACGATATTTTCAATTTCTAAAAAAAAGGTAATTATTCTAATATTTTGAATATGAGCTGTATGTACTGCCATCTGTACGTAAAACTTAGATTTAATTAAGTTTGTAAGTTTTACTGAAAAAAAGGAATGAAAATTAAAATACGACGCATAATTATATAATAAGTCTAAATTGTAGAATTTATTACTTATAAAATAAAGAATAATCACAAAAAGCAATTTAGGAGGAGTAAAATTTATCAAATTTACCTGTAAAAGTTTACCTGTAACTCTTATGATAGTTTGTGAAAGAGTGATCACGAAAATTCTCTAGGAATCATTATTAATTGCTTTTTGCTGTTATTTTATTTTTGGGATGTAAAAACGAGGGGTGTTTTCTGAGGCATAAATTTTTCAATCGTAACTGATTGAAGTAGAACAGTTTTTTATTTTTATTTGCAATTTGAATATCTGATGTTGTAATCCTTTCATTTTGTTTCCTAAAATGAAGTTTCTCTGTTAAAAAACTTGTTTGAAAGTAAGAACTTTTTTATGTGCGTTTCAAAAATGGGGATGGAATTTGCGATTTAATTAAAGCTTGCCTCTTTGCATGTGTCAGTTAAATAAAGGCCTTGTCCATTTTTTGGGGAATTAAGTTCAGCTTAACAATTTCACAAGTCTAATTTATGCTAATCCGAAAGACAGAAACTATCCTCCTCATTAAGCTCTGAGGATTATTGGAGATTATTTTCGTATGGTTTTAATGACTCCGGCTTGTTTGAAGGTCGAAGTCTTATATCTCTGGAAGGATCACTAGTATTGTTAATTGCAATGATTACATTTAATTGATTTGAATATATATAAAGTGAATAAATGACAGGGAGAATTTTAATAAGAGCCCATACTGTTTCGTATAATTTCCTTTTTAAGAGTTATTTCATATTTTATCTTACCGTTTTACTTATGCGTCAATACCATTCACAACAATTGATACAGTACTAAAAGCAATATTAATACATTTACTAACTAGATAAAACAATACAGTGACATTATCTAATTTCTATACCAAATTTTATACTTACTTTGCAAGTGTAACAATTATTCGACACTCACTGATGAATGAAAAATTACATACTCGAAATTGAAGGAAGGTTTCATTTTCAAAGAAATCGCATGCCGAAGAGCTTATATATTTTGAGAAATTGTACCTTTTAAAATCGACTTCAGATAAATAAATAAGCCATGCATAAATTTATTATTATTTATCTGAAAAGAAAATTACCTTGACAGCAATGGATAGAAAACAGTTTCTTTGCTGACCTCAAGATCAGGCTCATTAATCTGAAACACGAGGGAAAATATTAAAGGTGGAGTGGTACAAGGTTATTTTTTGTGGAATAGAGAGGCTCAAATTTTTCGTATAGATGGTATTATTACCAAAAATGTGCGCGTAGAAATATTAGAGAACAAAGTCTTATCATGGATGAAAAAATATGCTACTTAAATATTTCACTATCAGCAAGATAATGATTCGAAATATTCAGCACAACTATCGGAAAGCTTGTTGCAGAAAAATAGGACTGATCTCCTGCCATCACGCTCAGTAACAGAATCTAAATTTATAATGATAATTTATGGCATGAACTTAAATATTGGAATATATTTTGATAAATATTTCAAAATGCATGGTAATGCATTTCTAGGATAGTTCGTTCAAAGAAATATATGATGGTATATAGCTCGATGTTCTATCGCTTTTTTTTTTTGCTGATTTGTAACAAAATTCATTACTAAATTTTAAATAGCATATTCTATAATTTTTTATTTAAATCTTTTACATTATAATTTACATGGTTAATGTTGTACAGTCCAAACTCCTCAACAATTCTTTAAACAATCGAGAAACCTATTATTATTTCGGGGTATGTCAGTTATGCAGCTGACAAATATGGGCAAAATATGGGCTGAGCAAAATATGGGTGCAGTGGACCTTATGCGTCTGAAACCCGACGCAAAAGATCGTTTGCTGGTGGTATTTACTTTTTAACATAGATCAGTTTCAATTGACGTGACAGCCTAGAAACCAACTTAACAACCTCGCTGGCAAGTTGTTTTGCCATAGGTTTTCTAAACTATGAATGGTTGAGCGATAATATCCATTAAAAATATCGGCAATTTTGGTTGGTTAATGGAAAATTGGGGGCACGTAATCACATAGTTGAAACTGATCAAATAGAATGTTGTTTATGCTATTATTGTTTATTTGTTAAAAAATTGCAAAAAATAATCATTGTTTTATTATTCAAAGTAATGTAATATAAATGGAAAATATTATTCTCTTTCTAAGAACACCAATTAAATAAGCGAAATTTAGGTTATATTTTATGAAGTAAAAGTGGATTGCTGCTAAATTATTCTGCTGGTGACATTTGCACCTTCGCATGCTAGAATTGTTGCGGGGCAGTGGCTAAAACAATGGAGTAAAATATCAGGAGCTTTGGGTTTGTGACGTCATGTTACAAGATTCATTAGTGCCACGTGGAGCGATGGGAGTTCAAGTACATAATCTATTACTTTCATTTTACAAATCATGCCACGGATTGACTTATAGTACATTTAAAGTTCACAGCAGGTGAAGCTAACGAAACAAACGGTGGTGATGGATTTAGTCTAACATTCATCCTATTAGAAAATTGTTTACTACTATTAGTCACTATAGCTTTTAATTTTTGATGTCAATAGATTCCGAAATTTAACAAATATTCATTTCATTCACTTTTACAGAAGCTAATGGAAGAGTAATATAAAGTTTGAATTTAGATGCTATACCGAGTACCGTAGATTAAGTGGTCAGATACGAGATGCTAATGTCCAACTGTTATTTTCTCTTTAATTCTTATATAGATTTTGTAAATGTCCGTTTATTAAAAAAGATTCAATCTGTTTGACATTTATTTATTTTGATTTTTTATGTTAGAATTGTTTTCTATGAAATTATGAAGCAGAAAAACAATACCTGGAGAAACAGATTGTGCTGTTGCTCTATTAAAACAGGATATACTACTCGATATCTGATGATAACCAAATAGATAAAGACTTTCAAATTTATAACCATTACGCTTTTAAATTTCTTGAAAATTTAAAAATTTAAGATACTTACAATAAAATAACCAGTAGTAAAATATTCGCATAACTATGTAACATCTAACAATAAAATGTAAAAACAGAAAAAAATGTAAAAATGGTTAAAAATAGCGTTTGTTTTCTTTTTTGAAAAGTACTAATGAATAATACAGAAATAGAATAAATATAGCATCAATCCATAATATTAATTGTTTTAATTTAAAAATGAGCAAATTATTTAATAAACAGCATAAAATAAATAAAATCGAGTGTGATGAAGGAGACAAAAACAAAAATTATATGGACGTTATTAATCTGACTATACCCAACTATCATATAAGTATATTTCTTAGATTATTCTTCATTTGGAATTCTTTGTCTCAGTAGAAATATTTAGGGAAAGAATAACACGTCAATCTAATTTTTATGACTCATTTATGTCTTCAGAAATCTCGATATTGATGCATAAATAAGAGATTCTGTTTTAAATTTTAAGAAAGAAATATTACACACATGTAAGTTTGCGTTTGCATATTTACTTGCAGAAGGTTTAGAAATTAATTATGCAGGGAAATAAAACATTATCATGGGAAAAAACAGAAATTTAACAGTACAAAAAACCCCTTTTATAACTGTTTATTCTTTGTTTTAACAATATGATTAAAAACATTTTTACACCCATAATTGACATGCTATATATTCAGAGTTTCCATGCAAAATTATACGGTTCTTAATATACATTTTTTCAATTATTTTCTTGCCAATTACTCTAACTAATATTAATAATAATAATAATAATAATAATAATAATAATAATAATAATAATAATAATAATAATAATAATAATAATAGAAATAATATTTTATCAACACATAAATAAAAAAAAAAGAAATACAACATGCTAAGATTATTTCTGTGCATAATGTTTGGAAAATTCTATGTTTTCTAAAAAAATTAATGCTTATAAATATAAATAAAGATAATACTTTTTTTTTACAGAAATGAATGTATAAATATACAATATGCATAAGTATTTTAGATTTTAATGAGAAAATTTAATCATTTTTTTTTTCAAAAGTTATCAAGCTTAAAATGAATATTAAAAAATTAAGTTTTCAAAAAGAAAAATATATTTTTACAAAAATGTATTATTATTAATATTATTATTATTATTATTATTATTTCAATCTTCCCTATACTTATAAATGAATTAAAAATCAGTACTTTTCTTTTTCACAAGCTTTTTAAACTATGTCTGCAGTGTATTAAGACCAATTTTGTATTGCAAGATACGGTTATTTACTTTTATTTCAACTTTCACAATAACACTATAAAAAATTTAAATCAGTAAACACTTATTCGTTTTATAAATATCAAAGCATAAGTATGCAATATGATTTTTTAATGAATAAAAAAAAATGAAATAGTTATCTTTCACATAACAATCATCAAAAATAAAATACACAAAAGATATTAACAACAATGTATGCTACATTTATGTTAGCCGGGAGTAGGTGATAAATCGCCAAGTATTTTTCGCTTCATCATCCTTCGTATTGTATTAATTTCATTAATTTTCACCAATTACTTGTTTCTAATTTGCGTACAAAAAGAAAGCTGCTATTGGCGAGGAAGAAAAGTACCATTGGCAAGATTTTTTCCCGGCTGACATAAAAGCACATTTAAATTTTCAACATTCAGAAACACGGACGGCGTATTTTGCGCGCTAATTGTGTGTTCTAAATATGTCAGTGCTCCAAGATGTCATTATGATTTTAGAATGGACTCTTTTAATTATTTAATCACATAATTTATGCAACAATATGAAGCGAAGATTTCTGATTTTGAAGATTATTATTCTGTAATATCGGTGAAACATGGCTTGCTGGCATTAGCATCTGCCACACTGAGTACACCGTCCATGTTTTAAAAAAGTTAAAAGTAAAAATATTATGCCAAGGCCACAAAACATCCATTTAATACACGACTTACACGACACAGTGAGTTGAGACAAAGAGAATGACTTTAAAGAAATACCTTGTTAAGTATTCAGAAGAGAAGAAACATGACCGCAAGTCGAAACCATTTCACGCAGTTTCTGGGATGAAACGAAGCTCGCGCTTTCCAGAAGGGATGCTACTTTTTAAAATGATACAGCATCTCTCGTGGAAAGCGTATGCATTGCTCCATACTTGGGTATACCTCCACGCAGGAGAACGGCCTTGCTTCTCGCTTCTCTCCTCTATCACATTTCTTCACTTCTGGATGCTTAACAAGGAAGAGCCATTCTCCTCAAACTCCCGCTTGTCAAAACTGGAAAATTTAAAGCTACAAGAGGTAAAAATGTTTCACATATGTTAGAACAGTTTCATTCTTCACATGCATAAAATAGTTAAAATGCATACACACTGTACAAAAGAAAAAAAACGATCGTTAAATTTACGGCAAAAACTGCTGGCAGCAGTGTTGCCAGTAGTTTTTGCCATAAAAATTACAGTAAAAATAAATGTAATTTTTTATATTACACCTAATTTTACTGCAATTTTTACGGCAAAAACTGCTGGCAACATCTCTGCCAGCAGTTTTTGCAGTAAATTTAACGATCGTTTTTTTAAATTTACAGTGTAACAGAGATTTTCAGTTATTGTGAATCTGATGTGCCGTGTAAGGTTAAAAGAAAGCATTCATTAAATTATTAAGTTTGCAATAAATTTTGAAATATTGAAAACAAAATTAGTAGTATTAAAATTAAAATAAAAAGAATAAAGTAAATACATAAATAAGAATTTAGATATTGCATTGTAACTTTACCATTAAATTTTTGTACTCTATTATCTATAAAGTCTACCAAACGAAAACAAAATCGAAACATTAGAAATTGCTTGAATCTTGGAACATAATTTAATAATATATAGTTTCCGCTAAAAAAAAAAAAAAAAAAAAAAAAAAAAAAAAAAAATGTCAAGCTTTAATTTAAATAAGTCGAGAAAATATCAAGCTCATCAAATTCCATGCGTGCCAAACTCTCATTTGTTTTTTCCAGTTAAATGAAAAGTTTTATAACCAGAAAAATTACTTAATAAATAAGTACGACACAAAAATAAGGAACATTTTATTAAAATAAATTTTTTCTTTTATTTGACTTTATAAAATACGGAAGGTTGGCTGCCATGCGTCTCAGTAAAATTTAAGTTGAAATAAACTGAAAATAAGTAAACATATAAAATTTTTTTAATAATTCTTCTGTTTTTTAATTACAAGACATAATGAACTGTTTTAATATTATGTAAACTGAACTACATGGGAGAATACACAGGACGAAATAAAACCCAAGACAATTGTCAATGCTCTTAAAATAGTAAATCAATAAATTGTCAATGCTCTTTCTATAGCGCTATTTAGACCAACAACCGATGAACACATTTCATTAAGATAAGATAACCTTAACAGAAACAGCATCTGGTCTGTCATGTAAACAGCTCAATAGAATAAACCGCAGGTAAAAGAACTCTACAATGAATGAGTAGATACAATTTTATTAATTTTAAGGAAATCAAACCCAATTGATAAAGGTATGCGAATTGAATTGTGAAATAATGCCGACTCGTGAATAAATGCCTAAGCCGGGAGTCGAACTCAAGTTCTTTGACTTAAATTTTGAACATTTTTCCTCTTGAGCTAGAGTATAACCGGTCAGGTGCTATTATCAATAAGACTGCCTAAGAAAATGTGTCCGCCGGTATTTTAGGTTAAACTTTAGCATTTTACGCTAAAAGTCTTGGTTTTTTTTCCTGACCTTCTCAATTTTCCCCACATTTGGAAATATTCAATCCATATAACCATTCAATATGATTGAATTTAAAATAATATAGTGTTTTAATATTGCCTAGTGATGGTGTGTATTTTTTAATACTTATAAATAACTAAAAATCTATAATATATTTTGTTCTTTTTTATTCAATTCTTTTTTATAAGCTTGTCACGACAGTTTAATTATATATAAAAGAGTGTGCTGCTGAAGAAGAAAAAAGAAACCTTAAAAAAAGACTGGCATACAAATATTTTTCATTACTACTTTCAGCCAAGTTTCGCACGCAAAAGAGCAAATTAACAAAAAAAAAAAAAAAAAAAAAAAAAAAAAAGAAAGAAAGACCAAATATTGCTACTTGTTTTGATAATGATATTTTCAAATTGAAGTAATTACCTTATTTAAACAAATAAATAAAAACAAAATAAATAAACAATGTATAAAAACAAAAAACATTCTAATTAGAAATATCACATACACACACACATACAAAAAAATTTTTTTTGAGGTATATATTTGCACTCTTTTAACATTATTTTACTTTTAAATGAAACAGTCTTAAAACTTGATCCTTTAAATATTTGATAATACAAAGATTACACTTGTGTTGAATTACTTTAATTAGAGTAATTTATTTTACCACGACGCAACACAAAATCTAATTTTCGAAGATACAATTTCAAGTTGGCATTTACAAAATATTTTCCTATTTGTACCAATATTATAATTCATTTACCAGTTACTTTGCCAAATTCGAAGTCTTTTGTAATTTTTTAGTGACTTAGTGCAATGCGTCCAATAAATTATACTGATTTGGAGTACTATAAATACATCTTGCACCCAAATGACTTTTTCCAAAATGAGTGGGATCAGAATTCAAAAACTATAAAACCAATCTTGCTATAAAAAAAAAAAAAAATCTTCAAATCTTACAGAAATAAATTATTTAAAAACACACCTTTTTCTGGACTTTTACAGGCAAAAACTTAATGTGCACGTACATAATATATGATTTTCAAAATGTTTATGTATGCATCTTCTATCTCTTATTTATACATATATCTAATCCTATCTATCAGTTTAAAGACGCTTATTTCCTATAGCTGCATATAATATTATTTTTATACAGGATGGCTACGATTGGATTTTGAATACCTTAATTTATATATAAAAATATTAGCCTTTTTAATCTCGGAATATTTTAAAATGAAATAAATTAAATAAGGGAAATATGAATATACAAAAAAAGTGATGTTGAAAATTCACGTGCAGTATTTTCGATAGGTGATGATAATTTTTAACTAAGGTTACTTTTATCCTCCATTTCACATGAAATTTCTTATTAAATCCAATTTATATTCAGTATTCATATTTTTTTAATCTCTTATGGCCTTTTTTATTCGCAAAATAAAAACAAAAATAACAGGCAGGAAAGAATTTTTTAAGATTTCTCAGATATATGGATACTGCGGAATAAAAAATTGTGTTTTTTTAGACGCAGTTCTGTAAAGCTCACTTCCCTCAAGTAAGTACTTTGGCCTAAAGATATTATACAAAAGGAATAAATTTTCTCTGTTTTTTAATTATTCAGCTGAATAATTTCACAGTAAGTTTATGATTCAGAGTTTTGTTTTACATACGATATTTATATTTTCCTTTGTAATTGAAAAAAAAAAAGTATAATGTATTTATAATTATCTTAAGAAACTCTTTAAATTGCTTTTGTTGGCAAAAAGTTTATTTTCTGTAAATGTTATTATTGAAATATAAAAAATCATTAATTAGAAAAAAAGTTTTTAAATGGTTAATGAGGATTATATGTAAAAGAAATTATATACTTATTGTAAGACTGTAATAACAAAATATGTGTGAATTTCTTTTTTATTTAAAAGCAAAATTAGCTTTTTATTAAAAAAGGGTAAGAATTTTTAATTGTTGATAATATTGTGAAGTTTAAATAAAAGGTTCAGACAAAAAATAAATAAATAAAAATCTGAAACATTAATGTTGCTGAAACTTTAATTTCTAAAAAAAAAAAAAAAAAAAAAAAAAAAAAAAAAACTACAATTTTAAGTAATTTATGGCATTCTAAAATGTAAATAAACGATCGTCTAAGATATATTTAATGTTTTATGTAGGAGTAATCCCTGGAACTACTGAGTCAATTTCAAATGTAATGGTGGTAAATTGATGACGACAGCCTCTGCTAGCTATGTTATATTGGTGTTACACAATCAACAACGGTGCAGAACTGAAAAATGCTCTAAAATTGCAATTTTTGTGATACTGAAGAGGCTAGAGACGTGAAATTCGGCATTGTAGTTACTTATAAGAAATAAATGCTCACTGAGAATGGTCTCTAAATGATTGCCATTTTAAAGAATGAAATGCGAGGAAAGAGTTCTGAAAATGTTTTAAATTATATTTTCTATAGAATTTTAAGAATAGAAACTTGAAATGTGACAAGATTGTTAGTTTTCAGACGCAAATGAATGCAAAGAACAGTGAAGAAAAAATCGAAATTTAACTAGTGCAGGAGGGAAAAAAGTTCTAAATTATAATTTTTGCAATAATGAAGAGAACAAAAGATTGAAATTAGGCATGTCGGATTACTTTTAGTGTACAAATAATTCCTAGGAATGATATCTAAAAAATGCGAAATTTAAAAGGGTAAAAAAATAGACAGAAAATGTTTTAAATTCCAGTTTCTATCGAATTGTTAGAGATAGTAATTGCAAAATTGACATGGCTGCTTCCTTCAAGACGTTAATCTTGTATAAAAAAATAAAAATAAAAAATAAAAATAAATAAATAAAATAAAATAAAAGAATGATCTGCGCAAAACCATTCTGAATTACGACTTCTACGGCATTATTAAAAATGGCATGTTGAAATTTGACATGAATGCTTTTTTTAAGACGCAAACACACACATAAAACTGTTAAAAAAAATCAAAATTCAAAAGGCCGGAGGAGAAAAAAAAAGTTCAAACTTATAAAGATTAGAACATTAAATTTGACGTGTCGGTTACTTTTAAGATACAAAAGCTAGTTTTGAAATTAATAATTTCTAAATTTAAAAGGGTAAACTGGGCAGAAAACGTTCTAAATTACGATTTCTATGGAATTTCATTCATGAGTTGTTAATTCCATGCCCATTCTTCAAAAATACAAATACCATGTGGCATATATCAATAATTGGAAGCCTGTTGATGAAATATGATTCTTTTTTAATTGAAAAGCTTTTATCAAAATTAGTTGGTGGGATTTCTCTTTAGATATAGTTATTAAACAATCATAAAAAATATAAATTATAAAAATAATTTGCTCAAAATGATGATTAATAAACAGTGTATTGACAGTTAATTAATATTAAGGTATCATTTTATATTTTTCAACAGTTGAAGAAGAATTAGACTTTCATTTGTAAATAGTTATAATAAACCATAAGGCGGCAGTACAAACAATAAAATCATCGAGTTCACGGATTAAATTTTAGGATTAGTTAAATCTCGATTTGCATATTAAAACGCAATCGGCCTTCCAAGTCATATCTTGGTGAAAAAGACTGAGAAAACACGATTTTAGCGGTTGATTCATAAATTTACCATTATGTTTTCCTACTCTGAATCCTTTATGTTTTCATACTTTTGGTTGGAGGAAATCATAATTGTAAGCCTACGAGTCAACTGTTAAAATCGGGTTTTAAGGCGTTTTCGTCCAAAATATGACTTGGCAGACAGACTGTGTTTTAATATGCGAATAGAAATTTAACTAATCCTATATTTTCATCTGTGAACTCGATAATGTGATTTTCCGCACTGCCGCCTCTCGGTCTATATTATTATTACAAGATTATCACTGGAAAAAAATGGATCGATAAAAGTCTTATTTGTGATTTGTTTTTTATGGTAGAAATATTTGTTGACCACGTAAAAGAATATTATACAATAGTTAGCATAGTTAAAATTAAAAACAATCTGTTAATTTGATTTTCAACTTTTTTAAAAATTCAAACATATGTTTAATAATGGATAAAAATATTAATGATTCCTTTCTGTCCAAGAAATAATCACAAAAAATAAACTTATAATTTTTTAGAAAATCTTGTTCCACGGAAAATAAATATATTCTTAAAAATTAAGATTAAGATACTTGCACCCCTGCCCTCCGATATTTAGTCTGAAAACAAAGAATGTGCTTTTGTGGCAATGTTTTCTGAATAAAGCAGAGTTATATCAAATAGTTTGGCGTACAATATATAGTAGAAATGAATTTTTCAGAGTTCATTGTTAGTTGTTTCGTTTTACATTTTTTTATTTAAGTGTCATTTTTTTTCTCGCATGAACTTTATATACTTTTAGATGGGAAGAATTTACTTAAAAAGTATTTTCATTAAATAAAAAACTTTTCAGAACAATATTAAGTGCATTCAAAACCAAAGTTGAATAATTATTTTGCTAAAATATAGATAATAAATAATGTACTTATAGATAATTAATAATAGAAAATGTTTAAAAATAATTTAGACGTCATGAGAGTTTAGTCAAGTTTCTAAACTTCACTTAAAAATTACTTAACATATAAATCTTACTTTTCTTATTTTATATATAAAATTTACGTTATTTACTATGTTAAAATATAGATAATAAATAATGTACTGATAGCTCGTTAGTAATAGAAAATGTTTAAAAAACAAATTATACGTCATGAGAGTTTAATAGAGTTTCTAAACTTTACATTTATTTTAGCCAAAGTTTGTGTTTGTACTTAATCATATTAGAAATATTCATTATCAAAAACAACATTCACTGCTAAAAAAAACATTTAAAATGTTTGTTAAAAGATGATTGAGTTTAGATTGGGGAATTTTGGTGATTTGGGGGAATATACAATCATACTAATGGAAAAATATTGTTACAACTAACTTAAAATAATTTGTCTGTAAATTGTTTTTTAGTGTTCATATCATAGATATTTAGAAGGTAATAGTTTATAAGCAAAATTTTTCTTCTTTTTTTTCGTAATATTTTGGTCAAGTTTTGAAATCAAATTCTCTTATTTTGTTTTCATGTTTCATGAATATTAAAGAACATGGAGATCACAACTTGAATTAGGCTAATTCATTTGATAATAAGACATTTAGATTTTATAAGTATAATTTTAAATTTATTTTATAAGGTTAAAGTTTTTGAACATTTGTATTTCTAACAAATATTCGTGTCTCTACATTAATAAGTCTGCTTACAACATAAAGTTTTATTAGAAAGCATATAGTTTGCAAGTAACAATTTTTCTGAGTTACTTCACACAATATTTTAAACGAATTATGAAATAAAATTACACTGTAACATTGATTTGGCTATTTTCTTAATTTATTTGTCCTGATGAAACCTATTTTTATTTTACATTGAATGAATCTTGTTTTAACAATAGTTTTTTTTTATTTAATGATAATTTTTATGAAGTTTGAGAGTTTGAAGTTTTTGAAGTTTGAGGTTGAGTTGGTTATGAAGTTTTAGGTAAAAAACCTGTCAGCTTTACTCTCTCTTATTTATCTATTTACTGATGTATGACGATGAAGTAATTGATTTAGAGGAATTTGAAAAAAATAGTTTAATATAACATTTATAGCCAGAGTTTTCCATTTATAATTTATGAGAATTGTAACTTGCATTATAACTTTTGCAATATAAATTATACAATAATACTGTGATGAAAAACAGTGTTATTGTATAATTTGTATCTGATTTATTTTCGATCCTGACATAGAATGTTATCAAATTAGTTGCATCAGTTTAAACAAATGCTGGATTAGATTTAACGAAAAATTACTTAATGAGGTTTCAATATTTTAATGAGGACATTTTTATAATGCGTTTGGAGTAACTGAAATGTCTTCTTTTAAGGAAAAAGCTAAGCAAAAATAAAAAATCTTTCATTAAAAAAATTGTTACTATAAATAATTAAATACTAGTGGTAATTAAATTTTATAAAATTCAATTTATTTAATAATATGCCCGTCAATTTAACTATCATTTACAAGGAAAAATTTGCAATTATTTAATCTAGATTCCACTATATTTTATTTTTTATTCATGTTTTACCAATAGCGATGGATATTCAAATCATAGTTCAAAATGAACTAATAATGTTGGTAATAACGTAATTTAGATTACAATAGTATAAAATTTAAAATATAATTTCCAACTTCATACTTTCTGATCATTTGAATCTATAATAACACTTGACATTTCATTAATATAATAACAATTTGAATCTGCAATCATATGCCTATTCCTACCTACATGATAATTTTTTAGGACAATTTTAATATGCAAGTAGCAATTTTTCTCTTGCACTTTTCCAATATCATGAAAAATGTCTGAAATTCAACACTCTCATTTTGCTTTCAAGTATCACGAATAATGATAGTCATGGAAATTGAAATTATAAGAAAGCAGTGATGATAATATCTAGGAATACACAAAAAAGGAAGATAATCTAGAATATACAAAAATGATTTTTAAAAATCTTTTCTTACACATGCATTTTTTTAATATTCACAATTCAACATATGTGATAATTTTTTAAACGATGCTAATTCGTACGGCCTAAATGCCTTTTAAACATCATAAAAGAAAAAAAAATCAAACGTATTCTAAAATTAAACACTCTCACTCAATGCTTAATGCATTTTGATGGCCTTAGAAATACATCTTAAATTAAAATAATACTGTTGCCTACTTTGTAAAAAATAACGCACGTATTTTTATTTTTGAAAAGATAATGTAACCACAAACGAAAATCTATAATAACCCCTTCCGAGTTATTCATGATTCCAAAAAAGCATTCTTTAACCAGAAGGCATTATATTTTCGAGATTTAAAGATCCTTTATAAAAACAAAGTTACTTTTGCTGCCACTGTTTTTTCTGAATGGTTTCCAAGTAAGTTTTATGATGGATGAATATTTTTTTTTCTCAACCCGGAATGTTAGTTTATTGGATGCTATCAATTACCATTTAAACATTTTCAGCAGCGTAATTGAATTTATACATACAAGAGTAATAAAATTACATTAATTTTTCGTGTTTGTCTGTGATACATGTTTGTTTGAATATGAAGAAATGATTTCATCGAAAACTAATGTTTCATGCCAAAGGGAAAAAAAATAGCAAATCTTAAAAAAAAATCATATATATATATATATATATATATATATGTGTGTGTGTGTGTGTGTGTATATACATATATATATATATATATATATATATATATTAAAAAATTATAGGCAGCAAAACAAACTTTGCTTTCAAAAATGCTTCTTTGAATCTCGAAATTTTATTAATCTCCGAGTTTTCTAAAGATAGGACGTTTTTTTGGAGTCGTGGGCAATTTGGAATACGTTACTGTATATTTTCGTCCATGGTTGTAATATATAAGAATACGCAGAATAAAATTTTTGTAAAAAATAACCGAATGCAATTTTTTTTATAGAAAAAAAAACTGTTTTTCTTTAAAACAGACTAAAAAATATATAAATTTTTTCTGAAAAAAAACAAAAAAAAACCAGATTTTTTAATAGTGAATATTTTTGAAGTACAAAAAGAAATTTAGCTTACATAAAGATAATTGAAAAAAATAGTTCAACTTATCATTTTATAAACATTTAAATTTCAATATATATCACAATTTTCTTAGAATACAGCAACTTATATAAATATCATATCTTTTTTTCACCTTTCTTTTTTATATAAAGAAATAAAAATAAAAATAAATTAAAATAATTTCGAAATAAAATATTCTTCTTTTTTCAGGCACATTTAACGAATAAATCGATCAGAGAAAGTTATTGCTATTCATAAATAATAATAAAAAAAAAAAAAAATAAATAAATAAAAATAAAAATAAAAAAAATAAAATAAAATAAAATAAAATAAAAATTGTAGCTTAAATTAATGCAATACGGTTGATCACAAAGAAATTTGGGAAACGTAAAAGTTATTTCAAAGAATTATTCAAAATAACATTTTATTAATATTCGCATCTTAACATGTACTTTTCTTAGAATATAATAACTTATATAAATTGCATAACTTTTCTTCTCCTGTTTACAAAATAAATAAATAAAATCTGAATTCAAACGCTCTCATTTTTCATTCCTCTTTCATGAATAAAACGATCTGAAAAAGTTACCGCTATTCATAAATAAACGAAAGGGAAATAACGAACAGAAAAAAGAATTTGTAAGTTTTTGGAGAATCGTGGCACCGATGACAAATTTGTTTTCTGAAATAACAAGTTTAACATATTTTTTTTCGTGAATTATTCTAAAAGAAAATATGCTTTTCTGATGATAATCTGAAATAAAACAGATTTTCTTTTAAGTAGTTAGAGTGTTAAGTAAGTTATACAAAACTAATAAAATTTTCGCAATTTCGTTTTTATTATTCGTGCAATTTTAAAAGATTTTGATTATGAGTTTCTCAGTGTTTGATTAGATATTTTGTCTTGGGAAAAAATAATTAATATTTACAATTTTGCTGTTTTTTTTTTTCACAAAATTATTTTTCCTTGAGTAAAGCTTCTTTGAGGAATTTCTATGCCTCTAGATATACATCTTGGTAACAAAATAATTTTTCTTCATCCAAGTTGTATGAAAATTTAGATATTATTATGCTACTTTTATGTTAAAAATTAAAAAAAAAGTTTCGTTTAAAATAATATTTAATGTACAGTGTAATTCACAGGTAATTAAAAATTGTATTATATTTTTATGTGTAAAAAAAAAAAAATAAAAAAAATAAAGATAAATATAATATTTTTGTTATTTAAATTTTGACGTATTTGCAGTTAGAATTCTAGAATTATATACAAAAGATAAATTAAAAAAAAAAAAAAAAACATTTCAAACTTTTACATATATTACAAGAAAAAAAAAATCGTTTGTTACCATTTGAAATTTAATTGAGATATGGCGGTGATAGTGATGTGTGTGTATTGGGAGGAAAAAAAGGTTGAATCTTAAAAAAATAGCCAAAACAATTCTGTATTTCTTTCCATCTTTAACTTCTTTTTGTTTATCAAAATAAACTATGCACTGAAAAAAAATATCCTTTAAATTTACAGCAAAAATTGCTAGCAGCAATGTTCCTAGCAGTTTTTACCATAAAAATTGCAGTAAAAATGGATGTAATAAAAAATTACATCTAATTTTACTGAAATTTTTACGGCAAAAACTGTTAGCAACATTGCTGCAAGCAGTTTTTACCGTAAATTTAACGGATTTTTTTTTTTTTTTTTTTTTTTTTTTTTTTACAGTGTGGTATAATTCTCAAAATTGTCTGTTTAAAAAAATATTATTCTCTTGAAGGAGTAGTACTTTGTAACATGCAGTAGAAAAATTATGGTATAAAATTATGTTACCAAATTCCAGTATGGATTAAACGAAGATGAGACATGAACTTCTATGGGAACCGTTAAATTAGTTTTTATACTTTTAAAATTTTGTTTTGCAACAATGGTTTCAATGAAAATCTTTTGCACTTTTCATTTCAAAGTTTCATTTTAGAAATTAAAAATATTATTCATAAAAATTTAAAAATATCAATCACAATTGTTTTATATTTTTAAAAGTTAATTGTCTGCTAAATTTATACATTCCGTTTAAAAATTCCAAATTTTCTTTTCGTATTTTTCGAACTACCGTTGCTAAGATAAGTATCGATTTGTGGGACGAGAGTGTGTGAATAATGCTCATGTTTTCTGATCAAATTATTTTAATCTTACGGAATTTCTTGTCTAATCCTTTCAGTGAGCAAGGTATTTCTATTCTCAAAATGCTGAAATGAGTGATTGACACCAGAGTCTACAAACAAATTTATTTCCAACAAAGCAAAAGCTTTTGTTCACGTTTTTGAAAGAATGAAAATTTTTATGCCAATATTTCGGTGCCAATGTGAAATATAAGAATTAAAATTAGGTGGTCCAAAAAATGAATCGCCGCCCTCGAAGGGGCTAAAGTTTGTCTCTTCTAAAGTTTGCTTGTTCGATATCTTAGTTAACATTTTGTACATAATGTTGTTGACACATATGAATGAGCTGTAAAAGTGGCTACTTTAAATATTTTCCTTTCAATTATTTTAAAATACGACAGTAATGGAGACGCATAATAAAGAAGTGGGCAGCCGTCTGCCTTATATGGTTTTTGAAGATTTTTGTTCTTGAAGAAATAGTCTAATAAAAGTGAAATCGTTTATTTTAGGCCACCCATTGTCATTTAAACGATAAGACAAAGGTGCTTTCAACATTATGATACTCTATGGCAAATCCTGTTTTACTGACCACCGTACTAGCGACACATGAAAGCGAAGATTAAACCTATATTGGTACTTTTGAAAGCGATCCTCCTCCAATACTATGCAACCCATATTTTATAGAAAGAATGTTGCAATGAATCTCAGTTATCAATACGAATTAACTGTGCTTGCAGTAATGTAAAACTATTACAATACACTGCAAAACTGTTTGCCTCTTACACCATAATGTCACAGAATTATTTTGTATGTTCCTGAAAGTGAATTATAAATGCTACACACACCATGCTCAGTAGGTAGGGAATACCCTATATTAAAAGTTAATAACATATGCCAATCATATGGTAATAGAAGCAAATTTACAAATGTCAGAGCACGGTCAGACGGCCACGCAGATGAACAGCATTATTTGACAAAAAGAGTATTTTAATAAGTATTGATCAGGGTTGTCCACTACTGACTATGGAAATATGTTTTCATACCACTAGTGAACATCTTTAAGAAATATATCTGATTCATAAACAATTCAAAATTGAAATTATATTTTGCATATGCATTACAGTCATACGAAAGCAAAAAGCGTAAGCAAATTGTTTAAACATATGCATAAACAAATAACGAAAATTGGCTTTCCTTATTCGAAACTATCCAAAATCATGGTAATAAAACACACTGTCGGACTGTTTAAGATTGATTCATTTTATTATTTTATTTAGCCACTGATAGCTTGAAGCCTTTATAATTCAAGAGCTTAACACTAGAGGGTTTTTGCAAAAAACCTTGGTTTTGTTCGATTCATGGTTTGTTCGATTTTCAAAGCCTATTAATTGTATTAAAAATTAAAAATATTCATCAGTGCAGTTACATGAATTATAGAAAATCTTTTCATAATAACATTAAAATATAGATTTTTTTACTTACCCATCATACGTAATATAGGATAAATCTTACAATCGTTTTAAAAACTGATTTTTTTTAACGTTTTAGACACTGGATCCGAAAAGATTTTCAGATTCCGAAAAACATAGTTTTTTAATTTTTTTTCGCTGCCCGTATATGTGTGTATGTGTCTGTCATTCCGTGCGTTTGTCTGTAAAATGCCACTATCTTCCGAATAAGTGAGATACAGACTTAAAATTTGGCATGTATTTAGTGTGTAATAATGGAAAGAATCCTACTGAATATCAATAACCTCAACTATCGGAACTATTTTATCGAGCACTCGAAAAAATCATAATCATGAAAGGTGTATAAATTTTTTTTATTTTTTACTTTTTATTTTACGTGGTGACTGTAAAAGACAATAAAAAAGTATAAATTTTGCATGAAGAATGAATTTGATCGGATAATTAGTTGCTGAAATATTTACAATACTGTTTTCCACACTCTTCGATTTTTCATGACAATTTCACTCAAATGTCATTTCATTCAAATTTCAATTCAAATATATATTTTAATGGAAAATTAAACATTTCATTCGAGTCAGTAAACTGTTAGTTAATAGACGTATCATTTTTTGAGTTATAAGGATGTTTCTTTTACTACTTGATTATTGCATTGACCAAAAAACTATCGCCAAACGATAAGATTAAATGGCTTATCCTAAATGTCGCATGTACTTGACATTAAATACGTTACATGTATTTGTATAGCATAACTGATTTTAATTTGACGTTTAATTCGTGTCTTTATTATCTTTTACTAATTTATTTGTTCTTTCGTTGTTTAAAAGAAAAAATTGTATGTTTTGTATAATTTACAAGTAGTTTGGCAATTTATATAATTTGTAGAAATGGGTCGACGGGATAATCAAATACTGACCGCAATTCTGTAATAGAGCATTCCTATGTGTTAAAAGTATTTAAATAAACGTTTAAATTTTATTTTGGAATTGCAATGCATTTTATAAATAGTTTACGCGAGTTTTATTTTCTTTTTTGGTACTATGTTATCCCGTCGACCAATTTCGCCAAATTATACAAATCCCCAAACTAATAGCCAAATTATACATATTGACATAATTTTTATTTTAAATAACGAAAAAACAAATAATAAGTAGAATATTAATAAAAATATTAATAAAAAGTCGAAATAAAAATCACTTAATGACATTTTAAACTCATGAATCGTATTTAATGTCATTGAATGTGACATTCACGATCATCCATTATTGGCATTTAATCTTATAGTTTGGCGATAATTTTTTGGTCGACGGGATAATCTAGTAGTACCTCTTTTTTATAGCATGCATATACATGATGGGTAAGTATTACGATTGCCCCTAATGACTAGTTTTCATTTTCTGTTTCAGGTTGATTTAAAATAAAAAGTTATGGGTTCGGGTGTTGAACAAATCCGGCCTTTGACTCTAATCTGAATAACGATGAAGAATTATTACAAAACAAGAAGGTAAGAATCAATCTTTTGTGATTAGTTTTATTTTTATGTTGAAATTACTTGTTTATTTAAATAGATAAACCTTGCCTTGAAATTTAACCTTTATTCAAGCAATAAAAACTATAGAAAAATTGTACTAGACAAAAAACAAGAACAACAACAATAAATCTCCGACGCACCAGTTATTTTATGTATTATTAAAATTGTAGATAATTTTCAGAATCTTTTTATCTCTGCTCCTATTTTAAGACAAAATACGAATCTAAACGATAAAATGTCTCGTATTTAAGTGGTTGACAGTAATTTAAGACGCGTAAATATATACTAAGTTTTAGAAATACTCTGCAGAGACATTCTCCGCATTAGGATGCGATGTTTTAAAATAACAAACCTGTATTTATCATACATGAATAAAGAGACGGAAAAAATGTTTTCATTCTCAATACAAAGAAACGAAACAATAGTTTAGGGAATTAGAATTTTTTATCGATGAAATTTATATTAATGCACAAAAATTTTTTAATAATCAGAACTGTAAGAACTTTTAATGTTTATCTGAAATACACTATCTTAGTATTTTTCGGCTGAATGTAATTAAGAATAGGCTCATTAAGGAATTAAAACAATTTTTATTCGTTTTCCAAAATCATTTTATAACTTTTATACATAAAGTACATTTGGTCAAAGTATTATAGATGCATGTAGTAAACATCTGAAAAAAAAAAAAAAAAAAAAGCCCAGAAATTTTTGATGTAACAGAAACGGCAAAAACTTTTTATGTTTGGCTGAAATATAGTATTTTGGTACCTTTCGGATGAATGCATTTAAGAACGGGCTCATTAAGGGATTAACACAACTTTTATTCACTTCCCAAAACAATTTTGTAACTTTTCTAAATAGTAAGTACATTTGATCAAAGTAGTATACATGCAAGTAGTAAACATTGTAAAAGGAAAAAAAAGAAACAAACTTTGTTGGTGAATGTACGTTAATTGTTGATTTTAAAAAAAATCAAGATTCTTGATCATTAATTCATATGTTTTTGTCAGATTAATGGGAGAAATTTGTGCTAACAATAGGAATTTTGTACAGAAGTAAGCAGCATGCATAATAAAATTCATTTTACTACAACGGTATAACAATTTTCAGTTAACTGGGATTGATTGCAATTTTATCTTTAATGTTTTTTTTTCGTATAATTTGCTATAAGGCACTGCGACTAAACATCTTCGAGAAGCACGCATTCATGCCGTTCCAATTTTTTTGGCAGTTTCAACAATAAACTGCAATCGTCTTCATATTTAATTTATGTAACCTTACAAGATCGCCTAACCAGTGGCTGAGAAGTTCTGCTCACGAAACTGCTAGATGGCAGGTGTTGGGTTTGAAGCCTATCGCGGCCGTCGACCTAATCGTTCAGTGTTTTCCGTAGTTTTCTTCGAACTTTAGATTTTCTTGATTAAATACGGGTTAGGTTCCCTTAGAAAGACCACCAAGGAGGGCACCCTCCCTTTAAGAGCCTATATCCCTCAGGTTGATAACTGGCCGTCATAAACACAACCAGCCTTACAAGGTCTTCAATGTTTTTATTCCTGTAAATTATCTTTGGGTATATTTAGAAATGTAAATATACAGAGTCTATAAGTGTATTTACAAAATATCCTTAACATAATCTTAGTTTTCAGCTAAGGTAAATTTACATAACATGCAACATAAATAATTAATATAGATACATCACAGCATTCAGCGCAATTACCCATATATTGAAAACTTTAAACTGATTTGTTACCCTGTTTTTCTTTTCATAACTTTCTTGTTTGATAAACACTAAGGCTTTTTTACTAACTTAAATAGAGGTTTGATTTTTTTTTAAATTTTTTATTTACTTGTTCTCCATGCGGTTTTTAATATTTTTGTGTATGGATTTAACATTCAAGTTTATAGATATTTTTTGAAACATATAAATTGAGAGTTTGTTGAATTTTCTTCATTTTTTGATATATACGAGAGAATAAAATCATAATAAATGTAAAATTCCACGCATCTAAAATTCCATACACAGTTTTATGAACCATATTATAATGAATGTGGAAAAAAAATCAAAGTTAAAATATTCATATTTTTAAAAGTAGTAGGAATTAAAAAAAAGTTCATTAAAAAATTTTAATTTTAGTAAAATGGGCTGTGTCACAAAATGTTTTTTTCATATTTTTCTTTTTTAATTTAATTTAATTTTTTGTATTAAGTACTGTGCCAACACATATATTACATTATTAATTAAAATTTAAGCGATGGTTTCAAATGCACTGTGTCCCCTTAAAGTGTTTACACTGTTCAATCGCTACTATTCAACAATATAATAATTTTTTATAACTCTTTTACTAGTTTAAAAAATTGATAATTTCTACCTTATAAAGATAGAGAAGAAATGATAGTCGAGTACAATACAAGTAGTATCAACAAAAGATATTATAATCTTTTCGTGTTAGCAAATCAGAGCAAATACAGATTTCACGATCGTTAAAGCATGATATTGTATGTAAGTAGCACATAATAATTCACCAAAATACAAACAAAAAACGCTAAATCCCTCCCCTCCCCCAAAGAAAGAAATCGCATAACTTTTGAGTTACACTATGTGTTTAAGGATTAACAATGCATTATGCGAAATATCTTTTTTACACTTTGTTTATGCACAACTTTAACAGCTATATTCACAAAACAGTTTTGAAATTTTCAATCAACTTTCATATTGTTTGTTAGTAAAAAAATATAAACGATTAATTGAAGCCTTTGCTGCAAAATGGAGGTACTTCCATTTTTGCACTTTTGGGAAAGTTTTTTTAAAAACCCTTTTATTATTTAAATTTTAAAGTTTTGTCAAAAGTATTTTTTCTACACATGCATTACTCCATACATTCATAAACGTTTTCCACCAATAATTTCCAAAAATATCTTTTCAGAATGCCTTTTTTTTTTTTTTTTTTTTTTTTTTTTTTTTTTTTTTTTTTTTTTTAAACAAGAAAATGAACATCTAAAAAATGTCAAAATGGAGCTACCTCCTTTTAGTCCATGACCCTACAGCACAAAACCCTATATTATCGAGCACAAGAAAAAACCCTTTATTTTATAGAAGAGCATTAATAGGGGAATCTTAATCATCCATGTTTTCCAGAAGCGAAGTTGTGCATAAGCCAAAAAAAAAAATACCACTAGTGGCTAACTCGTAGACTTAGCATTCTGTTTTCCTGCACCCAGTTTTCCATGTTTCATACTTTTGATTGTAGGACAAACACAATGTTAAACCTACCAGTGAACCACTAATTGTATCAATTTTTGATTTATGCATCACTTCACTTCCGGCAGACATGGGTCATTAGATTCCTCTATTATTACTCTTTCATAAAATAAAGGATTTTTTCTTGTGCTCGATGACATAGGGTTTTGTGCTGTTTGCACTTAGACTATTTTTTTCAGGAAATCCTTCAATTGTTAAGGTGAAAGTATTGTTACAGAAAATATACAAAATCCATTCCCACGTTATAATACAAATTTCACAAACGCTCTTAGATGTTTTGAATAAAGGTTTGCGTGTAAACTAGCAACTGGAATGTTAAAAATCTATATCATTTTCATATTTTACTTATTCACCAGAGTAAGCAAAATATACCGAATAATTGCTTAAATTAAAAGTATTTATTAATCTTCGCCACTTTGATGTTCAATCCTTTTTAAAGTTGCGGGAAAAAATTATCCCATTTAATTTTATTCCCCAAATGCCAAATTTGCACAAAAAAATTTAAATAAATTCTGCTTTAAAAATGTTACACGACAAAAAACATTTCATTATCTCGAAATCTATTTGTTTTTAAAATTTGTTGACATTCAGTCATTTCAAAGTTCAAACAACAGAAATAATTTGCCCTAAAAAAGGTGGATTACACAAAGCTTGTCAATACTCGACAAAACTATTTCTTCCCTTTATCTGTATGATTATTATTACTGTAAATTGATTTGGAACATTGCTTTTACAGTGTTCATAAAATGAATTTAAAAATTTAAAGAAATCTTTTTTCTCCAGTTATCTAAAGAAATATCTAGAGGTTTGAGTTCCTTATTTATGACATTATTTATATATCAGTATGTAAACTAACTCAAATCTACCTTTAAGCTTTTCAGTTTACTAAACTGTCACATATTTTTTAATAATACTATGCAAAAATAATCAGTTTATTCAAGCATTTCAAGAGATAGTTTAAAAATATTTTTTTGGCACCTTGTCAAAACCAGCCTCTTAAAGTTGAGTATTTTACATTGTAAGACGAAAACGGTGGTGAAACCTTTTCAGAATAAAAAGCAAGTTCTTAAATCAATAAATTAAAAAAAAAATTCAGAACTCAGTTTCGGATTAAATATAAAAACTGATGATTATGAATTTGACAAACCCTTGTTTCCTTAAGAAAGGTCTTAAAGGGGCACAGTACTTTGAAATTGGTCATAATATCGATTTGCTTTTATTGATAATAACTGAAAGCTTCTTTAATTGTGAATACTTTGACACCTAAATATGACTATTGTATTGCGAGATAGTGTAAATTTTGTTAATAGATCCAGCGCAATTACCTACACAAATGAAGATTTTAAACTGATTTTTCTCCTTATTCATACTTTTATAATTTGCTTCTTCGAAAAATACGAAGGCTTTTTTGCTAATTTAGATAGAGGTTTCATTGTTTTTTTACTTGTTCTCCATCGTGTTTTTAATATAATTGTACATGTATTTAACATTTAAGTTTATAGTTATTTTTTTAAAATATTTAAATTGCGAGTTTGTTGAATTTTCTTCATTTTTTACTATAGGGGAATGTGAAGTACCTTAAGATGTTTTTCAGTAAATAATGTTTCTAAATTTTACTAAGATTTATTCTTATTTTAGAACCAAACCTGCCTCACGACATTTTATATTTATTTGATATTACCTTTCCTTTGATTTCTTTCTGTATTAATATTTTATATTTAACTGATGAAGAAAGCTTTATTTATAAAGCTTTATTTGAACAGGAAATAATTTAGGCATTGAAACACTTTAATATTTTAAGTTGCAACGCATGTTTTCGTTAACAGATATTGCATTTCATGCGAAAAAAAGATGTTCTTTAATTCTAGGAGTGCGAAGTTTTAAAAGAATATTTGTTTAATACACAAAAAAGCTATCATGCTTATAAAAAAAAAAAAAAAAAAAAAAAAAAAAAAAAAAAAAAAAAAAAAAAAAGTGGGGGGGGGGGCCCTCTTGAAAATTTTTTTGTTCTCTCAAAATATATGCGTCATATTTGCTGATGTCTTCAACATTTTGAACATGTCCTACAAATTCAACAATGATTTTTTTTCCTGCAAATTTTACCAATGCGCACTATTCTACAGTGGGTTTGCCTGTAATTTTCTGGATCTATCTTGAGCAAGTTTGCAATCTGTAGGAAAATCAGCATCACATGAACAGTTAAATTCATCACTACTGCCATTACACAATCCATTTATATTCCTTTTCTTTCCATGGGTAATTTTCACCAATTTTGTTAGTGCAATTGCCGTATCCTCACTGCTTGATGAAAATCCAAACTTGCTGTGTACTTTTTTCCTTCTTTAAGCTGCATTTGGTCTTTTTAGCACATTTGGATTGTTCCAAGGTGCTCGTGTGACATACAAACTGAGTGCCAAAACCTGCCCCATCTTGCTCATTAAATAATAATAAAAATGTTTACACTATTAAGCTCAGTATTAGAATCTATTTTTTACCATTAAAATTTGAATAAATCCACGTTTTTTCATCTCAATATGCTTCCACTTGTATTATTTCTTTTCTTTAATGAAAAATTTATTCTTCAAAACACACATTAATGTTACTCAACTTCATTTAAAACAAAAATAATGGTATTGTTTGTTGCCAGCAAACACCAGAGATTCCAAAATACACGAGAGAGTAGATTGTAGTATCATATATTGGGACTCATGTGTGCTATTTTTTAACTGTAAAATAAAACCTGAAAATTGAAATGCTCCAAAGTGCCCCACCTTCCCTTACATGATAGAAAAAAAAATCATATTTAATGGAAAATTCGATACATTTAAAAATCCATGCACAGTTTCCGTAGTATATTCTAATGAATATGGAAAAAAAATCGAAGCAAAAATATGCGGAGTTAAAAAAGTCCTTCCAGCATTGCTGGGAAGAAAAGGTAGCTTTCATATACTTATTTATTTATTTTAAATTAAATTATATTACTCAAATATACGAAGCTCAAATTAGTAGAATACGATTATATAGGATTGAATACTAGTTTTTGTCAATACTGAATATTAATAGGAATTTTTAGAAATTAGACATCTTTTATTCAAGCTGGTTTTATTTTAAGCGATTTATAGAGTCGCCAAATTCCACGATATCCATTTTAAAGCAACATGATGATAAAACAAACCAATGAGCTTGGTCGAAATCTTAATTCATGTGAAGATGCACACTCACATCGAAATCGATTAATATATACGAGTGCTGTCGCGGGCAAATTGATTTTTTTTTTTTAATGTCACCCACATTAGAAATTTAAACTACTATATCCCAGGCGTTTTTCAAGTAACGACAAAGAAAAAAATACTCCGGAATTCATTATTAAGATAAATAGTTTAGAAAGAACCTTTTTTCAATTTCAAATTTTTTTGTTTGTACGTCATTATACATTTAAAATTTTTTTGACAAACTTAAATGGCCGCTATTTTGAAACAAGATGGCGGATAAAGTTGGGCCGTGAACTCGGTCAAGACATTGGTATATACCATGTATACACGAAGTTATATCGAAATCAGTTTATAAGTATGCGTATTATCGAGTGACAAATTTCAGACCGTTTCAAAATGCCAATCACACTGGAAATTGAAAGTGCTAAAACTCAGCCATTTTTCAAGATACAGACGAAACAAAAAATGCTCTGGAATCTTTGTATCAAGATAAAAACACAAAAGAAAAATCTTTTTCAATTTCTTACTTTTTTGCACCTAATTTTAAAATTTAAATTAAAAAAATTAATATTCCGCCATTTTGAAACAAGAAGGCGGTTGGAACTGGCCAACGAACTCGGTCCAGGCATCGGTATGTACTATCTATGCACGAAGTTTCATCTAAATCGTATATAAATACGCGTGTTATCACGTGACGAAAAGCAGATCATTTCAAATCGTGAGCAACACTAGAAGTTAAAAGTGTTATAACTCAGCCATTTTTTTAAGATACAGATGAAACAAAAAATGCTTTGGGATTTTTGTATCAAGGTCAAATGCATAAAAGAAAAACCTTTTTCAATATATCACTTTTCTGTACCTAATTTTAAATTTTAAATTAAAATTTTTTAAATGGCTGCTTTTTTGAAATAACATGGCGGATGGAACTGGCTAACGAACTCGGTCTATGCTTCATTATGTACTATGTACACACCAAGTTACATCCAAATCGATTTATAAATACGCTTGTTATCATGTGACAAAAATCAGATCGTTTCAAAATGTCAGTGTGTAAGAAAAAAATCAAAGTGCTATAACTGAATCATCTTTTAAGATATAGACAAAATAAAAAGTGTTATGGAATAAGTGTTTTAAGATCTAACACATAAAATGAAAATATTTTTTAACTTTTAATTTTTTTTGCATTTAATATTAAATTTTTTAAAAGTATTTAAATGGCCTCCATTTTGAAACAAGATGGCGGAATATGCTGGCCAACGAATTCGGTCGTGATATTTGTATGTACTATGTACATAAAAGTTTCATTCAAATCTGTCCATAAATACGTTAGTTATAGCATGTCAATAATCATATATATATATATATATATATATGTCAACATTTGAACGGAGGATGGTTTTGGGGTTTGGGGGTCATGATCGGTGAAAATATACCAAAATTTTCTGGAAGTGCTTTCCTCCGAACGGCTACAATAGTTAGATTTTTACTTTTTGTAATGAAAGCTACCTAAAAGTAGTAGAAATTAAAAAATAATAATTTTAATAAAAAAGGCTGTTCTACAAGAGTTTTTTTTTAATTTTTAATTTTTTTTTTTTTTTTTTGCCACCACATATATTACAGTATTACTCAAAATTGAAGAAATGGTTTCAAAGATATTGTGTCCCCTTAAAAAGGAAATAGAGAAATGGCTGGTCGAAATACTGCAAGGAAATTGAATATTGTTAATGTATATAAAATAGAAATATTAATAACCAATGAAATTAATTTTGGGAGAAAAACTTTGATATCTAAAATAAACAGTCATTTATTAACTACACCACGGAATTTGTGTTTTCCTTTCTTCTAGCTCCATCTATGTCACAAGTTGTCGCTTCTAGTAATACTTTCTTCTGTTTGTGCAGTCATGCTTTTACAACTATTAATTTAGATAAATAATTTGCATAAAATATTACGTACGATCATTTCCATACTGATATAAAACACTGTGAAATCATTAAAATCATGTTTTTATAAATCTATGAGAAAAAGGAGAAATACATCTAATATTATCAAAATAAAAAAAGTATACAAGCTTTTATTGAACATTTTAATTTTACTTCTAAAGAATGTTTATCTAATTGTTTTTATTACATTAAGAGTGTCCAAGCTTAAATAATCTTCAAATTTTCTTAAAAATAATTTCTTGTAGTAAAAATGTTTTCTGTTTTTTTATGTCTAAAATTGCGTTTAAATTATGTTTTTATCTTAATAACAAGAGGAAATTTTAATTTTTTTCGTTTTGGTTTGTTTTCAAAATCTAGTTTATAAGCAATCGTTGTCATGGAAATAAATTTTTGTGAAAATACATTTTTCGTCATGATGGGTTTTCAACAATTTCTCGAATTTAAATTGTTATAAGTCAAAAACTGTTAAAGATAAATGCTTTAAACTTAGAGCATGTATTTTTTGATTATTTTACTTTCATTTTAAATCAGCAAATTTGAAAAGATATTTACTTTTGAAAATATGATTTTTAAAAAATAAAAGTTACATAATTTTTTTCGAATTTTTACTTTAAATATTTTTTAATTAATTTTAAATTGATATTTTAAAAATTGTTGAATAAAAGTTATAATTTACATTTATCTGTTTATTTAAATGTAAAATAATTGAAATTCTACTGATAACATTTTGAGTTATAACGATTTTAAATTACTCCTCTTTTTTAATAAATTTTCAATTTTAATAAAAATAATATGAAAAATTTTCTCATGTGATTTTGTTTACAAATAATATAATTAACCATCACAAAAAAAAAAAAAAAAAAAAAAAAAAAAAAAAAAAATCAAAGTTTTAACTCAATGAATAAAAACTATTTTAAAATGTGTCCCGAATCCCCTTAAATCTGACGTTACAACAAAGTGTTAAGACGCAACACTAGTCTCTTAAAAGACCTGGGTGATAACGTTCGGTCTATGTGGGAGGGGGGGGGGAGTTCTTTTCAAATATCTCGCTCAAATTTTAATATTTTTACATGATTGTTTTGCATAGGCCAGCTGAGGACGATCTACATCCGGCCTAGTTTTTACTTTTTTGATTTTGGTTTTATATTTTTTATATTATGATAGTTTCAATTTCAAAACCGGTTCTAACCGGTTTCGAAAGTTAAAGTAATTTTTAAAAAAATCTAAAACCAGAATTGAAAAAGTAAAAACTAGCCCGGTTGTAGATCCTCCTCAGCTATCCTATTGAAAAAAAAATCATGCAAAAATGTTAAAATTTGAGCGAGATATTTGAAAAGAACGCCCCCATAGACTTTTCATCCGCGTCTTTTTCAGTGACTAGTATAAGGCCTTAAACACAACGCTCTTACCCTGTTACAATTGTCACACTTTATGGACCCTCTCTTTCTGTTGAAGTTTGATGCAACTAATGGAGGATTCTTAATACTACACATAGTAGATGTGACGTCAAAATTTTAATAAATGGTCACTTCAGAATGGGGACTAAAAGAAATGGCATCTTTATCTTATGATATTGTACTTTTTAGGTGGTCATAATTTTATATCTCCATTGCGAAGTCACTGTGACCGATTTTGGAGTCATTTTCAGCTCCTTCCAAACGTTAACATAATGTCTTCATAATAACATGGATATGGCTTAGTTTTTATATCACGTGATGAAAATATTGACAAGAAGTTTTATATTCAGTCACTGTGCTACTATGGCAATACACACCATTACACCGCGAAATAAAACATGAAAATACATGCAAATACGTTTTTATATATATTTTAAATAAAAATCTTAACCTGTAATAAAATATTTCTGTTAAATAAAAAAATATATATATAGGAAAACGTAAAAATGCAAACCTTTTAATTCTGATGTGCCTTTATCATACATTTTGTTTTAAAGCAGGGTAATATTTATTCTTTCAAACATTTATTTTTTGAAAAATAAAAACTGTAAAATTTATGTTAAGAAAAAAAGCAAAGCTCTAAAGTAAAAATGCAAATGTATTCAAAAAATAAAGTAATAAAACAACCCAGCATAAAAAACGTTCATGAAAAATAAATGGCAGCTTTATAAACTATGATTTAACATATTAATTTAATACGCGACTAGCAAAGACATTTTAACAAAAATCTCTTGAGATGTAGTTTTGAAAGCGGCAGAAAAACGAAATATCGACTACTAATCCTGCTTATAAAATATTTCATTTTAAAGCTTTATCGTAGAATCCCTTTTAAATATCTGAGTATATTACTCTTAGCAAAGAGTATAAAATATTTCAGTATTATCGTTATTCATAATAGTTTTATGATAAATTGAAATAAAATAATTTTATAAATATCTTGTTTGTCGAATTATTAAATGTAATCTTGTTAAGTTTTTCAAAGCAAAATGAAAAAGAAATATTTTATTAATGCATCCTTTGGTGGAGCATGTTTATAAAATTAATATATATATATATAATTTTTTTCAATACAGAAAACGTAATGTAATGTATTGTTAACACGATCCATGAAATAACACTTAAGAACTATATCAATATCTGACGTACACTGTTAAAAATTTTTAACTTTTGTTGCATTGTCACTCCATCGCTTTTATGGAAAACGATTATTTCACTGTATAATGGGGCATTCTCGTTGGTTGAAATAGAGATATCCTATAAAAGCAGTGGAGAGACGATGCAACAAAAGTTTCAGATTTTTAACAGTATATTTTACCTTAATTGGCAGTTAAATTATGAAAATATTTGCATTTAAATTTTATATTTAACATAAATATTTATGCATGGATAGGCTTAAAATTTTATAAAAACAATTAAAATTATTTTGACAAACAACATTTAAGTTTACAGACGTGGTTGACTGCGGTAATGGCTAAAATAGATTTTATAAACTTTCTAAATGGCCTCTCTCTCTCTTTTTTTTTCAAAATAGACTATTGTTGTCAGCCCATCACATCTAATTATGTGATTCATTTCCTCCCTCCCCACTCTTCATGATGTGCTAGAGTTCTTGAAAGTTTTTTGTATCGTAGAAAATATACTATTTTTATGTTTTCAGAATTAAAAACTAACTTATTATAACTTAGCAAAATATGGAACTAAAACATATTTTGGAATAAAAAAATAAATAAAACAGACAATAATTGTAAATTTAGAAGTTATAAGTAAATTTACCGAAGTTCTTGGCGGCGAATTTAGATTTTTATTTTTTATTCGAATCATTTTATTCAGTTTATTTATTTGATTTTTCGCACATCTGATATCGAGTTTTAACAATTACAGAATTGGGGGGGGGGGGGGGTCAACGTTAAATACTTCGTTCATTAAGAAATAGTTGCCGCCAAAGAAGTTAATATGGCTTAAGTTTACTTATGGTTCTAACACTGCCATACATTAATGGAAGTTACTACATGATTATATTGTTATGGTTATGATAAGATATCTATATATTTAAAACACCTGGCTGTTTTTTTGGTCATCAGTCCTGAGCTTTCTACTGGCCCGATTTTGATAATTATTTTTTTAAATGAAAGCTGTTTATGTGTAGATGTGCCCATTCTGGCTAATTTTTAATTTATTTGAATTTTTACATTTTATTTTTAATGTTAAAAGCTTTTTCATGACATTTCTTCAAAACAGTGGCAACAGGTTAAGCTTTTCTCAAAATTTATTTTGTTTCATTATTTTCCACCAATCAGGAACTTGATCTCATCGGTGAATGTATAATCGCATTTCAAACAGAAAAAAAATAATAAAAAATAAAATAAAATAAAGGTTTTCGTAAAATGTAATCATAATAAAATGATTGCATATAGTTATTCAATGCAATACAGAGATTATTTACTGAGTAATATTATTAAGTATTATGTAAGTAAAATAACAGAAGATAAATTTTAAATATAATATCTAAAGTGAAATTTTGTCGATCTAGAAAATGTCGTCATACAGAAACCAGATAAATGTATTCCATGAATATAATATACTTTGTTATAGCTGTGTCAGTGATGATGTCATATTCACTGATTTTAATTCCTGCATCTAAATAAAGTGAACTTTTATTAATTTAAAGGTCCGTGGTGTGTACAAATGAAAATATTTCTATAAACTGCGCCATTTCTATTTCATTATAATGAATATTTTATGAAACTAAAGAATTCCTAAATAACTGCATAAATCACGCTTTTATTTAAGAAAAGATGAGTATTTCTGAAGGTGTAAATGATGTCATATTAGAAAAAAATAATAAAACCTGTGATATGCCGGTATTACTCTATTTCTATCTTACATAATATAAAAAAAATTTAAATAATTTCATTGTATTAAGTTATTATTTAAAATTTAAAAAAATCTGCATTTCAGCAACAAATACAAAAATTTTATTCTTTTTAATAACAGAAATATCGTTTTTTTTTCGTTGCCATAACAATAAAATTAATTTTTACAAGTTCATGGAGGATACAAATTAATAAATAAATTAAATTTATTGCAAGTGCTGTAAATATGTAGTGGGTTGGTTAGGCAGTTTAGAAAGTCCCTGTTTCTATTATAAGTAAAATGTTTCATTGATATTATAATTATTGTACAGTTATCAAGCGATATTTAAACGGAGAGAAAATAAATTATGCAGATATTTTTGAATTCGTCTTCCGGGGTATAATATTAACTTCCCAAATAATTTGGCATTTAAATAATATTTAAGTATTAGAAACCGCATTAAAAAAAGATTTGTAGCTGAAGTTAAGTCCAACATAATAATTTATGAGTTGTTTTCCTTATTTTTTTGTTATTTTTTGAAGTTTGTGTATTTTCATCATGAAAAGCTATGTTATCTCTGTTTTAAGAGGTGGCAATTGTTTATTTCGCTCAGTATTTTATTGTCTATATAAGATTGATACATATCATACTTAATATATATTTTTTTCCGTCGAGTTTCGACGGGTGCAGCTAGTATTAATTTAAGATAAACCAGGAAGCAGATCAGTTTTGATTACGCCGTCGAGTAACTGAAAAAGCCTTTGTTCGTTGAACTCACTGAGTGAAATATTTTTACTTTACTTCTTTCTTCGGAAATAACAACGTGTCAAAAATGGTTATCATCAATCTATGGCAGCGTAAGAACCATAACTAAACTTAAATCATTTATTTCTTTGACGGTAACTGTTTTTCAATAAATTAAATTTTGAACTTTAAACCGGCCGGCCGGTTGTCATTATTGAACTTCAAAAGTAGATATGTTAAGTATCAAAGTTGAATGAGATGAATCGAATGAGTTAATTCACCTCCAAAGACTCTGGTACTTGTTAGCTGCAGAATTAATTTTAAATATATAATCTGGTGCCGAAAATGATTTCGATCTTTTTAATAGTTAAACACATGTATGTGAGATGACATTTGACCTTATATTGTCATATTTCGGTAACAGTTAAAGTAATTATAGTTAATTATTTCATACAATTTTCATTCTCTAAGAAAGAAGAAAATGATACAAATTTATTAACATTCGAAACATCCCAAAATGGGAAGCTAGGCATAAATGCATTAATTCGTGGAATAACGCAGTAGACAGTTGGATGATAAATTCATTTGGATATATATATATAGAGAGAAGACGACCACAAGTAAGATGGAGCGACGAAATTAGAAAAGTGGCTGGTGTAAATTGGATGACGAAAGCGCTTGACAGAAAACATTGGAAAAATCTGGGGGAGACCTACATCCAGCAGTGGATCGAAAACGGTTGATGATATATATATATATATATATATAAGAACTTCACTGTTAAAGAAACAATCTGGATGCAGCTGATATAACTAAAAAACATGCAATGCCAAAGGCATTCTATGCAGTACATCTCTCTTTCGCCAGAGTACAAAAGCTAAATAGCATAGAGAGAGATTGGAACGGGATTTTCTGATCTAATATCGGGATTTTAATGCTTGGTAGTATTTATAATCTAAAACTTAAAATTATAATTAATACATAAAATGAAAGAGCAACTCAAACCGTTTTACCTACAAGTTTACAAGTGTTCAATGGTAGCACTTTTTGTCACATGGCACGCATGAAGTCGGTAGCTCATTTTCCCCCAAACATTGATTAGTATTTGTAAGCTCATTATTGCAAGCTCATAATTGTCGGCTGATATCGGAAACAAATACACAAGATCTTTTATGAACCCTCACAGAGAGTCGGATCAGGTGAGCGTCTGAACAAAATTTTTTTGTCAATCAACGTTTGGGAAGAACTGGACAATCAATTTGATGCATGCCGTATGACTAAAGGTATCACACTGAACACTTGTAAGCGTATGAGTAAAACTGTTTGAGTTGCTCTTTCATTTTATGGATTAATTATAATCTTAAGTTTTATGTAATAAACACTACCAAGCGTTAAAAGCCGGATATTCATTTAAAAACATTCATGGACTATTTGAGTCCGATTGGAGCTCATTTATGAACTCCAAAGAACACCGCCACAAAACTTGCACAGAAAATCATTGATGTGGAGAGTCCTGGATGGTCGATATGTAAAAAAGATTTACCAAGCTGTGAAATTTACGCCGATACTTTTCCAATAAAAATGAAATTTTCGGGAGAAAATGTCGGATTTTATGCCTCTTATAGCGTCTAACTACATGGAAGTTGTAACTCTGCATGTAGTGTTATCTAAATCTAACCTTCATAATAAGAAATACGCACGTTTCGATTGGCTGGCGATCACTACTTAAAAGAACATAACAACAATAACAATGAGATAACTATAAAAATTCCTCCATTTTATTACGAAAGATAATCCTGGATTAAGCAAGAATTATATTAATTTTAAACTTTTGAATAAAAAAATATCGAAGCATAAAAATGTAAAATTTCTATTTTATGCTATTTGTTGAGTCCTAAATGGAAATATTCTCCTTAACATTAAGTTCTAAAAATAAAACTTAATACCTCAAAAATAAAACTGGTTGAGAAACCTTATTTTAAAGTTCGCCACATTCTTTAAAAGAGTTTAAGAAGTTTAGTTTTACAAAGAAAATCTCGGAGTACGTATATCCTTTCAAGTGATGAAAAAATACGTGTGGATCTCAATGGGAAAAGAAAAAGAAAAAAATCCTAAATTACCAAATGTTGGAAAGTGGTTTAGCCACGAAAAGTAATTTTCTGTTACTTCGCATCTCCCGTTAATGGTAATGGATCTGCTTGAGTTGATATGTTAGAATAAAAGATAGTTACCGGCGTATTTGAAATATAGTGATTGAAAGAGAACTGTAAAACGCTGCATTTGAAAAATTTCCTGTTTATTTTCATTCCTTATAATTATTTCTTTTTATTTTCCTTTATATTTTTACTTTCTTCTATCTTTACAAGAAGAAAGTATTGGATTCATAAAAATTTTTGACTTCCGGTTTTCGACGGATTTATACGTTTTAGAAGGTCCTGAACATGTTTTGACTATTTTTAGAAAATGTCTGTCTGTAAGTCTGTCCGTCTGTCTGTCTGTCTGTCTGTATGTGACAAAAAATTTGTGGGCGCTCTATCTCAAGAACTAATGCTCGAAATTTAATAAAATTTTATATTCAGTTAGACCTTGATATGAATTAGTGCCTATTGGTTTTTGGTGAAAATTAGCCTGCAGGTGGCGCTGCTATACTACGTTTTTCATGATTTTCAAGATTGCTATATCTCAAGAACTAATCACAGAATTTCACCAAACTTCAGATTCTGTGACCACTTGATATACATAGACAAAGATTAAGTTTTGGTGTAAATTGTCCAGCAGGTGGCGCTGATATGCCACGTTTTTCATGATTTTCATGATAGCTATATCTCAAGAACTAATGCACAGAATTTCACCAAACTTCAGATTCCGCGATACCTTGAAATACATAGCCGCTGATAAGGTTTTGGTGTGAACTGCCTTATAGGTGGCGCTGCTATGCTACATTTTGCACGATTTTTGCGATAACTATATCTCAAGAACTAATGCAGAGAACTTCATCAAATTTTAGATTCTGTTACACTAGAATATATAACATAATTAGACGCTGATTACATTTTGGTATTAACCTTGCAACAAGTGGTGCAGCTACGCTGCATATTGCACGATTTTTCCGATAGCTATATCTCAACAACCAACGCACAGAATTTCATCAAACTTCAGATTTTGTTACAAAATGACATATAACATAATTATACGATGATTACGTTTTGTTATAAATCCTTCAACCGATGGTGCTGCTCTGCTATATTTTACATGGTTTTTTTAAAACTAGCTGTATCTCAAGAACTAATGCACAGAATTTCATCAAACTTCAGATTCTTTTACACCATAACATAATTAGACGCTTTTTTACGTTTTGGCATAAATTGACCAAGATATGGTGTTGCTGTGCTACGTTTTGCAATTTTTTTGTTATATCTATATTTCAAGAACTAATGGACGAAATTCCATCAAATTTCAGATTCTGTTAGGTCTTGACATAAATAGATGCTTATTAGGTTTTAGTATAAATTACCCAACATGAGGCACTACTAAGCTCATTTTCTCAGAATATTAATTAAATTTTGCGTTTTAGGCTTTTCGGATACCAGAATCTCATTAGGCTAGGTCAAATGTTCGAGGAAATTCAATAGTGGGTAACTTTGGGGACACCAAGTTTTTTTAAATATTAAAATGTACTTATGAGAATGAGATAGAAGAAAGTTTTGGGATTGACACATCCAACTAGTTAATCAATGTTATGAGTCCACATTAATAAAAAAAATAATTTGCATGCTTTGAAAGGCAGAGTTATGTTTATATGCAGTTTAAATTATTTTATTACTATAATGCCTATTATTTTATCTATTTATATATTTTATAATGGGTGATAAAATATTGAAATGTTATCCACCTTAAGACATTCTTTTAAAATAGGTTATAAAGCTGCTGAAGTAGCTCGCAAAATTCGAGAAGTTGAAAGAGATGATATCATCAGCGATCATACATCCCAAAACTGGTTAAAATGTTTTAAGAAAGATCACTTCTGCCTTGAAATGACACCCAGAAGTGGGGAGCCATTACGTGATAATCTAAAAGATTTGAAGTAAAATATAGAGATGAATCTAACCATCAGCACACGTATACTTTCACAGGACCTACACCGTTAAAAATTAGCAGCATTCTGTCCAGTCATTTGACCCTTTTTATTAAAAAGGTTATAGAACCGTTTTTTACGCTATTATGACCATATTATTCACCATTTTATGGTCAGAATATGATTACTTTTATGTAACCGTGTTTTCAAAAACGGTCAAATGAATGGACAGAATGCTGAAAATTTTTAACAGTGTAGGATCGTTTAAAAGGATGCCATATGTCGAGCTTTAGATAAACTAATGTAAACGTAAAACAACTCTAGATAATTTATGTGTGCAAACTCTAGAAAAGTTTCTCAACTGACTACAGATAAAAATAATATCAAAGTGGAAATGTGCAAATCACCTTTGGAAAATCCACAGGGTTTGCGGTTTTTCAAATGTATAGTGACATGTGATGAGAAATGGGTATATCTACGAAACACATATAATCAAAGTTGGATGTAGACCAATCAGCTTGTCATTTTTCAACATGAGAGCGATTTGAAAATACATACATGATCAGCATAATTTTTTGAGCATGTTATCGATTTTGAAATTATTCCACATGGTCTCAACTGTGTGTTAACTCTGTTGTGTTAACTCTGAATTTTACTGAACAGCTGTGCTGAATATATATGAAAAAAACTGTTTTGTTGAAACTACTAAATTTTGGTTAATATAACCCCAACCAAAAATTTCGGATTTAATGATCATATTTTAACCAAAATTTTGTTGAATTAACAAAATCATTAGGTTAGTCTGACTATTGGTCATTCCAACCAAAATATTTGGTTGGGGCTACATGAATCAAAATTTAGTAGTTTCAACAAAATAGCTTTTTCCGTGTATGCTTGTTTGAAAAGCTAATAGCCAAACGCAATAATCATTTAAAAGCAAACGCATCAATCAACAGATGAAGAGCTCTTCTCCAACAGATAATGTTAGAGCACACACGTCTGTCATAACTCGCAATAAAGTAGAGCAGCTTGAAGGATTTGGACTTTTGTCTTATCCTTCTTGTGGTTAGGACCTTGATTCTTTCGACTACAGATATTCCGTTTTATGGAATCATTTTTTAGGAAAAGTCATTTCTCTAATTTTGACGATTTTTGATTTCACATCCAAAGATTATGATCAAAATGGTAATGTTCAACGTGCAAGAAGATGAAAAGACACCACACAATTTCATACTTTATATTTTCATTTTGTGACATGTTAATTTCATGTTGAAAAATTATAACAAAGATTTTGTTGCAAAAAGATAATTATTTTTGACACAAGCTTATACTATATTATTGATAAAATGGATGGATAAAATAATACGAATGAAATTTTTTTCGTCTCGATTAAAGATCTCACGAAAAGAAATTGATGAAATTCCGAACTCAGAAAAGAATAAAGAAAGTCGGAATAAATTTCTTAAACGGTTTGAAATTTTCAACCCAATCAAAAAAATATCGAGTTCGAGAACCTAAACCAAGACCTTTTGACTAAAATTGCCAATGCTTGATACCTATTGAGATACCTTGGAAGGCAATCGGCGAACACAGTTCACTCGAATATTAACACGCAACATCATTCATATGAATTTGCAATAGCATGTGGTTTGTAAATGTAGACAACTTAAAAAAATATACCGCGTGTAATAATTCCATTAAATAATTGATATGCAGACAAACTTTATTGTTTTTAATTTAATCATACTGATTGAGAGTGCTTAAATTATTAATCAGTATGGCCAAGCTAATAGTAAGAAAATGTATTTACGTATCCATCGCTTAGCCGAAATCCATTATATGTGGTATATTATGTGTATTTATATGCACTTTGTATTTTGCAGCAAATTTACAAAATGTATCCGTACATTTTACATGCTTCAGGTAACAACAGTTTCCCTAATTTACAAAGTTTTCACTTACTCATTTACAACTTATTGCACAGGTGACATTAGAAAAATCAATGCTTTGGTATTATTATAAGTATTTGTAAAAGAAAAGTGTCTGAATGTATATTGTAATATCCATCAAATAAAATTTTCACTGATCCTATTCCTGCGTTAAAAATATTTTGTTGTACATTTTTCGCCAACTCGATACCGATTTTATAGGTTTTAATAATTTAAGAAACATATGACACTCTAATTCATCTAAAACATTCTTTTTATTTCAAGTCATTTAATAACAATCTGAAAGCACAAAAATTTATGTTGTAAACAGCATTAAAAAAACAATAAAAAACAGAGATTTCAATTTTAGTCATTCCTTTGAGTTTTAACTGAAAGCGGTTGTTTTACTTAAAATATAGATAAAGTTAAATTATATTTTTGAATATTTAAAATATAATTATATTAATAATAAGCTAATGAATTTTCATGACAGTTTAAAAAAAATAACAAAAGAATTTCATGAAAGAATTAACACAACCACCAACAAATAAAATACGTACGCAATTAGGGGAAAAAAGTTGGATCTCAAAATGACACATAAACGTTGTGTGCAAGTATTAAAACTGCAATGTTGAAACTATTTTTTGTTTAATTAGAAATTAGATTCAAATATATGAAACATAAAAAATCCCACATAAAGCATTATTTTCGTATTTTTTGTTGAAATAAACGATACTATTTTTTTCTGATGTTTTAACTAACTTGTGTTATTATGAATAGTACTAACTTTTAGCATATATTAATCTTTCATATGTTCAAGTGAAACACAAGACCTACGTAGAAATAAAAAACATATATATAAAGAAAAATTCTCTTTTCTTTTCTTAATAGCAATGATACAACAAAAAAGAAAATAAGAGCTCATTTTTTTTTCTCCGTACTGCATTTTTCTTTTCAGTAATAGTTAAAAGGAGAAAAAAAAATGGTGTCTTTTTTTTCATTTGTATAGTCTCAGTAAAAATTATATTACACCATACTAGAAATATTCCTTAATCAAATTCCAGTCCAATGCATCTGAGACAAGAAATTTTTTTCAAAATAAAAGAATTTATTAAGGGTTTTTAGAATGATACCAAAAAACAGGAATTAGAAACCTAGAACTCAAAGTTCTTAATTAAAAACTTTACATTAAAACAGTAATACCACTTAGAATTAATTAATTGTTTTCAGTTAAGGAAACATAATTGAAATGTGTTAAAAATGTTTAAGTATTTAAATTCACAATAAACACATAAGAAATACCATCATAAATATATAAAACTTTAAAGATATCAAAAAGTAATGAGTATTAAAGAATACAATCATTAAAACCAACGTTTAAACACACAATAATTAAAACATTACAATAACATTTGGGTTTCTGACTTGTTAATAGTTGGGGGGTTTTTGATTTTAAATATTTTATCACTGAGGAAGCGAGTCCCAGTTGCTCACGAAACGTATACGTATGATTATGTGATTTTAATTATAGTGTATTTAAACGTTGATTTTAATTATTGTAGTTGTTCACAAAAGTTTTTTATTGATTATTAAAGCATACAAAATTTTACTAATATTTTGTATTAATTATTTATTAACAAAAAAGTAATTGTAAAGCACGATTTTTTCTTTACTTAGAAACTGTTAAATTTTTGTTCTTAGAAAAATTGCAGGTATCCGTGTTTTTTTATAAATTAAATTTTGAATGATGAATGAAGCGTTTTTCATAAGTCGTATTTTGTAGCAGGTTATTTAAAAGTGATATTATAAGTCAATTTCTTTGGTAGTATGTTAGATCTTTTTTTTAAAAAATCAGTTATTTGTGAACTATTGTAAGTCTCTGAAAGTCTATCTCAACTGCTTTTTATTTTTACTTTTAACACGCCTAATTCTACCATCTGATTTATAGCAGGACGGTCTTATGTAGGTTAAAGTCGAAGTATTGTGTGCTATTTTCATCTTTTGCACGTAAATTTTACAGCTACCAACAAAAACAAATATGCGCTTGAATAATACAGAATCCTTTACAAAAATATTTTCATAAATATGCAGATTCTTTTACATACAAATTTCACGATTGAGATTGAATGTGAGTTTGAATGAAATGTAAACATTTTTCTCTGAAATTTTTCAAAAAGATGTAACAAATCAAAGAATACTTTTTAAATTTTCTAGTAAATTTATATTTGAACATTGAGCAAATGGATTTGAATAAAAGAAATAAATTAACTGTTAAAATTTACTACATTTTTGTTCTAAAAAAGAAAGGTGGCATTGTAAAAATACACTGAAGTAAAATGCATTAAGGGATATTATTTAAAAAGGCAGAGTTATATATACATGTAGAATAAATGTATCTAGATAATGTTACATTGAATGAATACGGAAACTTGCATAAATTTATGCCAATGTAGAGAATCAACGTACATTTAAAAAGAATAGTGAATTACGAATGGATAAAAGAATAACATACTCCATAAAGCTGTCAGTATTTCCATTTTTCAGCTTTATAATTATTTAAATATTTTTCGTTCTTTTGAAACTCATGTAAGTTATATCGATATTCTTCTCAGCTGACAGCGTTTGTTCTTATTATCAGGATAAGGCACTGCATCATTAGAAACATTGATATCCCTCCCCCCCACAAAAAAAAATCAAATAGTAATTTCTTATTAATATTTAGTATTTACGAAAATAAATAAATAATAATAATAGCAAAAAAGGACTAGAAAAGTAATTATTGAGGAGGGAATATTTCCCTCAGAGTGGTGACAGTTGGTGTTTCAGAGATTGTGCGGGTGCACTGTAAAAAAAAAAAAAAAAAAAAAAAAAAAAAAAAAGTTGAATTACCAAATATTTTTTAGGAAACTGGGATTCCTAGAACTTTTCATGTAACTTCAACAACAAAAATTCATGTAAGAGATACATGTTTTCACTCTAAACCAAAAATTCTGTAATGTTTGTGAGAATTTATTAGGAAACCTAGAATGTCTAAAACTTTTTATGTAACTGCCACCTGGGTTACAGATAAAATTTTAGCAAGATTATTGTAATCTTAGTAGATCCCTTTGCAAAGCTAGAGATTTCGGTAGCATTACAAAAGATAGTTTTGTACACTGTAAAAAAAATTCTGTAACGTTACTAAACTTTCTCTAGGAAACTGGGATTCCTAGAACTTTTCCTGTAACGGTAACAGCAAAAATTCAAGTTTCAGAGTCGATTACATGAAATTTTCATGTTACCGTAACATGAAAAGGTTTAGTAACTTTACAGATTTTTTTTTACAGTGTAGATTTAGATCTTTTTTTTTTTAATAGTGCACTTATAACATTTTAGTAAGCATACAAATTTTTGTAACTTAATATCTGTAGAAATATAGATCTTTTTTCCCAGCGCAGACAGTGTAAATTCGCAGGTGCATCAGAGTAATTGAAATGGCAAAGGGTTTAGAAAAATGATATCGATGACACTGTCCCTGTGTTACGCCTTGTACAGCTCCTGTAGCAGAAATTTTCAAACCTTTCTGCGACAAGTACATTATAAAAAAAATCTATAAAGTTACTAAAAATTTTCTAGGAAACTGGGAGTCCTTGAACTTTTTATGTAATGGCAACAGCAAAAATTCATGTAATCGATATAGGTTTGCACAAAAAATCAAAAAATCTGTAAGATTACAAAGAATTTTTTAGGAAACTCGGATTCCTAGAAAATATTATGTAATTGCAACACAGGTTATAGATAAAACTTTAGTAAGATAATTAACATTTTAGTATATTCGTTTGCAAAGTTACAAATTTCTGTAACTTTACGAAGTTATTTTTGTAAATTTTCATCTTTTTTTGTCTTTCTTCTTACAGTCTACAGATAAATTGTTAGTAAACATACAGATTTCAGCAGCTTTACATTTGCAGGATTAGATACAGATTTTGTGACATAACCATCAAAATTTTCCTGCCACCTGAAATTTGCTAACGGTAGAAACGAATGACAAATTCATGCATAACACAATCACAAAAATATGCCATAGACATAATACTTCATAATCCAGGGATTATTGTTTTTTGTATGCAATGGTCTTATCTGTTTTTAAACTGTATGTAAAAAACCTCCAAAACCCTAAATTAAATGAGCCAACATCAGAGGAATTATTCAGCAAATATACAATGGTTTAGAAGAAGTAAATTGTCCCATTACTTTTCTCAAAAATACATTGTAAAAAGAAAAGTGTAGAGATACTAAAATTTTTCTAGTAGATTTGTATTCCAAAAACTTTTCATGTGACGGTAACAGAAAAACGCATGTAACCTTCCTCGTTTACATAAATTTTTTCTGTTATCGCAATGATGCCATTTTGTTACATGACAATTCCAGGTCTTATACTGCTCGACAAATTAAAAACTTGCTGCAGGAGGTCATTTGGGAAGTTTTGGAGCTACTTACATACAGAACATGTTTAAACCCAGTAACAAATTCCTTTTTCAAAAAGGAAGGAACACGTCTCTGAATTAAGGTCCGAACAGAGATGTGAATGTTAAAGCAGCTAATGAAAAGTGGCTCAAAGGGCAACGACGTGAAGTCGACCAAGATGGGTTAAGCAAATTGGGCATTCGTCGAGATAAATGCCTAAACAGATTTGATAATAAGGTGGGGAAAGTGATTGGCAAAAATGCTCCTTAATTATTTTTTGTACTTTCTATCTATTATTAATAAATTACTTTTCATTATTCTTCTGACCTTTTTTTTGGATCCATCTTTTGTGTAATTTAAAATTATTTCCAAAAATGTTAGTTGTTTATTTCTGAATATATCAAGAAATTTAAAATCGACATCTACATATTTCTTATCGAGGGGCATAAGCAAAGTAAAATTAACTATAAAAATGTAAAAATTGTTGCATTTTATTCCTCTTCTAAATTTTACCGAGTTTAAAATAATTCAGGGTCCGTAAGCATCAAGGGATTCTTAGGAGTTTAGATTTTTTTAGTACCAGAAATTTCGTAAAGTACAGGTCACTTTATTTGTAGATAGAATTTTCTTCTCGTTACATAAAGCAAATAATACTTTAAAAAAATTTTTGGTAAAAGGTGCTTGAAAGTCCTTCACTGTAAAAAAAAACTGTGAAGGTACTAAACATTTTCTAGGAAACTGGGATTCCAAGAACTTTTCATGTAATGATAACAGGAAAAATCCATATAATCGATTCTGAAACTTGAATTTTTGCTGTTACCGTTACAGGAAAAGTTCTTGAAATCCCAGTTTACTAGAAAAGGTTTAGTACCTTTGCAGATTTTTTTTACAGTGTTGAAGCGTACAAACCATGATGAAAAATATATTTTGCGCTTAAACTAATATGGCTTGCTTAACACGAGCTGAAAAGGATCTGCCGTTAAAATATTTCTTACTCATAGCATGAACAAAGCAAGTTAGTGAAAATTTAAAATGCAGCTGTACTTCTAACTCCAAACTTTTGAAAGAATTTTAGTCCTGGAAGAAAGATGTCTTTAATTTTGACAGTCATAGTCTACTTATTGTAAAACTGTCGAGCAATTGCTCTTTTTACCTACTCAAAAGATAAAATTATATTGTAAGAATCTCATGAAAAAAGTATGCAACACTAATTAAAGTATTTTTCATAATGACTGTTTATATGCGCTAATTAAACTGTAAGACTCAGATTCTAATCTGGAGAAATAAATTAAGTTGGCTGTGCGGAGATTTAATAAAGTTCTTCAGATGTAACGTAAATGCCAATCAGTTCACAATGAAAAAGAATTTTACCGAGAGATATCCCACGTGTCTATGTTCTTCATGAATCGATCCTAGGAAACAAAATAAACACCAGCTACACAATAGATTTTGAAGATATGTATACATATTTATTCTTGTTACATGGAATATATAATTTTTTAAAGTAGTATGTATAACGCGAATTACTTTTAACACGAACAACAAAATTTTTCCAATGAGTGTTTGCGAAAATAATAACTTTTATCCTATTTAAAATTGAAGTTTTGTTGCAGTATTCTTAATGTATTGGAAAGTGTTACACAATCTACACTTTATTCATGATTTTTCTTTCTTATTAAGCTTTAAAAAATGAAATGTATACAGTTAACTTTATACATTGTCATTGCACCTTGAATGTCATTTATTTAATTATCGAGAAAAATTCTCTTAAAAACAACAGCAGCAGCAATAGCAAAATAAATAAAAATAAATAAATAATAAATAAACAAATAAAAGTTATCATATAACTTATAAACTTTGAATTTATCAACTTTCTTTTTCTTTTAATAAAATGTACTCGAGTTTTCATCGAGTTTGGATACATTGAACCCACGCAAGGTATAAAAAGAATATGACATAGCATTATTCTCCTGCGGAAATCCACAGTGACACATTTAAATTTTGCGAAGCATGAATTGATTACGTGATAAGAATCAAATTACATAAAGGATTCAGTATTTACCCGTTCCGTACTTCTAGAAACTCATTTTTAACGGAAATGAACATGTGAAATTTTTGCTTTTGAAGAGTAAAAATAAGTTAAGGTGGTGACGATAATAAAACTTGTTAGATAGTTATACTTAGGTTCACCACAGGTTCACAGCTTAAAAATGGGATAGTTAGTCAGAAATCTGGAAACAATTATTTTAAACCGAGTACGCGGAGTTTGTAGGAAATGTGATATACTATGTCATTATTTATTGAAATATACTTATATGCTTAATATATATTGAATAAGAATATTCAAAGAAAATAATATTTTTTGTTTTAATAATTTAGTAACTTAAAGTTGAAAATAATTTCTTCAAAGAATTTTTTTAAAAAGTTGAGTCTATATTGGATACAGTGTTAAAGAAAACTTTCTAAATTGATAATTTTGATTAATTAGGATAATTTTGATTAACAAAAATATGATTTGATTAACAAAAATGTAATTAATAGGATAATTTTGATTAGCAAAATTTTGATAAGATTTTGTTAAATAAAATTATCCGGAATCTTGTTATATGCGGAAAAGAACAAATAAATCGCATCGCAATAAATTTGAAGTGCATGTATTAATAATAATCCAAGAGCATACAACACAAAAATCTAAGATATCGAGTACAAGAAATATTGAAAATAGTAATAGGGGAATCTAATGATCCATGTCTGCCGGGTGTGAAAGGATGCAAAAGACAAAAATTAATACCACTTGTAGTTGACTCGTAGGTTTTTCATTGTATTTTTCTGCGCTCAGTCCTCCACGTTTTCATACCTTTGATGGTAGGACTAATACACTGATAAACCTACGAGTTAACCACTGGTGGTATAAATTTTTGGCTTATGCAATACTTCGCTTCTGGTAGACATGGATCATTACATTCCTCTATTACAACTCTTCCATAATTTTTTTCTTCTTGCGCTCGATACTTTAGGCATTTGTCCTATTCGTTCTTAGACTATAACGTAGATATATGAAAAATCTCCGTTGGCAATGAAATTTAGTAAGAAAATGAAAATATTAAAAAAAGAATGGTCGTATGAGAGAAAATTTGTAGAAAAAAATACGCAAATAATGTGTGTACATATTATACGTAAGAATTTGATTGTATTTTCCTAGAAATTTAAATTCGTTATCGAATACCATCTTCCATTTGTGACTTCACTTATGAAATACATATCTTATACTATAATGCGAGCAAAAATTGTGTGTGTGTGTGTGGGTAAATTTTATCTCAAAAACGGCTCTAACGATTTTCGCAAAAATTTGGATTTTACCATTTTCGTGCACGAAAAGACCATTGGGCTAGGTCACATGTTCGAGAAAATTCGATTATTGGGTCATTTTGGGTCATAATGGGTCAGGATCAAGCTATTTATATCTAGAGAACGGCTGGATCGATATTAAGGAAATTTTGTATCCAATCGTTTTTTGGCACGAGAAAACTATTGGACTGGGTCACATGTTCGAAAAAATACGATTAGTGGGTCATTTTTGGGTCATTATGGGTCAGGCAATTTTTATCTAAAAAACGGCTCTAACGATTTTGATCAAATTTTATATTTTATCATTTTGGATTACAAGAAGACCATTGGGTTAGGTAACATGTTCGAGAAAATTCGGTTATTGGGTCATTTTTGGGGTCATTGTGGGTCATGCTACTTTTATCTAGAGATTTTCTCACGCAATTTTGAATAAAACTTACATTCTATGGTTTTCGGGCACGAGAAAAACATTGGGCTAGGTTACATGTTCGAGAAAAAATTTTAATGGGTCGTATTGGGTCATTAAGGATCTGGGTCAAGCGATTTATATTTAAAGAACGGCGTGATCGAATTCAACGAAATTTTGTATGTAACAGTTTTTTGACATGAGAAAACTAATGGGCTAAGTCACACGATCGAGAGATTTCGATTATAGGAGTCATTTGTGGCTCATGATGGGTCATAATGGGTCATGGTCAAGCTATATCTAAAAAACAGATGGATCGATTTTAACGAAATTTTGTATACAAAGTTTTTTTGGCACGAGAAAACTATTGTGCTATGTCACACTTCGAGAAATTTCGATTACTGGGTCATTTTGGGTCATAAAGGGTCTGGGCAAGCTATTTATATGACAGTATCAAATTTAATGAAATTTTCTATGTAACAGTTTTTTGACACGAGAAAAACTAATGGGCTATCTCACATGTTTGAGAGATTTCGATTATAAGAGTCATTTATGGGTCATGATGGGTCATAATTGGTCATGTCAAGCTATATCTAAAAAACATGCGGATCAATTTTAACGACCTTTTTTATACAACATTTTTTTGGTACGAGAAAATCATTGGGCTAGATCACATGATCGAGAAATTTCGATTAATGGGTTATAGAGGGTCTGGGTCAAGCTATTTATATTTAAAGAACGGCATTATCGAGTTTAACGAAATTTTGTGTGTAACAATATTTATACACGAGAAAACTAATGGGCTAAGTCACGTGTTCGAGAGATTTCGATTATAAGGGTCATTTGTGGGTCATGATGGGTCATGGTCAAGCTATATGTAAAGAACGGGTGAATCGATTTTAACGAAATTTTGTATACAGCATATTTTTGGCACGAGAATTTTATCTAGACAATGTCTCGCGCAATTTTGACTAAATTCTATATTCTATCATTTTTGGACACAAGAAAATCATTGAGTTAGGTCAGATGTTTGAGAAAATTCGATTAATGAGTCATTTTGGGTCATAATGGGTAAAGGTCAAACTATTCATACATAAAAATTGGCTCAGTGGATTTTATTTAAATTTTGTATCTAACTTTTTCGGCACGCAAAAATTAATGAGCTAGGTCACATTTTCGAGAGATTTCGATATAAGGGACATTTGGGGTCATGCTAATTTTATCTAGAAAATTTTGAGTATACTCTCTCTTATATCGTTTTTGGGCAGGAGAATACCATTGAGCTAGGACACATGCTCGTAACAATTTAATTAGTGGGTCGTTTTAGGTCTTAATGGGTTCGGGTCTTTCTAATTATATATAACAACGACTCATTCAATTTTACCTAAATTTTGCAACAAAACGTCTTTTGTCACGAGAAGACTATTGGGCTGAGTTGCATATTAAACAAAATTATATTAGTGGGTCATATCGCTTCATTGCTGAATGCTGTCAAGCTAATTTTACTTAAGAAATGGCTTAAACGATTTTCATTTATCTTATACGCTACTATTTTTGATTACCTGAAGACCATTGAGCTAAGTCACATGTTTCATCACATTTGATTAATGGATCATTTGGGTAATAAGGGTTAGGATCACGAGAATATGTCAAAGTCCAATAAGTTGGCGATATTTGACAAAATACTGGCGAAATTTGGCCGAAAAATCGACTATTAAGATTACGAAACCAGAACACTTATTTGGCACCAAATGAAAGTATGTGTCCAAATTTGGCTATAACTGGCAAAAAATATTGTCTTTCAGAATGTGAAGAAATTTCTTATACATTCTTAATAGTGTTCGAGATGCATACTTAAACTAATCAGAGTCGAGCTAAAAAAAGTGGTTTGATGTCCTTTCGTTGTAAATTTTAAAATAAAGTAAAATTTATGAACATGTGCATACAAACATAGTTTTTTTATTGATTGTTTTTATAAATAATACTATTATTAATAACATGTTTTACAGTAATAATACAGAGTGAATGATACAGGGAAAATACTATATCGAGTTGAACACAAAGTTAATTTTGACCGAGCTGAGCTCGGTCACCCCTGCTAGTTATAACTTATACAAGCAATAAAAGTAGAATCTGCCAATTTTGGATGTTTTGTAGTAGCAAATATTGCGATCGGGCTGATTTTATTGATCGAACATAATTTAAACACAAAACATTTTCTTTCTTCGTATTAAACACGCATAAATCAATGACTTCGGAAAAATAACACCATAAACTTTGTTGAATAATTCGTTCCATTGCCGACTATGTACTACCGACCGAGCCATTTCGCGAAAAACCGCCGATAAAGTGAAACTGGATTCAGCTTCAAACCCTGAACCTTTTCAATGGACCACGTGTGAGACCACGTGACGCAAACCCTGCCCAAATTAGCATTAAGTAAGCTGTTTTCTATTCGGTGCCCATGGCTCGGCACGTGGTCATTGTTTTGGTTCAGGGTTTGCACGATTGGTTAGAATAACTTGGGAAAGGTATCAGAGTCCTCTGGCGGGAGACTTCATACATTAATCTCACATAGTTGGGCCTATAGATCTAGTGGGCCATGGTTTGTTCAATATATTTGATATTTGAACCAATTCAAAATATTTTTGTAATAATGATCTTCCAATATGAGATAAAAATAGCACAAAAGTAGCCGTTGTTTCTAAGTGGATTTTAAAATTGAATTAACTTTAAAATAATTAACTATTATTTAATGGAATTAAAAGAATTTTAAATTCAATAAACTTTCTGTGCCCTGATACCTTTGTAAAAAAAGAAAAAAAAGAAAGGAAAATTTTTAATTTTCACAAATGGCTTAAAATAGTTAAACATTGAGAGAAAAAGGAAATTTCCATTTTGAATAAAGCCGGAAGGACCTCGTTTTTTCCATATTTATTTTTTTATTTGTAACATTTCTGTATTGCTTTATGTTTTATAAAGTGATTTAAATTTGGAACTAAAGAAATACATCCTTATGAAAAAATAACCAAGCATTTCAAGCTTTGATCAGTTTATTTTGAAAAACGACTGAATATTTTTTTAAAAATAAATGCTTAGTATATCTTTGTTAATTGTTAAATTGCTTTATCTATCTATATGTTAAAAAAAACTTAGTTTTTTTTTTTGTCTATTATCTTTATTCATTCATTTATTTATTTTTAAGGGGGATTAGAGGAAAAAACAAATTCTTGCTTTTTCGTAGATTTCGGTTCGCTCACACTTATGAACAATATATTTATGAGCACGTTATTCTAGTAAATGTATCGCGACAGATAATTCCATTTTTATTTAAAAAAAAATGGAAACCCATTTTGAGTATTTAATATTAAAATACATGAAGCTTTTCTTAAAAATAAGTAGCTTTTTTAGAAAGGAAAGCATTTAGAAAGTACTATTTCAATAAATAATGTATCGAAAAAAAAAATAAATTTCACAAATGTTTAGTGAAATCTACTATTTTAAAATTAGAGATATTTGTTCTTTTTATTAAAATTCATTGTCTTTAGATATAAAAGCTAATAATATGTAACCTAATGAATATTATAGTGAGTTTGAAATTAAAAAAAAAATAGTTTTTTCATTATATCAAAAATGGTATTCTACGGGACGTAATTTGGACTTCTTGTAAACCGGGACGTACCATGTAAATTCTACACCCAGGAACAATATATATGTGACCAGATATATATCAACTGAAATTCAAGGACATTTATGCCCTACATACATATAAATACACAAACACAGATATATGAATCAACAAATTTATGTAAGGAAATGTGATTATAAATGCATTATATAATCTATCAATTATATGAAAAAGTCAATTAAATGCTTTTGAGATTGTAAGAAAAACTAAGAGGCTCGTTTTTTTTAAGTAACTAGTGTTTCGATATTAAAACATAAGTCCATTTTTAACAATTTCATTTCTGACGAAACTTTAGATAATCTACTTTTCAACAAAATTTCCGCTTACATTAAAGCAATTACAGGGTATCGCGCAACCAACTATTTTTAACCTATCTCCATAGAAATCTTCCACCTGCTATGTGAACCAGTGAGTCTTTGCCGTTGATGTCGTCATCGTCGTTGTAACGCTGACTTCCAATGTGCTTCTTTCATTTGTGACACAGACGACTATTTGTAAATTCAAATCGCGCCACTATTTAAAAAACAAACAAACAGATTTTTATAATACATTTCTCTTGCAAATGTTCTTGAATAGCGTGTCAATAATTTTGGTGCTGAAAAAGTGGTGTGAGGTAGATTTAAGAAGAAGCCGCCTGTAACTGCAGTGTTCTTTAAGTGTTCGAACAAGTGGTAATCAAAGGCACTAAGTCAGAGGTAGACGGAGGTTGATGAAGTTGTTCTTAACCATGTGACGCGATGAGAACATGGGTTTTATCTCTGACCTAGCGCCAAGTGACTACCACATATTTCTGTACACATGTGTTTAAAGTTACAATGGGGTTGATCTAGTGGTTAGCACAGATGATAGCTGAATTCTATAAAACTAAGTTAAAAAAAAAAGAAAAAACTTTTCGTACGATTTGATAAAGGCCTTGAAATAAAAGGAAATTATGTTGAACAGTAGATTAAAATTCAAGTTTTCATGTAAAAATGTAATTGTTAAAAAATAGCCTTGCAGTGTTTAACTTCAAAACGGCATTTACTTGAAAGTCACGCCTCGTATGTTGTACTATTCAAATCCCCATTAAATAAGCTAAAAATTAAAAAAAGATTAATAAAAATAAATAACTAATCCCGCAAAATAAACGTAAACTTGCTTTAAAAATACTTTTTAAAAATCAAAATCACGTCGGAATTCCAATACTTTTTCTTATAGTCAATCAGTATACATTTCCATTCTTCTGATAACTTAACAAAATAAATAAATAAATAAAATTTCAAAGTGAATACTTGAGAAAAATTTCACTGAATATTTTTTTTTGTCTTACTTGCTGCTTTAATTGCAATTTCAAGCTCTTAATGATTTCATCTTTTCTTCTGATATCTGATTCCAAGTCGATGATTCTCTTTTGAAGTTCTTGCTGTTGTTCCACCTATGAAAAAAGATGATGGTTTATTAAATAAAATTTCATTTTTTTTTAAATGTTTAGATAACATTAGCATTTTTCAATTCTTAATAAATAAGCCGCTTTTTCGAATGTTACTTTTAAGTATGAAAAATTTAAAAATAATTTTAGAAGTTGAACCTTTTTTTTAAATCTCCTTTTCTAAAATTTATTTTAATGAGTACATCAACATGTCATTCTTTCTAGTGTAATAAGTTTACTTAATACCTTTTTCTTTGTGATATTTATCCACGAAAAAAGAAAAAACTTTTGAAAATCAAACTTTTTACATTTTTCTATTAAATACTTTTATCCTACGGCAGTCTTGAAAATAAAGGTTTCTATGAAAACTTGATATTTTTTTTTTCAAGTAGTAAAATTTAATAAAAAAATTCATGTTCTTAAATATCGGAAAAGAAAAATAATATTTTTTATAGCAGATGATGTGGCCTAGAAGAATTGATATATTAAAAATTCTATATCTAAACTGTTAAAAATGAATATAGAAAAATGAATAAAGTAATATACACTGAAATTCAATTTAACTTCACAATTACCATGATTCTGAAACCTTTTTTTATCTTAAGAAATATTTTAAAGTAAAATAAACCAGAACTGTAGAAAGTATCAGCTTTCTAAGATTAATATATATGTTTTTTAGGTACTTTTGAGAGCAAATGTATACATTTATTTCAAAGAGGCTTCCATAAATCCTGAAAATTATCGTTTATCGATTGATTTTTTTCCTCAAATAATTTTTGAAAATAGAGAAAAGTTACCGGGAATTAAGAGATCTAAGATAAACGACTGCCCGTAGATGAACTGTTTTTTCTTCAAAAATCTTTTAATGGTGTATTGTGCGCATTCTGAATTTTATGAATATTAAAACTGTAAAATAATATTTTCATATTATTCATAATTTTAAAAAAATTGTTGATGGAGAAATAATGTTTAAGAAATGATTTTCAAGCAATATTCATTTAAATTAAATGAATATTTTTAGCGTTTCACTTTCAATATCTGCAGCAACGCCTCTCGTATGGGCATTAAAAACGAGCTTTTAACACGAAGCAACTGAAATAGCCTTCTGTGTGATACTACAGAACTGGTCTGATGGTCCAAGATTTCTGCACTGTACAAAACGAAAGATGTTTCCCAAACTACTAAAATGCACAATATAATCACGAACACATATATATAATAACCTGTTCAGAGTTACCCAAAGGTTTGCCTTTATCGTTAGAAACCTTAGAAAGAAAGCTATTCATTTTCGAAATTTAAAGAAGAATTTACAAAAATAAATTTTTATTAGTTGCCGTCATTTTCGGAAACCTTTCCTAGTAGCTTTAAAATGTATTAATTCCCTGTACCCAAAAATTCTGTTATTTAGATGCTATAATTTTCAAGTAAACATTTTCAGTTTCACAACTGAACTTCTTCATGCAAACGTAACAAAGTAATGCTAATTTTCATATTAATGTCAATGCTGTTAATATTGTATGTTTGCCTATTATGCTTTTATTTCTTAATATCAAAATGTTTACTTGAGAACCAATAGCATCCGAAAAGTAATACTTCGGTTTGAGAAAATTGATCATTGCTCTTTAAAAAGTTACTTAAAAAAGTTTCTGAAAAAGACGAAAAGCTAATAAAATTTGATTTTTAAAATTATTCTTTTGATTTCGGAAATAAACAGTTTTCGCAGGTTTTTAAATTATACATTTTAGTAGATTCAGAAACATTTCTTTTTTTTTTTTTTTTTTTTTTTTTTTGCTGTATGGTTCGTTTTTTATTTATGCTGTAAAAGTGATTCGTTCATGTCGTTGTACCAAAATTTGGGTCAAAACTCATTCTCACAAACATAATTACGATTAAAATCTTAAATAATTTATTCATAATTCAAGCATATTTTTACTCTGCTAAAAAGGAAGGTCTCCACATTGGACATTCTCAGAATTTTTTGAAAAAAATAAAATAAAAATACCAATTAAAATATTTATGCATGTAATAAATGCCCTGTCAAAATTAGCGGTGGAATTGCAGTAGAAAATAGGTAAAATATTAAAATAGTTTCGAATATTTGGCGCGAAAAGACGAAAGCGTCAAGCAATTTGGAAAACAGAATTTTTAATTGCCAAAAGCAAACGATTTTAATGCAACTGAAAACTATAGCTACAAGCAATATATATGTGGGAGCGATTCTTTCTCCCACAGCCAAGCAGCAGTGTGTCTTGTAGCTTCCCCATATCACTACTCTGAAACCAAGGCTCTCAGCAAGGCAGACGATTCAAGCAGTAGATCAAATTCAAGCGAAATGCCGAAGTGAGATGAAGATAACGTTTGATGGAATGTTTTTGTTTCTGGGTCGTAAAAAAGAATGTTCGAGGAAGATGACTTCCCGCGTATGACGTGTACTAATTAACTAAAGCTTATGAGTGTTTAAATTGTAAATAGAATTTTGTAAATACTACCTTTGTAAATAATTAATGTTTAAATATAAGTTTCAAAAGTTTAACGGTGTCAGAATGTATGTCTGAGAATTTAATTATGATTTAAAGAACTGAACTTTAGAAGAGAATTCCACATATAATATGAGGAGCCCAGAAGCCAAGGGGTATAAGTGACAAAATTGAAAAAATTGAGTTAAGTGCACAGGCTATCTGGAAATATGTCTATTTATTTGTAGGTAAAGAATTAAGAGTGTTTTTTTCATCATGTACTGAGTTATAAGGGTCAGTTATTTAACCTCTTTCCCAAAACAGTGAAACGTTTAGAGGCCAAGGAGTATAAGTACAGTTGTGTACGTTAACGTCTATATAGCAGAAGCGCGACCAATGAAATACAAATCCATTTGCTTTTTTATGCATTAAATAAATGCATTTTAACTGTTATCAAGTAAGAAAATCATGCGTTAAGCATAGATTATGAGCACCTTCTAACACACCCTGAAATCTTTAAAAATTTTTGCTATTTAGGGTAATAAAGAGTTACTATTCATTGCCAAATATGTATTCTGATCCTTTTGAGCAGCCCTATGTTTTATCAGTCGGTTGATATGTACTGTATAAAGGGAAAAATTAGTTTAGCAAGAAAACACATAATAGTTTGAAATTTCGCTTTCAGTACTTTATACTAATAGATGGAAGCATACTTGTATACTTTTGTTCATTCTGTAGTTTATCTTGAACCTTTATTATCCGCCAGTATTTAGCTGATATTTACTTAGAACTAAAACACACTTTCGATGACCATGTATAAAATTTTGTGCGTGATCCTGTATATCATTTTATCTAAATTTTACAAGCATTTCTTAGTAAACTGAATGAAGTTCAGTATTGAAATACATGACTTATTTAAAAGGAATGCTTAAGTAAAGCACGCTCATATTCTGTAACCTTTACGAGTATTTTTGTGTAGCTTTGTATATGAACTATAGCATTTATACATGTTATATAACATGTATAAATTTAGTGAAACTTAAAAGTTCAATTCCTAATTAAAATGGCATTTCGTCCATCCATCAATCATCATTGATAATATATACAGTACTTCGAATCGAATATACTTTTTAAAATCTTTTTTGTGTCCCTGTAAATACTGTGTACTACGTATTATATGCGAAATAACTTATATTAAGCCTCAGCGATATATATGAAATTTATTACACGTGAAAATTGTAATATAATTAAAATAAGTCGCAAACAATTCCCTCTTTATCATTAGGTAGTGTAAATCTTTTGTATGGCTTTGTAAATAAATAATAAGTATTCTTTTCACCTCGGATTTTATAAAATGTTTATTTTAGTGCAATTCGTAAATGCATATAAATTTTAATGTGTGGCAAGGTGTAACATGTTTCAAATTCATTTAAAACGATATTTCCCGTAAACTGTTATCTAATGAAAATCTTTTGATTGTCCCTGTAAATAAACTAATCGTGTTAGAAACTTCATTTGCAATAGGTTTGTGTTGAGGTAAAAATGAATAATTCTCAAAACTTTCAAGGCTATCCGAATATATTTAACGAGAGTTAAGGCGCGAAAAGACGGACCGACAAACCAAAACCATACTCACTTTTCAACATCGTTGGTAAGTGTTAAAAAATATAAATTACAATGTTTTTAAACTTATAATAAAATTTTAAAACTTATATTAGTACAAAAGTTTTTCCATTCATTTATTTATAGCAACATTGTTCATAAATTTTTCGTTAATTCATTTTTTTATTTCATAATTTTTCCTTTTTTAGAATCTATATTAAAGCAAAATTTTGTCCTTTCACTTATTTGTATCATCATTGTTCTTAATTTTTTCATAAATACAACTTTTTATTTAATAATTTTTCATTTCTTGTGTTCATTTGGCACTTGTACCCTTTAGCTTCTTCATTATTGCTTGGAAGCCAAGGGGTACAAGTGCCGAATGACGATAAATATTGCTTAGTTATAAATAAAAAGAAAAATTGTCTTCCACTTTAAAAAAAAATTATTGAAATAAGAGTTCAAAGATCACTAAGTAGTAAGCAAAAGTTTCATATCTCAATTCGTTGAATTACAATTGATGTTTAACTTTGAACTCAATTTACTCGAAATCTAAATTTTGTCCCTTGTACCCCTTGGCTTCTGGGCTCTTCATATATAATACAATATATACATATATATTGTATTATATATATATGTATCTTATAACTATAGTTATTTATAACTAGAAAAAATATTTTCATTTATAAAAAACTCATATTGAGAAAAATTATTTTCATACATTTAAGCGTATTTAAAAAAAATGCCAGATGTTTCCATAGCAACAATCGAACCAACAATGCTCAAATAGACTTTGAGCTTGAAGCAATTTTAATTAATTTAAATTATGAATTTCGTTTTAAATCACAAATTTTGATGGTTAAAAATATAAATATCGATATAACAAAATTATATTTAAAACAAACTAAAACAGACAAATCTAAAGTTTTTTAAATTACATTTATCTGAACAAGTTTAGCATCAAACTTTTCTTTTCTTAAAGTGTATTTAACATTAGAAAAAGAATTTTTTGAAATTGCATTCCCTCACCAATCGATGGAAAATCGCCAAATAAAGAAATGTTCACTATATTTTTACGGACGCTGTATGGGGGTTTTGCCGAAATGTTTTTTTAATAATGTATATAACCTCATGAGAAGAACATTCCGTAATTTTTCAAAACTTTCGGAGTATGCCCGTATGGAGACCTTCCTTGTAAGTACTTAGTTTTCAAAAGTTTCTAAACACTCGGTATATAAATAATTTTAATATCACTTACGACATAGGCTTTCATGGCACATTTCATGTTATTCATTACTTTCACTAAGTATTCTTGGATGCCATCATCAAGCTTCGCTCCTTTTGACAAAGAATCTCTTGCAATTAGTGATTCATTTGATGTTGTTTTTGGCTTTATGATCTATTGTAGGAAAAAAAAATATATTAACGAAAAGTAACAAAATGCAGTAAATGTCAAGTAAATATTTTCAAAGATTAACTGATTAATTTTATAAATATTTCAAGGTGACACACTACTTTGAAATTGGTCAAAATATCGATTTTCTTTATCAAATATTAATTGAAAGCTTATTTAACACGTTGAGTGCCACGGTTTCTGACACTGAAATTTCCATTTAGACCGTGTCAATCACCATTGACTGATAGTGTTAAATATGATATGTGACTAAAAAAAAATAGCTTCTTTTAAGTATTTATTTAGAAAATATAATCCTGTAACAAATAAAAGTGAAGTAAGTTTTAAATAAACTTTCAGTAATTACTTAAAATAAAATTATTTATATATGCTATAAGTGATCCATTAAAATAAAATAAAATGGTAAAAAATACCTTTTAGTTTTACATAATTCGTGTTCTCTGACAGCAACTTTTTCAAAAACATAAAATGATAAAAGTAAATTTTCGCTAAAATTAATTTTAGAGAAAATTTTCGCGAAAATTTTCTTTTATCATTTTATGATTTTGAAAAAGTTGCCGTCATAGCACACGAAACATGTAAAATTAAAAGGTATTTTTTACCATTTTATTTTATTTTAATGGATCACTTATAGCATATATAAATAATTTGATATTTTAAAGTGATCTTTTATATTATATGTACTTAAAACAATATAAAGTTTTTAGTTTTATATGATATATTAGACTGTCAGTCACCGTTGACTGACGCGGTCTAAATGAAAAGTTCTATGTCAATTATGAATACCGAGATATTGTAAATTTTGTCAATAGATGCAGCGCAATTACCCATACAAATGAAAACTTTAAATTGATTTTTCTCCCTGTTCATATTCTTATAACTTGCTTGTTCGATACACACAAAAGCTTTTTTGCTAATTTAAATAGAAGTTTGAAATTTTTTTTAAATTTTTCTTCATGATATATTTAATATTTTTGTGCATGGATTTAACATTCAAGTTTATAGTTATTTAAAAAATATACTTAATCTGTGAGTTTATTCAATTTCTTTCATCTTTTAATATATACGAGGGTAAAAACATATTAAATGTGCAATCCCATACATCTTAAAATCCATGCACAGTTTTATGTAGTATATTCCAACGAATGAAGAAAAAAAATCGAAGCAAAAATATTCATATTTTTAAAAGTAGTAGAGATTTCAAAAAAGTTAAATATTTAAAAAATAATAATAATAAAATAATAAATAAATAAATAAATAGTCAAATAAAATAAGCTATTCTACAAGATTTTAAATTTTTTTAATATTAAGTATTGTTCCACCACATATTATTACAGTATCATTCAAAATTGAAGAGATGGTTTCAAATGTAGTGTATCCTCTTAAGGGGGAACAAGACTGGGATCATCCTGTAAGAAATATGTGAAACTTAAGACCCGTTTCCTTGAAACTGCCCGACCGATTTTGATTAAATTCATTATATATTTTCATCGGATTATTCTCAAAATTTTTGGAAAACATTTTTTTTTCTTTACGACTAAAACTTTTTATTTTACAGTAAAGGCAAATTTTCAAAATTTTTCCACTTATAAATTTTTTTTTCTGACTTGTATTACTTTTATTTTAAAAAATACTCTGAATTGCGGATTCTTCTTTAACATAATATTGGTATTTAACCCTTTTGTGACTGTGTCTTCCCCTGACCACTCTCCACCCTGCAATAATTTATCTACCAAAATCCAAAAAAAAAAAAAGATATAATTGTTAATGACGCTAAATAACTGAATTTAACTATATATAAGTGTGTACGTGTGTACGAACACAAACCAACACGTAGGGGTTGAAAAAATGAGTAAATAGATTAATAGCTACATAAATAACACGAGTATCTGTAAGAGGGAGAAGGAAGGGAAATTCACCCTCCCGATATTTTGAAATTCAATTAAATTCTGTTTAACTGAGGTTGTTTTGAAAAAAAAACTTTCGGAGTTATTTAACATTCAGAAAGGCCCCATCAGTGGCCGCGAGGTTCTGACCTCAAACTGGTAGACGGTAGGTGCTGGGTTCGAACCCAATCGCGACCGTCGGCCTAACCGTTCGGAGTTTTCCGTGGTTTTCTTCGAACCTTGCGTAAATACGAGTTAGGTTCCCTTAGAAAGACCCCCACGGAGGGCATCCCACCCCTTAGGGCCTATATCCCACAGTGTAGATAATTGGCCGACATAGATACAACAACAACAACATTAACATTCAGAAAACAATAAGTAAGCATATTTTGTCAACGTCTGTACAATAAATGTTATAATTGTGTTACTTTTATTTCGTTTCGTTATTTTTCTACAGTAATACCTCCACTTACATCAGCAACTTGTTCAAGACTAGCGACGTAAGTCGAGATACACTTAAAATAAAAAAAAAACTAATAAAAGTTCTTCAAAATATAATTACCATATTCCATTGTATTTGTTCTATTGTATTTAGGGTTTAGGTTACATACATTTAACATTAGAAAAACAATGCTTTTGAAATAAAAAAAATTGGAATAAGTTAATAAGTTGTTAACTTGCACTTCATTGTTCTTCTAGCTGTCACTTTGGAGTCTTTGAGTATGTGGAGAAAAAAAAATCTTGCAATGAAGTTTGTACTGATGTTTTCTGTTAGAAGCTATTTGTAAAAGAAGCTTTTCTTTAGCTTTTTCGACCGATTTTTTTTACTTGTTTGTCACTAATACATAATTCTCGTGGTAAAGTTTCTCTTCATTGAATCAAAAGTCTTAAAAATTTCAAAGCGCGCCTTAACTAAGGAATTTTTTCCCAATCCAGACAAATATAAGTGTGGGATGACGTAAGTCGGGGTATTACTGTATTTAAATAGACATTTAGAGTACAAACTAAGGTATCCTGGGGTAATAACGCCACGTTAAGGTTCTACCAATTTTCACGGCTCAGTTTTAGATTGTATTTTTCGAACAAATATAGGATTTGATACAGCAACTCATTGACTATCTATTAGAGATGGGAAATATAGTTATTTTTGGTTAACAGGTTACATCGTTCCACACATTCACAGGTAACAGGTTTCAACAACCTATTATTTTTGTAACGTAATAACTAATCAATGAGAATATGCTGTCAACAGACATTTTTATTAGAGGGACTTTAATTAAGATATTTTGAATAATTTTGACATATAAGTGTAGACTCTATTTTAGTTCAGATAAACACCTTTAAAATAAATTTGATGTTAAAAATTTAATTTTTGCAAGACAAAAACTTAGTTAGCTGAGATGCTTTGCATTTCACGCATTATTATCGTTTTCTTGCACTAAAAATGCATATTTCCTCGTTGAAATTTCATAAGTATCATAACTCACTAAGTTTTACCCGTAGAAGTTTTATGCTGTTTTACCTGTTAAAACGCATAGAAACTTAAAGTTATAAACTTATTTAACACTGTATAAAATATGTAATTTCTTAACAATTTAAAAAATAATTATTTTAATGTAAATTGATATTTATAAGATGCAGAAGAAAATTTAAAACATTTTTGCAATTGGTACGATGCCTCTAAAACTGGCGGTTTAGAAATTAACTTTTTATAAACGATCAGAAATATCTTCCATAAAAAATAACACCGGTTCAACAATACAATTTGTAAAAAAAAAAAAAAAAAAAAAAAAAAAAAAAAATTATTCGTTGGTACCTGGACTTGAAGTTCGAATTTTGACATCCCGAATCAATATCTGTCATCACATATTCAAAGCTTATCCCGCAAGAACACGAAACATAACTTATACATTTTTAATCAAATGTCATTCATCCAACAAATTTCGTATGTGCATTAACCCCCTCCCCCCCCAAAAAAAAAGTTGTGACAGGCCAAAAAATGACGTTGTTTGTATAAAATTGGCTCCCTATAAATTTCCGCGTCCGGGCCGACCGCCCCCTTGCCCCTCCCCCTTTTCGCATGGCGCTGGCCTCACCAGGCTATTTTTCTTCTTTTTTTTCAGTAAAATAAAATTACGAAAATAATGTTTTCGAGTTCTTATTTTCTAATGACGTAATAATGACAAAATAATAATAAAAAAACAGTAATAAACACTTTATTTAAAAAAAATCATAGCGCCAGAATACACCCCCCCCCTTCCCCAAATCACATGAGTACAAAGTAATATCCCTTTTAAATATTCAAAGTCAAAGATTACCACCGTTTTACTCATCTAACTACACCAACCAAAGATTTTCTCCCGTGCGATAAAACAGCTTTCTATCAACAATTAAATCCGTATATCTTTTAATTCCATTTTTCAAACGCATATTCCTTCCCATTAAAATTATGACCAAAGATGGCCGACATTAACTCCTTGCTTTTTAATAATCTGCAAGAGTCACTCACTAAATACATTCGCTTCAATAAAAACACATTTCCCCCCATTTCATTTTCAGTATTCTATCTACTTGTTCGATAAATACAGTTTTTATTATTCCACTCATTTTTTTTCAATAAATATAGTTTTCGATATTCTAAAAACATATTTATTGCTTTAATCTTTGTAACTGTGAGCGTTATAAAAATATTCAAACGATAAAATATTTTTGGGGAAAAAACCGAAGCCAGGTGTTTTTAAATATCCGTAGAATAATGAACAACCAATAGCTTTTGAGAGATTTTACCACGTGAACTTTTGAGATAGCAAACGGACCATTATTCATGTGATTGGTTCGCTTGATTAGACCAAAAGGATTTTTAATATCTTAGAGTCGTAGAAGGATAGTGTTGCGTCAAAAAGAAAGTCTGGTAGTTTTTCTTTGTGCGTAGGCATTTTTTTCTCTCTCTGTGTTTCAAAAGCGTTTTAATGCTGTTGGGGATTTTATTTTTTGCAGTAATAGAAATTCTTTGTCTTAGAATTCAAATAGATTTATAAGCTAGGAAATAGATTTTATATAACTAAACTTTTATTAATGTATAAATATTCATTCCTAAAATAATTTTTAGCCTTGCTATTTGCTTCTTCTTTTAAAATGCTTATCACACGAGGCGTTCCAAAAATAACAGGGACTTTTAGGTAATCTGTTACTGAATAATAAGTTTTTGATTGATATTACGAATATTTATCCTGTTATGTTAAATAATGCCCATCTCTACTATCTATATAAAAAAATAATTTAACAGATATGTATTCATAAAATGTAATGGCGTGATTTCTTGACCAATGCTATTTGGCGTTATTACCCACCTACATGGGTAATAACGCCATGCAAACAAAACTATTAAATAAGATGGAATAATGGCATGTATTTTGCCCAATTCTAAAAATACAAACTCTACAAACTTAGAAATTGACAGATTGCATTCTAAGCTATTAAAAATGTTCAATTTTTTTGTGAAAGTGTAAGAAAAATAAAGGTGTGGTGTGTGTGTGTGGGGGGGGGGGGGAGGATGAGGCAAAAGAATATCAGACCGTCAGCTTTTTTTTTGCTTAAAAAAGACCGCTTAAATAGAATTATTAGTAACATTGCACAGTTTTAACTGTGTTTATTTGAATCAGTATTTAGGATGTAGCTCGGCCACTGTAGGGAATCAACCGGGATATTAATGCCAAGGATTGGCGTTATTACCCCTGTATAGTTATTGCGCAGTACATTTTAAATTACAAATTATCTCGAGAAGATATCCAAAATCTTCAGAAACATTTTGAAAGTACATGAAATGCACTACAAATTTATGTAATTAACAAAGTATTTCCGGATAAAAAAAATAGTCTTCACATCACAAAACGTATCTCGCAAATTTTAGATCAAGCGTTAATTTTAGTTGCTTGTAAAAACAATAAGATCTACAAATGGAACAAATTAACTTGAAGCTGTTTTTTGCGATTTATATGACTCAAAACCCTTCTGCGCAGAGCATATTGGTGTCATTTACCAGATTATTTCATAATTATGCATAATATTAACATTTGGCATTATTACCCCGCCTGGCGTTATTACACCAGACCACCTTATTATTGCTAATGACTTTAATTGAATAAATGTAAATGCTTGCATTAAATATTTGCTACACACACACGAACATTCATAGAGAAAGAAGGATAAAGATAAAGCCAATATCTGCAATATGCACATTGATAAAAATTTTAAACTTTTGCTGCATCGTCACTCCGCCGCTTTTATAGAAAACAATTACTTCACTTTATTATGGGGCATTCTCATTGGTAAAAATAGCCCTATTCTATAACAGCGGCTGATTCTATAACAGCGATACAGCAAGAGTTTCAAATTTTTAACAGTGTAGATAGGTGTCGGAAGCTAGATATTCAAATGTTTCCAACATGATTTTACAATTTTCATTAAATAACGCAAAGAATATAAAACAGTTTAAGATCACACCTTCACATGATCTTCGTCATCTGTTTGTACTTCTGTGCTTTTTACAAAAGGGTCTTCGTCTTCTCCGATGGAATTTTCATCGGAATCTTCTCTCACGGCCATCATGCGACTGAGACGACCTTTCCGAACCTGCGTTTGTGCAGTTTTCTGTAAATGGAAGAAAAAAAAAAAACGACAAAAAATTTGATAAAAGTATGTTCCCAGTTTAAAAAAAACACACACATTTTTCAGTCTTACAACATTATACGCTTTTAAATCTTTTTTCTCCTTAATGACATTAGGCAAATTAAATATAATTTATATTAACTGAAACAAATCATGACGTTGAGGTAATACTTTTAATGTAACATGCAATTTTCAATCTTTAAACAATTTACCCGGTCAGGTGTGCTATAAATTTGTTACTATGCGAAAAAATACATAAATATGGAAAATAATTACAAATATAAGCATTTTGAGAGAAACTATGAGAAATGATTACTATTCCACGATAAACGCAATTGCGTAATTTTTAGTATTTTTTTTGTCAACAATATATTTATATGAGAAAACTTTGAATATTTAGAGGCAACTTCAAGATAATCGAACATTTATTAAAAAAGAGCGCTCTATGAATTAAAAGAAGAAAATCTTGCATTAAGCAAGATTTATTTGCATTCAAGTGTTTACAACAATAAAAGTTGAATTCGTTGCTACCATAAAGAATTACACTTTGGGAGAGAGTTGATTTTTAATTGAAGCATGTAACGTATCTGATTGAGGCAGGAGATTTCGTGATGAATGGAGTCCTTTAAAGTACCAACTATTTTACCTCCTTCGCTTCATATTGTTATATTTTTGGGTTACCAATAAAATCATGACATACGTGGTGAACAGCATGGAGATGAAGTGGTGCTATTTCTGCAATTCTTTGTAGTGACGGGCATATTAATTACTGAAACCAGGAAATTGGACTAGAAACTCTAGTACCACTACTTTAAAAAATATTCTGCGTCTGCTATAATCACAGAATGTTTTTGATTAAAGATGGTGAAAATAATTTCAATGAAATTAAACGTATTCAAAGCTTCTAGACCCAAATCTGTCTATGCCAACAGAAATACTTAATATTTGGTCGTATACAATTCTTGTCTAGTTTAACCTGAATGCATGTAAACATTGCTTACTACATGTGAGATTTTCATTTGCACAGAATATTTTAACATATTTGACCTACTTTTATAATGCTTAAAAAAAACCACATTTATTAGAATACATTTTTATGCAACAGCATTCAGTTATATCGGCAGTTTTTGGAATGTTAAGAAACTTATACAAGGAGCAATGTGCAAAAAATATACGTACATATAAATTAGTTTTATAAATTAAATTTTTAGCAATGAAAAAGAGATGACGTTTTTGATTTTCTATTTTGATACATTATTTGCATTCTTGTTATTAGCTCTGCAAATTTGCCGGAAAGTTTATACCTGTCACAAATGTGTGTTTGAATTGTAATTTTTGTATTCAATTGTAATCTTAATTAATCAATATTCACAGATATACTGTATATAATTCAGACGGTTTATTGATTAATAAAATTTTGAACATTTAGATATAAATTCATGATAACTCTTGAATATTTACAAATAACAGCATGAATGGCGTTAAACGGTTTAAAATAAAATCTATTTTCCAAGGAAAAGACATTATTCATATTGCTTAGTTGAGTTAGAAATCTGCATTGGGTTGGTTTTATGGTTTTGTGATCTTGTGCCAGACCAGGCCAGGCTTAATTTTCATTCTTTTCGGACTATCATTTTTTTAATGTAAAAACAATAATGATTTTGCACATTTTGGCAACATAATCTTATGATATTCATTTTATTTTAATAAATTATCGAGAAGTATTTTGATTATTTCTTTAAGAAATATATATTTTTATTTTACAGAACTTTAAAATTATGATTTTCTTTAATTATTTTTGTTTCATTCTAAACTGTTTTAGTATTTAGAAAACTGAATATTTCTGTATACAATGGTCAAACTGGTTGCTAATATTTTAATTTCTAAATTAATGTCTTATAAATACATACACGATTCGTAAAAAGCTGTTCATTAACATTTTAATAAATATGTTTGTTCTATTCTTTTTACGATAGTGTTTTTTTGTAGAAAACCTTCAGTCAAGCTTGCAAATTTCTCCCCTTGCAGACTTTTATACTCAAGATCGCTTAATCTCATTTACTATAGTCATAGCACGACTTCCTATGCTACATGATTAACATAGATGATGCGAGTGGCAGTTAAATCTAGGTGGATTCTAAGATCGTGTTTAAGGAGATAATATTAGTGAGATTATAAACATTGAATAAATTCAAAAATATAAAACTCATATAGTTCATTAAAATAATCTGATTTGTTATGATAAAAATAATGTGGTTTGCTGACGTAATTTTAGGAGATTGGTTGACAAATTATAACTGACCGATAAAAAAAAACCTATGCCTTAAACGTACAATAAAAAGAAAATTATAGAAAAAAATATATAATTTTTCTTTATAAATTTCAGAAAAGCAACAATAATAAGCTAACAATAAAACTGTGCCTTGTATGGTTCACAACTGCCGTTCAGGAAAATGATAGGTGATTTATAATTTCTAGAAGTTAAAATAATTGCAATGAAACATTACATACCTTTGTTACAAGAATTACATTAACGCATTCACAATCGTTATATTAATGTAACTTTGATATCCGCTATAATCGTTCCTTAAAAATTTTATATGCTACATTATTTGTCGAAAATATATACAGATTTATATTTATACAATTAATGTATTATGCATATAAATAGATCGATTAGACATTATTATTATATGTATTCATTTGTAACATAAAAACATATACAGCAAATCTCTCAGTTAAATAATGCATCAATACAAGCGCAATGTCCATAGGTGGGATTTAATAGTTAACTTCTTGAGAGGCGGTGTGATATATTTTATCTCATTTAATTTAAACAAGATTCGCACCAGAAACTGTTAACAAAATTTTATATCTTTAACTTTGGCGACAAAACGTCAAAAAATTGCTTTTCGTTATTTTGAAATATTTATTTTTTCTTTCCGGTGAGAATATAATATTACAGACACATTATTGTTTTCCCTTCATGGAGTTAAAATGTCAAAACCATACGATTGAGAAAGTGTTAAAATTATTATTAACCCTTTAACTGATTCCTTTTTTTTTCGTACAATAAACTGAAAATGTGGGTAACCACCAGTTTTTCAAGCTTAAATATTCGTAATATTTAGTCTAAACATTTCTGAAATTAAGTAGTATGAAATCGTATTTAAAAAAAAAATAGTGGTGTAAAAAGCTTTAAATGATGAACTAAGCAAATTCGTCTTGCCCGAACGGTGTACGAGCAAATCAGTGAAGTAGTTAAAAGAAGGGTTTCAACTTTGGAATAAGGATATCTATCCTCATTCCGAGATTTAAAAACACCCCACCAGTGGCCGCGAGGTTCTGACCTCGAAACTGGTAAACAGCAGGCGCTGGGTTCGAACCCTATCGCGGCCGTCGGCCTAATCGTTCGGAGTTTTCCGTGGTTTTCTTCGAACCTTGGATTTCCTTGCGTGAATACGGATTAGGTTCCCTTAGAAAGACCCCCCACGGTGGACATCCCCCTTTAAGGGCCTATATCCCTCGTGTAGATAATTAGCCGACATAAAATAAACCAACCAAACCAAACCGAGATTTAATGAGGCATACCTTTTTGACTTCTTTCTTTGCTGTAGGTTCGGATTGTTGCTGTTGTTGTTGCAGGGCCTCTGGGAGGGTTACATTTTCTTTGGAAGGAGAAGGCGTTCGCGACAGCGCGTTCAGTCGTGGTCTGGGTTGAGGCTTGATTGTTGCAGGCGCGATGTCCTCGCTCAGTTGAGACATCTGGAAGCCCAACGTTCGGGAAAACTGTTCGAGATAGACTTTCTCGGAATCGAGATCGGGATTGTTCGTGCTATTCTCCGTCTTCTGCTCGTTTTCGTCTTTTGCTGATTCAGATGCACTTTTTTCCTTTGAAATTAAACGTTAAATGCTTATGTTTAGAAGTAAACACATAAAATTCTGTAATTGATACAGGATTTTTTTTTTAAAGGTCATCATTTTGTTAAAAAAAAATGTTACGTTTGTGAAATTTATTATATTTTGTGAAAAATAAAATTGTGTAGTGAAAGATCAAATAAAGTATATTGATTCCAAATTAAATATTTATTAATAGTAACTTTTTTTGAGTCTTTCTGTTAATTTTTTTCCTTTCTAGTGAGCTTGCAAAGTGCCCTTTTCAAATCCTAGTAAAATAAACATACTATGAGAAGTATGATTTTATTAAAGGATTTTCTTTTATTAAAGAAAAAAAATCGAGATCAGGTCTCTCTTATTAAATGGGATTTCATATAACTAGCAAAAGCCATGCTTTGTTTGGATTCGCGAAGCTTTATTTCATTAGATAACTATTTGAAAGTAACAATATATTTTTTTTATTATTTGGTACTACTTGATTACCCCGTCGACCAAAAAAGGTATCGCCAAACTAAAAGATTAAATGCCAATAATGATGATAAAAAATTTCACTTTCACATAACATTAAACTCGTATCACGTGTTTGTTACGCCATCTTACAACGGTATAGTCGTAAAAGAAACAGAGGATATACGCTCAATACAGAGGGTATACCCTAGAATCTATGTACTATAGCTTTCTTGAAAAGCAGAGGATATACGGTGTTCCTTTAAAAAATCCAGACGGTATACGGTGGATACCCTCTTATACCCTCCACTACATCTCGCGCCATCAAGTGATTTTTAATATGAAATTTTATTAAATTTTATTAAATTTATGAAATTTTTTATTCTTATAAATGTTTTATTAATTTATTTGTTCTTTTGTTATTTAAAATAAAAATTATGTTAATTTGGCCAATAGTTTGGCGATTTGTATAATTCGGCTAAATTGGTTGACGGAATAACCAAGTAGTACCAACCAATAGTAGACAACCAATTGATACCACTTGGTTATCCCGTCGACCAAAAAATTATCTCCAAACTATAACAGTAAATGCCAATAATGGATGACGTTGAATGTCGCATTCAATGACATTAAATACGATAAAGGTGTTTAAAACATCATTAAGTGATTCTATTTAGACTTTTTATTTGTATTTTTATTAATATTCTACTAATTATTTGCTTTTTCGTTATTTAAAATAAAAATTTTCTCAATGTGTGTAATTTGGCTATTAGTTTGACGATTTGTATAATTTGGCGAAATTGGTCGACGGGATAACCAAGTAGTACCGAAAAATGTACTGTGATATAGTATCAATGGAATGAGGTAATAAAGTGCAAAATTCTATATCTTGATTAAAATTAATAATTTGCCTACTGTATTCAAGCTGACTAATTTAATGCGATAAACAGTAATAACTGGAGGAAATTGGCAGTTAATTTATCCTCAACGAAAGTTAAACTCTTCTATATTTAGAGATGTGGACCAAGATTTATATACCAAAACATTAGTTACAGAGAGAATATTTGGTTCATTATTTACTATATATTTATGGGAAATCTTACAAGATCCGTCAGACTGAATATGCATGCAAACTACACACGATGACAAATTTTACAAAAATATAATTTAATATTTTTTTTTTTTGCATCTTTGAAATTTAAAGCATTTTTCCGAGCACATGCATTCACTGTTAGAATAGATTCATCATGCCGTCGTTTTGGCACAGATATGATATACGTACCACATAGGCGTTATTTTTTTTCAGACGTTAAGACATATACGCACCGGGGTATTTATCTGGCGACAAAGTGTCGTTATTTTGCTTGACATGGTAACCCGGATATTCCTTATTTATTAATAAATTGTTTATTTATTTTTATTTTCTTTTTTCAAATTATATAAATTGTTTTGTTCTATTAGATATAAATTAAACTTTTTAAAATTTATTGTTAGTCACTTTTTAACCCTTTGCTCCCCAGTGGTTTAGGTCTTAAACCACCGATCTTTAATTCGTATATTTCAGTTCCCACCAGAAAATTAAAACAACAATATTTGCTTTAATCAATAACAGAACATTCCATATTTAAATAAAACGAAATTAGCCATTGAATTTTTCTGGTGTGAAATGAACTACATAATTTCTAGAACGTGTTCTGGCATGGGAAGTAAAGGGTTAAAAATATGTATGGTAACTGGTATTTGAAAACGAGGTTTTTGCCAAATTGGCGTCGGAAAAAATTGCACCAATGTGATGTGTATATGATATCTGTGTCGTCGTTTTTTATGTCGTCGCTGATATCTAGCCTCTTGCCTTAAAGATATATCATATTCGCGTTCTTTTCAACCAGCGAGTGTACGTTTTCTTGGCATTTTTTTTATAACAGAGCTAATATATTCCATAGATTGTTTAAAATGGCAAATTGTTTAAAATAACACGGTAAACTATTTAAAAATAATACTACATATACCAAAATAATAATATATATTTCATTTGGTTCAAATTTCAACCTTCGAAATTCAAATAACTCTTTGTTATATAACGAATTTAACAATAAATTTTAATTTTTATAATTCTTTTGTTGCCACTTTAAAAAAAAAATTATAACATAATTCTTTTAATATGCGTCATAAGCGCGAACGATTTTAGCGGAATAAAGAAAATACATTTTATTTATTTAATTAATCATGATTCTACCTGTAATTGATAACTTCATGATTTTTTTTCTTCTGAAAATATACGTTTCATTTTTTTTTGTCCAAAAATTCGTCCGTAATGGAAAAACATGTAAAATAAATTAATTAAAATAATAATTTTTTAAAGGTAATTCTGTAAAAAAATAATATTGTGCAAATCTACAGATCATAATTTATATTTGTGTTTAATTACAAGTCAAAATACTGTATAGTTTTTTTGTAAAGTGTACGACAAAAAGTAATTTGAGTGGCCTAGTAGAGGATTCGCTTCGCTCATCCTAAAAATTGTTTTTTTTTTTATTAAATAGAATTTTGTGAAGGGATTTAAAAAAAGAAATATTTTTTTCTGCACTGATCACTGAATTAACAGAAAAAATGTATAAAACAAAGAATCAATTAATATAGCAGAACCGATTTATAATGCATGATAAAATGTGGATAAAACAACACATAATTTAATGCTGTTTACAGGAAAACAATAGCTGGATATGAGTTTTTTAACGAAATAAATACTACAGTATTCAATATTTTTTTGATTGATAAAAAATACGAATTAAATAAGTGTGAGTCTTTTAAAGTTATAATGCTATTGTATGATCGTAGCAATATCAACAAGCTTAATAATGCTATTGTATGATCGTAGCAATATCAACAAGCTTAGAAATAAAAGATAAAATTCAAAGATAAATATTGAATTAGATTAACATTTTGTAAAAAAAAAAGAACTTTTTTTTTAATATTTATAAAATATTTTAGGAAAAAAAGGGTTTTATAGAAAAACGAAACCATTCTCCTAAATGCAAACTAAGCATTTGGAATTAATAACTTTATCAGTTCTCATTCTAAAATTTTCTTTTCTAGCCAACTTGTTTTGCTCGCAAATTACACATTCCAAATCTCATCAATATTTTTAGGGGTCATAGGACTTTTAAACTTTCAAAAATTTCGAATTTTTCAAAAAAAAAAAAAAAAAAAATATATATATATGTTAATGGATAAGCGTTTCTGAACATTATAAAACAAACCGCATTAAAATATTCCTATAATAATTCGAGTTATAGCCTAAAACGTACGAAGCGCCAAATGATTTGTTTTGGTAAGATGCAATTTTAAAGTCATTTTTCTCAGATTGAGGTTTTCGAGTATAACGCGAAGGATTACTTGAAAACTGTTCAATATTTTTTCATGAAATTTCCAGAAGACATATGTTATGTTAGTCTGTATAAACTGAACCTAAATTTAAATGTTTATTGTTGAAAAAAAATTTAGGTGGTTATAGTGTTGAAAATTTCAAAATTTTGTATAAGCTAAATAAAATGTTTCATTAAAAATATAAAAAAAGCTTTAAATACACATTTATTTAGGTTCAGAGTAATTATTATAATCTAGAGTATAATTGGGCACCAAAATTGTTGATCTAGATGCAAAATTTATTTTGTAATCCTGCGCGTATGTTGTCATGGCAATTTTCTGCTCGTCAAATGTCTGACAGTTTGAAACCCCCTATAAATATTAATTCTGCATATTGTAATTTTATAAATATATGAAATGCAATAAAATTTTTATACCTTTCATCACTCCAAAAATTGTGTTTTAAAAACATATACATTTTAAGATGTATAACAGTACATAGATAAATGAAGTTAAAATAAGAATTTTTCGAGGAGATATTTTAAAATGATGAATGAATTATACGACCCTAAATTTAACATTTAGTTAGCAAGTGTAATTCGAGATATTGCTGACGAAGTCTTAAGTTAAGTCTTATCTTCTAACGAGTTTTTAAGTCCTACCTTCTAACGATTTTTTAAAATAAAAGATCTTGACATTTACACCATGAAAAGTTCAATATTAACTGGAAAAAAAATCGCAGGTTTGCTAAATGGTATACACAGAATATTATTAAATTAAAAACTTTACTACTGAACAAATATTAAAATAAAATATTAATAATCAACATTTCACTCCTCATCTATCAACATTATCAGAAAAGAGTTCTGACATTACTTTTAGAATTTTAAAGAGCGGTTATCTCTTTAGCCAATCATAAGACAGAGAATATTATTTAAATATAATTCTATGTTAATTAGTTCCGATTTCATTTTATAAACTTGGATCAATTTTAAGAGAATTATTTAATAAAAAAACTTAAACCTTTAAAATATTTGCAATATATTTTGAAAAACTAGTGCCATCCATTTTTTTTTGTTTTTTTAGTGAATCATAGTCAGTATTTACTGATACGTATCGAACCACCTATATTTTAAATATTAATAGCAATTATTACAGCTAAAGTGGATTTCAAATATATTCAAACCTCCTTGCTCGTTTCATTTTCCGTACTTCCATCTGTTTTCTTATCCTCCATGATCTTCATAAGCAGAACTTTTTTCAAGAGTGGTATTTCGCCGGAGTATTCTGGGACTCTACCTTTCAGGGTTAGGTTTTCTTTCTTTGGCAAAAGTTTCGGAGAGGTAGACCCAGCAGATGTTATCAAAGACGATAATGGACTGTTTTTTGATTTTGGAGATAGAGATGGTTTCTAGAGAAGAAATGAAATAATCATAATCTAAATAAATACGATGAAAAAAGAAGTAATAAGCCTATGGGGTATCTTGTTCCTGAACTGCATAGCTTACTAGTTTACACTCAGATTCTTGCATTTCTCATATTCTAGCTTCTATACACATGAAGTTAAATAACACTAATAACACACACTTATTGTCTTTACGGAAAAAATTACACCATAAATTACAGAAAGAATTATTTTTTGAAACTGATACTTTTTAGGGGACTGGAAACCTAGATTCTCATATTACTTGACCCCTTAAAATAGCAGTTTAATTAACAATACTCTAAATTAATAATGTCAGAAAAATTCGTCTTCATACATTAAATTATCTGTCATTTTAAACAAGCAATTTCCGTATTCCTCGAAAATCTGTTTTTTCTTTTAATTCTTCCCTAATGTCTGAAAAAGAGGAGAAAATGCTGTTTATTCCTTGCATGCATGCTTATTAGCTGTATCAATACTTAAATTCGAATTTATTTAGAAATGAAAAACTGAAAATTCAATAAATTAAAATTTCTAATTTATTTAAAAACAAACAAACAAAAATATTACTTTTCAATTTAATAAAGTAGAAATTTTCACATTCGCTTAAACTTATTTGCAGTTTTTTTAGAGTACTAAAAATAATCTCATATAAAACGAACACGAAAAATATCTCTGCAAGTAAGTTTCAGATTCCGAAGTTTCTGCACAAAAAACGGGAGCCTTTCAATCCTCCATATGAACAGAACCATTATTACAATGAAAACAAGTTGGAAATTTCACGTGAAGCGCAGCAAATGAGGTGCGTACGTACTTCAATGAAATAAAAAAAACTATTCAGATCTTCCTGTTATAGTATACAGCACTTTGGATACAGTATAGTGGTCGAAATCTTTTGTGTGTTCCTGTAAATATTATCTGCTTTTTATTATACAGAAAATAACTTGTATTAAACCGCAGCAACGTACATCAACTTCATAAAATATTAAACAGTTTAATATAATTAATACACACCCCAAACAATATTTTCCCGTATACCATAATTCAGTTTTATACTTTTGAGTAGCCCTGTAAAATAATAATAAATATTCTTTGTATTATAAATTATACAGAATGTATATTTTATATTCATAGATTCATGTCAATTCTATTATATTCGAAAGAGTGCAACATCATTAAAATGTAATTGGAACAATTTTTTCCTATTGACCGTAATCTGATGGAATAATTTTGATTGTCCCTGTAATTAAACTATACATCCGATTTTCATAAAATTCTAATTGACTCGACAAAATTATACAACAATTATATATTTTAAATCTCGATCGATTTGGTTTGGTATTTTTTGCTCTATTATATGTGGACAAACAGACGGACGGACAGACTGAAAGACGGCTATAACTTGGTATAATCCGGTGCAACGTATATAAATTTCATAAAATATTAAATAGTTAAATACAATTAAAATGATTACTAAATAATGTCTCAATATAAATCTAGGCTATGGAATATTTTTGTATGGCCCTGTAAATAAATAAGAAGTATTCTTTGCACCACAGATTGTACAGAATGTATATTATAGTAAATATTTTATAGGTGCATATCAACTTTATTTTGTACGAAAGAGTATAAGACCATTAAAATGCACTTGAAACTTCCCCATTGACCGTAATATATCGGAATACTTTTGATTGTCCCTGTAATTGAACTATGCATCCGCTTTTCAAAAAATTTGAAATGACTCGACAAAATTGTTACATAATTAATTATATATTTTAAATTACAAACGATTTGATTGGGTAGTTTTTGAGTTGTTACACGTGGACGGACAGACAGACGGACCGACGGACGGACTGAACGTCAACTGCAGATGCTACGGAGTTACATAATTACGAACGCACCTAAAAAAACAGCTTTATAGAAATAAAATAAAAAAAAAATCATAAAAAACAATAATAAACAGTTTAGTAGAAGTAATAGAGGTCCAGATGTGGCTACTTCATGTTTGAAGAGTTGAAGAGTCTACTTGAAAATTTCTCGAGTCTTATTTTTTAAAAATATTGATATCTATATTTTATTCCTTTCAAGTTTTAAGATACAGATGTAGCAAAGGTCTATCAATCAAAAAATATAACCTTAATACTACAAAAATATTGATGATGCAAAGAAAATGAAATCAATAGTTTTTCGTTATTATTCGAGATAATTATAAAATATAGTATAGCTATGTTACAGAATGGCTGAGTATGAAGTCCTAATGTAATAAAGGTATAAAACCAACGATTAGAAATGCACAAATAATGTACGAAAATGTAGAAAACAGCTGTTTCGAATCTACTATCGTGATTCTTCATCAGTGCAATACTCAGCGAGCTAGAAAAAACAAAGCTGAGCAAAGAGACAGAGATACGAGGTATATAAGATACACATTACGAGAACGATCCTATCAAAATAAAAGCAACCAATGAGGAGAAAGCATCATGAACAATTGACTGGACAAGTAGAGGCATGTACGGGAGAAAAAAAACTGAGGGGGGAAAAAGCATTAAATTAAAGATTTCCAAATGCTTGCAAAATAAGGTGTACTTGATAAGTCATTGACTAAGCAGTGAAAATTGTTAATGGTGTGGTAAGCTTCCCCAAAATTAAGATCAAGAATAGAAGGATACTTATGGATAATTGTGGCTGAAGAAAAGTTGAACCTATGTTGTGAAGACCAACAATGTTGAGCAATATAAAAGCGTTTAAGATCTTGATTTTTAACACACCTTTTATTCTCCTTTAAACGAAATCTAAGAACATATTTAGTCTGATCAATATAAGAAAGACCCCATTGGCAAGAAATTTGGTAAATGGCCTCGTTATCTAAGCGATCAATGGGGTGCTTAAGATTTGAAAATCGATTTTATTAACAGGTGAAAAAATAACATTGAAATCAAACCTTCTTAAAATTTTAGCAACTTGCTGACTTATTTTAGGAAAAAATGGTAAAACAACCATATTATTAGAGTTGGATATAAATTCTTTTTAGAATGGTCAGATTTCGTCAATTTTCTATGAATGAAATCATTAATAATAGGGGAATAACCACGATCAACAACAATAGCTTTTAGGTAATTAAGTTCATCACTGAGTAACTGAGGAGTTGAACAAATATTGGAAGCCCGGAAAATAAAGTTTTAAAAGCCGCAAATTTCTGGTTAGGAGGATGAGAAGAATACCTGTAAGTGGAACACTGACCGCAAAATGTTTGCGAAAGACAGTAGTCCGAAAGACAGTAGTCTTCATTACGAATAACAAGGACATCCAGGAAAGAAAGGCAAGTGTTGGATTCAATTTCAAAAATAAATTGAATGCAAGAATCAATAGAATTCATAACCGAGAGAATATAATTAATATCTAAATTAATTTTACTGATTAAGAATATCGATAGTAGATTCGAAAGGCTGTTTGCTACCTTCTCATAGAATTATTTGTGCATTTCTAATCGTTGGTTTTATATCTTTATAAATTTTTGCACAGAGGCTTTATTTGCTATTTTAATCCTAATGTAATGCCTCTGCAGTACAATCTGTAGCAATATAATCGGTATGGGCATCGAAAAAATTCTTTTCAGAGAGGTTTTCATCTTAGTAAGTTGATATGTACGGTATTCTTTACGTTGGACAGTGAAAAAATTCCGCTTATTATAGAATTTTGTTCGATTTAATCATTTTATTTTAAAAAAACTGTTAAAAATAAATGTTACAAACCAGTTGCATTTGGCGTTCAGGGGTGAAAAGGTGTTACCATTTGACACCCGCGGGCATGAGAATGTGTTTGGGGTGTCGTTTGACCTCTCACTGGGTGACTGACGCTAATTAGGGTGCCGCGCAATGCCCATCGCTGGAAGATTTTCACCCCTTAGTAGTCATTTGCGCATGCTGTGTGACGTGTATCCTTGCCCTTCAACTCGCAGTCACTGGTGCATCAAAACAGTAATTTCTCCCAACGATGACTATCACCACTATGCGCTATCTCAATTTCGTTTCGAACTTCGGATGGCTAACTTTTGGCGAGCTTTTTTATATAAAGCAACCTTTGAATTTCAGGACATTTGAACATTTGAGGGAGGCTTTGAAGGTGAGCTCGGTGGCCGAGCGATTAGAGCGCTGAGCTTACAATCAGATGTTTTAGGTTCGAGTCTTTAGAGGGCCATAAGTCGGTTTGTATGTTTTTTTTCTTTTTTTTTAATTACTGGGCACTCTGGATTAAGAGTGCCATCTTTTTACCTTAATTAAAGGTGCCCTTCTGGCTCCATTAGGGGTGTCACCAGTGAGACCTAAGTTTCACCCCTAAAAGGTGCAATGTGTCATCATTAGTTTTAACTGTGTATTACCTTTCTAAAAAGAACATGATTTTCTCTGAAAATACATTTTGTATTAATTTAATTTTCTGAGCTTCTGAGGGATTTCCTGAGTTTCCTCAAAAATATTCGTAAAACTAATATACACGAAAATACACTTCATTATTTTATACACAACTTAAACTACGATCCTGTTAAAAATATGCTGGTCTACAGCCAATTTAAGTTGCTTCTGGGAAACCGCTTAGACGGTTTTCAAATAGATAGGATGGATCATAATTTTTTTTTTTTTTTTTTTTTTTTTTTTTTTTTTTTTTTTTTTTACTATTTCTATTTCTATATTTTATATAGCATTAATACATTTTTTATTTATTTTTCTTAGCCTACGCAATTATCTTTCGACATCCTGACAAAGATGTTTAGCGTAGATGAATTTTATCCCTCTAAATGCGTTGCAAATCTACAGTTTTCTCTTATAAAGATTTTTGCCAAGAATAATTTCATAGTGTTTTATTCAAAGTTTAATGAAATTTTTGAAATATCAGTAGAAAGAAGCAGTTATTACCTTTAATCTCATAACTTATTTTTAGATTCAATGATAAACCATTAGAATTTATTGGTGATAAATTGAAATTTCTATTGTCAGTTTAATTTTCTTAATTACTACTGCTGATGCTTGCAAGTTTAATATTGAAGAAAAGGATAACAATGATGATACCATGTCTTTGCAAACATGTGAAAAATGTCCTACATACCTGCGTTTCTTCTTTTGGCGTAAGTTTTGAAGAGTCAGCAGCAGCAGCAGCACTGGCTTGGGCTTGTTCCCTGGCCCTCAACAATTTTAATCTTTCTAAGAGTGGAAGACCTAAAACAAACAAACAAAAAATTACAAATAACCATACGGTTACTAAAAAATTCTATTAAATATCCTTTTTACTATCACTTGATCTATGAATAAATCGGTTAGTCATAAAAACGAAAAGGAATCTGTCTTGCATTGCTTTTATGAAATGCATGCTCGTTAAAAGCAGCGGTACAGAAAATGTTTTTACTCTCAACATTTCCCCCAATCCAAATAAAAATTTCCCCAAACTTTTACGATATATTTTTATAGATTTACATAAATTCTGTATTACAGTAGGTATAATTTTTTTTCCAAACTCCTTTAATATAAGCACAAGTATACATTATTCTGAGATCAATTATTGTAAAGGTCACCATACAGATCTTAATAATTGTACTGGGAATTTTTCTGTCTGGGGTATTTATACAATTCATTACTAAAACAAAATCAATTGTATATTCTTCTGCAAAATTTCCCTAGATGGCCAAAATTTCCCCCGATCTTAGATCGCCGGATCGGGCATATTCTACACCCCTGGTTAAAAGTATCAATTTAATGAATTAATTGTACACATTTTCTATATTTCGTCTTGAATGAGGACACTTGATTAAATTTATTTTATAATAAATAAAAAAAACTTTTAAGGAATGGCTATAAAATTTCTAGTCAAATAGAAAGTACAAGTAAGGCAAAAACATACAGATTTACATAGGATCTTACATTTCACGGAAAAAGAAAAAAAATATTCTTGAATATAGGAACAAGAACTAGTTTATTTTTTCAAAGTAATTTTTTATTCGAAAATGGGCGTTCGATCTTCTTAGTTTTAAATATTAGTTTGTACTTACAGTTAATTTATACAACTTATACAATTAAAAAAATCGAAGATATTAAAAAATAATATGAGTAAACAACAGTTTATTAAAATGCCATTAAAAACAGCGTATAAAGTAATAACAGTGTATAAAGTAATATATAACTTTATATAAAAATATTGAACACGTGTTTTCAAATTTGAGTAATTTTGTCGTGGAGTTTTTCCAGATATATGACGTGCTTGAACATGAGCAACAACGTAAGAGTTACAGAAATCTATTTTTAACAGTGTGAAATCGTAATTCAGTTATTTAGTTATAAATACTAAATGTCTCCTTCAACGTAAAAAATGAATTTTCGATCAGAAATTTAAAAATGATGAAAGTATTGCAATGATATTCTCTACAGATATTCTGTTCTATCTGTAAAATTTGGTGACATAAAAAAACACTCAAAAAGAAAAAAAAAAACACGGGTATTTTGTCAGCAGCATATTGGAGTTAAGAGGATACAATACCTTTGAAGCCATCTCTTCAGTTTTGAATATAAAACCCCGATAATTCGGATTAACTGGAACCAGACCCAATCCGGATTATCCGGAGAATTAGACAAAAATGAAATAAAATAAAACATATTTACTGAAAATCGCCTTTATGTTAAACTGAAAAGTGCCTGACTTCAATGGTGCATCTTTATAAATATAAATAATTTTCTGCAAGTGATATTGTAGAAGCGTTTTGTCACAATAACAAGGAAACAGACCTATGGGCTGACAAAGATCGAAAAACAATCCTTATAAGACAAAGGGTCTTATAGGGACTATTTTACCTTGCTTTCTTGCAATGTTCTAAGTAAAAATTTATTGTAAAGTGATTTTTTATGATATTTTGTAAGTGGTTTAAATAGAAAATTGGGAAAATTGGAATTGCCGAACTTTGTGATACATTGTTGTTTCTTTGAAATATAACATCAAAGCGTTTAAATAAGAAAGCTTAAGGTATTCTTCCGAAAAGATTTCAGAATTTTTTTTATTCAGAAAACGACGAAGAAACAAGTTAATGCTATGGAAATTAGCCAATCATTTCTCAAACTTGAAAAAAAAAGACCAAATCGATCCGGATTAACGGGGTCCGAATTAGCGGGGTTCTACTGCACTATTATAATATAAGTGGTGATACAATATTTATTAGCACAAAATATTAATAATAAAATATTAATAGCACAAAACTTAATCCAGCAGCATCATTTAGTTTGACATGTTGCATGTTACAATTAGTTTATGAAACAAGTATCATATCTGATGGTTTCATGTGCGGAGTTAATCATGATTGTAGACTTTGTATTTAGGTAATAAGAAATAATATAGTTTCAAGAAATGCTTTTTCAGAACTTGTCCAATGTAGCTACATAAAGAAAAAGTAGTATTATTTTTTTATACTTTTAAATTGTATTTTTTTCGGAAATCTAGTACTGAATTAAAATAATAATAATAATAATAATGTATTTTCTGAGTACAGAAAATTCTAGCAGAGCTTCAAAATGCCTATTATGTTGTGAATAAAGTATCTGTTAATCAGTAATAAATATCTGATTAACTTTCATGTTTGTTCATGTTATGCATAACATTCGACTTTTTGCTTATAGAATTTAGATGAAAGATTTACGTGTTAAGTTAAATTTAATTAGTATGAAGCACAAATTTGAATTTTAAAAATAGAATAATAATTAAAAAAGATCACAAAACGAGAAGATAAAATAGTATTTTTTAAAAAATCCTAAACCTCACACATTTATTTCATTTTATTTGCTCTTCCAATGAAACGATTGAAATTTAACAAGATGTTAAAAATAACAATACGGGGAGAGAAAAGGACCTTTTTTCAGAAACCACTTGCGTAGGAAGAAAAACTGAAGTTAATCTTTTCTTCGCTTAAATGATAATTAGCTTCCTTAATATCTGCTTGAAGTCACGGAGTTCATTCAAGCTGAAATGGCTTTAAGTTTGTTAATAGAAATGCTTTTCAAAGCTGTTTTCTACAAAGAAATTTTATTTATCGGCTTTTTAATAATGCCTCTTTAAGTGCAAGTTCTATTTTAATCTATAACAGCAACTACATTAAATTTCAATTCGGTAGTTTACTTCATTTCAACACTTCGCTGATTAATAAGGTATTATCACGGAAAAATATTAGTTTTTGTTATAAATTGCTGAATTATGCAATTTTTATTCTTAAGCGCATGTTGGCAGATTGGAATTTTTTTTTTATACAAAGTATCCACCATTTTTCTGATGAGTTATTTTTTTATTTAAAGGAATGACTGTCGTTACACACACACACACACACACACACATATATATATATACATATTTTTAAAAGAATACTTTTACTTTCGGAATCGGTTTCGAAAATGAAAGTATGCTAGTAAAAATGCAAAAAAAAAAAAAAAAAAAAAAAAAAAAAAGCGCAACATTTTAGAGATTGGCTTTAGCTATCAAAAGAAAACAAAATTACTTAAATATATGTGAGATATTTAAGTAAATAAATTCCCATGTGATTAACATTAACCAGCGGCTGTTTTCGCGTGAGTAAAGTAGCCTCTTAAAAAAACGTAGTAGCCAGTCTCCTATAAAATATTTAATATTTTTTATAGAAATTAAAATGTTAATTTGGACAATTTGAACTATTCTACAAAACATGTTACCTTCGTTTTATATAGTAGTTATATTTTTCAATCTCTTAATAAAATGTCATGCTAAAATACAGGATGTTTTATTTATTTTTTTTTTTAACGTCGTGAAAGCAAAACCCTATAACAAAAGAACCACTATTTTAGGGGAAAATCAATGGAAATTTTTTAAACGTAGTTAAAAGAAAAAAAAAATGATTGATAGCGCTCTGTATATGCAGTAAAGTTAGGAGATGAACTTGTTCACGACACACGCACATTAGCGATAAAAATGTGAAACATGCATACTTCGTGTTTACTATTGTAAAGATATCCTCTCAATGATTGCTACTGACGCTGAAATGTGGACAGAAAGGATTGAAATTCTCTTGCGTTAGTTGCGCAGTTCTGTACGAATGCTTTACTGCATATTCTTATCTCGTTCTGCTTATGCGAAGATATTCGCCGTCTCTTTTATGAATTATTGCATTCTGTATGTTTTTGATACGCATAATAAAGTTTTTTTTTTAAGTTGCGTCCATTGTTTTCCGAGATTCAATAAATGGGAAAAGGGACTGTGAACATTTTCGCAACCATACGGAATTGCGAATTAACGCAACGAATTTTCAATGTACTGGACACTGTTTTCAGCATCAATGGCACAGTTCTTGCGAGGCCATCTATAGAATAATGAACATGACGTATGCATGCGTCGCATTTTTACTGCTAATGTGTGTGTGTCGTGATCAAGCTCATCGTCTGACCATTTACTGTATTGTAAAAAAAAACCCGTTAAATTTACGACAAAAAACTGCAGGCAGCAATGTTGTCAGTAGTTTCTGCCGTGAAAATTGCAGTAAAATTAAATGTGATAAAATTTACATCTAATTTTACTAAAATTTTTACGAATTTACCGGATTTTTTTTTTATCGTTTTGAAAATCGAATTTTTTTTGACGGATTTGCACGTTTCAGACACTGGAGATTCCGATAAACATATTTTTAGAAATGAAAAATTTGCAGTTCGTCTGTCTGTGTGTCTTTAAACGCTGTATCTCCTGAACAAAGTAAAATAGAGACTGTAAATTTGTGTGTAAATTTGGTATGTAATAATGGAAGAAGATTATTTAATATGAGTAATATTGATTATCCGGAACTATTTTTTGTGGACTCTCGAAATATTTGTTTTGACGAAAGGTAAATACAAATTTTCGATTAATTTTTTTTTTTTATTGTGTGAATGTAAAAGAAAAATAAGTGTTGCATAATAAACGAAGTCGATCGAATAATTAATTGCCGAGATATTTGTAATTCTATTTTCCACACTCTGACTTTTTATGATTCTGTATTTCAATTCAAAGATATACATTCGAACCTCGTTATCCCAATACTCTCAGGACCAGAAAAAAGTGTTGTCATAAGCTGAGTGTCGTAGAAACCGGAGTTGGAGAAAAATATGTTTTAAGTATGTTTAATAATTTTATAAAAAGCTGTAGTTTTAAATATTTAAAACAATTTTAAATTCAGAACTGTTCTTGCATTTTAAGCTATAAAACATTATTATATACTGAATAAATAAATAAACGCAAAAACGAAATTGAAAAGAAATGAAATCAGATTTTTGATGACTTTCTTTTCTATTAATCATGAACTACTGATTAATTAAAGCTTGCGTTCTTCTAAATGCACTTTCTACAATTATTTTTCTATAATATACAATGAATTTTGTACACGTTGTTTCAGAAATTAATGTTGGATATTTTCTGATCGTTTCAATGCTTGGGATGTAGTTGAAGACTTATTTTATTCTAGTTCCATGTCTCTTTCGATCCTCGAGCTGAAAAAAATTCTGTTTTTTTCCCTTTTGCAATTTTAAAAATCATTGCATCTAGTGATGTGGCGACATCCTTATCAAAATCGATATGCATCTGGACATCCCCCGTTAATTTATTTCACGATCCAACAACTCTTTAAACAATATTGGAAGATGAACATTGAAATGTCTTCTTCATTACTTTCCGTACTCTCGAGATCTGATGAACTTGGATGAAACTAGCATGTTTGATACAGTTATGAACTGTCTTGGGCTTTCTTTCCATTTTGCCGTAAACAGTTTAAAACACTACGGATTGTTGTCAGATGTTGCGCAAGTAAACTCATAATAAAGATTCAGAAAAGAATAAATCAAGCTTGTAAATTAATTTCATCCATCATCGTAAATTTTAAATAGCAATCAAGAAAGAAGAAATAAATTATCTACAACTTCATTTATGTTCAAAAACGAAAGTGATAGTGTAAACAAATCATTACAAGTTTACATCATTATAATCATCTCATCATAAATACTGATTTAAATGACACAAATGAAAAATAACTGTCAAAATATAGTTCAATGAACAATTTATAAAAGAAATAACTTTCATTAAATTTTTTATTATATAGATATTTAACTCATATTTTTTTTTCTCTTTTTGATGTTGCTAATAATGTCTTTTTTATGTATTTCACAGATATGATAAAGTAGCGCAGTAGAAAGGAACATTTAATGTGAGCTCCGCATATGTATCTAAAAATACAGTAATTTTCTTTCAAAATCAGCGTAATTTTTTATTTGTGTGTGTGTCATCCCTAAGTGATCTATAAGTACATCACCAAATGCTTTATATGGATAAACGATTTGATGGTCTGTGCAGATATAAAAGAATATGAAGGTACGTCAATCTTACCTATCTATCTCCACTCTTAATGATTTTATATAAATTAGTTGAGGATATACTTGCGCAATTTACGCGTTATGACTAATAGTGTCTAACACGAATAAAATCTGGAAATGTAATGTTTAGCATTCCCTAAGTGAATATGTATAACACAGTAAGTGAGTAATCGTAGATTGGAGTATAGAGAACGCGCAGGAAGACATTTTTCCTTCACTGATGAGTTGTCATTCATAGTGTGTGTGTTTTTTTTTTATGAGATAAATGATTGAAAAAATGTATCTGTTTTATGTCAATTGGTATTTTAGACACTTTTGAGAAAAGTTCGGCTAAAAAACTTTTCTTACCGCTAAACATCCGTGCTTGTAAGACGGATAATGAAATATGGACAATTTTCCTGAACCGTCGGCATATCCGGAGTTGAAACAACGTAAAATCCGGAGTGTATTTACATTAACCTCTGGAAAATGAGCCGAAAAGATCATGAGCTTGAAAACAAGAAAACACGCTGTATTTTTGCAGCCTGATGCCACCAGCGCCATCTTTTGGCCGATATTCGAACTAATTGAAGGAAGTGCGTGTTTTAAATTTTATGGATATTCTAATAACAATACCGCAAACCGCGCATTTTTATCTCAAACCTTTTTTTTTTTTGTTATTTAATTTTAAAATGAGTCAGTCATTTATTGGAGACCCTGTATATGCGATTTCCACACCATATACTTCTAGATACCGTACCTCAACTGTTAAACATATGCAAGTTTCAAAAGCTGGATTCCAAAAGCTAACTACTCCAATGAAAAATTGTAAATGGTTACAGTCAGTTTTAATTCTGAAAATAAAAACAACAAAATTCAACTTTACTTGTTTAATGTGAACACATTCCGTAGCAAAAGTTTTTAAATGATTGATAACTATTGCAGTCTTATTATTTTTCCTACCATTTTAATAAACCATTCATTTTCATGCGAAATGAAATGAAATCTCAATTAATATTTGAAAATGCTTTGAAAAATGTTATAAAAGTTAATTTGTATGTTCTGAATTCTCGAACTGTCAAACACTGATAAACTGTTATTTATCTTAAAGTACAAGGTGCACACAAATGATATCTCAAATTTACAGGTTTGTTAAAAGAATTACAAAAAAAAAAAAAAATCTTGTTGTTCATCGAAAATAAACAATAACAGTTGAAAGTTTCAATTCAGAAAGTTACAAATGTTCAACGTGAACCCTTCCAGAGACAACGATATCAGGACTTTACGATAACTCATCCCTCAATTTTCTCAACATGTTCTTTTTGTTTGTTTGTTTGTAGGGTCTTATCAAAGATCAGGTGTTCGCTCCACCGCTACCAACTGATGTTTTTGAACTTAGGACACGCATACCTAACCATTAAGAAAGTCACAATGGATATGCTGAAAAAAGTGCGGGTGTTTTTTCGCACAACATCGATATTATTCATGTTTCTACAGGATTCACACTGAACACCCATACTTGGGCTGAATTTAAATTTTCAATTTATACTTTTGATTTTTGAGCAACAACAAGGTTGCAGATTTTCATTTTATTTTAATAGCTTTGTAAAATGTTGATATTAATTTCTGTACACTTTGTATCTCAAAACATGATCTTTAATTAATCTAAAAAGAAAAATCAAAGGTGATTTGTAATCTAAATACATAATGCATTCACTAAAAGAGTTAAAAAAAGTAAGCAGTCAATATATTTGCTTTTACTTTACGGTATTTTAATTCATACACTTTAAACAGAGAGCACTATAAAATCCTCTGTATTTTACTGTTCATGTTTTGATATTTTTTTCCTCAAGAGTATATCCTTCTCCTTTCCCACAATATAATAAAATCTTAAATAAAAATGCATTTCACGTAAGTGAATGTGTCTAGAATTTTATATGACTTTGATATCGTGAAATAAAATAAAAATAACTTTCCGCTGCCAAGAGAAGAACATAAACATGCTATGCTTATCTGAAAAGGAAGACATTTGTAGAGGTCTTTGACTACGTCAAGATAGGTGCGGTTTAGACAGGCTGTTGAACTCGAGTTTTAGGTAAGAACAACGATGTTTGTCTATTTTGATTTCATGAAATAAAATGATAATTTTCTTGTTTTAATTATATATAATTCTTAGCTATGAATGAAAATAAATAAGTAAATAAAAGAATAAAAAAAATGAAAAACAAAATATTTTGTAACCTTTAACCTTTTTTGTAATATAACCTTTTTGTGCGGTTTTATAACGATAAGATCCCGATAAATGGACTTAAGAGCTTTAATAAGTATACATGATTATGATACATTTCACATAAAAAAGCACTAAAATAATTTAATTGAATCAACTAATTGAGTAAAAAATAATTTCAGCTCTGAAAAAATTAATACTTTAATTTTAAAATAGTTTTAAATCTAGTTTTTAAAGTATACAAAAATATTTCCAAGAAAAGACACAAGAACATTCGCTATGTTTGTCTTTAGTTTACGGCATTGTAACCCAAAAAAGGTATTTCTAAAAAATAAGGCCATTCTTACAAGGGGTGCTCAAATGAAAAGGTATGGAACATCCTAACAAAGTCACCGTTAACATATTTACCTTTAGCACTATGGGAGAACGTAGCGTACCATCTACAGTCCAAGAGCCGACCACACAAAACCCTAAATCATCGAGCACAAGTAAAAATCCTTTGTATTATGGAAGAGTAGTCATAGGGTAATCTAATTATCCATGTCTTCCGGAAGTGCAGTGGTGCATAAGCCAAAAAAATGAATACTATTAGTGGTTGACTCGTAGAGATAGCATTATGTTTTCCTTATGATACTTTTGATTGTACGGCAAACACAATGATAGACCTACGAGTGAGCCACTAGTGGTATCAATTTTTGGCTTATACACCACTTTACTTCCGGCAAGCATGGATCATTAGGTTCCCCTATGACTACTCTTCCATAATATAAAGGATTTTTTCTTGTGCTCGATGACTTAGGCCATTGTGCGGTCGGCTCTTGGACTACTGGGGGTGCGATTGGAATCTCCGGCGTGGATCAGAGTATACGCGGGAGCCAGCATACACAAGAGAGATCAGAGGCTCTCATAAAATATGTCGTCATATCAACCCCAATTTATTGCGAGATAGTGAGTGTAATTGCCCAACTGTTCTAACGCTGATATCCACCTTCAGCGCTAACATTCGCAATATGACAGGCCGATAACTTTTCAGTAATTTTTTTTTTTGTCAGTTGGTAGATAGTAAAAAACACAAATTTTGTAAGTCGGTCAAGAGAAAAAAAAGGCAATTTTCTTAATTCCGCCCCAAAAAACGAAAAATTCAACAATTTTGTCAATACAGGCCGAAAAAAAAAAACCCGGGAATATAGTCCTTTTTTTCCAAGATCATTTGACGAAACTTGTGTGGTTTTATTTTACGATTCTTTGACAAAATTCACGTTTCTTCTGAAGTCTTTTGCAGAAATTCTCGCTATTTTGCAATCCTTTAAAAAAATTAGAATTTTTTTCCGTTCTTTTGATGTAATCTCTAGTTTTTTGTGATCATTTGGTAAAAAATTTGTTATCTTTTTCGCGATTCTTTATGAGATTCGGATTTTTGAAATTTTCCGAGGAAATTTGCGGAGTTTTTTGCGATTTTTTGACGAAATCGGCGGTTTTTTTGTGCCCCTGTGGCGAAATTAGCAATTTTCTGCGAACAATAGAGGAAATTATTTGTCGAAATTCGTGATATTTTCATATATCACATTAATGTGAAATTTGAAATGAATCATGCCATGAAATTATTGACAAATTGAAATTTTTGACAAATAAAAATTATTGACAGCATGAAATTATTGTGCACTTAATATAAATAAATACTAATAAATTAATGTGAAAATTATAAACAGACATCTTTAAGCTATCTAAAAAAATGAAATAGAAACCACTTTTAACAAACAAAAACATTTTTGATAAAAATTATGTACGTATGTTAATAACAAAGATTTATTTCAGATTGATTGAATATGCGTGTAAAATATTCAGGAAGATCACAGACAATAATGTGCTGTAGTTTCTATAGAAAAGTATACTAAAGTTCAAAAAACAACATTTTGACAAAATTGAGTTTTAAGATTATGTATGCAACATTTATGATATGAGTAAACGGAATTACTTAAAAACGTTTAACTTCTCGTTGTGCAGAAACAAAAGTAATGTACCATTCAAAAGGAGGATAAAGAGGATAAATAAATATATATATATATATTCATGTAATATTTAGGATGTAAGTAAACGAAATAACTTAAAAACGTTAAACTTCTTTTTATGCAGAAACAAAAGCAATGTATCATTTGAAAGGGGGAAAAATAGGATTAAACAAGTGAAAATTATAAACAGACATCTTTAAGCTATCTAAAAAAATGAAATAGAAACCACTTTTAACAAACAAAAACATTTTTGATAAAAATTATGTACGTATGTTAATAACAAAGATTTATTTCAGATTGATTGAATATGCGTGTAAAATATTCAGGAAGATCACAGACAATAATGTGCTGTAGTTTCTATAGAAAAGTATACTAAAGTTCAAAAAGCAACATTTTGACAAAATTGAGTTTTAAGATTATGTATGCAACATTTATGATATGAGTAAACGGAATTACTTAAAAACGTTTAACTTCTCGTTGTGCAGAAACAAAAGTAATGTACCATTCAAAAGGAGGATAAAGAGGATAAATAAATATATATATATATATTCATGTAATATTTAGGATGTAAGTAAACGAAATAACTTAAAAACGTTAAACTTCTTTTTATGCAGAAACAAAAGCAATGTATCATTTGAAAGGGGGAAAAATAGGATTAAACAAAAGAAAAAAAATATTTTTTTCACGCATTTATTACTTTTTTCTTACTTCAATAGAAGAAAGTATTGTAATCGAAATTTTTTCGACTTCCGGTTTTTGACGGATTTACATGTTTTAGGGGTCAGAGATTCCAAAAAACATGTTTTTACAAAATGTCTGTCTGTCCGTGTGTGTGTGTCTGTGTGTGTGTGTGTCCGTATGTCGTCATTCTACCATCAAAAAGTGTATAAAGGTATGCATAGAATTGAACCAAATTTTTTGTGAATATTTTTGGCTGTGGCAAGCAGGTCTTCTTTCAATTTTGAAAAATTCCGCCGGAAGTAGGGCTGCAATCGCGATGTTTGTGCAATTTTCGATATTGTACCGACCAAAAGTATATGAAGTTATGCGTCGAATTAAACCAAATTTTTTGTGTATGTGTATGACTATGGTTAATTAGTTCTCTCTGAATTTGAAAAAACAATCTTACAAGAAAATATCCTGCTCATTTTTCTACACGATAATAAATCCATGTCACATAAAAAATGTGAGTAGCATTTTATTTGACTACTAGCAGGCGTAGCTCGCTACGCTGGTCTGCTTTTACAGATGAATATTTGTTTTTTTATAGTAGGTGTTTGTTATAGAACGACACAGCACTGTGCAATTTATAAAAACAATTATTGAAAATTTATCTAACTAACAATGTGTCTCACCAAAACCGTCTATTAATAGTTTTTATAAAGACTAAGCTTTCATAAGCGGGTTTATATAATCATAGAAATTGACAAATTAACTGACTAACACTGTAATTGAGCATCGAATAGCAATATGCAATGTACTTAAACGACCCCTGAAAAATTATCTAACTTACAATACAAGTTTCTTCAAAATATGTACAGTAGTTTTTTTCCAAAAACAATTCATTAAAGTCTGAAAATTGATGACACCGATACTCCTTGTCATTGTGGAATTGAAAACCTTTATGTAAATTAATAGCAAAAATAAACAGGAACAATATGCGATAGATATGACTAGGTCTGATAAACGGAAAATAAGTATAATCAAATTAGTTATTACTGAAAAAAATTGCAAAGATTTATCATTTTCGCGGTAACCCGACACTATACTTTGTTAGTGTTGAAAAGTGCTCCATAACCTATTCCTGAGGCATGAATTTTCGTTCTTTTTATTTTTCTGTTTATATTTCGAAATTTCATTTTACAAGAATATATCCTGCTCCTTTTTCTACACGATAATAAACCAATTATACATAAGAGAATGTGAATAGAATTTCACTTGACTTTGATATTTTCAAATAAAATAAAAGTCACGATTCACTGTCAAAAGACGTTAAGAACGAGGGAAGGCGTTTTTAGAGATCTTTTATTGTGTCAAGACAGGTATAGTTTAGTTATACTTTTAAACTGAAAACTTGAGTTATAAGCAATAATATTCATGTGTTTTGTTTTTGTGAGTTCGAAATATTGTAGTTTATTCACTTATTACTTACCCATCATGCGTAGTATAGGGTAAATCTTGCAATCGTTTTGAAAATCGAAAAAATTTTTACTTACCCATCATACGTAGTATAGGGTAAGTCTTGCAATCGTTTTGAAAATCAAAAAAATTTTTTGACGGATTTACACGTTTTAGATAGTGGAGATTCCGAAAAACATATTTTTAGAATTTTTTTTTTTGCCATCCGTTTGTCTGTCTGTCTGTAAACGCTCTATATCCCGAACAAATTGAGATAGAGACTTGAAATTTTGTATTTAGTTAGGACGAATGGGACGAAGCCTATTTAATATCAGCAACCTCGATTATCCGGTACTATTTTTTTCGGACTCTCGAAAAATTCGTTCTGATGAAAGGTATATAAAAATTTTCGAATTTTTTTGTTCTAAGGAATGGACGTAAAATACAGTAAAATAATACACATTTTGCATATAGAACGAAGTCGATCGAATTATTAGTTGCCGAGATATTTGTAATCCTGTTTTTCACATCCTTCGATTTTTCATGGCCCTGTATTTCATTCAAATTTCAATTCAGAGGTATATTTTAATTGGAAATGAGACGCTTAATCCGACGCAGTTAATTGTTAGTAAATAGAATTATTATTTTTGGAGTTATACGGATGTTTCTTTTACGCAGTTCGGTACTACTTGAGTAGTTTGGCGTTTTATATAATTTGTCGAAATTGGTACATCAGCAGTTCTTTAATATAGCATTACTATGTATATTAACAATATTTAAATGTTGTTTATGAATCGCAATGTATTGTATAAATAGTTTTCACATGTTTTATTTTCATATACATATCCATGATGGGTAAGTATTATAGTGGCCCCCAACGACTAGTTTTTATTTATTTATTTATTTATTTTTTGGCAGCACGAGTTTCACAGAGACATATTTTGGAGTATGATTCTTATCAGAAGAATAAAAGTGAAGAAGAGAAAAAAATTGAAATGCAGACAAAATCATATTTTGTGCGTTTGTATAAAAATAAAAAATGCATATTTATAGATTAAGGAATTTAATGCACCTTAAGAGAAAAAAAAATGTAATTTCAACATATATATATATATATATATATATACATAAAAAAAAAAACTGTATGCTTACTAAAATATTTTCTGCACATTACACACACGCACACACACAAAAAGTTTCGTTCTTGTTTTTCGTTTTTTTTTTTTTTTTTTTTTTTTTTGTTTATGTTCCAAAATTTCATCTTACAAGAATGTATCCTGCCCTTTTTCTACAAGATAATAAATCCATTTCACATAAGATGATGCGAGTAGCATTTTATTTGTCGATGATATTTTGAAATAAAATAGAAGTCACGATTCACTGTCAAGAGATGTGTATAAAAGAACGTCCTGCTTATTCAAAGGGGAAGACATTTTTAGAGATATTTCAGTATGGCAAGAAAGGCATAGTTTAGTCATACTTCTGAACAGAGAACTTGAGTTAAGAGCAACAAAATTCATGTATTTTGTTTTTGTGAGATCGAAATATTGCAGTTTATTCATATTTTTTTTTGATTTGGCAGCACGAGTTTTAAAGAGAGATATTTTGGAGCATGATTCTTATCAGAAGAACAAAAGTGAAAAAGAGAAAAACATTGAGATGCAGACAAAATCATATTTTGTGCGTTTGCATAAAGATAAAAAATGTATATTTATAGATTAAGGAATTTAATGCACCGTAAGAGAAAAAAATGTAATTTCAACAAATATAAAAAACTGCATGCGTACTACCGTTTTTCTGCACATTATACATAAAAAAAGATAGAAATCTGCAAAAATAGTTTTTGTAAAGCTACAGATAACTTCACCAAATAATCTAGTAAAATTACAGTAATATTACCAATATTTTATCTGTAACCCGGGTTGTAGTTGTTGCAGTTACATAAAAAAGTTCTAAGCATCTCTGTTTTCAAAAAATAATTCTTAGTAATCTTACAGATTTTTTGATTTACAGCCGAAATGTGTTTCTGTTACATGAATTGTTGTTGTTGCCATTAAATAAAATGTTCTAGGAATTCCAATTTCCCAGCAAAATTTTACTAAATTTAGAGATTTTTTTTCTTTCTTTATTACAGCGCAGTGTTTGTATTTTTGACAACAGTATGATGTTTTTAAAATAAAAGCATATTCTTTCACTCTCAAGACACAAGAGTCAAGACATGTATAGTTTAGTAATACTTTTGATATGAGAACGTGAGTTAACACGTTCGCTGCCGCTCACGCGAAAGCGCGTGATATAGCGCCAACGATAAGGGGCCACTCACGTGCCAGCGCGTGATGTGGGGTGATGTCCAATAGCCAGTCACGCGCTGGCGCGGGGAAATCTTTCACTGATGCTTTGTTATAAAAAGTAAATCGGCTTCTGGGAAAAACCCACTTCTACAGTGCGGCATTAACTATCATCACATCTTCATGTAAGCGGCAGCAGGCGTGTTAAGAGCAAAAATATTCACGTATTTTGTTTTTGTGAGGTCGAAATATTGTAGTATATTTATATGTTTCTAGGCAATACGAGTTTCACAGAGAGATTTTTAGAAGCATCATTTTTCTCAGGAGAATAAAAATGAAAAAGAGAAAATCATTGAAATGCAAACAAAATCATATTTTGTGCGTTTGTATAACGATAAAAATGCATTTATATGGATTAAAAAATTACAAATACTGTATAAAAAATATAATTAAACAAAACAAGCAAACGAAAAAAAAAAATCTGTAATTATATAGATGTAAAATTACGGAAATCTATATGCTTACTAAAGTTTTATCTGTACTCTATACAAAAAAAGATGTATATCTACAAAACTAGTTTTTGTAATGCTACAGAAATTTATCTTGAAGTTGAAGCCAGCTATTTTTAGTTAGATAGTACTGTATGAACAACTCTTTGGAGTATCAATAGATTCCAATTCTCCTGCCTACTGAAAAATGCATACCGGAGATAAAAGGAACAAAAGAATTTCACACACTATATAGGAAAATAGTGAATGTTATGAAAAGGGGGAAAATTTTAGATAAGACTACCCGTAGGCTACTTTTTAGGGAAACGAGTGGTGGATAGGAATAATAGGTTCTGGCCTAGACACCAAGGTGTGTGGTCGATCTTTGCTGAGAAGATTTTTTCGTCAGGAAGTATAATGAGGTGTGTATAAGAATGTGCGTATGTTTGTTTTCTTTCCAGCAGATTTCTTTTCAGACCACAAAATAGTACAACCTTAAATAACAAAAAAAGAAAAAAAAATAGGACCGTTTTAAATTATATTTATTGCATAGATTCTCTGTTAAAGTTCCTTTGAAACCCTAAAATCGTTTAATCATAATTTATTAATAGAATCTGTATAATTCATTGTAAAACAGAATTTTTTTGTTTAAAAAAGGAAATATTGACTTTGATATTATTGCCGCATCTTGTCGAATTTTTTCCCTATCGATTGAGTCACAAATTTTAAAAGATACAAATACCTTAAGAGGAGGAACAATCTATTTAATTCAAAATACAGTAAAGAAACATACTTACCAAAACGAGATTTGAATTCATGATCTGTGACTTCCTGAGCCATTAACTGGACTGTTCAACTATTATTATACAAGCCAAGTTTTCTAGTATTGCTATTTATTGTACTTACATAAGTATACGTATTTTGTGTAGTATTATGTTCTTACACATATTTCTGTATAATTTTGTTACACATAAGCTTGTATAATATTTTGTTGTTACACATATAGTTGTGTAAAACTATAACATAATTCTGTGTAATATTCCATTCTTACGCACATACCTGTGTAATATTTTTGCACATATTTAGGTTTAATATGCAAAATACGCAGATATTTGTGCAATACACAAAATCTGCAAGTTAAAGTAATATACCAATTCGGATAAATCCGTAACATAATCTACCATTTACACACTTACTTGTGCTTTTGAAGGGACAACTAGTTCACAATTTTCATTAATCCAATGAATACACAAAATTAAATTTTAAAGACGGGTGTGTAAATTTTATGCAAAGTTTTAATTTTAGAAATTTACTCATATACGTATGTAAAAGGGACACACATTTATTTTTTAGAGTGTAATAGAAGTACATCATTATTTATGATTAAACTTTGTTAAGTTGATCCTGATTTATAACAGGCTTTTTTAAGCATTTACAGTTTTTAATTTTAAATCAATGTAAGCTTTACCTTAAAAAAATCACAAAGTTACTGATTTTTTAAATTTTAATGTTTTTTAAAAATCAAAAACTGCTTCCATCAGCAAATTTCTTTGAAATTTGAGAATATTTACTACCCTGGTGCTTATGAAAAAAGAATCATTAAATACAGTTATTCTATGTTTTAAAAAATGCTCTAACGTATTTGTATACTTTAGTGCCATAAAAAATTTCATCTTTTTATGGCACAGTTTTCAGTTAAAATTAATGAAATTAATTTTGTGAACGAGAACTGCTCGTCATTAAAAATAGTTTAAGAAGAAAATGTAGTTCTTTAGTAATTACGGAGAAAATTTTCTAAGATTAATGAAAGATAATATTGATGAAATTCCAAGCTTCAAGTTTTCTGTTTGACTTTGTGATAGTAAATTCAGAAGTTTGTTAAAAAAGCTATAAGAAGAAATATCAATTTTAAGATGATGATGGTTTTTGGTAGAAATGATGCTGCATTCAGATGATGATAGTTAAATTTATTCTTTTGACTAGGGATTGGGACATATACGTCCCAGTGGATTATGTTTTAGTCTATTCGCACCAAGTTTTGAAAAATAATCTCTGCCTTAAATTTTTATTATAGTACTTTATAAACATGTTTACCACTTCTGAATAAAATAATAGTTTTCCCTTTAATTAATCAAATTGTTCACATTTCGAATTCGGTTGACATCATTATGACGTAATGAGGAACATAAAAACATCAGGTCAGTCTATAATTTTGCTCTTTATCAGTATAGATTGTGTCTAAAAATAATCTAAAAGAACTCAAACGGCTTAGAGTTTTATATTTTTGCTGAATTTTACAATCATTTTGAAATTATGGGCTATTAACACTTAAAGAATTTAGGATTAGTTTTTAATTATAGTGATCATATATTATAACGGTCGGTTTAGAATTCAGGTTCAATTTGTCTAAAATAGTAACAATAAATGAATTTAAAAGAAACCTCTTATATATATATACACACACACATATATATGCTAGCAAAACCCGCGGCTTTGCTCGCGTAATAGTTGAAATATGCCAAGTGATATTTATGTATCTAATTTTCATTAGAAGTAACAATCTATTAAGTAATAATTCGAAAACTTCCATTTAAGCCACAGTCTGACTGAATTTCATTATTACATGCATTATTCCGATATTAATATAATAAGATGATAAGAAAATAATACCTACGAAGAACTAAAGATATTTCTAAATAAACGATCATTTAGAAAATATATTGAAACTCTCATGCTCAATTCATAGATTTCATTCAGTATTCATCTGAAGAATTTATTCTGTTTTAGAAACAATATTCGTATGCATTTACATTTTTTAATTAATCATCATGTCACAATCCAAGTTTGTTTTCTAACGGTCTACCATAGCTCGAGGGGTAGCGGTATACCATAAAATGCCTAAGTTAGAAAAAGGACGGTCATTAATTTACAAATTTTAATTTTGAAATCGGTTTGCTATTTTCTAATACACGAAAGAAACGTAATTTAGAGAGTTTTTAAAGGCTTTTATTAAATATTTATTGCTTCTGTTTACCTTATGTGGTAGTGGTACTGGCATAGAACATAGAGGATCATCAAAGTGTAGTATCATGAGAATGATCTATGTAGGAACAGAGAGTTTCACCGTTGATACAAAATCATCACTTTTATAATCGGTTTATTAATTCCTGAGCTTGCACAGAAATCGTAATTTACAAATTTTTGCTTTTATGTAATTTACGCTTTTCGTATCGCTCCTTTGCTTCACAACTTTTAATTTCATATTTATTCCCGACAGTTCTTAGAAGACGTATATATTTTGTAAGTAGCTACCATGCCAAATTTAAAGTTCTCCTTAGTACAATAAAAATGTTAATTTTGAATACTTTTGGATCTTCCCGTAAGGCATGGTGACGTCACTGCGACGTTGCTGTGAAGTCACATTGTAATTTTGGGATCATCGATCGTTGATGTGACGTCATGTGACGTCGATGTGAAGTCACAGTGACTAAAATGTGAAATCGTTATGGCCGTTTTAGAGCTCGTTTGTGACGTCACATTGTGACCACTTTGTGAAGTCACAGTGTGACAAATTTGTGAAAATGTGTCATTTGTTACTAATTTGACATTAACATTGTGACGAAACTGTGACAAAAGCGACGATATCTAAACCCTCATAGCATGCATGGCCACAGTGACGTCACAATGACGTCACCGTGAGTCACTTTGGTCACATAACATCTGTGACCAAAATGCCACCACTCAGTGACGTCACATTGTGACTGAGATGTGACTTTATTAAAAATTTTTAGAAAATTGTAAATGTTCTTCAAAACATATTATTTACCTTAAAAAAACATGTTTCTGGCAATTTAAATATCGTTGCTTTTGTCACAGTTTCGTCACAATGTTAATGTCAAATTAGTCACAAATGACACATTTTTCACAAATTTGTCACATTGTGACCATTTTGTGAAACGTCACAAACGAGCTCTAAAACGGCCATAACGACTTCACATTTTAGTCACTGTGACTTCACATCGACGTCACGTGACGTCACATCGACAATCGATGATCACAAAGTCACAATGTGACTTCACAACGACGTCGCAGTGACGTCACTATGCTTTACGGGAATTGCCAGAAACATGTTTTTAAAAATAAATAACATGTTTTGAAGAATTTTTGTAAGTTTCTAAAGATTTTTAAGAAAGTCACATCTCAGTCACAATGTGACATCACTGAGTGGTGGCATTTTGGTCACTGATGTGATGTGACCAAAGTGACTCACAGTGACGTCATTGTGACGTCACTGTGACCATGCATGCTATTAGGGCTGTACCCGCTATTGATAGTGTCACCGAAATAAAATGTAGCTTACGTTTGTTATGTTCTAGTAGATTCTATCACCACCAATTTACTTTTGAAATCAGTTTGATACGTGCTCAGATTGCTTAGAGATTGCCATTCAGAAAGTTTTTACTTATTAAAAGTGTGCAGCATTTGCTGCATCGAAACTCTACCTCTTTTACAGACTATCTTTATTCTGACCTATGAGAATGCTTTACTATTTAGTCAAGAAACAGATTTTTGTCAAAGCGGTGGAATGATGCTGAAGCAAATCCTACAAATTTTTAATATTGTAGGGCGCTTTTTCGAGTACACCCTCCCCCTTTTAAAATCGAATTTTTAAAGAAATGCTAGGGATCATTTTTATCTTATAAGGAATTACCATGCTAAATTTCATGTTTGTTGTCCCTTCAGTAACACAAAAAACGCATTTTTAGAAAGGTTCTTTTCCTGCATCTCCTTTGGATTTGTGGCATCGACATAAGCTATAGCCTATGTTTCATTCCGAGCGAACACAATCATTTTGGTACTATTACTTTTGAAATCTGTTTGGCAGTTCCGGAGATTAGCCCCTACAATCAAACAAAAAAACTTTTCCTTATTTTAATACAGGTAAAGACGACATAAGATTTAGCCTATGTTGTCTTCTGGGTGAATACCATCATTTTGGTAATATTCCTTTTAAAATCAGTTCGGTAGTTCCTGAGATTAGCCCCTACAAGCAAACAAACTTTTCCTCTTTATAATATAGGTATAGACGACATAAGATATAGATTATGTTTGATTCCAGGCGAACACCGTCTATATGGTAAAATTACTTTTGAAATCGGTTCGGTAGTTCCGGGGATCAGCCCCTACAAACAAACTTCCTCTCTTTATAATATATCTATAGACGACATAAGATATATCATACGATTCCAGGTGAACACCATCATTTTGGTACCACTACTTTTGAAATCGGTTCATTAGTTCTGGAAATTAGCCTCTACAAACAAACAAAATTTTTCTCTTTATAATACAGGTACAGATAACATAAGATATAGCCTATGTATGATATCTGGCGAACGCCATCTATTAGGTAAAATTACTTTTGAAATCGGTTCGGTAGTTCCGGAGGTTAGCCCTTACAAACAAACAAACTTTGCCTCTTTATAATATAGGTATAGACGACATAAGATATAACCTATGTTTGATTCCGGGAGAACACCATCATTTTGGTACCACTACTTTTGAAATCGGTTCAGTAGTTTCGGAAATTAGCCCCTACAAACAAACAAACTTTTCTTCTTTATAATATAGGTATAGACGGCAGAAGATATGACCTATGTTTGATTCCTGGCGAACACTATCATTTTGGTACCACTACTTTTGAAATCGGTTCGGTAGTTCCGGAGATTAGCCCCTACAAACAAACCTTTCCTCTTTATAATATAGGTATAGATATAGGCGACATAAGATATAACCTATGTTTGATTCCAGGCGAACACCATCATTTTGGTACCGTTACTTTTGAAATCGGTCCAGTAATTCCGAAGTTGTCGCATAGACATAAGATATAAGCCTATATTTGACATAGCCTTTATTTCGGACGATCACTATCATTTTGGCGCCATTATTTTTGACAGTTTATTTTTTTACAGTTTGATAGATACGGAAATTAGGCCTTCCAAACAAACAAACAAACTTTACCTCTTTTTCAATGATAGTGTGTTATTCGAATACTGAATATAAAATGCACTTATTTACTATTAGCACTAATCTAGTTTTTATTATATAGGATGTTAAACAGTACAGAAAATGTTGAAATAGTTCCTTGCTGTTTTTTAATTCAAGATAAAACTGTAAAGTGTGAAAGTTTTAACAAATGAATGTTTAAATCCTATAAAAAATGTGATTTATTAACGTTAAATAGAACCGTTGCGGAAAATTTTTTATGAAAAAAGGTTTATTAAACTATAAATTTTTTAAATAAGTTATTTAGATATTAAAGAAACACCTGCAAATATTTTCCATTTTTTAAAATCTAGATTGATGAGTAACAAAATCAGTACACGAAATTAACATGTACATTATTATAACAATATAATTTCGCATTTAATTTTTCTAATGCAGCGTTTTAAATATTTAATTGAATCATTTTGAAATGCACTACGCTAATGTAGTCTTGATTATTAAAATAGATAAAAAGTGAAATCTAACAAAACTATGCTAAATATATAGATGAATTTTTAAAGTCGTTAGAAGCTTAAGTAGACACACTACTTTTTAAACTTTTTTTCAATTTTGAATAATATTGTAATACATGTGGTGACACAATACTTAATACTAAATGTTAAATGAAAAAAATCTTGTAGCCTATTTTATTAAAATTTAAAATTTTTATTGTTTAAAAATTATTTTTTTAAAACCCTCTAATACTTTTATAAATATGAACATTTTTACTTTGATTTCTTTTCTACATTCATTAGAATACGCTACATAAGACTTTGCATAAATTTTTGGATGCATGGGATTTTATATTGATGTACTTTTTTCTCTCTCATGTAAATTTAAAAATGAAGGAAATTAAATAAACTTCTAATTTAAATATAAAAAAACCCCTATAAACTTGAATATTAAACGTACACAAAAATGTTAAATATACTATGGAGAACGAGTAAAAAAAAAATTCAAACATCTTTGTAAATCAGTAAAAAAAATCTTTAGTATTGATAGAACAAGCAAGTTATAAAAATGAGCATGGAGAAAATGAGTTTAAATTTTTCATTAGTATGGGTAATTATGCTGAATATAGTAACAAAATTTACAATATCTCGCAATATAATTGTTGTACAGACAAAACTCAGGTGCCAAAATATTAAAAATTAAAGAAGCTTTCAGTTAACATTAACCCTATTGGGCATACGGACCTCATATGAGGTCGTATAATTATTGCATTATTAAGCAAAAAAATTTTGAGGATTCAATTATGGAGAATTGATTTTTGGACAGATAATATCTAACATGCCGTACAATAACAAAATTATTTTATTTTGGTTTCTCATTTATCAAGAAAGAAGATTTTTTTGTGAATAATGAAAAATAACTTATGCTCGAGAGGGTTAAGAAAAAAAAAATCGATATTTCGACCAATTTCAAGAAACTCTGTGTCCTCTTAAAGTTTGTAAAAGTTTTTCGTTTAAAATAAATTTAAGAGTAGAAAATTTATACAGATATATAAATAATATTATGCAATATATTTATATAGAAATAAATTTATATATAATAAAAAAAGGAAACACAAATTGCTATTGGTAATGAAATCATTAAAATTTTATTTTTAGGCCGTATTTTTGTGTCTATCATTTAACATTTTAACTTTTATAAAGTGAAATCTTTTTCTTATCCATATATTTAAAAGAAAATAGCACAAAAATTAGTAAATCATGATTTACCGAACGAAATATTAGTTAATGGATTCTAATGAAGGTTTAAAATAAATAGTTTAGGATATTGAAATTTGGCATTTTTTATTAATGTTATTAAAAATATTAAAGCAAAAGTATCATAATGGATTTTATTTTTTTATTTACAATGGGAAAAAAAGTAATGAATATAATTTGCACTTAGTTTGTTTTTAATTATGAAAAAAAAAGTTTGTTAACTTTATTGCACTCCTTATTATATTATGTGGATATTTAGTATGAATAATTCAATGGAATTTTATCCTCAAAAACTGCTGTAGGGTAAATTGTTATATTAAAAACACCTGATATAAATACAAAATAATTTTCATGCTAAATTTACACTGTTATTTCCAAAATTCAATATTCGTCCCGGAATAAATTAAGGTTTCTTATTAAATTTATTGACTTACCTAATTTACCTCTCAGCTATTACGTAAACAGAAGATTTAGTGAAATGTGCTGCATAAATATTGGGTTTAGAAAAGCGAACACTTCATGCCGATAATGCTTCACATGTTATGTGTCATAACCGTGAGCTAGAATGTATAATGTTCATTATCAGCGTGGGTGTGAAACCTTGCCGGAAGCTCATAAAAATTCGAAGCATCAACACCCTTTTTGTTTTAATAAAGAAGATAACATGTGTGTTATTTGATTTTAATATTGTAGCGTGAAAATTTTTATAAATGCGTTTAACTTGGATAATTTCTTAAAACTTATTCAAATTTAAATTAATATTATTAAATTTAAATAGTAAATGTAACATAACTTTTTGTATGGCTTGAATGAGTTAAGGAGATTTACCTAGGGGGAAAGAAGAAAAATGGAATCTAATGTTATAACATAGAAAAAAATATTTAGCCTTTTTGTTCATTTAAGCTTGAAAAATTTCATCAATATTTTTTTTCAGCACGCAGATAGGAAGGTTCTTTGTAAGTTTGCAAGTTTTTTACTCTGTCTGTGTATCTCCTCAGTAAATTTAAAATATTTCCAAGATAATTATGATTTTTATAAAATTTGTGTTAAAGTTTTAAAAGTTTCCGAAAAGTATAACTGTATCCTTTAAAGTTATCTGAGGCAACTGGACTCACGCGGTAACTAAACCATAAGCTCTTTTATTAATAAATGTTAATGCCTTTTGAGTTTTAGTTTTTCTAAATAATGTTCCTAATCTCTACTGCTTAAAACAACGTGTGTCAAATCAGTTATAACTTTCTCTTTGCTGTGATAGGTTGTAGAAAATTTCGGTTTCTTTTCTCAGAACAATGTCAGTTTCGTTGAACTTCATCGACTTTTTTTATCAAAATACTGTAAGTACTTACAAGCAATAATATTTTTTAAATATTAGACATATAATTGCATTATATTATTAGGATTTACATTCATTAATTTCATGTTTTAAATATAAGGCCAGTGTCCCAGTTACCCAATCAATTTTTCAATGGGACATGTATCAAGGGAACAAATAGTTACATTATGTTTTTTTTTTGAGTTTCTCTTACTACGGAAAATTAATTTCTGCATTGTTTTCTTTTCCTTGCTTTCAGAAAAGTAAATTATATAATATATTATTAAAATTACATATAATTAAAAAAAAATATTGTATCAAACCAAATTTTTTAAGTGATATAGCGAAACTTTAAAATTTTACGATACAAATGAAAAGGTTTACGTAATAGTAATAAAAAATATTAGAAAATTAACCAAGCCAATAAAACATTCGATATAAAAACATGGTCCACAGGTTTATTGGACATATCGCACTTCAATTGAGGTAAATAAAAAAGAGAAGGATGTATTTACGTACTTACACAGCCGTTTGTTCATAGATTTATCCTGTTGCTTTTTCCTAAAATATTCATGTAAATTTAGTACTTATTACCAAAACTAAAATACACAAATAGTCACTTAATTCCTATGCTTTTGATATAAATAAATTTAATAAGTTCACATTTAGCGTTTTCTTTAGACACTTTGACAACAAAACGTTTCTTTACAACGCTCTATAGTTGATATAATTTACATGATCTGCCTGATTTAAATTTTTAAAGTTATTTACACGTTTGCAAACAGAACCTCATACACCATAAAAACACAAACGTTTGTAGACCCTCCTGTCCAGCTGCCCTATTTTTAATTGGCAGATAGGAAATGGGGCATCATTTATACACTAATAAGTTCAAATATTCAGTAAAAAATAATGAAAGCATATCTCACCTAAAAAGCTTGATCGACTTTTTTTTGTTTCCAAAGAGAAAATTCTAATATTTGAATAGTGTAGCAATCTGACATAGACAAAACAAGTGTTATTCGATTTTTTGAACAGTTCCTGATCAGAAACAGAAATCATATTGGCCAAATTCATGGCATATGATGAAAATTACAGCGTTTTTAGGTATGTGCAAAGTAATGCACGTGGTAAAGGGTTAAGAAAATGATATAAAACATATCCATGTAAAATAGCCCCAGGAACTGTCATCACTTAATAAAACAATATAATATACTGTTTAAAAGCATTATACAGTTTACTAATACACTGCATACGTTTAGGACCAATATATATATATATATATATATATATATATTCGGGTCCTTCTTTAAATGAATAGAGAGTCGCATGTGACAAGATAGCAACATATTCAGAAAAGGAACAAAAGCTAAAACTCACGAGGCAAGAGGATGGTGTACATGCGAATTAACAGCAATTGTTATTGCATATTCCTTTATTTATGAATAATGCTCACTTTTATTTGAAAAGAGTATTTTATAGTTCATTAAAAGTGTGAAAAGAACTCTTTATTATTCGAAATTTAGATATTTTGCGTTGCTACCTAGTAGAGAAAACTAATTAATAGAAGGTAAATCTATTTCGTTATAGTTTAAAAAAAATACTAGCAGCAAAAAAGACTTTTTGTTAAGAAATTATCTGAAGTCTATGTAGATAAAGGCAGTTTATGCAGATAATATAATGTTTTTTGGAATTTTTGGAAATTTGGAAAAGATTATATGATACTTTCGCAAGCCTTCTTGCTATATCAAGAAACATTTATTTTAAAAGTATGATTTTAAGTAAAAAAATGAGAAAAAAAATATATTTCTCTTACCTTCTCCTATGACTTCAGTTGGCGGATTGGCAATGTGCTTGGGGGAAGTTGGACTCGTGCTTCTATTGGCAGCGGCTTTCCTTTCTTGCTCTCCGAGCATTCTTACTCTCTGGAGAAGAGGTAACCCCTTATTCAGTGGCGTTGATGAATCGGCACTGCTCTCTGTTGACCCCGTTGGCGATTCAGCAACGCCACTGCGTTCTGGACGTGAACGGATACTGGATAGGCACTCAGTCAGACCTTAAAAGAAATAAAATAATAATTGTGAGAGTTTTTTCTTTAGCTTTAAAAATTAATATAATTCAACAAAGTGAAAGTTTGGTGTTTAAATGAGTTTTATAATTCACAAGTTCAAGTAAATTGAATGTGTTCTGTAGCTTAAACTCTTGAAAAGTGGAGGTGTGGAGGTGTATACTATACCACTTAATTTTGATCAAGATTTGTAGCAGAATTGTTGAATAAATTTTTACTTTTATAACTTTGTAGAAAAAAGTTTTAATATTAGATTTCTTTAGTTTTAAATAAATGTTTTCCAAAATTCTGATATCTATTCAAACTTACAGAAACATAGTTATTTGCCCCTGAAAGGGTTATAGATTAACACTACTCTCACTTCCCTGTCTTTTTACTAAGAACATATATGGAAGTCAATGCCCATCAATTTGCATGCATAGAGTCTGAGAAGCTTATTTACTTCGTATCCTGTATTTTTCTGTAAGAACATGCTAGTACATGCATTTGTATTAATCGAAAAAGATTAAGAAAAAAACGAAAAGTTAAAAAAGGGTGTCGATTTATACACGGGTTAGTAATAAGTAGTTTTTTAATTACCGATGTTGAATGTCTTTAAAAGTAATGCAAATGTCAATTTAGAAAACGGAGGATTATTATTCAGAATTTAAAATATGATATTTCTAGTGAAGTTGGGAATCCAATATTATGAAGATTACTCTAAATGTTGTACACATATTTTGATTTGGATCCTGTCCTCCTGAGTTAAAGTTCATAGGAATAATAATAATAAAGAATATTGCCAATTATTTCTATTACTAATTATTAATTTAATTACCAATAATTTTACTCTACATTACCAATAAAGTTCCTGATGGATTTTATAAAATTGAGAAAACTTCCTCCAATGATTTTGTTACACATTCCAAAGTGTAAAAGAAACAAAATAAGATTCTGTTTAAAAACGCAGAATTTAAAAATAGTATACTGAATATAAAAAAAAAACTTAATTGTTTAAAGAAATAAAAACATTCGTTTAAAAGAATTTTTTTGACATTGTAAGAAACATTTAATTAAACTCATATGCAAATATTTAATTTGTTCAAAAATTTTTCTTAACAATTTGGATGACGTTGAGGGATTTAATTTATATGGGTCATTTTCTCTAAGCAGCGAAATTTTGGTCCCTGCTTCAAAAATAATGAATAAACTTGTATGAAAATTAAATAAATGCTAGAATATTTTAATTACGTGTTTTTATATATGTTTAACAGGATAAAACATAATAAATAAAAGCCAGTTAAATAATTTTATATGTTGTAAAAATGTCATTCCCTTGTGTGTCCCTGTCACCGCCTTAACACAAAAGTAGTTCCCAAAACTGACTATCCGAATATATTTGTAATTTTTTTGTTGGTTAAATTATTAAACAATATCATAGAATACTAAAATTTGAAAAAAGAAAAACTTTTCCTTTTTTGTATTAAAAAAAATAATAAATATCCCTTGGTTTTGTTGTCATTCCCCTGTCATAAAATGAAAGTAATGATTCTCAGCTGTGGCAACACTTATATTAATCTAGAATTTCATTTGTGAACAATGACATCGTCAGAGAAGATACCTTAAATTGTTCTTTTTTGCAGCATCGATTTTTACAAATAAAACTTGGTGATTTCTAGTTACACATTGGTAAGTATTTTTATTGACTGTCATTACCCTGTCTCTCTTATTTACTTAAATTTTTTAAAGAATGCTGAATCAACGATTTAGCCTTATTTGCATTAAGTTTTTAAAGTTTACTTTAAGTGCAATTTAATTTTGTGTATATAGTTAAGATAATATACAAGCTAACCTTAATTTTTGTCATTCCCCTGTGGTCATTCCCTTGTCATGTATAAGGTAGAGGAGTGACTACAGTCTTCAATTTTCACAAATTATGAATATTTATTAGAAAATTAATTAAAAAATTAAATATTTTATGTAATTGTCACACAATATTTACTGTTTTAAAAGTAAAAAATGTATGTTTTTTTTAGTTCTATTCATCAAAAGATAAAAATTTGCTATTTAAAAAGTTGGATTTTTTTATTTTCTTTTATTCTTTTTTATAAGTACATAATTTGAGTAAAAATAAACACTCACTGCTCTAAAAAAGCAAATGAATCGGACAAAGCAGGATGATTACATAGTTGTCAAGCATAAATAAGATGGTTTGTGCTTATTATAATTTATCAGTTTTAAAACGGTATTCGCTGGCTTAGTTAAAAAAATTGTAAGCTCAATAAAATATAAAATCTTTATGGTTTTTATGAGAAAAATAACTGTTACATTTATAATAGACTCTAAAAAAGGTACAAATGACCAGAAAATATTGTATGAGAAAGCAGCTGGAAACATTAAATCAGTATCCAAATTATTATCTAGAGGGCAGAGAATTAAAAGGAAACGATGGAAGATATATCACAGAAATAGTCGTGCAATATATATATATATATATATACATATATATATATATATATATATATATATATATATATATATATATATATATATATCACTGAAATTAAAATTTCTACCTTACTGAAGATATTGTCTCAATTGAACATGATGAAATCTAGTGGTTATAGCCATCAAAAAGCAAAGACTGTTCTAGCCAAATAAGACAAAACGACAGTCTTACTAATAGGCAAAACTCGAAAAAAGGTAATAAGGTTATTAAAACTGCTTTAGTTGAATCTAAATTATTCCAAGAGACAGAAAAAAATTCCAAGACATAGTCAGATGGAAAAAAAAAAGTTGGTCATAATTGAATTTAAATAAAAAAAAAGATGTTTGAAGAAATATTGACAAAGTATTTAGCAAATGGAAACAGCAATTCGAAAAAAGAGAAAGCAAAACAATTTTTTAAAGGAATAATGCAAGGAATCCTTTAAAAAAATACAAGGTAGTAAGTGAAACAAAGTTCTTACCTTCCAAAATACACATAGCACACAAGATAAGAGTTTTATGGCTTGCAATATTTGCGGAAACAGCGAACTGGATTTTTTCTTACAATTCTAAAGGTATGTTTGAAGATATAAAAACCAAAATCTCTGAACCCAAACCATATAGATCTCAGACAAATACATTTTATTTTACTGACTTTCTCCATAAAAAATTTTCAAAATAAAATTGGTTTTGAGCTTTTGTTTATAATAATGTTTTCTTATTTGCTATAAAATTTTGTGAAAAAAAATAACAATTAGTAGTTATACCTGTTTATCATTTCCCTGTGCCTGTTTGTCATTCTCGTGTCTAGTTGAAATTTGAAAAAATATTTTTGTGTATTTGACGTTGTAAAAGATTATTGCTGACTCTATTTTATTAGTTAGAGACATTATCTAAACACAATGGAAACCAATTTTAAAGAAAAAATTAACATTATTTTTAAAAATTTTTATGATGTCCAAATTGACCAGTTAAGAGAAAATGACCCACATACGTTTCAATTTTACATTGTAGTTTCTGCAATAATCTGCTTCCTAACTATGAAGATAATGTATTACTTTTCTCTCTCTTTTATTTAATTATATACCCAAATTAATAAGCTACATACGCGCGCGTTAATTAATACATTACAGCTAGTTTTTTCCGTTAACGATGCAAATAAATAGCCATTGTAAAATAAAGATATGCGATAAAGAATACTCTGCATTAATTTCACAAAAACTTTAAAGCAAAACAAATGCAGTACCAAATTTTAAAACCATTTAAGATATTAACAAATTTTAGAAATTTACTAGTAAAATAAATCAGTTAATTCTAAAAATATATATAAATATTTAGGGATAACGTTGACTTTATGTTTCAGTCCTCCAAATTCAAATTCAGACCAAATCATGAGTAGGCCTGCAACATGCTTCCACTTTACAAATATTTCAGGCACTTTATGCAGATTGTATCATTAAAAAGGCCAACAAGGATCATCCAAATTTAAATTTTTTTTTTTATCACGAATTATTATTTTCTCACATTCAAGTTTCTTCACTGTTAAAAATGTTGTCTTAGTTAGAACCAAATTTTGGTGCTCACTAGTTGCCACTGTAATATAGAGAAATCTTGAACAAATATTTGGAGCTCCTGTTGAAGCATAATTAAAATGGTTAGAACAAGGTTGAAATATGGAAGCTCCAAATGTTGGTAAGAGATTTCACCATCTTATGGTAGCAGCTACTGAGCACGAAAATTTGGTTCAAACTGGAGCAAAATTTTAAACAGTGTTGGAAATACGATCTTTCGCCCAACCCAAGTGATTTTGCTTTTTCTTTTTTAGTCATGCGTGGTTTCCTTTCATGTAACTCCGTTTCTTAATGCTACTAGCTAATCTTAACGAAGTACTTTTGACATTGCGATCAGTAGATTTCTTGCGAGTTCGTGTAAAATTGTTTTTACATTCTTGAATCTCTTTTGCCATTTTATATAGCTTTGGAAATCATCGTGGAGATTTCCTCGTTTTGTAATTCTTTTCTAATGGAAGGAAATTTAATTTTAAACCTGGCGATATTATTATTATTATTATTATTATTATTATTACAATATTTCTTGCTGAAAATCTTTGATTTTCAAAAGCCATGAATTTTACTTTCTCAATCCCGCTTAAGGAACTCTTACGACTCTCACTCTCAGATATCAATTTTCAAGCATGTGAAAATTCCTAAGCTTGCGAAGTGTTTTTCTATACAAAACTAATTTGCATGTTTTTACTTCTTATTTTGGAATAACATTCTATACCCATATACAGTTTCGTAGGTATTTTAACTGTAATTTTGTTTAGTAATCATATCATTTTGCAATATCATTTTTTTCAAAAATATTTATATTTCCAACGAATTTAAATTTTAATTTTGATTTTGTGGTTGTCTATTATAGATTATTCTTGTACTTATCTCAAGAATGGAATTTATTATATTTATTTATGGATGTTTGCCAATATTACTGGGTGTTTATACCATTCTTATACACAGTGTAGGAATGCATCAATGAAATTCTATATTAAAAAAAAGAAAGCTTAGCATTCTTCTTTCATAAATTTCAAAATTTTCGCCACAAGAATTGTAAATTTAAATATGATTTTAATGAAATAGTACTATTTTATGAAAATTCTCAACTTATTAATAAATATAAAATGACAGTCTGTTAATGCAAGAATACTGATATTTACAGGGGATTTGCGATATTTTGAACTTTTGAATTTCGATATTTTGATTCATTTGAACTAACCATTAAAACCCAAAACCCTGTAATTGGAGTTTACGTTAAAACTAATTTATTAAAGTCATTTATTAAATCATTTATTTATTTTTACAGTATCAATAATTCAAACTAAAAATTCCAATTCTTATGTACATGCTAGAATAATTTGCAACGAAGAACATATCATCTGAGTGATCTCAACAACTTCCTCGCTTCAGATCCACCAGTAAAGATACCATCCAAAAAGATCGCACTATTTCGTAAGTATGAATTCTACCGTGTGCCACTTATACTAATTTATTACTATAAAAATTTTGCTGCCGTCATATTTGCTTTGGTACAGGATTGAAATTATTGGTGTATCTCATTTATTAACAAGGGAAAATATCGTTTATGATAACGTATTTATTAATCCGTTACATCATACCGTACATCATTAGAGCATCATTTACAAAACGACTTTATTTTATTAAATACGAATACTTACGCCTTCTCATCATTTTAGCTCTTAGTAGCTGCCTATCATAAACTATATTTTAAATGATGATAATCACGCTTTTCAATGTTAATCTGATGTCTCATTAACAAGTAATAATTTTGGAACAACTCTGGTCAAAAAAAAAATCTGAGCTTTCGAAGTCATGTCGCTCAATAAGTACTTGCTCGAGAAGGGATAATCGCTACAATGCGGAATCGCGAACTATATCATAAAAAAAACCTCCTTTCCCTCCAAAACACGCTAAACTGCCTTTGAGAATAAATAAAAAAATAAAAAAGGGGTATAAAAATGGAAGTCACAGGACAAAAAATTTCAACAGGATTCACAATGAATTTAAGATTGAAATAAAAATGGAAAGATCTTGAAACAATAATAAGTATGTATATGTATGTAACAATAACAATACTATGCGAAACTTAAAAAAAAATGGATTTTGAAAGATAAATAAAATATTAATGTAAACATCAAATTATTAATGTAAACATCATTATTAAGGTAAAAATGAATAAAAATAAAATGAATGATTGGCATATTTTTAAGGCAGGAAATATTTATATAAACTAGGGTTAAAAAATATTTTAGACAGTTAAAATCTATAGAATATTTTTAATGAAACGAGGAATTTGTTTCTCGTAATAATGCATACGAGTCCTGTCTCATAAATATTCGACCTTTATTTTTTCCGTGTGCTAATATTAATTCTAAGGCGGCTCCTTTGTGTACTTCAAAACGAGACAGCTTAATGCACATGCTTGATTCCCCCCCCTTCATATTCCAATGAGTTGTCACATCGTTCGTTGGATTCTGATTTCTCTCAATATGACTGGACGAGTTGAGCAAAGGTGTTCATCAAATTTTATGAAAGTTTGGTTATTCGCAATGCGAAATAATTCGTACGATTATGTGTAAAATTCATCAGTGCTCTAGCTTATTCAACACACCTGATTTAGACATTCTTGGCAAAACATGGAACTCTAATTGTTCTCCAACTTCCATACCCTTCAGACAGGGCTCCTTGCGACTTCGAAATTGAAGGCGACATTGAAAAGACCCATGTTTGACAGAGGTGAGAGATGCAGAATGCGACGGCGAAGTTAAATACCTTTCCAAATAAATTTTTCCAGAAATATTTTCGGCACTGGAAGGAACGGTGAATTAATGTGTGGAGGCGCATAGGATCTATCTTGAATTTCATTAGAGTATCAATCTCGTCAGTAACTTTTATAGTTTTTTCGGACAAAAGTCGTGTATCTTTATGACAGGCCATATATATATATATATATATATATATATATATATATATATATATATATCAATCCAACATTAATAGATAAAAATTTATAGCATTAGATAATGATTTAAATTTTTTTTATGCAAACAAGTGATGAAAAATTTGTTAAAACTATTGCAAACTAAGAGCAATAAAATGTATCTCAGTCAAGATATCACGATAAGTCAAATGATGAGAGCCCGAACATTCTTTAAATGTCTCAGTCAAAGGTACACAATGAATGAAATTAATATTTTGAAACATATTATTCAAATACAGAAAACAAAGAACTGAAATGGTTCTTTAAAATTGAACGATACGCCAGAAAAATAGGAATATGAAATTGCATCGTGCTTCATTCTATAAACTTTTTTAGGTAGATTTCGTATGAAATATTAGGTAGATTTCGTATGAAATACTACCTATTGCATTGTCTCCCATGTTGGAATTTCTGAAAAATTTTTGCGGATCTACACGAATCATGACTCCTAGACCCCAAAACTACCATCAGTAAAAAAGTTTATATATATATCTATCTATCTATCTATCTATCTATCTATCTATCTATCTATCGGTGTATATCACTTTCTTCTAGACACGATAACTTCCACAATTATGCTCAGATCTTCATCAAACTTTTACATAAAATCAAGGGGCATAAAATCTCGGTTAAGTTCGTTAATGGGCAAAATCGGACCAAGGGGGTGGAAGTTAGGAGGGTTTTTGTGAAAACAGAAAAAACGCGATAACTTTTTAATTAAAATAGATATCGAATCAGTTTAAAGTTTATATTACTTCTAAAAAATGAGGAAAAAGTTTATGCGTGATAGATTTTTGATAAAGTTAAAAATGGGCTCAAGGGGCGAAAAAAACATGGTTTTTGGGAGAAAAAAATTCATAATTTCGTCAATTCTCAAGATATCAAATCCAACTAAATTTTATATAAATGTACTCAATATTATCTAAAACTTTTGTATTTACAGGTTTTTGATAGGACCAATTTTTACCGATGAAAAAAATTAAAAACGAAAAGAAAAAGGGGGGAGGAAAAAGAAAAAAACCCATAACTTACTCTATTCTTAAGCAATTAAATCTAATTAAATTTATTTTACATCTTCACAATAATATCTACAACTTTTATACTGACAAGTTTTTCATAGAACCAATTCTTATAGCAAAAATAAATTAAACAAAAATAGGAATTGGAGAAAAAACCTCAAATCCAAACTGCTTATATTCTGACTCATTTTAAAATTCATTTTTTATTTTAAACGCATTCAAATGACAGATCCTCTTATTTAGCAACTATATAATGCGACGTATTGGCCAATTTTTTGATAAAGGCAGAATATATTTTTAAAAAGGCTGCCAAAAAAGGTATTTTGAACAGATTTCCCGAAGTTTTCATCATTAAAAAATTCATTAAGTATAACAAATTGCGTTTTTTATGAGTCATTTTTAAATTCATTTTTGTTCTCAAACCCATCCAATTTACAGGTCCTATTATTTAGAAACTATACAACTTGACGTATTGGCCAGTTTTTTGATAAAGGCAAAATATATTTTTTAAAAAGCTGCCAAAAAGGGTATTTTGAACAGAATTTCACGAAGTTATCGTGATTAAAATTTGAGGAAATTTAAGAAATTGCGTTTTTACCGAGTCATTTTTAAATCTTTTTTTGTTCTCAAACGCATCCAATTTACAGGTTCTCTTATTTAGGAACTATATAATGTGACGGAGTGGCCAGTTTTTTGATAAAGGCAGAATATATTTCAAAAAAGGCTGCCAAAATGGGCACTTCGCACAAAATTTCCCAAAGCGAGATGATTAATGAACTGTGGGTATTCAAATAACAAATTGGTTATTTTATGACTCATTTTTAAATCCAATTTTGCTCTGACACGCATTCAATTGACAGTTTTTTATTACTTAGGAACTATATAATGTGCGTATTCGTCAATTTTTTGATAAAGGGTAAATATATATATTTTAAAAGCTGTCAAAGTAAGCACTTCGCAAAAAAATTTCCCAAAGCGATCATGATAAAATAATTGAGGTTGTATTCAAATAACAAATTGTTTATTTTATGACTCATTTTTAAATTCAATTTTGCTCTCAAACGCATTCAATTGACAGTTATTTGTTATTTAGGAACTGTGTAATGTGCCGTATCGGTCAGATTTTTGATAAAGGCTAAATACATATTTAAAAAAATCTGTCAAAGTGGGCGCTTCGCACAAAATTTCTGAAAGCGATCTTGATTAAAGAATTGTGGATGTATTAAAATAATAAATTGGTTATTTTATGACTCATTTTTAAATTCAATTTTGCTGTCAAACGAATTTAATTAAAAATTTTTTGTTATTTAGGAACTATATAATGAGCATATTGGTAATTTTTTTAAATAAAGTAAGAATATAATTCAAAATATATTGCCAAAATGGGCATTTGAATAGAGATAGGCTTTTTTTTTTTTTTTTTTTTTTAAATGAAAACTTTTCGAAATCTACCTCCGCCTATAGGCCATGCCGAAAGGGATTTTTTTAAATAGAAAAGTAACTTATCTTCCAAGGAATGTTCTTTTTAAAAAAGAATAATTTGAACTTCAGGTATTATGATATTTTTCTCCATCCCTGAAAGTTTGAATTAACAAATGTTGACCGTATATCTGTGGCTTCCGGTAATAACCAGGTAAGGTACATTTTTGAAAAAATTGAGATAATTTGGAAAAATGTAGCTTTAAAAGAGTACTTTCATCTGCCATAGTAACTGAAAAATGAAAATCGAATACTTCCCGTCATAGGTCGACTATAAATTTTCATTTAAAAATTGAAAAAACAGTAATAATCGGGTAAGTGCATAAAGTAACGGTAATAACCAGATAAGATTTCTATTTATTTCTTTAAATCGTTTATAATTCTGTGGTTTTCGGTAATAACCAGGTAAGGCACGTTTTTAATATTTTGAGAAATGTTAATAAAATTACATTTTATTAACATTTATTTTAATAAATGTACATTATTTTACTAAATACATTTAATAATTACATTATTTCGATAAATGTAAATAAAATTAAAATTTAATTTTCTTTACATTTATTAAAAATAAATGTAAACCAGATGTAAATAAATGTAAATAACCAGATAAAAGTTACATTTTTAATTGGTTCTCAACTAATAGAAAACATTTTTGTATACTATTTCGGCAAAAAAAGAGGTTCTTATATCCTAATTGAATGTAGTGAAAATTATTAAGTTCTAATCTATTTTATAAAAGTAATGATAAAAAGACATTTTTGAAAATTTTAAACGTTAATTACCCAAAATATTAAAAATGTGCCTTACATGTTATTACCGGACACCACAGATATATGCTCGTATAATCCTTAACACTAGAACTAGCATAAATTTGAGTCAAGTTTTATAAAAAATATTTCATACCAGAATTTTGATTTGAAACAGTTTAACTTTATTACTTAACGTTTTTCTTCTTTGTATCTTTTAAACTTACTTCATAATCAAATTTGTAGTTTGAACCGAAACGTATTTATATGGTAGCAGTCAACATGACGAGGCTAATGCGAGTTCTACAGTTAAAATTAATCATCCATATGTCAAAACTGTAATAAAATTCTGTTATTTTAGATATTTCCATTCTATTTTTAATTAGCACAGTCCCGTGATTTCAAAATTGGTAACTTATTAACCCGGGAGAACTCGCTAGTGAGAATTTCTCTCACAGTGTTCAATTGCTTTTCTTTTACTTTACATTTGTTTAATATCACCTTTTTTTTGCCTTAGTATTTTTATTCACAAAAACAAGTAAAATAATTGAAATAACATTTTTAAATTTTAATTAAAAAGAAAATGGGTTTAGATAAGAATCTTAAAAAAAGGTATGATGGTGAGAAAAAATCTCACGTAGCCAGTTCAACTGGGTTAAATTAAAATATGACGAGGGTCCTCGTCATATATATATATAGTAATGTAGTATATAGTATACTATATATACTTGTTATATAGTATACTATATATATATTTATAGAGAGAGAGATTTCTCAAAGTGTTTTTTTAATTTTTAAATTGTTACAAAAGTGTCTTATAAGTTAATAGATATATTTTATTTGTTAAATTCAGAAGCTTGAATTATGGCAAAAATACCAAAAGTTAAAAAAAAAAAAAAAAAAAAAAAAAAAAAAAAAAAACTCATTTAAGTTCAATGTAAAAAAAGCCTGTAAATGTTTTTAGAATCAAAGAAGATTTCGAAATATTTTTCTATATATTACCAGAAGCCAAAAGCTAAATAAATATTTGAGTACAAAAGGAGATATTTTTTTTAAAAAATGAAAATAGTTTTTGTATTGTTTGATGTTAAGAAACTAAATTAATCTGTAATCTGTATAAGCCTTTCAATATTGAAGATTCCACTGATGAAAATTATTCCTTATAAAGGACTTTCACTAGAACTTTCACAAAAAAGTAAAATTTAAAAGAGTTTTTGATACAGTTTCTAAATTTATAATGTTTCCAGAGCTTGATTATTGTTGGAACAAACTTCCACCATTATATCCGAATTGTTAAAAGACATTCTGCATTTAAATAAGGTGATAATTACCAGTGAAACTAGTTATTGAGGTAAACTTTAATACCCACCCATCATAGTTATGCATAATATAAAATATGAAAAATATATATGCGTATCTATTTATTTATTTATTTATTATTTTTGGTAGACAGAGTCTTTAAAATCTTGGCTTTATGACGTCATAAACTTTAAATGTTCTATTACTAAATTGCGTAAAAGAAACATTCTTATAGCTCGAAAAATGGTAATCATATTAACTAAGAGGTTATTGTATCGGATTAAGCATTTCATTTCCAATTAAATTGAATTTGAATTGAAATTTGAATGAAATACAGCGTAATGAAAAATCGAAGAAGGTATAAAATATGATAAAAAAATTTCGGTAACTTCCGAAAATTTGTATCAGACTTTTATCAGAAAGATTATTTCAAGAGTCCGAAAAAAATAGTTCTATTTAATCGACTTTAGAGAAATTCAGTAGGTTTTTTCTCATTATTACATACTAAGTATTCACGTTCGGAAGATAGAACGGTTACAGACACAGATAGACGGACAGCAATATTTTTCTTTGTCTAAAAATATATTTTTTGTAAACTCCAGTGTCTGTTCAGAATAAATCTGTCATTTTTTTATTTTAGATTTTCAAAATGATTACAAGTTTTATCCTATACTGTGTATGATAGCTATGTAAAACAGCTGTGAAAGTTTTCCTTTGTGTAGTCATGCTCTGGATGGACCTAAGAATTCAGAAAAACCTCTTAATACAATTCCTTTACAGACAAAATCGAGTACACTCGTGATTAGTCAATAATGTATTGAGTGAAATAAACAATTTTTTAAGTCTGGCGCCGATTACATTTTAATTATGACAGTGGGCCACGAATAAAAAAAATATTTTGAAATTTACAAATCACATTTATATTATAACATTTATTGTGACACAATAAGGCTAGCTATCAAATAAATTTATTAGCTAACTAAATCACAAAATGTAAGCAGCCGGAATTCTTTAGTAAAACATATCATATGAAAGTGAACTGCTCTAAAAACAATAAGAATATTACATGTCATTTAACAGGGTTCCTACGGATACCGTTATTTTACAAGTCTTTTACCAGTATATCTATATTTATAGAAAAATAAATCTAGATCAAATGTGCGAAATTTCGCCTTATTCAACCCTTTCAACTCCGATTTCTTTTTCAATTTTTACATAAAATTACCTTTACTTTAAAACATTAATATCATTAGTCCAAATTGATTATTTAGAGTTTAACGAATATTTCATCGTCTGAAACATAACGAATGTTGTTGTTTTACGCACTATTTAATTCATTTTCATATGTCAATAAATTAAGGAAGAGCTTTTGGAGATGTTTAGAAAATATTATTTTACAACAAGATTTAACTGATATTACAATTTTCCTATACTTTTTGTGCTTTATTACACATTATTCTTTCAGGAAAGTAACTTTTATTTTAAAGAATGAAATATATGTTTAAATAAAAGAATCGCAAACATTGCAAAGAGAATTAAGCAAATTATTAATAATATTATTACTAAATGTCTAAATGTTAATGAAGTCAAGCAGTAAATATATAGACACATACTAACATTACTACATGTAAACAGCAGCAAAAGTATTTGTTTGAAAAAAAAATCTCAATTAAAAAGACATGTGCTTTTAATAGTACACTAGACACGAAAGTGTTAAGGAGAGATTTTCTATAAGAAGATTTTGTATAGAGAAGTTATATAAGAAAATTTTCTATAACTTAAAATGATTCAAAGTACTAGATAAAACTGATATGTCAATTTTTGACTAACGACATCTTTATTTATATTATCTTTTGCAATTTATCATCATCATAAGACTATCGCCTTACACAGACAATTTGTTTTATTCTCGCTATATCTCTTCGTGTAACGTCTTAGATTTAATCCCAATATCTAGTCTATGCTTAATGTGTGTAATTTCACATTTTTATCAATCGTATACCTGGAGTTGTATATTGATTAATAGAAGATATGAAGAAACTTTATTGTCTTTAGTCTTCAATAAATGAAAAATGAAATTTTATCTTTTTTATTTTGACAAGCCGAGATCTAAGAGTGCTATTTATTTATTTATTAATTTATTTGCTTATACTTGCATTAAAATAATATTTCGACGAATGCTAAAAAAACAGTCTCTTATAAGCTCAGAAAAAACAATAAGATTATCTCAGTAAAAATTGAAATTTTCAAAAAAAAAAAAAAAAAAAAAAAAAATAACTTTTAAATTATAAAAAAGATATCAAAGCTCCAATAAAAGTTGTGAAATGCAAGTTGTTGTTTTACATTTTTTTTGTATAACATAAAAGAAAAAATAATTTATGTTATTTATTATTTATTATTATTTATTATTAATTATTATATATTATTTATTATTATTATTTATTATTATTTATTTATTATTTATTATTTTGTATTTGGTATTAACCTTACATTGAGATTTAAATTATCAAAGCTTTAATAAGGTCGATATTTACAAATTTTATATATTTTCATTCCGATATAATTCTATGTACTAATCATTCTTTTAATTTATTTCTAGTCGATTTTCAATGAGAATAACGATTCGCATGACAAGATCATTCAAAAGTTGTTAAAACTAAACAAAGCATACTTAAAAATTAGTTTTGAACATTAAAATTACCATTGATTTTTTTAAATATCAAAATTGATTATTTCTTTCTTCCCTCTCAAAAAGAATGTTTTGAAAACTAATCACACTTACCCCATTTTCTTTTTTTTTTCTTTAACCATTGTAAAAAAAATCCGAAAGCAAATAATTTCAAGCGTATTGGAACTCTTAAAAAAGGATCGCTTCTTTTTAATTCTTCAAGCAATAGCATATAAAAAAAAAAGTTTCCTGTACAGCTATCACAGTAATTGAAATCCATTGAAGAATGTTAGCAAAAGTTTCGGAATAGAAGAAATAAAGAAGTCTACAGTTGGATTCGTAAGAATGCAGTTGAAAAAGATAAAACAATTTTTCCTTGTGTTTTGTTAGTAGTGGCGTAAATATTTTCTCTGTCAGTGTAAATATTCTGTCCTGTCATGAAATTGCTATCATAGGAATATAAAGAAGCTTAAATCAATGTTTTAAACAAGTTTAAAAAAGTCCGCATGGTAAATTTTAGAACATCAATATTAATGCAAAACTTACATTTTGTTAAATTTCATTGATTTTTTTTTCCTTAAAATCAGAGATTTGTAACAGCGGTTCAAAAACGTAGTGCACAGGGATATAATGGAGGGTGTACGAGGGTATATGTGGTATATCCTTTTTTTAAAAGAGCACCGTATACCCTCTATTTTTCAAAAAAGCTGTATTATACACTCTCTAAGGTATGTTCTCTGCTATTCAAGAAAGCTATAGTATACACACTCTCGGCTATACCCTCTGTTATTCAAGAAAGCTGTAGTATACACACTCTAGGGTATACTTTCTGCTTTGAACGTATACCCTCTGCTTAGAGCGTATATTCTCTGTTATTTTTACGACTACTTCCCTGGTAATGCAAAATTTTTTTGAAAAAGGGATTTATTGCATTTTCAGAAGTTTAGAATGTTTAAAAAGTGCTTTTTTGACATCAACGTTGATTATTCCATTCTTCCTAAAAAGAGTATTATAAAAACTAATCACACTTGTTACATTTTCTTCCCACTTTTTTTAACCATTGTAAAATAACTTTCGAAAGCAAATAATTTCAAAGATATTGGTACACTTAGATAGAGATTGCTTCTTTTTAATTCTTCGAGCAACAGCAAAAAACAAAATATTTCCTGTACACCTATCACAGTAATTGAAATCCATTGAAGAATGTTACTAAAAGTTTTGGGATGTAAGAAATAAAGAAGTTCTACAGTTGGATTCGTAAGAATGCAGTTGAAAAAGAAAAAAACATTTTACCTTGTGTTTTGTTAGTCTTGGCGCAAATATTTTCTCTGTCTGTGTAAATACTCTTGTTTTATCATGAAACCGCTATCACAGGAATGTAAACTAGCTAAAATCAATGTTTTAAACTAAAAGATCCTCATGTTAAATGTTAGGACATCAGTATTAGTGCAAAATTTATATTTTGTTAAACTTCACTAATTTTTTACTTTGTAGTAGTTTTAAAAACGTAATACAAAATTCTTTTAAAATAAGGGATTTGTTGCATTTTCAGACGTTTAGAATGTTTAAAATAGTGTTTTCTTTTAACAGACAGTGGATAGGAAAATCGGTATTTTTCTTTTGTAAGTAGTATTTATAAGTTATTTTATACCTCTGAAATGCGCATAGATATAATATTGTAGAAGATGTTGTGAATAAGTGAAATCGATGAATAATTCTTAAACATCCATAATGGAAGAAGCAGAAAAGCTTTACAATAAAATTTCTAGGAGTAGGATTGAGATGGAAAAAGTAATTTATCCTCTTTTTGAGTTGTCAAGACAAAAACATTTTCTCTGTCTCTGTAAATAAATCTCTTTTATTAGGCATGCCATAACTGACAAAAATGCTGAAATGAGTTAACAATAGTATTCTTAAGTTGATTAACAGCGACTTTATGCAGAAGCTAACTAAAATAACGCCTAGTGTGCTATTGTTTCGTGTTTTTGAAATATTCGCTTACTGCAAAAGACACACTAATGGCATTAGTTAGAGCAGTGGTTCCCAATCTTTTATTGACCATGCCCTTCCGAAGCATCAACAAAATTGCAATTACATCCCTTTCCCTTCGCTCCCACACATACATTCTACAACAAATATCTTTTATTATTTAAAAAAATCCCTTTCGGCATGGCCTATAGGCGGAGGTAGATTTCGAAAAGTTTTCATCTCAAAAAAAAAAAAAAAAAAATAAATAAATAAAAAAAAAATAAATGATTAGAGATAAACCCAGTTTAACTACTTTATTCAACCGCTTTTAAAAATTTTTTAATTTCATTTTTCTGTAAGAACTGGTTTTATCGAAATCCTCTTAAACGAAATTCTACTCAAATGCCCATTTTGGCAACATATTTTGAATTATATTCTTACTTTATTAAAAAAATTGACCAATATGCTCATTATATAGTTCCTAAATAACAAAAAACTGTTAATTAAATTCGTTTGACAGCAAAATTGAATTTAAAAATGAGTAATAAAATAACCAATTTATTATTTTAATACATCCACAATTCTTTAATCAAGATTGCTTTGAGAAATTTTGTACGAAGTGCCCACTTTGACAGATTTTTTTAAATATATATTTAGCCTTTATCAAAAATCTGACCAATACGGCACATTACACAGTTCCTAAATAACGAAAAACTGTCAATTGAATGCGTTTGAGAGCAAAATTGAATTTAAAAATGAGTCATAAAATAAAAAAATTGTTATTTGAATACAACCTCAATTCTTTTATCATGATCGCTTTGGGAAATTTTTTTGCGAAGTGCTTACTTTGACAGCTTTTAAAAATATGTATATTCACCCTTTATCAAAAAATCAAAGAATACGCACATTATATAGTTCCTAAGTAACAAAAAACTGTCATTTGAATGCGTTTCAGAGCAAAATTGGATTTAAAAATGAGTCATAAAATAAACAATTTGTTATTTGAATACCCACAGTTCATTAATCATGGTCGCTTTGGGAAATTTTGTGCGAAGTGCCCATTTTGGCAGCCTTTTTTTGAAATATATTCTGCCTTTATCAAAAAACTGGCCACTCCGTCACATAATATAGTTCCTAAGTAAGAGAACCTGTAAATTGGATGCGTTTGAGAACAAAAAAAGATTTAAAAATGACTCGGTAAAAACGCAATTTTTTTAATTTCCTCAAATTTCAATCATGATAATTTCGTGAAATTCTGTTCAAAATACCCTATTTGGCAGCCTTTTAAAAAATATATTCTGCCTTTATCAAAAAACTGGCCAATACGTCGCATTATATAGTTCCTAAATAATAGGACCTGTAAATTGGATGGGCTTGAGAAAAAAAATGAATTTAAAAATGACTCAGAAAAAACGCAATTTGTTATACTTAATCAATTTTTAATGACGATAATTTCGGGAAATCTGTTCAAAATACCTTTTTTGGCAGCCTTTTTAAAAATATATTCTGCCTTTATCAAAAAATTGGCCAAAACGTCGCATTATATAGTTCCTAAATAAGAGGATCTGTCATTTGGATGCGTTTAAAATCAAAAATGAATTTTAAAATGAGTCAGAATATAAGCAGTTTGGATTTAAGGTTTTTACTCCAACTCCTACTTTTTGTTTAATTTATTTTTGCTATAAGAATGGGTTCTATGAAAAACTTGTCAATATAAAAGTTGTAGATCTTATTGTGAAGATGTAAAATAAATTTAATTAGATTTGATTGCTTAAGAATTGAGTAAGTTATGGGTTTTTTTCTTTTTCCTCCCCCCTTTTTCTTTTCGTTTTTAATTTTTTTCCTCGGTAAAAATTGGTCCTATCAAAAACTTGTAAATACAAAAGTTTTAGATAATATTGAGTACATTTATATAAAATTTAGTTGGATTTAATATCTTGAGAATTGACGAAGTTATGATTTTTTTTCTCCCAAAAACCATGTTTTTTTCGCCCCTTGAGCCCATTTTTAACTTTATCAAAAATCTGTCATGCATAAACTTTTTGCCCATTTCTTAGAAGTAATATAAACTTTAAACTGATTCGATATCTATTTTAATTAAGAAGTTATCGCGTTTTTTCTGTTTTCACAAAAACCCTCCCTATTTCCACCCCCTTGGTCCGATTTTGCCCATTAACGAACTCGACCGAGATTTTAGGCTCCTTGATTTTATGTAAAAGTTTGAAGAAGATCTGAGTATAATTATGGAAGTTATCGTGTCTAGAAGAAAGTGATATACACCGATAGATAGATAGATAGATAGATAGATAGATAGATATATATATATATAAACTTTTTTACTGATGGTGGTTTTGGGGTCTAGGAGTCATGATTCGTGTAGATCCGCAAAAATTTTTCAGAAATTCCAACATGGGAGACAATGCAATAGGTAGTATTTCATACGAAATCTACCTAAAATGAAACTCTGTTCAAGAAGCCTATTAGAAGCCTGGCAGAGCTTTAATAATTATTAAATAACTGTTTATTTCACATTTTTAAAATCTATCAAATAATCAAATATTTAAAATCTATAAATATATTAATTTTAAGTCATATACCGGGTGTCCCAAAAATGACTGATGGATTTTAAAATTCAATAACTTGCGAACGGTGACAGCTATTTGAAAAATTTTTGCAGGAGGGTTATGTATAATGTCAGGAGTTTTTTTTAACCATAATTTTTTATTTTAGTTCACATCTCAAACAATAGGTGGCGCTGACGGCGATTGAAGGCCAGGTAGACGCTTCACTCAGCACTGATTACCTGGCCTTCAATCGCCGTCAGCGCCACCTATTGTTTGAGATGTGAACTAAAATAAAAAATTACGGTTAAAAAACTCCTGACATTATACATAACCCTCCTGCAAATTCTTTTAAATAGCTGTCACCGTTTGCAAGTTATTGAATTTTAAAATCCGTCAGTCATTTTTGGGACACCCGGTATGTGATTTAAACATATTGTATAAATGAGGTGATACATCTTCACTCTTATGTTAAAAGTTATTTTGCTGTCTTTCTAACTTATCTTAATATTGAACAATAGTCGTCTGCAGTCTGCACTTTAATCTTCATAAATTGCTTTTACATTTAACATTAAAATTGAAAACATTCACAAATTGGTGACAATATTTCTTTCAGTGGATAACAAAACACACAAGAAGCAGTTCAAGATTCTGAACGTTATCAAATTTTTCATTATTCCTCATCAAAACATTTTTTCCTTCCCGATTATTATTAATAGACTACCATAAATTATCTGATTTTAAAATTTAAATTTTACATGTTTTATGTTTATTTACAATGTAGCAAGATCTGCATTACAGCCATAAATAGTTGCACATTTTCTTTTCTAATTTTTACAAATTTTATGAAACTGCTAGATAGATTAGATATTCTTAATATTTTTTAAGTTAAATATGTTCAAAACAGTAAAATTTATATACGTCCTTAAGTAGAAAAAAGAGAAAAAAATACAAAATTCATTTAATAATAAACAATCGAATAAAATGGAGGAATTTGTTTATTTAAGAGAATGAATAATAACTTCTATTGACAAAACATTTAACACCACTAAATTAGCTTTTAATTGTGCTCAATTTAATAGTATTAACATTATCACTATCTGAGAATTCATATTTTTGAATATTTTTCGCGTAAAATTTCACTGAGTAGATGTCATCTATATGCATGACTTTCCCAATGCATTTAGTCTTTATTCTAACATATTCTAAAATATTTCACAGTTAGTTACTTATTATGTGCCTGGTTTAACAGCTTCTACATAGATTTTATTATATTCGGTTTCGCTTTTTTGTAAAGTTAATTTTGTGACCCTTTTCTATTGTTCTTCAATACCTCTGTGTTATTTCATTAATCAGATCCTCAACTATTTTATTTTAGATTGCACTAGGATTTCATTTTCCTCTTCTTTTTTTTTTCTAAGAACCATCGTAGTAAAGATTGTAAAGGGAACAAATTATACATAAAAAAGAACTCAAGATAAAAATGCAATCAGGGTAAAAACCATTCTTTTGACTGACTTCATAAATTCAGCAATATTGTCTCTCAATTACATTTATTTCAATACTCTAAAAAATAGATATAGTTTTAATTGATATTACGGCAGCTATTATGTATTTCCGTAAAATTTAAAGAAAAAACAACAATCTTCGAATTTTCTAAAAAAAAATTACGTTAATTTTTTTCTACTTAAAATGATATTTAAATAATGTTCTTAATCATCTTAACTGGATCAGGAAGTATTAATTTTTATGTTTGGTTTGTTTTCAAAATTTAACTTTAAAATAAAGGTTTTCACGGAAACGACTTCTTGCGAAAATGCGTTTATCTTTATAATGGGTTTTTTTCAATATTTCTCGCATGTGAATTGTTATAACTCAAGAACCGTTAAAGATAAATGAGTCAAACTTGGAACATGTCTTTTTCAACTATTTTACTTTAATTTTCAGCCAGCAAATTTGAAAAAAATATTTACTTTTAAAAATATGATTTAAAAAAAATTAGATATTTTGTTTTTCAAATTTTTATTTAAATATTTTTAATTTTTAGTAAAATTAATATTTTAAAAAATGGTGAATCAAAAAAAAAATTAAAGCTTATATACTTCTGTTTATTTAAATGAAAAAAAAAATTCTGGGAATACTATCTCAAATTATAATGATTTTAAATTGTCTCATTTTTTCGACAAATTTTAAATAAAAAAAATTATACATATGCGAAGTTTTATCATGTGATTTTGTTTACAAACCATTTTGTTAACCATCACAATAATTTCAAAATTTTAACTCAATAAGTGAAAATTATTTTAAAATGTGTCCCGAATCCTCTTAACCATTTCCCCCTTCCTCATCTCACGTCATGATGTAGATGTTCTGGTTCCTGGTAGCTTAGATGAACGAGATATCGTTTTATCTGTATTAGAAAGACCAAACGTATGTGTGCGTAATGAATACATCATTTTGCAAACGGCAACACTTTGAAATTTGAAATGCAATTTTGGTATTGCAGTTTTTGCTACTGCAAATTTTTAAACTTATAAACATTGCACATTTTCAATTTTTACATTGTCGTATAGGGAAAAAATTTACTTTTAAATGCAATTTATTTAAAAACTGTACTTTAATTTATTTTTGAAATATTAATTTATTTGTAGTTTTAATGCCGTTTTTCTAAACGTGGTAACAGAAGTACTAAAAGCAAAGGGGGAAAAAGCCGAAAGAAGCAGATTGCAGTACCTTTATGTTGTCATTTTCTCATTAAAAGGAAAAAAAAAATTAAACATGGTGTGTCAAATTAAATTGTGTCAAAAATATCGTCTTTTATAAAAGACGGAGAATTTTGGTTTCAGGTACAAAATTTCATTTATACTTGAAAAAATATAAATAGTTTAGTATCTGTTTAGTTGCATCACAGTTTCAAGTTTTGAATTAAAATGATTTTTAAATGAATAAATTAAAAGACCGATTATTTTAAAAAGGTGTATGATGGATATGAAAGATGCATATTTAAATTTTTGGTACGATGAAAATGGTGTCGGATTTAGATTTCATGGGGGGGAAAAAATCTATGATTGAGTCAAAATGGAATAAATTTTGTTGTTTTTCATTTTGGAATACTAGCATAACAGCTTTAATTGATAACTGTATCATAATAACAAATCTTTATTATTTTTTATTGCTTACACGTATGATTAAAGTTTAATTTTAGTAATTTCTACAACTGAGTTTTATAAAAATAATATTTTGTAACTTTAGGTTAAATATCATTTTTTATATAAGAGTTAGACTTACCAATACATACCATGTATTGCATCAATTACGTACCATGTTACATCCATTAACCTGGTACCTTATATATAAGGTACATTTTTTATTCTAACTAATTTCGTAGCTTTATCATAAATCACTGATACATATACTTTTTAAACATTTTCTTTCGTTGAAATTCAATGATTTCTACCTTGTACTTATAATTGCCAGACGTGTCTTATTACATTCTAAATTAAGTCTTTTCATAATCAAAGTATTTTTCTCATAAATGACGTGATTTTTTCGGGCAATTGAAAGCAATAAGCATTTCTGCTAATTCAAAAAACACATAATTTTAAATTAGTATATAGAGATAGATGTTGCAAATAGAATATTTAGCATATTCAATATTACTTCTTTCATTGCTTCAGGCACTAATATTATTGATAAAACTAGAATTAAACTTATTATTTTTCAATGTAATTTTGTCATGAAATATGTTTCTGTTTTAAGTATGTCTTTCAAAACGTAAAATATATTTAATCTTAATTTATCTTTCAATAAAAAAGAAAACTTAGAAACATATGAAAAGAATTAAGTCTGCCGGAAAAATATGAACAAAGAAAACAGGATATTTAGAAAAGAAATGAATATCTTTCCTTTTCTTCCAGAAACATTATTAAAAAGAAAAAAGCTTCATGTTCAGTCAACAAGATAATGGAGATCCACTGGAGAATATCACTAAAAATTTGAAACAATGATAACAAAAAAAAAAAAAAAAAAAAAAAAAAAAAATTAAGTATTACACATATTGAAAAATTTGAACAAAAAGCCATTCTTACTTTTTAATATTAAGAAAAAAAGAGTGGGTAACCGTTTAAAATTATCTAGGCGTTTACTTTTTACTTCTAATGTATTTCTATTGCATAAAACTTTAAAACTTTCGCTTTTTTTGGTAATATTGTACAAATCAAGAACTATAACAATAATGTTAATAAAAATAATAACAAAGGTTATATATATATATATATATATATATATATATATATATATATATATATATATATATATATATATATATATATATATATATATATATATATATATATATATGCATATATTTGCATTTTTTTAAAAATCACAATGACATTCAAGGAAGACAAATTACAAAACAGTGAAAACTACAAATATTTCACTTAATCTTTAATAAAGTTATAAATAACATGACGCCAATTATGCGTGGAAATCCACAATTAAATTATAAAAATCGTATTAAATTGAAAAAAAAAAATCTTTAAAGCGAAAAGAAATAGTGAAAAAGGAAAATTAAAGATTAATTATTTACAGCTGTTTTTTTTTTGCTCTGTTTTAAACTTTAAAAGATATATCCTTTCAAAGGCAAATGAATTATGTTATTAGAATTTTAAAATCTTTGAATGTCTCCAGAATTAGAAAACAATCTGATTTGAAAGTAATTAATTGCAATGAAGCAAATGGAAATTAATAATATTTAAAAGTATAAGTAAATTACAAAACTATTAAATAATTAAAAGAAAAATAACAAAATTGCAATTTAACAAATTACAACAACTATTTGGAAAAGGATATTTTCAAAGATTAAAATTTTAAAGACTTATAAATTAATTCTAGATTTAAAGTAATAATAATAATAAATATATTTTTTTAAAATGATCATAACGAGTTCATATATTACGTACGCCATGCATTAAACATTAATATTCCTAGACCAATGGTATAAAAACCGTAGTTTATAGACATGCAACTTTAACTGTTTAAAATGTGCATTTTTATTGGATGGAGTTAATCAGACTGACTTCTGAACGCCTCATATTTCGCAGCAATTGGATTAACCCATTACTGCCTGAATTATTTTCTTCCTTAAAATTCAAATTTTTTATTTCTTCACCACTTTTAAAACAAGAATAACTTTTATCTTCATTTATCGATACTTTTGCCTCGAGAAAAAAAGTTTCTATTTTTCTTCCTTTTTACTGGTGCGGAATGCGTTTACTTGAATTTTTTTAAATTGTCCCAAAAATGGGATGCTAGGCACTAATGGGTTAAACATAATTATTCCTGGGTCCAACATAAAAAATTTCAAAGAAATTTCAGTTTTACAATTTTCGAAACTGCATTTTTTTAAACTTCTAAACATCGCATATTTTAAAATTTTGCACCGTTGCATAGAGAAAAACGTGCACTTTTAAATGAAATTCGTTTGAAATCTTTATCACAATTTGTTTTAAAATTATTATTTTTTCAAGTTTTTATTATTTTTCTTGTCATCATGGTAACAAAAATAATTTAATTTTGGCCATCAAACATATAACAATCAGAAAACGAATAAGTTGCGGAATTCAATCAATAAAAATATTCAGATATACATCAGATTTCCTAATTCTCTACTGAGGACAACAAATTTTTTCTAAATAGTTAAAAACAAAGTGATTTGAAAATAATTAATTGCAATGAAGTAAATAAAAATGAATAATATTTAAAAATTTAAAAAAAAGAAAATTACAAAACTATTAAATAAATTAAATAAGTAAATTAATCTAAATTTAAAATACAAATATAGAACAAACAATAATAATAATTTTTAAAGTACGAAATAAAGTAAGTAGGTAGCAACCTCCCGAATTTTGCTCAACCCTTTAAAAAAAGGCGATTTTTAAAAACCATACTTTTTTTTGTTTTCTTAAATAAGATAACAAATTTTACCTTATTTATGTTTTATATTAATACACATGCAAAATAACCAGAAAAAGGAATCCCTAAAAGAAGAAAATGAAAGAAATCAGTAAAAATAATTCAGTTTTAACGTAATGCGTTTTCGTCACGTGCGTTATAAAATCAAACTTTTAATCAATAATTCTAGTATATAAAGTTCATATTAAGGATTAAAGTTAAATGATATAAATACTTAAAACAAGTGGTCAGATATGGCCTAACAGCGCCAAATTAAATGTTTGAAAACTTTTTAAACGTAAAAATGTTTTCCTGTGAGTTATATTAGTGTTCCACTTTCGATTTTTACTAAAAATTACGATCTCATTGACGATAATTTCGCAATCGCAATTTTAACAAAATGATGATATATTCATATCTAGACATAAATCAATTTCTTTCCATATGATTAAAGTTCAAAATCACAACAAACAAAGAATTCAAGAGAATATTATATATATATATATATATATATATCAATCCTGATCGAATAGCAGTTTTTAATTCTCCAGGACTGAAAAGAAAATTTAGGGTGCGTGAAATGCTAAGGAAGTCTGCATCCATGGGAAGATTTAAAAATCATATTATTACTCAATAAGTATCAATTGTAATTATTTTCTTTGGTAATTAGCAGCTAATATTTTATAAAAATTAAAAAAAAAATTAGAAGATTTTTGGTTGAATAATATTCTGTAAAAATGTGAGGAGAAAATCCTACTTATATCAAATGAAAAAGATCATTTGGCCAGATTATAATTTCGAAAAGAATTAATTTTCGCCATTATTTATTTGGGTTGTATTTATTTTAACCAAGTTGAAAATCCCCTGAATCAATGAAATTTTCTCAACCCCTGCTTCAAATTTCCACATATATTTCCTAGTTTTTTACATTAATTTCATCAGGAACCTCATTAAAAAGAAAATATAAGGAAATAAATAGAGATATTTCTATTTGAATAGAAGAGGGGTGAAAGATTATAATTAAATAATCTGTTATTTATACCCCGAAAGAATTCATTGCTCCCCCCCCCCCCCGATTGAGGATTAAACGAAAATGTTCTTACAAACAACAAAATTACAGCATTAGATGTAATAACACTTTTCTTAACTTTAACTTTAAACTTTTTTAGTTACCTTTAGTCTCGAAGATTCATATCTCTCCCTTCATATCAATGTATGCAAACGTAATACTTTAACAACATAATACACTGGTGTCCAAAATTTAAGCATAATTGGTAATTAAGTAATTATTTTTAAGTAATGAAAGAAATATGAATCGGAATGTTCTGAAACTCCAGGTGTGTAAACAAAATAGTACGCGTCACATATTTTCGCGAAGAGTTTTCCCCGAAATCGAACAGGGGACCGTCAACAAATTGAAAAAGAACGAAGATCTTTTGGATAACCCTGTCAAAACTAATGTAGCAAAAGCGTTCAAACTGCACATTATGATTAATTGGCTTATTGTAATGTACTGTGTTAATTTTTACAAGGATAGCATGTATACTCGTAGAGAAATTAAGGTTTTTATAAAAACAGCCCTAAGTTTTTTGCTTATAATTTGCAGAGTTCTTAGTATAAAATAGTGTTCTTTTTTGAAAAAATGACAAACATCATTGTACACAATACCCTGTCATCAGAATTAAAAAATAATAAAAATTCTATGACAAATGAGCAGGTTTACTAAATATTTTTTTACTGCGCATGCGTGAACGCCATTAAAGTTTCATTTGCATATTATGTTAGTTAAATGTATAGAGCAACTTTTGTGAAAGTCTCAAAAACATAGCTTAAAAATTCTGAAAATTATCGTTGATAGAATGAGATCAAAATCCTTTATTCCCTAAATGAAGCAAAAAGATGAGGGGCTGTATCCATATTCCATTGTTTAGTGCCTACACAATATTGCACGTACAACTATATTTAGGTAAAACCCCTGATTTTTTTTGCTTCCTTTAGGAATAACGGATTTTGAGTTGATTCTATAGGCTCCCATTTTCAGAATTTTCAAGCTATGTTTTTGAAACTTTTACTGAAGTTGCTCTATACATTTAGCTAACACAATATGCAAATGACATTTTGATATCGTTGACGCATGCGCAATGAAAAAGTATTTACTAAATATACTCATTTTTCATACAATTTTTATTATTTTTAAACTCTGATGACAGGGTATTGTGTACAATGATGTTTGTCATATTTTCAGAAAAGAACATTATTTTATAATAAGAACTCTGCAAATTATAAGCAAAAAACTTGGAAAAATTTAGGACTGTTTTTATAAAAACCTTAATTTCTCTACGAGTATACATGCTATCCTTGTAAAAATCAACACAGTACATTACAATAAGCTAATTAATCATAATGTGCAGTTTGAACGCTTTTGCTACATTAGTTTTGACAGGGTTATTCAAAAGTTTTTCGTTCTTTTTCAATTTGTTGACGGTCCCCTGTTCGATTTCGGGGAAAACTCTTCGCGAAAATATGTGACGCGTACTATTTTGTTTACACACCTGGAGTTTCAGCACATTCCGATTCATATTTCTTTCATTACTTAAAAATAATTACTCAATTACCAATTATGCTTAAATTTTGGACACCAGTGTACTTTAACAACATAATTTAATAACATAATATGCAAACGTAAAACTTTTGCCTGAAAATTGTTTCTGATCGCGCAGCCATTCAATAGATTGGAAATCTCGTTATGCAACACCTTCAAAATAATAAAACTTTTGATAGTAACTATTAATATGCATAATTTTTGTCTGAATGTCTGTAAAGAAATTGTCTGAATTAATTTTATTTCAAAAATTTTATGAGATGATAAAATAAAATTAATACGAAACATAAATTCAAAAATCTTAAACATTTTTTTTCCAAATGATTAGACATTACATATAATCCAATTAAACAAACGCAGAAAAAAAAGTAGCTAAATATGCAAACAAAATAAGGATTTAAAACTTAATCATAAAAATGGTATGTAATTTAAACAAAATCCTTGGAAGTAACTGAATTTCAAGTTGTTTGAAACTTCGAATGTTATTCTCGAAGGTAAAAGTCACATTTGAACAGAGAACTTTATGGAAATGAATCCATCAAAATAAACATTCAAACGTAAAACTTTTGTCTGAAAATTGAGTGGTTCTCTTTTTGTTTGTGTTTTTGATAAAGGCATCGAACTTCTAATTTGACAGTTTTAGCGAGCAAAAAGGTTTTTGAAAAATCCAGAGTTTTAAATATTTTTTTTTCTTTTTACAGGATTGCAATTCCAGATATTTTCTAATAAAGAAACACACAACTCCATATCACGAGTCAATGAATGAAAATAAAGCATAAGAATCTAAAAAGAAAATGAAAGAAAAATCACATGTTAAGCATGGATTATTAGGAAGTTTAGTATCTTATTTATTTATTTATCTATTTTTATTATTATACGTTTGTTTGAAAATTGTAGAGTGCTGCATTTTTGTTTACATGTTTCCTGTACATTGTATTTATTTCTATTCAACATTTTTATCGAATAAGGAAATGAGCGTAAAACGAGAATGGAACTATTGTATGAATTCTTTTCAATATGTTACAGCTCTAATCAGTTTGCTTTTCAAATAAGTATGTTTTGAAATAAAGCTTTTATTTATTAAAACAAAATTCCTTTGAAATTTTTTTTTCTGAATATCATTTTGTTACTTTAATAAATCTAGAGTATTAAATAAACAATCTTAATTTTTTGTTTTTTCTTTCTGTAAAAAAAAAAAAAACTAATCACATGGATTGTATTTCAAAAATTTTATTAAGTAATAAAATAAAATTATTACAAAACATAAATTCTAATATCTTTTTTTTTTTCAAATGATTAAATATTACGTATAATCCAATTAAGTAAACATGTAAAAAAAAAAATCTAGCTAAATCTGCGAACAAAATAAGAATTTAAAACTTAATCATAAAAATGGTACGTAATTTAAGCAAAAATCCTTGGAAATAACTGAATTTCAAGTTGTTTTAAACTTCGAATGTTATTCTCGAAGATAAAACTCACATTTGAAAAAAGAACCTTATGGAAATGAACTCATCAAAATAAACATTTAAACGTAAAACTTTTGCCTGAAAATTGTTTTTTTCTGTTTTGTTTGTATTTCTGATAAAGGCATCGATCGTATTAACTGCTAATTCGACAGTTTTAGAAAGTAAAGAGATTTTTGAAAAATCCAGAGACCTAAATATTTTTCTTCTTTTCAAGAATTAAACTTCCAGATGTTTTCTAATGAAGCAAACACACAATCCTAATATCACGAATCATTGGATGAAAACGAAACATACGAATCTTAAAAGAAAAGGAAAGAAAAATCTTACGTTAAGCATAGATTATTAAGTACGTCGAGAAAAATTGAAGGTTTAATGTTTTATTTATTTATTCATTTTCTATATAAATATGTTTCTTTGAAAATTGCAAAAGTGCGTTGAATTTTTGTTTGTATTTTTGCTATAGCTTGTATTTATTTATTTTTGACATTTTTAGCGAATGATAAAATGAGCGCAAAACAAGAATGAAAATATTGTATGAATAATTTTTAATATGTTACATCTTTACTCAATTTTCATGTCAAATAGGTGTATTTTGAAATAAAGCTTTTGTTTAGTAAAACAAATTTCCTTTGAAGTTGTTCTGATGAATAGCTCTTGGTTTCTTTTCTATATCTATTGTATATAAAATATAAAGTCTTCCTTTTTTATTTTATTTTTTTGAATACAAATGACAGCTTTAATAGAAACAGAAATAAGTTGTATTCCTTCTAAGCTTGCTATTTTGAGGAAAAAAGAAATTTGTCTTTCCAAATGTATTCTAATTGGCATAAGGTAATTACTGGAAAATGCTAAAAATTGTTAAAATTATAATTTAAAAAGTATCAACATATTATAATTATAATGCATTTCCAATATTCAAACGACGCGACGTTAAAATGTAAACGGTTCAATGAATGTCATCAAAATTGTTTAACATATTTCGTCTAACACAGAATGAAGCTTTAATATATTTTATTAAAATAAAAAATACCTAGTATGTTTTAACAATGAAGTGAAAAAATAGCCCCATTAATCATAATCTGATATTGGATTTTCATATGGTCACAATTTCGGAATGAATTATTGGCTCAACTTGATTAATGAGCGAAGAAATAAATTCAATAAAGGTATTAAATGGTTTCACACATCTGAAATGGCAAAAATGAAAGTAAACAGCATTTAATCCACCATAAAATAAATAAATAAACTTTTCTCTCTATCGTTTATTTACCCTTGTTTCTAAGAATTTTATGCGTTACATATTCATTTTGACCCAATATTTATGTTTAATTCAATAAAAATACTGTAGGTGAAAATATTTGTTTATTAGCTACAAATAAAAAAAGAATTTTTGAAGCATACCATTTTCCTAGCTGTGCAATGTAAAAGAAAAAAAAAATCGGTAAAGTTACTGAGTTTTTTCTAGGAAACTGAGATTCCTAACGTTTTTTATGTAACGGTAACAGCAAAATTTATGCAACCGATTCTGTTACATGAATTTTTGCTGTTACCAATACATAAAAAGTTTTAGGAATCCGAGTTTCCTAGATTTTTTTACAGTGTAGATAAATTCCCCCCCCCCCCAAAAAAATGCAAGATTTTATTTAATTTTTTTTATAAGAATATATTTTTAAAAGTTATTTTAAATAACTTTCAGCAAGGGTTTTTACAACAAATATTATATACTTGCAATTAATGCATGGTGTTGCAATTTGGGTACCATTTTAGAAAATCCAAAATGCTGAAAAATATAAAAGTGATAATTTGTTCAGCATTTTTTTCTTTAATGTATTCCCATTAAGGATCAAATTATTTTTTAAAAGCAAAAATAAAAAATCATGCGCTAAGGGATTAATCTACGAAATTATAATCACAAACGAAAATATATAAATATCTCTTTCCAGATATGCATGATTCCGAAAACAGTCCTTTACTTCACAAAACTAAGAAAATAATATATTTTCAAGATTTAAAGAAGTATTTATAAGAACAAAGTTTCTTTTGCTGCCACTGATTTTCGGAAACCTTTTTTTTTAAAATAGTTTTTATAAGGTATTAGTTAGTTTACTTAAACAAGAATATAGAATTTTAGGAGGCTATGAATTCTCAAAGAAAATATTTTAAAGTTCAATAAATGAGCCATTCTATGAGAAACTGACAAAATATCTCGCATCTGATGCCTACATAAATATTAAAATTTCACAATGTATTATCTATATATCATAACTTATAAGTTGCTAAAATAGAAATATTATACATTAAATTAAAAAATACCACCTTATATGTTCATATTAGCATGAGAATACAATAGCATTGTTAAAACAGCGGTACTATGTTGAAAAGCTGTTCACACATAATATGGAATTGCCCTTTAACAGGTTTGAAAATCTTTACATTTCAAACCCTAGACATAGTTATTTGTCTATCTTGTTGTTGAACGAAAAAATATTGGCCCGTCCTGTCCCGAAAGTTAAAATTTCTGCCAGAGTTCGGCCTGGTCCGGAAAAAAGTTAAAAATTCGGCCCGAATCCAGCCCGGCTCGACTGAATTTCTACAGAACATTGATCCTTACTCTTACGGATGAGTTCAGACCAAAAAAACTTATCTCAGTCTTTTTTTCTTTTCTTGTTTATAATCTCCATTTATGCAGAAGTACCGTAGGCTGTGATATTTACGCTTTTAATGAACTTTTGTTTGTTGTATGTAAATGTTTCAGTTATAATTAGCATTATTAATCATATTCCATGTAATCGAGACAAAAATAAAATAAAAAATGGTACATTGTAAAAGTAAAATTTCTAAGACGGAATCGCATTGGAAAGAAAAAAATACGTTCCCTTCTTAGCAGATGTAAATGTTAAATATATTTTTTTCTCGCGTATTGTTGTATTCATTTTGCATGAATGAGCAGTTTAAAAGGACTTTTCAGTTTAAAAGAAAATTCCATCATAATCATGTTTTTTTTATGTGTTTAATTCTATTTTAAAACGCCTAGTAATCTATTATTCTTTAAAAAGTATAAATTATATTGCTTAATTGTAGAATAATGACGATTTAAAAGTACATGCTTTTTTGCAAAAATTTTTGGACAAAGTCAAATTTTACTGATTTATGAACAGACTTGGTCTCGTCGAGAAAAGGATTTTCATACGGGTTGATTCAACAGCAACTGATTTTTTTGATCCATGAAGACTAGGAAGAATGAAATCAATCTCGGCTTCGTATGGAAAAAACACGTTAGGCCAGGCACAAAAAGATTAGTGACTATTCCCGGCCTGACCAAAGTCTTCAGAGGTAAGGCCCGAGCACGGCCCGGCCCGAATGCCGTTAATGGAAGTCAGCCCGAATACTGCCTGAGGCCGGGGCGGGCCGGGCTCGGGCTTCGGGCCGAGGCCCGGCCCATGTAGATCTCCACTACTTATGTATTTAATAAAGAGTCCGTCAAGTTTAGCGGCGGAATTATAGTAGAATGTCTGTAAAACAAATAATTTCGAGTATTTGGCGTGAAAAGACGAAAGATACACACGATTTTGAGGGCAGCACTTTTCCTTGGTATTTAATGAATTTAAACTTAAACAAAGAGAGTTTAATATATATGTATATATTGAATATTTATTACATATTGCTGCAGTTATTTAATTTATCCTGTAAAAATATTTTCATACATGTGAACAAATTTAAATTGAAAAAAATATTTTCATATATTTAAGTCTATTAAAAAAAGCCAGATGAAGAATGCTGCAGTTTTCAATTTCAATATCTAAGAAGTCGTTTCCATAGCAAAGTAATTAAATCAATAATGCTCAGTTGGATTCAACTTTGAGCTTGAAACAATTTTAACTAATTTAAATTCTGAATTTAGTTTACAATCGCAATTTTTGATAGCTAAATTTCGATGCAACGACACATGAATTTCTACATGACAAAATTTTAGTTAAAACAAGCTAAAACTGGCAGAACTAAATTTAAATTAAATTTATTTAAACAAATTCAATATAAAAAAAAAATTTCCTCTTAAAAGTGTTTCTGACATAAAAAAAAGTATCTTTTCAAATTATATTCCATCGCCAACCGATAAAAATTCGCCAAAAATGATATTTTCATTATTTTAAATTTCATTTTTTGCATTAATTTTCATTATTTCATTAATATTAAGGTGCCCTGGGGTAAGAACGCCACGTTAAGGTTCTACCAATTTTCACGGCTCAGTTTTAGATTGTATTTTTCAAACAAATATATGATCTGATACAACAACTCATTGACTATCTATATAAAAAAAATAATTTAACAGATATGTATTCATAAAATGTAATGGCGCGATTTCTTGACCAATGCTATTTGGCGTTATTACCCACCTATATGGATAATAACGCCATGTATGTGGGGGGGGGGTATGAAATAAGATGGAATAATTGCATGTAGATTGCCCAATTCTAAAAATACAAACTCTACAAACTTAGAAATTGACAAATTGCATTCTAAGCTATTGAAAATGTTCAATTTTTTGTGAAAGTGTAAGAAAAATAAAGGTGTGGTGTGTGTGGGGGGGAGGATGAGGCAAAAGAATATCAGACCGTGAGCTTCTTTTTGCTTAAAAAAGACCGCTTAAATAGAATTATTAGAAACATTGCACAGTTTTAACTGTGTTTTTTTGAATCAGTATTTAGGATGTAGCTCGGCCCCTGTAGGGAATCAACCGGGGTATTAATGCCAAGGATTGGCGTTATTACCCCGGTATAGTTATTGCATTGTACATTTTAAATTACAAATTATCTCGAGAAGATATCCAAAATCTTCAACAACATTTTGAAAGTCCATGAAATTCACTACAAATTTATGTAATTAACAAAGTATTTCTGGATAAAAAAAATAGTCTTCACATCACAAAACGTATCTCGCAAATTTTAGATCAAGCGTTAATTTTAGTTGCTTGTACAAACAATAAAACCTAAAAATGAAACAAATTAACTTGAAGCTGTTTTTTGCGATTTATATGACTCAAAACCCTTCTGCGCAGAGCACATGGGTGTCATTTACCGGATTATTTCATAATTATGCATAATATAGCACTTGGCGTTATTACCCCGCCTGGCGTTATTACCCCAGACCACCTTAATAATTTTTTCATTATTATTATTTTTTAAACTCTATCGATGTTCCGCCCCAAATCTTTTTTTATAAACATATATTTCGTCAAGAAACTAACATTCTGCAGGTTTTTCAGAGACCTTTTTCGAAAGTGCCCGTTTCAAGGCCATTCCATGTAAAACATACAAAATACAAAAATTATGCTTACATAAACAACTATATATACTGACTTAAAGGTTGATAAATAATAAATTATACATTAAACATAAAAAACCTCTAATTTTTTATGTTAGCATGATTGTTTTATTTTGAAATTAAAACAACAGAAATATGCAGAAAATTTGTTGGTCACGTGATATGGAAATGACTCAAATATGTTTAACGACACACATGAATGAAACAAGTCGAAAATTGCACGTCAAACGTAGCAAATGATGTGCGTTCATGCTATAACGAAATTTTGAAAATATTCAGGACTTGATATAATACTTGGTGTAGTTTAGATCTTGGTGTGGCCCTGTAAATGCTATCCGTTGCTTTTTTTTTTTTTTTTTTTTTTTTTTTTTTTTTTTTTTTTACAGTGGAAATAGCTACTAGTAAACCTGGGCAACTTATATCAATTTCATAAAATAATTAAAATGTGCCCAAAATGATTATTCTTTTTATACCATTATGTAATGGAATACTTTTGTGAATCCCTGTAAATTAATAAAAAATATTCTTTGCACCACAGATTGTACATATTTTATATTTGAGTATATACTTCATAGATGCTTATCAATTTAATTATGTTCGAAACAGCACTTCAATCATTTTTTTTTCATTGGCCGTAATGTAATGGAATACTTTGGATTGTCCCTTTAATTAAACTATGCATCCGATTCCGACTCAACAAAATTTTGCAGCAATCATATATTATAAATTTCCAACAATTAGGTGGGTAGTTTTTGATTTGTTATACGCGGATAGACAAACAGACGGACGGACTGAACGACGACTATACACTGGTGTGCAAAATTTAAGGACGAGTCCCAAAATGTCAATTTTCGAGGGATTTTCAAGCGATAATTTTCAAGTGAATATTCAAAAGAAAGTAATATAACTCGAATAATTACTATCCCTGTATAACAGCAAGTACATATAACACCTCATTCAAGTCACACATGGTCACAAAAGTCACAGTCACTACGGCAAAACGTCTCTTTTATGAGTCTCAAATGACTACTATATGTGACTCCACTGACAGGTCACTGCGACAACTGCTTTCTGTCGAGTCACCAGGTGACTTCAGAATGTCATTTTATTGAGACTCTCATGTGACTGTCATTTGGAGACTCAATTTAAAAGTCATTGTGAATGTTGCGTTATGATAAATCATCAAATAATGTCACATTAAAGTCACATGGTGACTTTCTGTCACAAGACTTTGTCAAATGGTGACGGGGACCCTACTATGAAGTAACCACTGTGAAAAGTGGTGAAAAGTCACCATGTGACTTTAATAGGACATTATTTGGTAATTTATCATAATGCAACGTTCACAATGACTTTATATTGAGGTCACACGAGAGTCTTAATGAAACACTGAGCTCGACATATAACAGGAGATCCGGCTTCCTATTTCCCAAGGTTAGCTCCCGCGGTCAGCGCGGATGAATACAGTGACGGCACTTTTAGCTGAGTTTTGGTTCGTATACTAGGCAGAAAGCGCTGTTTCGCTCATTGCCTACTATGTGAGCAGTTTATTTATTTTCTAATTTCTTTTAATTTTCTTGATATAATTATTAACCATATATCATGGTGAGCAGTTGTTCTGCTTACGACTGTAAAAACCGTTGGACAAAAGAGGGAAATTTGCAATTTCACATGTAAAATGCCCTTTTTTTTACTCCTATGCACATGTTAACCAGCCACAAGTGTGATACAGTCGAACCTCGTTAATGTGAATCTCAAGTGGTATCGAAATTTTGTTCATATTAACAGTAATTCATGTTATTAGTATTAAACATTTGTATTCATTTTCGTAGGGGACTGTAAAAACAGTTTATGTTAAATGTAATCCACGTTAAACGTGTTTTTGTTAACGAGGTTTGACTATGTGCAAACTTTGTGAATGATAATTTTTTGTTTTGATTTATTTTAATTTCAAGTATCATTTTTTGTCTAGTGTTTAATACAAAGATTACTAAAATACTTATTGGAAAATATTTTGAGAAAATGCTTTAACATATATATTGGATAAATATTTAATAAAAATACATAAATATTTAAATTAATATTTAGTTAGATAGTTGGTGTAAAACATTATTCCATTATTGTTATTATTATTATTATTATTATTATTTTAATGTATCATCGTAATTCTATAAATTCATTTATTGTAACAATTATTGTTATAATTTTTTAGATGCATTTTAAAATTTTCTGAAAAATAGTGTATAATTATCGTACAGCTTACTTTTTAATTTAATATTTTCACGTTCATAAATTTATCGTTTATCTATAAAAATGGTATTATGTGTATATTTGCACCAAATGATTAACAATAGACATGTCATTGAACATCAAAATATAGGGAAAAGTGGGGCACATGTGAACAACTTTTTACACTTTTTATTTCTCAAAATTTTTATGAGCTATTGAAATATTATTGCTAATATTGATATATATTGCTAAAATATTAACATATTACGCGGGGGGGGGGGGGGCGGGGGATATTGAATATTTGGAACAGTCTCATAGTTTTTAGGATAACTGCTTCCTCTTCCCTTTAGATTTTGTTTTACGGCGATAATAATGCGCATTGAAACTATGAAAACATATGTATAAATACATTTATTCTATTAAAAATTACCTTATGTTTTAATACTTCTGAAATTTTTGTGTTACTTAAAACCCCTTGATTAAAATTTGAAGCTTTATTTTGTTGAAATTAATTTGTAAATTGTTCTTTAAAGCTATAAACATAATGATAAAAACAAAGCATTCTTTCGTTCAGAAATGATAAAATAAAAATACATATTCGGATAATAAAAAAGCCGGATAATTAAATGCCAATTTCAAAACAACATTATCTGCCGATTTCGAATGGATGTGAAAGATGGGGTTTATAAACAATTTAATTAAAAATATTTCTGCTAAATAAGTACTAATCGGGTAGTTCCTGTTCTTATAGATCACTTACTCTCATTGTTTTTATAATTTACTTAATTAGTGAAGAATAAATTGGGATAATAATAAAGAGATTTCTCCTATGTCTAACATTGAAAAAGCGGACTATTTTTTCTCTCTTGCCTACTATGCTTCTCCGGGTTGTAATTCGGCTAGCAGACGACTGACCGCAGAGTCGGACCTCCTGTTATATGTCGAGCTCAGTGTAATGAAACGACATTGTACATTCACCTGGTGACTCGCCACAAAGCAGCAATCACAATGACCTGTCAGTGGAGCCGCATATAGTAGTCATTTGAGACTCATAAATGAGGCGTATGGAATTTTCTATTTTTTGTTTCACCGTAGTGACTGTGACTCTTGTGACCCTGTTTGACCTGAATGAGATGTTATATGGACTAGCTGCTATGCAAGAATAGTAATTATTCGAATTATATTACTTCTTTTTGAATATTCGCGTTAAAACTATCGCTTGAAAACCCCTTGAAAATTGGCATTTTGGGACTCGTCCTTAAATTTTGCACACCAGTGTAGGTGCTATGTATTTATATAATTACGAACGCACCTAAAAGCAGTACTGCTATTACCATAAAATCACTATTATTTTTTTACTGTTGGATATGTAAATTCAGTTACGCAGAGGAAAATGTTTATTTAGAACTAATAGCATAATTACCAGTGTGAGAAAACTGATTGATGCATTGCAAGTCTCAATACTTTCGTTACTTGTATTTTTTTTAAATATTTGAATCGTTAAATAACGTCATTATCAAAACAAATTATTTTAGTGATCACTATAATAACTAAAAAGTAATTTCTTTATATTTTTTCTGAATATATTGATCATACTGATTTTAATTCGATAGCAATAGCAAGAGTATAAATAATTATAAAAGAAGAAATCTTGCTTCTTGAACTGCGTTCTTTTTATACAATGCATTTATCGAACGTGATATAATGAAGGGAGATATACCGCGGATAAATAAAAAGGAAAAAGAAAATATAGGATTTTTGGCAGAACATTTTTTAACTCTCTTAGATAAGAAAGAAATTCAGAGAGCGTGGAATGTTTTTAAAATATCACTTTTATGATATGCTTGAAGAGCACCTTGACTTTTTATAATTTATTTTTGCTCAGTATTTTTTTTAATGCTGATGTAATATTATGCAAATTATTTATTCTGAAAGAAATACATAGATTTATTTGCATTACATTTTTTTTGAGGGGTAAGTCTAAAACGAAAATATTTTTTAAAATTATTAATGCTTTCTGAATATCTTACAACAAAATCATACCCCCCCCTCCCCCCCCCAAAAAATAATAAATAAATAAAATAAATAAATAAAATAAAAAATAAATAAATAATAATAAAAATAAAATAAATAAGTAAAAATAAATAAATAAGTATTTTTAGTATGAAATACTGTATATATGATATCAAGACATATTAACGCATTAAGCAATAAATTATAAAACTATTTAGTTTAAAATATAAATTTCAAATTGAAACATACTGAATTCAACCAGATAAATTTACTGGATGTAGAAAAAAAAAGTACAAAAACGTTCACTTGTTTGTTTAATGGAAATTTCCCTTTTATCGTTGAATTTAAGTTAGTGATAATTAAATTGGTGTTTTGAAGGAATTTGTTATTTTAGATTTCTATTTGCAAACCTAAATTGCTGGTTTCGGAGCAATTTCGGAAAGTTCTTTTTAGGGTTTCGTTCATCTGCCAAACACTGTACTTCTCTGTCTTCTGTCTGTCCGCCGTAGAAATCGTACACAAAAACTGTATGAGTCAGCGACTTCAAATTTTGTATATTCACAGCTGAATACCTCGTTTCATATGACAAATCATATAATTTTGAAAAACTATATTATGTTAATTAAATTATTTTTTTCAGTCTCATCCGTTCATTTTTGCTATTTAAAAACAGAAGCTTAATTTGAATGTTTTTATGTGTAAACATCATGGCATGGAAGTAAAGCATCTCGCTAGTAAACAGAAGGTTCTTTGTTCGATCCCCGATACGGGAACTTGAAATTTTCATGTTAAGATGGATTTAATAAGAAGAAATTTTGTATTTTTGGCCAATTTAAGTGTTTTTATTATTAGGTATCGTTCATTTAACATTCATATTATATTTTTCTTTTTTTTTTTTAATTCAATTTTCTTTCTATTAAAAAACAATCTTTTGCGATTTATTAATGATTTAGCAATTTTATTTTATTTATTTATTTATTATTATTTTTTGCTTTTAACAATTAAAAAGTTTTTTTTATATCTCCGCTATATTTTTTTATTTCGGATTTTCAAAATATTTAGAATTTTGATTTTATTAGAATGATTTGGTTAGAACATTTTTTATTTGATTTAAATAAACAACTTCCTTTTATATTTATTTTTAAATTCAATTTATTGGCGCGTAAGAATTTAATAATTATAAATTAACAACCTGCATTTATTGATTGAATAAATTGTTTTGAAAAAAATAAATAGACGAAATCCTGTGTGCGATCTGCGATCTCACTTACCCATTTGTTTCTGTAATCTATGATATCATTTTTTTGTTTAAAACTAATAAATTAGTATTTTTAGCATTATTTTATTTCGGGAATGAAGAGTTTATGTTGACATTCATGGAACTTTGAAAGTTTATGTATCTTTTTTCTTCCTTTATTTCTGATTTTTTAAAACTTAGTTATTGTTTGGTATTTAAGTCATATTGTGATAATAAAAATACAGTTGTAAAGAAATGATTTTCTATTCCAAAAAAAAAAAAAAAAAAAAATACTTATGCGATAAATTTGTGCGAAAATAACTTTTAAAAAAATACAGGGTGTTTATAAAGTCCCGGACCCATTTTGATGTTTAATAACTCATAAAATAATAAAGATAGATTAAAATTAATAACATAAATGGTTAGATAGACTCAAAAAGTTTCATGACCCTTGTCAATGAACTTCCACGTCCGTCCCCTTCGTCGCACGGAGAATATCAAGTTGATAGTCAATTTGACGCCACGTAGCGGCAAGCATGTCGGCATCTACAGAGGATATTGCAGTTGTAATTCTTGCTTTTAAGTCATCAATGTTCCACACTTTCCTCCTGTAAACACTGTAATTAATCCCCAAAGGAAAAAGACCAACGGCATTATACTAGGTGATCTGGGTAGCCAACTAATTGGACCTCTTCGTCCAATCCATTTTCCTGGAAAATGGTCATTCAAAGAAGTACGAACGATGGTACCTTTTAATTGGTTGAATTCCGCAACTTACTTAATTTTATTCGTTTCCTGATTGGTCCAAGTTTAATGCCCAAAAATGTAATACTTCTGTTTTTTATTTTATTCGTTTTCTGATTGGTCCAAGTTTAATGTCCAAAAACTGAATACTTTTGTTACCACAATAACAAAAAAAGTATTAAAAACTTTCAAAAAAATTAATAATTTAAAAACAAACTGTGATAGAGGTTTCAAACAAATTTCATTAAAAAGTGCATTTTTTTTCTCTACGCAACAGTGTAAAAATTTAAAATGTGCGATGTTAAGAAGTTGAAAAATTTGCAGTTCCAAAAATTGTAAAGCTGAAATTTCACTTAAAATTTGTTTGCGATGGGTCTAGGAATATTAATGTTTAATCCATGTCGTACGTAATATGAGGCGTTTAGAAGTCAGTCTGATTAACTCCATCAAATAAAAATGCACATTTTAAACAATTAAAGTTGTCTATCTTTAACACACTTTTTTTTAAATCATTGGTCTAGGAATATTAATGCACGACGTACGTAATATATGACTCGTTATAATCATCCTAAAAATAATGTTTATTATTATTATTAATTTAAATATAGAATTATTTATAAGTCTTTAAAATTTGTGTCTTTGAAAATATCTTTTCCCAAATACTCGTTTTAATTTGTTAAATTATAATTTGTTTTTTCTTTATAGGTAGTACAGCTTTTGGAATAATAAAGGAAACTAAAAGAAAAATATCTTGGATAAATAAAGGGAAAAGAAAAATATGGAATCATTGGGCAGAAGATCATTCAACTCTCTTGGGTATGAAAGAAAATTAGAGAGCGTGAAATGTTTTCCAAGTGTATATTTATGGAACGCTTGAAGACTATCTTATTTCTTTTTTTATTTATGAGGATTTTTTATAATTTATTTCTTATTCAGGTATTTATGGTTAATGTTATAAAAAAACACTTTCACCTTCAATGAAACATTTATGCTTACTAGCCTTTCAAATATGTTTTCGATTTAATAGGGATATGTGATAATAAGTTAAAATATTTTAAGTATCATACTCAGTATTATATCACCAAAATCTGAATAGATATAAGGATGATTCTAAAAATAAAATATTGTTGTAATAAAAAATTACCATTTTAAAATAATACCACTTAGTATAATTTAAAAAAATGTACCAGTTTATAAATTTATAAATTTGATTACTTACGTATAATTTTAAACAGAAAAAAAGAGCGAGAGAGAGATTTAATTTAAATCATTTTTTATTGTGAGGTGGGAGTAAGTAAGTAAACTTTGTGACCAGTATTATTGTTCGAATTTTGGATAAAATATTTTGCTTGAAATAAATTAAAAATAATACATTTCTTTTTTTAAAGTTTCAACTATCTTTCAAGATTTTCAGTATAATTTTATGTTAAATCAAAGTGAACATGAGATGAAGTTCTATTTTTTAAAATAAAACAAGTTGGAAATTGCACGTGAAGCGTAGCAAATGGGATATGTTTCTTACAATAACGAAGTTAAAAAAAATATTCAGATCTTGCTGTTATAATAGACAGTACTTCAGATGTAGTATTAGTGGTCGAAATCTTGTTTGGATACCTGTAAATATACAGGAAGAAACTTTTATTACGCATCAGCAATGTATATCATATTCATAAAATGCGAAATAGTTAATATATTTAACACACGACCGAAACAATGTTTTCCCGTATAGCATTATGTAGTGGAATACTTTTGTGTGGCTCTGTAACTTAATAATAAATATTCTTTGCATCACAGATTGTACAGAATGTATATTTTAAATATATATATATATATATATATATATTTCTTAGGTTCATGTATTCTACTATATTCGAATGAGTGTAACACCATTAAATTGCATTTGCAACATTTTCCCCCATTGACCGTAATGTAACGGAATACTTTTGATTGTTTCTGTAATTGATCTATGCATCCGATTTTCATAAAATTTGAAATGACTCAACAAAATTATGTGATAATTATGTATTTTAAATTTCAAACGATTCGGATGGGTAGTTTTTGCGTTGTTATATGCGACGGACGGACCATTTTTTTTCGCAAAGAGAAATCATTTCCCAGATCTGGGACTTGGTGTATGACTACACGCACTTTTGACCTATTTGTAGAAAAGATTGTGCAAGGTTGACAGTCTTGTTGAACAATTACATAGTAGGTTTACAATGCTTTGGTAGTATTGTTTTCACATATTTTCCATATCATATCTCAGCTTGTAGTCAAATCTCCTTCTTGAAATTTTTTGTACATAACTCTACTACACTATATTATCATAGGCCAAAATTTCAGATTTTTATCTCGTGCCCTACCAGAGATATCAAAGCCTAAAAAGTGCGATTTTTGAAATTTTTGACGAATTTCGGAATTTTTTCGCAAAGAGAAATTAACTCCCAGATCTGGGACTTGGTGTATGAGTACATGTACTTTTGACTTATTTGTAGAAAAAATTGTGTAAGGTTGACAGTTTCCCTTGCATGAAAATTTTCCTCTTGCAAACGGATAGATTTTGAAAAAAAAACGTACAATTTGTGCTAAAATTTCACCTGTAAAAATTAATTTTTAAAAATTTTTCTTACTTTGTATATTTAGCCTATTTTATCCTGAACAAAATGCTGCAAACCCCATTTTAATTGGGAAAATAGAATATGAGATATTTACAATTTTGCGTATCCTAGTATCTGAGAAAATCGCTGCACACGATGAAACAAAGATGGCCGCCATGCACAAACAAAAAATAGTAGAATTAAAATAACGGTCATTTTGAACTTCCATCATGTTAGGGTTGTTGTACAAAAAATTTCAGATTTTTTAAAAATAGTCGAGTGACCTGTGCTGGACCACTTGAAATGGATTGACCCTGAAGTATCAAGTCCGGATGAGGCGTGATTTCTTTGAAAATTTACTTACACTGTAAGAACTTTTTCCGTTAAAAGACGGAAATTGTGCAGTCAATCTAGATGTCAGTACTAAATCCTTTTTTTAACGATATTTTCTCCGCAAATTCCGTGAAAACGTCCGTTTTTTTTCCACAAAATATTTACATTTTTTTCATATTTCCGTATTTAAAAATTTTCGTTTGAAAGACAGAAAAAAAAAAAAAAATCAAAGACAAAGTTGCTTGTTTCATTCCTTTCATTCTGCATTTTTGAAGGACACGTTAACATCAAAGTCAAAATACCTATATTTAATTAATCAACAGTGAAGAAATACACTTATCCCCCACGGGAATCGAGCTAGAGAATTGTCCTCTCTGAACTTGTCATGCTTTATCATTACGCTAAGGTTACGCAATCTTATGTTTTTAAATATTGATAATTACTTCAAGCAAAAATAAGATGTTAAGCAAGAGATTTATTTTTGTAGATTTAATATCTTTCTATTGAGTGTAACGTTCTAAATGTTTTATGCATTTTTATCCCTTAATTTTGCATACTTAGTTTTTTAATTTTATGCTTTATAAAAGATAAATTTTAATCTTTAAAATATTACATGTATGAAAGATTATATATTAAGAGTAATGTTACCTTCTTTTTTCTCAAGTGTTTTAAAATTTTATTGTAATATTATTTATATATATTTATTTTTTACTAGCGGCCTTCGCCCGCTACGCTGGTCGGTTTATCTAAAGAAATCTTGAAGAAGTAGTTAGATAAGGTTCAGACATACATTAAAAAAAAAAAAAAAGCAAGTCGATCATTCAAAAAACGTTGGGAAATATCAAATATTTACTGTAATTTTTTAAGAAAAACAAAGTTTCGAAAAAAAAAATTAAATCGAAAAAAAAATTACACTGACATATTAATGCAAGGAAATTTTCCCAGAGAGAAAATTCGCCTTGAATACAATATTTCAAATTCTTTTAATTGCTTATAGGCGTTAATGCCAACATAGTGAAAAAAAATTCCATGCTGGGAATCGAACCCGGGCCATCAGTATGGCGCACTGACGTTCTACCGACTAAACCACATGGAACGACAGCCAGCTTGAAACTTTCTCATACTTAAGTAGACTGGCGAAAACATAACGCGTTTTAAAATCGCACAGTGACATCTATTGGATTTTATATGTACTAAAAAACGTTATGTACTAAAAAACGTGAGCAGCGCACCTAATAGTTTCTTTTGTTTCTTTTTGTTACTTTTTTGTCTGTTGTCCGATTTTGATGAAACAAAGCCTATACACTGCCCGGGAGTGTGCATTCTTCATTAGTGAAAACCGCATAAAAATCCATTCAGTAGTTACGAAGATAACCTCGAACAAACAGACAGACAGACAGACAGACAGACAGACAGACAGACAGACAGACAAAAAATTCAAAAAATTTTTTTTTGTGTTTCATTGGTTTTCTTTTATCGCCCTGACTCCATTTTTGTCAATTATCTTCAATGTACAGACACACCGGGTCCTACTGTTTTATTATATGTATAGATTTATTTTTGAAAGGATACTAACATATTTTTTTCAAACTTGCATTTTAACAAATTATTTGTCTGACGACATACTGCAAATTCAATAAAAATAGTTACTATAGGCTATTAAAACAAATTTCCTTTATTGCTTATTATAAATCAGACATATGTGAATTTTAAAATAATTTCATTTTTATGTTCTAGATTTTTTAAAAAGTTTCATGCGAGAATATATTAAAGTGAATAGATTTTTAAAAAATATTAAAATTAAATATATTCTTTTTTCATTGCAAATTACTATTTCATTATAATTATATGATTTCAAAATAATACTTGACTTATTAGCATATTTTTCTAAAAGTCTGTAGGAGATTTTAAATACTCTGCAGATATTTAAAAAAATATACTATAAGTAAGTCAAATATTATTTTAAAATCAGAATAAAAAATGTAACTTTCTCTTTTAACTGTCTCAAACTTAAATAAATTAATTAATAAGATTTTTTTTTAATATCGTAAAAAAATGTTAGCTTTTTGTTATTAAAAGACAGAAAGAAAAGAAAGAAAGAAAAAATATTATAGCAAGTTGTTTAAAAATACATTCTATAGATGGTGCAATCGCTTTTATCGGTAAAAAAAAAAAAAAAAAAAAAAAAAAAAAAAAAAAAAAAAAAAAAAATCAGAACTATTTAGTAAATATTCGGGAATGATTGAATATATTTTCATCATAGAATCACATTTATCTAATATAGGAGTTTCATTGAAAATAATATCACTGTAAGACAAGGATATAAATAATTAATTACTCCATTTTCCAAAAAGGACAACTATTTCTACGGAACATGTATTGTTTTAAAAGCAATAAAGAAATATTTTGTAAAATTAATAAAAAAACTTGATTTATACGGATTTATACACTGTAATCTCAAAATATCAATTACGGGTATTGTGTTGTTTCCTTCCTATTCCAGAAAATTTTACGGAACATTTTATGTATATTGGCGATTTTTTTTTACAGTATGGTTATTTAAAAAGTATTCAAGAAACATCAAATTAAACAGTTTCTCTGAAAATAAAATTTTCAAGTAAAAAAAAAATCACAATGCAGTTTTAATGCACTTCTTTTTTCGTCATTCTATTTCTTTCATTTTATTTACAATAGGTACTAAAAGATGAGGTAACTTTTACTGGCCATTTAAACTTTTAGTTTCAACTATTGAACATTTATATAGAAATAGTCTTGAAATAAATACTTTCTTGAAAGGCAGCAGAAAATGAAAAGCAATTTTTTAAAGAATAATCTACTTTAGTGAATTGCAGATTGCAATAGATGACCATGTGCATTAATGGACTGTGAATTTATGTAGAATGTTTATATATATATTTTCGATTCTATTGTTGATTTCTTCTTTATAAAGATAATGTAGCTACATATATATTATGTAATGACAATACTATATATTTATTGTATGCATTTATAAAGCATTATATTTTACGATAAAATCTTTTTTAGAGTGAAATCTACACTAAATTTTTAATTCATGTTATTTTTACAGATCCTAAATGCATGGAATATGTCAGGTTAAAACCATATGTGGCATCATCAAGTTACAAACATAGCACGTGATATGATACAGGAATGCGAGAAACGACCTTTTGGCATAAAAATGTATTTCCCTTGCTGTTTAAATCGTAAAATAAAATTTACACTTTGAAGTATATAATAATTTATAGGGATATAATATCTTTAATCTCCATATAATAATTTATATGCAGTATATAATAATAACTTTGGAGTATGTAATATTTTTTTCTATGTACTCCATTCGTAATTTCAAAATTTTCGTTATGTTTCGCTGATTATTATAGAAATTACTTTGGAAATCCAACAGAACAAAGAGTTTTGCAACTAATGATAGATTTTTAGGAGAAATGTATTGTTTAAAATTTTTAGAAATGGAATGAACCTTTTCTCTATCATGCTGACAGTGATGCATAAAGCGATATATTGGGTGGCTATTAAGAAAGTCACAGTAAACATTTTATTGCGCCTCATATGTATTTATAAACAACTACATTGTATTTTGGACTATTAAATAAATGACCTTTTTTATGTATTTCTGAAATAAAAACACTATTTAATAGTTAAGAGAAACTTTAGTTTAACTTTGAAATATTTTTTGTGAGAATAACTTTAATTTAACCAATTCTGTATTAGCCCCTTGTGTAAATCGCCATCTAAATCCACGTTACTTCCTTTGGTTTTTACCATGTTTGTACTGCACGAGGCCGTAGTCAAGAACTTAAATATTTAAAAAAAATAGTTTGAATAGATGAAAAGACAAAAATGTATTTTAGTGTTACCTTTGACGTTACCGGAACCCTCTTCACCTTTCAAATGCATTTTTCTGCAAAAGAAAATTGTATTAAATTAGATGAATGTGATATACAAAATAATAAAAATATTTTTTTTCCAAAACTAAATAATCGTTAACATAAAAAATATTTCCCAGTATTTAAAGAAATAATACTTATTAGCTAAAACTTATTCATTGACTTTCTTTAAGTATTTTCAACTATTAAACCACTGCAAAATTATAACCTCTATATTCAGTGCTGTGCAGTTCAGTCTAATTTCATATATATATCTTCATTCAAGCGATGATCGTCTAACTTATAAGACGGTTTTTGTGAATGGAATAATGCCGTTTATTGGTATAAACAAATCATACCAACTTTATAACAATGTATTCTTGATAATTTCGCCACATGTTACGTATAATTCGGTGTATAAACAGCAATTCAAATAAATCAGCCAAAAAGCAATCGAATTTTACTTATTAAATAAAATTTCTGTTTCGAAACAGATTTATTTTAACGTCGGTTTATATGCCAAAAAGTGCAGTGTACTTACAAGAATAATCTTACAAGAAAAAAAAAAACCAAATTATTTATTCATTTTCAATCTTTCATAAATCAGAGATCGAAATTATTGACTAATGGGAAAATAGTAAAATGGGAAAATAGTATAATTTTCTAAATTTAGCGTCTTTGTTAAAGCATCTCTATTATTAAAGCTAAACATATAAAAAATACATAAAAAATAATTTTAATTACCATTTTTTAGAAATCGCTGTCATTTTTTTATTTGTCAAATCTAATAAATTCACACATTGATGTGAAATGCAAGTCAAGTCATAGTTAATACGATTTCACGTTTTGCTTAATGTTGAAATTGAACTTTTAGTTGTTTTACAATACTTTTTTCAAAAATATTCTATACACTAAGCTAGCATTTCGTCTATTAATTTAATTACTTGTGATTTTTTTTATTTTATTCTATAAAGAATACACATAAATTTTTTTTGGAAGTAATGTGAAAATTAAATAAAACATGAAACTGATAATAATAGTTACAAGCAAACATCTTACACATAAAAATAATTTTAACACTGAAAATATGCTTTATATATACGGATTTAATAAATAATAAATTGAAATCAGGGGAATGTGGAGGTAATAAGATACATGAGTATTTCTTTGTCAGTAAAATATAGCGAAGTGTGAAATAAAGTGAAGCTATTTGATAAGTCAAAATAAAGAAATATACAATACATGCGATACATGCGATACATAAAAAATTGTAACATTTTTATTGGATAAGTAAGAATAATTTAAAAGAGTAATTTTAGAATATTTTGACTATTGTTTTAAATGCATATTTAGTGCTGTTTTTTTACCTCATCTTACTACTCTAATTTTTTTTATATTTATATTAATTGTTTTACCTCATGAGCTTTTTTATAGATGCATTTCTCCGCCTCGATGTAGATTGCGCACTTTCAGGACCCGTTGTTGATGAGCTTTCGTCTTGACGGGCTGGCTGAATCAACTTCATTTCGACCTGTTCGTCAGCTTCAGCATACTTGCCTCTGTATTAGAAAATTATGTAAAAAAATTATTATTAAAAAGAAAGTATGAATGACATAATAAAATATTTTAAATTATTCCTATAATTATTTAATTGTTATAATGCAATTAAAAGAGATAAAGTACAATTAGAAATTGAAAGGAAAATACATTTAGACAATATTTTCTTTGAATTATTTTCTATTTTGGTAGTGGAGTTCAGCGTTGTTGTTTGTTGTTGAGTTAAGCATACTATATAGTAGGGATTTTATCAGCAGTTTTCTATAGCAAATCGAGATGATGCAGCGGTCAGAACAACTATGCCGTTGTGTCGTCTCCTACGTGAGAGGTATAGTATTTGTGAATGGGTTCCAATGCCATCCCATAGGGAGATTTTGACGAGATTTTGACGAGGCTATGTCATAATCTTCAGTTTTCTTATGTAATACACCTTTTCCTTTTGAAGTAACTTTTCACCGTTGGCGTTATAAAGTGAAAATAAATTCACGGTGTTAATCTCATATAGATTAGGTTTTAGAGATGATTTTGTCAAAACTTGGTGTGTTAACTCGGTTTTTAAGAGAGGAGACAAATATGTGTTATTTAAATATTAATAACGCCCATAACAGCTCAGGAAATCGCAGCTTAGAAATTTGAGCCTTTAGCAACCCCTTCCTTCTCCCCGTTTGTTAAAAGAAAGACAAAGAAAATAGAAGGTATTTAATTTGTTCTCAACAAATACAGAGCGTGACTTACTTCTCTGCCCCCTCTTTTTTTTCTAAAACTTTTTCATTTTCGGAGGCCGTATGGATGAAAATTAGGTGGAGTTTGGACAGATAAAATTACTGAGATGCTAATATATTTCAACCACAACCGAAGATATGCTTTAATATTCCCTGTTTTAGATGTGTGAAAGTGTGTTTCAGCAGTTCTCAGCATTATGACTGACATTTGAACTGTTAATATGAAAGAGGTGCGTTATTCAGCAATTATCCGCATATCGCTCTGTAATGTGAACTGTTGCAGTGTGTAGTTGTCCCAGTTAAGTCGTGGCGATATTACTTTATGCCTGTTAATAATTTTTGAAAAAAGCTCCACAAAATATTAACTGAGAATATGTTTTAGTGCTTATCAATTTTTTTTTTTACAGTTTGAATTGTTACGACGAGTAGGTATTATCCACGAGCAGCGGCAAAATACTTATATGTCTGATGATTTTGAAGGACAGTACTATAAATGACAGAATCTGCTCGTAATTTTTGAAGGATAGTGTTATGACATGAAAGTATAATCCCTACTAGTTGGATTTAATGAACATGATGTTATATAAATATTTAAAGATAACTATACATAACTTAGATAAGGCCATCTAAAAATAAGTCATTATTACACTACATACATATATTTTAATACCATAAGTAATAGAAAATTACTTTAAAATGTTAAAGATGATTTAAAATTGCTGTTATTTATGTTAGAATTTTGAACTTAAGATAGTATAAAGTATATCTGTGTTAAAATCAATTGTGTTACAAAATGTTATATTATTTAAGACCATTTCTATTTTATAAAATTTAGTTACATCTTAAAATGTAATATATTGCAAAATAAACAATGAATGCATTAAAATTTTATTTTATGGAGTTTCATATGATCATTAATAATTTAACTTTTAAGCCTTTTTAATTTAATTGCTTATGTTTTCGAAAGAAGAAATATCAGTAATTAGGGTAAGTGTACCAGTTGTAGGCCACCAGTTTTCAAAGTTGAAAAACAAGTTTTCTAGTCACCCCTGTCTGATAACAAAATAACTGCTGATAGGCTGGAACCCTTATCTGTTATCAGGCAAAGGGACAACTTCAGTATTCTCATAGTTTTTGAGCTGAAATGGTGTTTTTACAGACTACACGAAAATAACTAAAAATAAGTTAAAATTATTTTACGTAATCATCAAAACTTCTAAATATAATTTCATTACTGTGTATATTTAAGTGTAGAAATGTAAAAAAAAAATATAACTTCTGTACAGTATGTATTAAGCTTAAGAATGGAGTGACCCACTTCCAGGGGGCATTACTGGAGCATCAGAAAGTTACTATGGCAACTACTGGAGCATAGAGGAAGGTAACATTTTTAATTTTTCCTTTTTTCTAGAGAATATATTTAAAAAAATTTGAATATTTATTCTTATACATAAAGGTAAGGATTAGGCTAAAAAAATATATATTTTTAAAAATTCACTAATACTTTAATACTAATTAGATAAATATCCTTACGTGGCCCACTACTGGTGCATTTACCTTACTTTAAAACAAGTCGGAAGGTTTAATATTCAATAACGAAGTAATGTTTATATCTGTTTGACTGAAAAGCACTAAGGTGAAACACAACGCGATTTATAATCTTAACTTTAAAGTTTCTATGACCAAGTCTAATTGTTTGTAATATAGTAAGTGAAATTAAATCACTTCCATATTTATAATAATAGCAACTAAAAACAGTATTTATTTACAAAAGATGAATGAAGTGATCCTTTAACTTTAAGTATTTTAAGTAAATTTTAAAATGCAATAATTATAATAAAAAAAGCAATAAAAATGAAACATGACATAATTATTGCTGTTGGATATTGCACAGGACGTAGTTAAAAAATCCCTTTCGGCATGGCCTATAGGCGGAGGTAGATTTCGAAAAGTTTTCATTTAAAAAAAAAAAAAAAAAAAAAGCCTATCTCTATTCAAATGCCCATTTTGGCAATATATTTTGAATTATATTCTTACTTTATTTAAAAAAATTACCAATATGCTCATTATATAGTTCCTAAATAACAAAAAATTTTTAATTAAATTCGTTTGACAGCAAAATTGAATTTAAAAATGAGTCATAAAATAACCAATTTATTATTTTAATACATCCACAATTCTTTAATCAAGATCGCTTTCAGAAATTTTGTGCGAAGCGCCCACTTTGACAGATTTTTTTAAATATGTATTTAGCCTTTATCAAAAATCTGACCGATACGGCACATTACACAGTTCCTAAATAACAAATAACTGTCAATTGAATGCGTTTGAGAGCAAAATTGAATTTAAAAATGAGTCATAAAATAAACAATTTGTTATTTGAATACAACCTCAATTATTTTATCATGATCGCTTTGGGAAATTTTTTTGCGAAGTGCTTACTTTGACAGCTTTTAAAATATATATATTTACCCTTTATCAAAAAATTGACGAATACGCACATTATATAGTTCCTAAGTAATAAAAAACTGTCAATTGAATGCGTGTCAGAGCAAAATTGGATTTAAAAATGAGTCATAAAATAACCAATTTGTTATTTGAATACCCACAGTTCATTAATCATCTCGCTTTGGGAAATTTTGTGCGAAGTGCCCATTTTGGCAGCCTTTTTTGAAATATATTCTGCCTTTATCAAAAAACTGGCCACTCCGTCACATTATATAGTTCCTAAATAAGAGAACCTGTAAATTGGATGCGTTTGAGAACAAAAAAAGATTTAAAAATGACTCGGTAAAAACGCAATTTCTTAAATTTCCTCAAATTTTAATCACGATAACTTCGTGAAATTCTGTTCAAAATACCCTTTTTGGCAGCTTTTTAAAAAATATATTTTGCCTTTATCAAAAAACTGGCCAATACGTCAAGTTGTATAGTTTCTAAATAATAGGACCTGTAAATTGGATGGGTTTGAGAACAAAAATGAATTTAAAAATGACTCATAAAAAACGCAATTTGTTATACTTAATGAATTTTTTAATGATGAAAACTTCGGGAAATCTGTTCAAAATACCTTTTTTGGCAGCCTTTTTAAAAATATATTCTGCCTTTATCAAAAAATTGGCCAATACGTCGCATTATATAGTTGCTAAATAAGAGGATCTGTCATTTGAATGCGTTTAAAATAAAAAATGAATTTTAAAATGAGTCAGAATATAAGCAGTTTGGATTTGAGGTTTTTTCTCCAATTCCTATTTTTGTTTAATTTATTTTTGCTATAAGAATTGGTTCTATGAAAAACTTGTCAGTATAAAAGTTGTAGATATTATTGTGAAGATGTAAAATAAATTTAATTAGATTTAATTGCTTAAGAATAGAGTAAGTTATGGGTTTTTTTCTTTTTCCTCCCCCCTTTTTCTTTTCGTTTTTAATTTTTTTCATCGGTAAAAATTGGTCCTATCAAAAACCTGTAAATACAAAAGTTTTAGATAATATTGAGTACATTTATATAAAATTTAGTTGGATTTGATATCTTGAGAATTGACGAAATTATGAATTTTTTTCTCCCAAAAACCATGTTTTTTTCGCCCCTTGAGCCCATTTTTAACTTTATCAAAAATCTATCACGCATAAACTTTTTCCTCATTTTTTAGAAGTAATATAAACTTTAAACTGATTCGATATCTATTTTAATTAAAAAGTTATCGCGTTTTTTCTGTTTTCACAAAAACCCTCCTAACTTCCACCCCCTTGGTCCGATTTTGCCCATTAACGAACTTAACCGAGATTTTATGCCCCTTGATTTTATGTAAAAGTTTGATGAAGATCTGAGCATAATTGTGGAAGTTATCGTGTCTAGAAGAAAGTGATATACACCGATAGATAGATAGATAGATAGATAGATAGATAGATAGATATATATATAAACTTTTTTACTGATGGCAGTTTTGGGGTCTAGGAGTCATGATTCGTGTAGATCCGCAAAAATTTTTCAGAAATTCCAACATGGGAGACAATGCAATAGGTAGTATTTCATACGAAATCTACCTAAAAAGCATCGGGAAATTGGCAACAGATAAACACTTTGTAGAAGAAATAATAAAACAAGCACTACGAATCCATTTTGGATCATATGTAAATAGATTCTTCTTCATTATTAAAGGTAAGCACACATGAGAAGATATAGGAAAAAACTCAATTTTATAACTGTGACTTTTGGTTGTTTCTTCGTCTTATGTGGAAAGTTGCTGTGATTTTTAATACAAATCCATATACGAAGGGATAGCTTATGAGAAACGGCTTATTCTAGTTCCAATGAATGTATCCTCATTTCAGTTTTACAAATTTGAATAAAATGTCTCAAAAGTCATCATTGGCCTCAGAAAATGAGGCTATTTAATTTTGTTAGCAAATTTTCGGCTGTTACGTTCATTCACAATAGATTACTTAAATTTAGTAATGTACTAGAAATTTGTTGTACTTTATTATAATTAGATTATTCACATTACAAACTTTGTTATTGAACATTTAAGTTTCAGTATCTTACGTTTTAATATATTATCTTAAGTTGAACATTTTGTATTTTAGAAATTTTGCTGCAAAGAAAATTGTTGATGGTATATAAATATATCACAATCACTTGAATGGTTAAAGAATTTTGGAATTTTTTTAATCAATTTTTTTGAAATATCAATTTTATTTTTTTATTTTTTAGATATGTTAGAAAATAAAATGCAGCTATTTATTGTTTGAAGCCATATTTCTTTAAATGGCAGTGTTGTAACAATTACTTCGTATTTTCGTATTTCTGCTTATTACCCAATAATATGAATAGTAGAGGAAGGAAAATATAGAATAGTGTTAAATGCACATTTTAAAGCACGAATTTCTATAAGTGGCTAAGTCACAATTTGTTTTAATCCAATGCTTGCATTATGGATTAGAGTTACGTATGCTTTTTTAAAAAAAATCGAATGTATGTAGGCGACTAAATTGGAATTTCTTTGAATCTTCTCCTCAGTCACTTATTTTTCACATACAAGTTTTGAAAAGCAGAAATAAAATTATGTTTTACATTAACGCTTCGATTAAAGAAGGTGAAAGCAATACATTTGGTTTGATTTGGTTTATTTTTGTCGGCCGATTATCTACGCTAGGGATATAGGCCCAGGAGAGGAGTGCCCTTCGTGGGGGTCTTTCTAAGGAAACCTAACCCGTATTTACGCAAGGTTCGAAGAAAACCACGAAAACTCCGAACGGTTAGGCCGACAGCCGCGATTGAGTTCGAACCCAGCACCTGCCGTCTACCAGTTGAGAGGTCAGAACCTCTCGGCCACTGATGTGAAAACAATACAAGAGTTAATCAATCAGGGTAATTTTGCGCAAAATCAGGATAACTTTGTGCCACCTTTACAAAATTTTGATCCATTCTGTTATGATAGGGTCTTGACGAATTATTGCCAATGAGCTTCCAAACTCACACTAGTGCTGCTATCTGTATTTTGAAACTCTTTTGGCCCAAAGTTAAAATGATAGGTCGAAGTTACCCTGATTGACTGTACCAATTATGTTCATTGGAGAAATGTGAAAAATATACAAATGTAAAACTGCAAATGAACTGTTGATTTCTTATGAATATATTAAAAATCACTCAACGTAATCTATGCTAGAAAGGAAAAAATAATCGTTATATACACATTTTGATACAAATATATGGAATTTTGGTCTGACAAAAGTGGAGAATTGTTTTCGGATCCAATGGACGTTAAGGTTAAGAACATAACATATAGAAATGGCACCTACGAAGGTGTGGACCTTGTTCTAAGCAACTTTTTGAGGCTTCTCACATCATCTTTTAATTTAGATACTGCAGTACGTGGTCTAGGTATGATACCCTTTCTGGAACCGTCACCTTGAATTTTTTTGTTTGAAGGCACATTCGTTTCCGAAGCATTTGCTCCAGTTTTTCCGACGTTGGCTGCAAGGCGAGCTTCCATGAGACGTTTTCGGCCCATTGTTTGTAAAATTTCCTGCAAACGAAATTTCATTAGATAGAAAAAAGTGCACATGAGAATATGCAACAAAATAAAAAGAAAAAAAATTATTTTTGAATTCTACATGAAATTGACAAAAAAATAGGTCATTAATTAAACAAAGGCAAAATAAAGTAAAGTGTGTTAAATATGTTGAATTAACAAGTTTTTCTAAAGGAAGGTTTCCATAGCTCCGAGGAAGAGATATTGCACTAATAGATCTTGTTAAATAAAGCAACAAGGGAAAAACGATGATAGTCCATTCATATAAAATTTGAGATAACACACTATGGGGCAAAATACCAAAAAGCTGCCACAAGTAGAAAATAATTTACTATTTAGGGAATTTTGAGTATACAGAGTTTTAGAATAACTTTGGTAGGTCAAAATCTATATTTAGAAAAAGGTTTCCGCTTTAACGTGTACATTTTTTTTTCAACTGGAAAATTATCTTCATAGTCACCCTTACAAGTTTCTACGCAAATCTCAAATCGTTTTTCCAACTATTTCCCTTCTTAAAATAGAGCTATAAAAGATCTGAAACAAGTTTTTAATTTAGCATAAAAAAGTACTAAACTGGGGAATTCGAAACACTTTATGAGAGAAATATCCGTAAGGTCATACGCTTGTCTCCACGAAAATTCGTATAATTACTTGCATCATTTTGTAAGAGAAGCTGGAGTGAGGAGAAACTGAGTCCAATGAAACAACGGTTTGTTTTGAAATATCGAAAAAATTATAAGTTTCTAAAAATTTCGCAACAAAATTCAAGTAGATAATAGTTTGAATTAATTCCTACAGAATAATAATAATAATAATAAGCAGATTCTAAAATCTGCTGTTCTACATTTCTTACAGGTTTTTCAAACAATAAGAAGAAAGGTCATTCTCTTTAGTTGCTTAAGGAACGTGTCAAAAAATAATGAAATTTTTAGGTTATTAAGTTTTGTAATATATTATTACATATTAAATTACAAATAAATATTATGATCATAAGTATAAATGAGTTTGATAATCAAGTTTACTAACAAAAATTAAAATAATTCTCAATTTTTGATACGATAGAATTGCATTTTCTTAACTTTTACGGCTTTTAATCCCATCAAATGCTTTTATTTCGAGCTAACTTAAATTACGTAAATTGTATAAATTATGTAAATTTATGTGAATAAACTATGTAAATTATTTAACCTTTTTTTTTAAATTTTAACTAGCAAATCATAATAGTATTCTCAAAAGCACTTGAATACAAAATTTGATACAATTTGACACATTTATGAAATTTTTAAATTTTTAGTCCACCATACTGGATTTACCTTTTGTTTTTTGGAATTTTAATTTTGAAATCGTAATCAGCATCTTAAATGATACCTGTATACGTAATTTCATGCAATTTGAATAATGCTTTCATATTTGAACTAGATTTTACAAGCCTGTGTGAACGATGGACTGACAAGCTAAAAGACTATCTCGTTTGTTAATCTTGGAAAGAAAAAAAAAGAATTTAATCCTATAGTCCTTTAAATGTAGTTAAAAGTGGTTTCGATGCATGATTGAAAATAGGACATTCGTGTAAAAGGGGACGAACAGGGATTTTACGCAAATTATAATGTTTTAAAATTTACTTCAACAAACAGATTGGTATTTAATGAATGTGAACAAATAGTTTTTGGAACTGATTCTTTGATTTTGGTATTTGATTATCTGTTCTCGTAATTTTCTAAAAAGAGCTAAAACATCAATAAAAACAAAAAAATGTCAGCTTTTGGAAAACCACTTTTATTTATTATTATTAGAAAGCCACTAAAATTCAGCTTACTCTAAAGTCAATATTTTTCTGAATTTTAATGATATTCAACAAACAGGTCTTTTTATTGTAGTTGTACTATGATTAACTAAATCATGAAAAATATCTTTGGTGTAGTTTGCACATGTGTAGTTAGAAAATATTTCATACAAATACTCACATTTCAGGAAATATTTAATATATTTAATTTTTAATTATTTTATGCTGTCAGCTTTTCTGAAAGTGTTGTTAAATTTGGTCGAAAACCCCGCATACTATAGACAAGAAACATCTGAAAAATTCTTGAATTTTTTTTTAGCATAATTTCTATCGATTTAAATATAAGTATTTTTTTTTTTACAAAAATGAACATAGATGTTGTACAAAATATGCATAATCATGGTTTTACATATCGTTTGCAGCAATCTGTTTTAAGGAGTAGTTTCGATTTTTTTCACCGATTTGTTGTTGGTTACTTAATTGCCATCGTGATCAAACCTTCTTTGAAAAATATAAAGTAAAACAATTTTATTTTTACTTTTTCCTTCTCTAGATGAATTCGTCAATTATTTCTCGAGTTTAAAAGAATTTATGGAATGCACGGAATTTGATTTGAGTTTTAAACACAGTTAAAATTGTTTGTGTTTCATTGGAATATTTAAAAAAAACTTTTTTAAAAGCTTACGATTTAAACTGCTTCTGTGTATTGTATTTTAAGCTTTAACAGCTAGCAGAGCTTAACTTAATTTAGGAATGAATTTACAACGGAATTTAAGTTAACAGAGTAATGCTATTTACAATTCATTAAAACATGACTAGAATACCTGATTCTGAACTATTGTGCTATCATTTCGACTTTGTGATGCATTTAAACCAATTATTCTTACAGTAGAAATTATCTTTACCCCAAGAATAACATTTCAGAACGGCCGTCGCCAGCACTAGAACATCACGGATCGACTAAACTTATAATTCCAAAATATAAAATCGCAAATTCCAAAAAAATCGCAAATTCTAATTTATTTATAGCAAAATTATAAAGATTTTTTAATTGTAACAAAATTAGCAATGTTTAATTATTACAAAATAGTTGAAATTTAAAATTACACTGTAAAAAAATCTGTAAAGTTACTAAACTTTTTCTAGGAAATTGAGATACTTAGAACAATTTATATAACGATAACGGCAAAAATTCTTGTAATAGGATCGGTTACATGAATTTTTGTCAGATAATGGCCAGACAGGTTGTGCCCAGCTTATATAATAAGTAGACGACCTATGCTAAAATGTTCATCTTTTACTCATATGTAAACCATCTATGTTTGTAAATTTTCATCTATCTATTTTAACCAGAAAGAATTAAAGTTTCGTATTTATACTGAATGAATACTTCTAGACACCATTTTTCCAATTATATTCATTTTAAACACATCATCCTGAAAACAACGAAATTAATTTCCCTACATATGTATAAATAAAATAAAATATTTTATTCAAGTAAATGTCATATTTTCTGGTTTATAAGATTCACATTTCTCTTCGTAAAATGCGTTTAAAAAATGAAGCATGTCTTACATTCAATGTATACAATATCTTGTATGCAATGAATATCCACTATAAGATGAAATGATGACTATATGCAATGAAAGTACATATTATTTGTATGTCACTGTTTATCTTCTGCACCACAAGGCGTTTTAAAACTGCCTATAATCACACAGGTGTGTGACTGGACATTTTGTACATCTTGATCGAAAGTGAAAAAAAAAATTATCATTAAATATTTTCTTAAACGTGACATCAATAATGTCCTTGTAGATGGTGATAATCATTTTTCGTACGGAGACGATGATGATGTTGTTGATAAGGAAAAAGAGGAAGACGGTGGCAAAGACAACGTAGGTAGGGGAAAAACTGCGATGATAGTGATATAAGCAGTTTTCAAAAGGTCAGAAATTCTTCATTTCAGAATATTCTTATATAAATATTTTTGCTGTCATTCTTTTACTTTTATGTTTTTTTTATTAAAAAGCATATGAAATTTCTGGATGCATCTTATATGAAGGTGCGGCTTATACCTAAGATAATAAGGTAAATAAAACTGTTGTATTATGCGCTTGAGTTAAAAGAAAAAATATTAATAATAGTTATAGGTTTCATTAGAAATTTTTGAATAGTATTTAATACAAACGTGAATTTTAAGAAATGCACAGCAATATTTTCTGAATTCTTACCTGAGCTTCAGGGTAGTCTTTCATGGCTGCTAAAATGTCTTCACGTGATAAACTGAAAAGTTCAGAATACCCCACTGACCTTACATCTGCAGTTCGTCTGTAAAAAAGACGTTTTAAACATTAAACGTCTAACAAATAATAAATATAAAACTGATAACTTTCAAAATAATGTTTGGATTTTATACATTTCTGCTTGAAATAAAAAAAAATAAAGTGATATCAGTCACTATCTTCGATAAAATAAGAGAGAGTATGTATGGAGAGTGTTTAGACTTTAGTCTTAAATATGAATATCGCAACATTTGGCCATTCTACGAAAAACCTGTAAATAGTACAAAAGAAACTATTCCAGTTCATACAGCTATTCCTTGTTTTTAACTATTTAATAAACTTTGATGTACACTATTCTTTGTTACAAAACTTTAGTAATACTTAATAAAACTTTTAGATAGGGCCTTAGGAATTTTGCAAAAATTTATCAGTATTAAAAAAAAGGTTTTTTTCTATTTAGAGAAAAACATACTGTTAACAAGACAAAAAATACTTTTAGATTATAGTGGTCATGATTATAGATATTTTATAGGGCATAGCTTATAGAATTGTAGTTCAATTAATAATTTACAAATTTAAATTAGCTATATTGTACTAAATGTGCTAAAAAACTAGTGGCAATAAAAATTACTAATGAAAATATGTTGTCGAGCTAATTTCTACAGCATAAAAGAAATAGTTATAACATGCAAAACTTTTACGTGATATCCCATGTTAACAAGAACCTTCTTTAACGCAAGAATATTCAAATAGAAAAATTATACCTGATTGGACAATAAACTCTTATGATAGATTTGAATTTAAATTAAATCTTTTTCAAGAAAATTTTTAAGAAACAAAGAATTAGATTTTTTATACGAAACGAAACAATTTAAAGTAAAAACAATTATGGCTGTTATTCCAAGATATATCGACCCGAGAATTCGACTTGTATAATAAATTATACAATATAAGACTGTTCATTAATTTCGGTAACAATTTAAACTAATAGAACATATTTTTTTAAAAATAAAGAATTTTTTCTTTACCTAATTCCTTTTCCTGTAGCACTGCGAAATTCGCATTCATAAGATAACTTATCCTAGCCAAAATGAACTGCTATTTGACTGACAGGTATAATTACTTCGTCTGTATTAACGCTTATGAATACCACTTTGTAACTTATTGAAAGTTGTGAATGGATTGTCGGTGAAATGACTGTTCTGAAACAGAACACGCATGATAAATGCATTAAAAATGCTGCTTTTTTTAACGTTTAAGAATATTATCAAATCTATTGGAATTACTATTTTCATTGTTAAATACATTAAAAAGATTTGTTAAATAATATAGAATTTATAGAATAGATTTGCAATAGACTTTGTAAATTAACACCGTTAAAAATACACAAGACTCGGTAAAAAAAATTTAATTATTATATTTTATTTAATTTTCAAAATTGACGAATCACTCAATTTTCGATGAGCTTCAAACAATTTGACTTTTTAGAGTAAATTAGAAGTGTGGTATTATTTCATTATTACATAATATATTTCTAACCGTTTCGGGGTTTGAACGCGAGACCACTTGACAGTGGAAAAACATCTTATTGACGGAACTATATGTACTGTTGCTATCGAGTATCATTGAGAGAGGAAAAAACCTATTCTATTTGTGCTTTTCAAAGATTTCACTTCAAATAGATTCGTTTAAAAAATCGTAAACGGTTTAATTTATTCTATTTTATACCGAAACATAATAACTATTATTTTTTAATCAATTTAATTTTTTTAGCTAGATTAACTATTAAAAAAAGTCAGTGGATTTTTTTTTATGACACAAAATTTGAATATTATTGCATTAAAAAATAGATAGTGTGCAATAACTTCGAAAAATTTTCTAAATTATTGTAAAGAAATGAATTAGGTTCTTTTTTTTTTCATTAAAAAATCCAATGAATTGTTTTGTTTATTACTTAAACTAATTAAAAAATTAAAATTGATTAAAAAATTTTAATGGTTATTATGTTTCGGTATAAAATAAATTAAAAAAACCGTTTAAAAACTATTTTCTAATGAATATATTTGAAATGAAATCTTTGAAAAACACAAGCAGAATAACCAATGCTGTATCATAAAATGCATAATATGTGCTCGAAAATAACAGCACCTGTATTTCTATGAGTGAGGTGCTCTTCTTTTGTCTCGAGGTCTTGCATTCAAACCCCGGGACTGTTAAAAATAAATTGTGTAAAAACCCAACTTCTAATTCCCTCGGAAAAAAATCAAAATCTTTAAATTCAACTGAAAATTGAGGGATTTGCTTATTTTTAAAACTAAATCAAACTATTATCGCTAAAAATAAATTTCAGTCTTGTGTATTTTTAACGATGTTAATTTATAGAGTCTATTCTAAATCTGTTGAATAACTTCTTTATAAGAGACGTAAATTTTCCATGTGGGTGAAAAAAGTTCGGGCCAGGATTCGAACCAGGAATATATTGACTGAAACCGCCAGTGCTCTTCTAACTGAGCCATCCCGGACACGAACATTGGAGGACTATTTCACCCTAATAACCTCAACGATCATATAATCCGGTCTGATACTATGGATCAACTCAACAGAACAAATCGAGGGTCAATATATGGAAACTGCAGAAAAAAGCTGCATACGAAATTCATATATTCATAATTTCGTATGAAGCGTTTTCTGCAGTTTCCATATATTGACCTTCGATTTATTCTGTTGAATTGATCCATAGTATCAGACCGGATTATATGATAGTTGAGGTTATTAGGGTGAAATAGTCCTCCAGTGTTCGTGTCCGGGATGGCTCAGTTGGAGGAGCATTGGAGGTTACAGTCAATATATCCCTGGTTCGAATTCTGGCCCAGACTTTTTTCACCCACATTTACGTCTCTTATAATTAATTTACCGATTGAAAAATCGAGTCATAAGTTAATGTAGTATAAATTCTATGTAATTAGATAGAATATAGGTTTTTCTAATTTTACACAAGACTTAAGATAATGGATTACACATAGATCCGCAGAAATTTCATAGATTTTTTTTTAAACAGTGTAATATAGGAAAAACGAAAATATGCAAAGAAGAAGAAAGTCAATAACATTTTCCAGTCGACAGATGTTTTGATTTTTATTTCATGCAGCATATGCAATTATGTAATTACCTATGCTATGAAGGTTATTGAGATGAAACGAATTAAAATCAAACAAGTTTTACTATATATTCATTCTAGTCTGACAATTAAACACAAAAAATTTCTCGATAATGGTTTGTTTAGTTACAATGACATTTACCACCAACCTATATCTTAATAAGGCAGAATTAATAAATGACTTGATAAATGAAATGCAATCTATGGCCTGAGTAATTATAAGACAATGTTTTAATTCTATCCAAAGTTCATACACATAAATTGATTTAAGAGATTTTATATTTTCTTGTACTAGAAATCTCTTAAAATGCTATTCACTATATCTGAAGATATATATTTTTAATTATTACCTGACCAGTCGCCAACCTGCATATATGCTACCAACCGTGTTTCAAAGTTAGTGATTTTTTTAAATTCTGATATACTAAATTTATACCAGAAATTTAAAATAGCAATATTTTCTTAATTTAGTTTCAGACTTCTGTATTTAAATAAAAATTAATTAATTGTTAAAATTTTCTGGTCAGAATTTAGATTCTTTGACTTACAGATTTTCAAGAATATACTCTACTATGGGAATTAAAGGGTTAATGCATATTCTATGGGTCATTTCGATCAAAAGGTTTCACCATAAAATTTAGACTATAGACATACTATTGAAGTAATTCGTCAAATGATTCTACAAGTCTTTTTGTTTTCAAATGATGCAGGTAACAAATCCTTTTCTTTTGAATGCAGCTTTAATTTTAAAGTACTTTTAGTAGTATTTATAAATAATTTGAAAGCGAGACAGCGAAAAGTGAGATAAAATTTTCGCATTCTACTTCATGGTCGGAGGATAAGTGTGCTAATAACATATTCATAGGGATAAAAATTATCTTGGCAAACGTGTAACTTTTAAATACTAAACATGAGTTCTTTTGTTTCTTTTTCAATTCATTATAGTTTATTTAAAAAAATGCCATCAAAACTGTCGTGAAGCAAGATAATATTTTCTAGAAGACATAAAAGAACTATTTACAATGAGGCACTGCTGAAGATGTAGTTATTAATTCTATAACTTTGAAAGCTATAGAGTTTTATTGCTTTTCAATAAACTCTGTATGGCTTTTTAAAAATAAAACTAAAATGAATTTAAATCGCACAAACAATCGGTTGCGTAATTAAGTACTCCCTCTGTCCCAAATTAGTTGCGACATTTGAATACTTTTGTACTAATTATTGATATTTATGGCTTTATGATTTTGCTTGAATATTTCTCAGAGAGCTGAACTATCCACCAACAATATTTTCTTCGTCATTCCAAAATTACTTTTAAATTAGTTAAAAAAATCCCGGATCATACGTTCTTAAGCCACGCCCCATTTTTAAAGATTTTTTAACAATAATCACATAAAACTATCTTCAAGCTAATTAATTTTGAATTCATTTCCAAACATTTACTTCCAACATATCTGAAAAGTACCTTTTAGCTTGAACATGCTGCAAACAACATCGAATTATGCTGAGTTTATTTTTTTCGATTAGACTTGATTTAATGGTGGATGAAATACGCTCCGACACTTTATCAGTCTTGAGAATCCTGCGAAATATTATTTACGAATTATAACGGCATATGATAATCTTTGCAGTGATTGTCTTCATTTTATTGGGACATTTCTGATTTTGCTCAGTGGCCGATAAAAATAATATTTTTTCCGCATTTACATTTTTTTATAAACTTCCTCATATTTTATTTTTGATGTCTTTGCCTGCTTCTGCAAACGGGATATGACGATGAACATTAATTTAATAGCTACAGCATTTATGGCATTATGGTTTAAAATTACCATTTTTAAAACTACGCTGCAAACATTCCAGTACAGCATTGCGCTCTATATTATCCATTTCTTTCTTCAGGATATTTTCTAAATTATCATTTATTGTTTATATTACTTCACATTCAACTCACCATTGCTTATGACACCTAGTAAGCATTATTAAATTCATTTTCAGTATAATTTTACTGCTGTCGATCTACTAAACTGCATCAGAAATTATTTATGACTCCACCCACTTGAAATGTAGCAACTAATTTGGGACAAAATTTTCACCTTAAATGCCACAACTAATTTGGGACAGAGGGAGTAGTATTTTATTTTTATACAATATTTTCATTTTAACTGAGTATTCTCTTAAGGACTATTTTCAAATGTATATGGAAATTTCATAGACATGATAAATAATAAATGATAAAAGGGTAGTGAATGATAGGAAAAGATAGGGACTGACCGGGAATAATAAAAAAAATAGTAAACTTTATAGTGCGTACTTTGAATTTGATAGACACAACCTAGTCTATCGCACTTCGCTTACAAATCCCTGATTTAGCCAAGTCTAATTATGAAGTAACATTTTATAGTAAAATGTGACATTTTATGTTATGAAGATATGATATTATATGCAACTAGCGCATATTGGTATGTTATCATGAGTAACACAACTATTTTTTTTTAGTTATAAATATGAGTGAATTAAACCTTTCGGGTCTGGTGCACTATTCATAGTACATGCCTTTTGAATAAGCATTATTTTGTTTTAACAAATACTTTTGTTACTGTTTAGATGTAGTATGCTCCATGCAATTACTATAAGGCTTTGTTAACGTCTAAGTATTTAATAATAATTATAAATAAATATTTGCTTAATTCTCTTTGTACTTTTCGCCATTCTTTTACTTTAAACATACATTTCACTCTTTAAATTAAACAAAATTGCTTTCCTGAAAGAATCATGCTTAATAATGAGCAAAAAGTATTAGAAAGTTGTAATATCAGTTAGATCTTTTTGTAATATAATATTTTCTACATATCTCCAAAAACTCTTCCTCAGCCTAATGTAATATGAAAATGAGTTGAATAGTACAGAAAACAAGGACATTAGTTATGTTTAAAACAACAAAATTATTGTTAAACTCTAATTAATCAAATTGAACAGCTCGTGTTAATGTTATCAACTTAAGGGTAATTTTTTCTAAAAACTGAAAAGAAAAAAAAAATCTGACTCAAAAGTTTTAAAACAAAGGCTTTAGAACCACTTACGAAAAACATTTTCAGTCACATTTGAAAATTTCATCTTTAAGACGATTTTATTATTGATTAAATCTCAAAACATATAAATAAAAAATCAGTAAGCGGATTTACATGGATGTAAATTATAAACATTAGATCTTAGATTCATGTATTATTAATTAATTTATGATCTATTTCAATAAGGAACAAATTTCGTTTTCATGTTTTAAAATATTTTTTTTATACTTTACTTAGTTTTACACTTGTAAAACTTTACTTTTTGTGCTCAACGGTTGTTAATACCAATCAATCACAAACAGTAAAGGTTTATTATTATCTAACATAAAAAAACAGGAATATATAAATAAGTTCAAATTTATAAACTTTTTAAGTTATAAGATTAAAATCTAATGCTACAAGAATAATATAAAAGCATAAAGTTTTATATTTTGCTTAAAACTTTCTCAGATAGATTTATTTTCATACATTATACCTGTTAAACCCGTCGAGATTCAAAATTCCAATTTCACCAAAAAAATCCCCTGCTTTCATCTGAGTCAAGACTTTGCCAGTTTCACTGAAAAAAAAAAAAAAAAAAAAAATAGAAGTAACATTATTTAAACAATGCATTTTTTGAAAATTAGTATGCATATTTTAATCACTGTAATAAATAAAGTTTAATTACTTTTATCAATAAAAATGATTTAATATTAGTGTATATTTCCCAATATGATTCACAAATTATTCTACAAGTTATTTTTCTTCGAACTTAAAGGAAATAAGTTATTTATTTCAAGAATTATTTTACAAATTATTTTTGTTCAAGCAAAACTTTCGAAGGTATGATTCTATTTTAAGAATTCATTTTTGATGGAAAAAAATTGTGTTTACAAGATGGTCTTGTGATAATGTATTATTAAGATTGTAAAATGGAATATCTTTTTGTTTACTTGTCACTTCAGATTCTAACTTTCGTAAAAATAAGCGAAACAATCAAAAACGTATCGAAAGTTTTTTTTTTTTTTTTTTTTTTTTTTTTTTGCTAACCGTACATATGTGCGGCCAGATAGTCGTAAGAATAGGAAGTGTTCAAATGCAAAATTAAAAGCACCATTTAGACTTCTCAAAGTTATTTCAGCTTATACTAATATTTTAACACAATCAAACTGATTGATAAATTTATGAAATGAATTGAATATTTCCAATTGAGCGAAAAATTGTTCAGGCCGGGAATCGAACCCCCAACCTTGGCTTAGAATGCCAGTGCTTTACCGTTTAAGTTAACTGGGCGACAACTGGTGAGCATCTCTGGCTTAGATAACCCTAATGATTATAACATCTAATTTGCCATTTAAACAGCTTACAGAATAAACCGCTGGTAAAGGAACTCCATATAACGATGGGTACGTAAATATACTATTATTTTAATACAATCAAATTGATTGGTAAATTTATCATACGAATTGAATATTTCCAACTGAGCGAAAAATTTCCCAAGCCGGGATTCGAATCTAAAATTTTTGGCTTACGATGTCATTGCATTAACATCAATCATTGGCCTTGTAAATCAAGGATCTGGATTCGATTCCCTGCTCGGGTAATTTTTCGCTCAGTTGGAAATAATCAATTCGTATTACTTCATCTTCACTAATTATATGGGAAGCAAATAATGTACTATGGAAATAATTTAGAATTTTATTAATCGAACGAGTAATTCATTAATATAATTATATAACAGCAATTCAAAAGATGATTAAAATGATTTCATTGAATTTTAGGCAAAAATAACTAATTAATGCTGTTTTATTAAATACCGTAGATGTAAAAAGTAGGAGACAATTTCATAAAAGAAAACATAAGATTCCTTTTGGAATGTAATTTTAAATGGTACATTTTAATTAGAATTGTAACTTAATTGGAGTTTATGTAGAATTTTTATCATCCTTGAAAAAATTTTTTAAAACTTTTTATTGGACGTAAGTTTATTGGATTTGTTTGGTATTTGATTATACATAAATCGATTTAAGATACCAACTTTGATTTCTAAATCCAGCTGTGACTTTGAAATCAATAATATTTCATCTAAACAACTATTATTATTTACACGTAAATTTTCAGGAATCGTTAAAGTTTCATTTAAATGTTTTAAAATATATTTAAAACAAGCTAATGAAACTTAATTTAGAAAAATATTTAAATATGTTTGTAAATACTATGCATTATAATACCTGATTACTTCCAATATTCCGTCTGCGATGATAAACATTTCTCTTGCCACTTCACCTTTGCGACAAATTAAATCCCCAGGGGTGAAAATGTACGCTTTCATTTTTAAAACAAGGTCGTGTAAAAATTCTGGTTGGCACTCTTGAAAGATGCTCACCTATTAGAAAGAAGTTGTTAAAACAAGTACAACGTATATGATTATGTAATAATCCGATGAACACACCGTTAAAACTAATGTTGACACATTGCATCTTTTAGGGGTGAAAGGATTTTCTCACTGGTGACGTCCCTAAAGGAGCCAGAATGCACCTTTAATTCGGGTGAAAAGATGGCACCCTTAATCCAGAGTGCCCAAAAATAAAAAAAATAAACAATATACAAACCGACTTTCGGCCCTCGAAGGATTCGAACCCACAACGTCTCATTACAAACTCAGAGCTCTAACCGCTCGGCCATCGAGCTCACCTTCAAAGTCAACCTGAAATGTTCAAATGTCCTGAAATTCAAAGGTTGCTTTATATAAAAGCTCGCCAAAAGTTAGCCATCCGAAGTTCTAAACGAAATTGGGATAGCGTATAGCGGTGATAGTCATCGTAGGGAGAAATCGCTGTTTTGATCCACCAGTGACGGCGAGTTGAAGGGCAAGTATACACGTCACAGAGCATACGAAAATGACTAAGGGGTGATAATCTTCCAATGTTATGCATTGCGCCGCACCCTAATTAGCGTGAATCACCCAGTGAGAGATCAAACGGCACCCCAAGCACATTTTCAAGCCCGCGGTTCTCAAATGGTAATACCTTTTTACCTCTGGACGCCAAATGCAACTGGTTTGTCACCATTAGTTTTAACAGTGCATGAATAGATCTTATTATGTACTTATAAAATGAACTTATAAAAAGTAAACAGAACTTATAAAATGTTTTCAGTTTTTTGTTTATTTTCGCTATATTTTTTGGAAAAGGAAATCTTTATAATCTTAAAATTCAAAATTCAAAACCAAGATTTACAGATAACCAAAACAAACTTCAAGAGAAATTTCTTTCTTTATAGTCCAGTCATTATAGTAAGTTCACCTCGGAATTCGAGATACCAAGCTGTAAGTCTGTAAATACTTGTATATTGACACCCTAAAAGTTGTCTCAAAACCTACATATGGTAGGGTGTACGCAACTATTAAATTCCAAGGTCAAAGGTCACAAAAAGCGTTTTTTTTTGCGCTTTTTTGTAAATATCTCATTTCCTATAGGTTTTTTGCTATTTGTATTTATTATCAATATTGTAGAGTACAAAATTCTCTACAAATTTTGTTTGAAAACATTTTTCATACGTCGAACCGTTTTCGAGAAAGAGGGCGGAGAGCGCATGGTCACAGCATCACTTCAGGTCAAACGGTACCTCCGGTCGAAAACGCGCCATATATCATTTTGTTCCTAACCTATCCACTTTTTATTCAGTATTAATTTATTTAACAACACTTACCTGTCCATGTAATTGCAGAATTGTTAATGAAAATATAGGAATTATATTTGAATTTTAACCTAATTAATATAATATTAATAACTTCTTACATGATGAAAAAAAAATGAATTAATCGTTTTATTAAAAAATACTATTCAATACATTTATTTTTATTAAAAGTAAAAAAATGGAATAAAGGGTACAAAAACTATAATTTATGTTTTTAATCATCTTCTTCCTCTTCATCGTCGTCTTTCGGCTGCTGGTAAATTTCAAACTGGTCTTCATTATCGTCTTCAACGACATTTGTCTCAAGTTGTTCCATGATTTCGGGGTCAAAGGTTTTATCTTCGTTAACCCTTTCCGGCACACTGTGCCCGGTCTGGGATACCTAATTTGAATTCCAAACGTGCAAATGGCACTAGTAATATTTTACTAAAATTTTGGTTTTACAATGAAAGCTTAAATTGGAGGTTTCAAAATATCTAAAAAATTCGTTTGTGAATTCCGGTGTCAATCGATAATTTCTCACTTTATTACAGATTTTGCCCGTGCCGGAAAGGGTTAATGTCGCTCTGATATGGTTCTGCATTGAGACAAGCTTGCCCATTACATTGGCCACAAGCTAAAGAGCATTGCAAGCCCACTTTCCTGCATCCGCATCGCGAACAACAACCATTCTTGCAGTTGCAGAAAATTGTATTTAGCAAATCTTCTGGAGCAGGTGGCAAAATTGTCATGATAGGCTCCAGAAAATCGTTTTGCATTGCCCAACCCCATACCTGGGGTTCCAAATCATGCCCTAACCAAGTTTGAACTTGATAATATACACGTTTGAAATGTTGATGAGAAGCTGCACTTGTTGGTGGAAGAATTGAAAGCTGCACAGGTTTATTAAGTTTTGTAGACTTGACGTAATGCATATAACGAAGATGATCGAGACTTTTCACAGATTTCGGAGTATTATAGACTGCCAATAAGATATGAGTTCCACTCTCTAATAATCTCTGGGCCAAACTATTTTCTTCCTCAAATGCTGCAGCTAGTTCATCCAAATTCGTCAGTTTCTCAAAAACTTTTAAAAATGATTTTTTTTCCCTTTTTAAAAAGCGCAGAAGTTGTGTCTCAGCCACTTAATGCATGCAGAAATAAAATATGTGTTTTGGAATGAGGATAATTATCAAAACTTTTAGTCGAGTATATCTCCGTTTTTACATTTCCTTTACCAACTTTTTTAAAGAAAATTTCTTGTTCGTAAGACAGTGTACGCCCAATTAAAATCACAAGTAAATCAATATCTTGTCCTATTATAACTGCAGTTTTTTCAGACTTTGATTCTTCAGTTGCAGTTTCAACAATAAGAACATCCGCATCATCTCTGGCTTGTTTAGTAGTAATATTTGCAGCTTGTAATTTTTCAGTTAAGGTATTAATGAACATATCTTTCTTATTTCGATTTGATAAGAATTTTTCTTGAGTAACTGGTACAACCATTGTTTCATCTAAACAGACTTTATACGTTTTTGAAAGTGCAGTTGTTCTTCTCTGCTGCTCTATAGCTTTTACGTTCTTACTGTAGTCTAAATATACGTCAAATACAACAATTATTTTGGAACTGTAATGCCTTTTTAAATAATTAATGTATTTATCAAAATAATAGATAAAGTATCTTCTCTGCTCCATACAACATGATGAAGAAGAAATCCGCCATCAATAATGAACGTCACAAGAAAAAGATAAAATATAATATAATAGTTAATAAAAATTGATAAATATTTATAATCATTGATTTATCGATAGTTCATCAACTATATATGGCGCGCCTCTAAGCAAAAAGGCTGTTCACCGCAGCTGTGTTTATTTGTTCTGTGCATCATCGATGAGATAGATGCGTATTTAAATCAGGAGAACACCGAGTTGAATTGCATGTACGGAGAGGCAGACGGTAATGCAAGGGAAGCCCAAAGGTTGTACCAAGAGCATTTTCCGACAAGACTGTGCATGATCCTTCCAATGTGAGGATCTTCCAACGATTGCATCAACAACTCTGTGAAAAGGTTGCAGGCAGGCAGGATACCGGACATGGAAGAAATGTAAAAACGCCATCTTTAACGGACGGCATTGTGCATCGTATCGATGAGCGCACTGAATCTAGTACGAGGGCACTAGTTTAAGCCGTTGAAGTTTCCCGTTAACGATGACGAGTAATGTGAAGTGAAGGAATGCATCTCAAACATGCGCAGAGAATTCAAGGCTGGCGCCATTGGATTACCAGGCACGTGTCAATTTTACCATGTGATTTTTGCAACAGAATGCTGTGAGCCATGATTCTGGTGCACAAGTGTTGTTCACTGACAAATACACATTCGCACGTGAGAGTATTTCAAATATCCATAACTATTATGTCTGGCCAATAGAAAACCCGTACGGAATGGGTTCACGCTCGTTCCAACAACGTTTTTTGTTAAATGTTTGGACCAGAATCATACATAACAATTGCAACATATCCAGAATATGTTTCGCGCTCTAGCTTTTTATGATTTGAGTTCCGTTCATGGCTTGTATGGTGATTTGTGCTTATTTAGTTGTGTTGTATTACCCCTTCACGTGTGTACCAGGATTTTGGGAACACCCTGTATCTAATCCAAGTTTACTCTAACACATTTTGTATTGAAAATTATGTTCTCTAGTTTTTATATTTCGTTTACAGGGCGCACCAAAGAAATCCATTACATTAAGGTCTATGGTGAACAATTGTTTGCAGTGTATTTTAAAGATGTCATACCATTGAAATGAATATACATTATTAGAAAGAACTACAATATACTTACTATAGAATGTATCTGCATAATTTTTTGTTCCTTTACAGGGACATACAAAATAATTTGATTAGTATGCATTCTGTAAGCAATAACTGTAGGCAGCGCGTTATCAGCTATATTAGGCGTTTGAAAATTTGCTTCGATTACAAAGTAGTTGCTATGTATAGGTTCTACAGACCAAGCGAGATTATGCACAAAATAATTCAGACATTTTTCAGACTAGTTCGATGATAATGTTTGAAATTGCGTAGTTCATTTTTCAAATTGTTTACTTAGACAAGGTATTTCAATTTATTAAAAGATGAGGTGTCGTTCCGAATCGTTGAGTGTTTCGGAAAATGTTTAATAATCAACGCCTAATGTCAAGTGTTTTTTTCTTGTTAGTATGGAAAATATACTTAAAATCTATACAGGAGAAATACGAAAGTAGGTTTGCTGCTTATAGTGAGTAAAATGAAAAGAATAGATAAATAACAAAAATGACTATATATTAATGCCTCAATTACACAAGTGATAAAATCAATAACTATTTCATCTAAAGTTAAACAATTAAAAATTTCAGATTGTATCATGCCATTTCTTACTTAAGTTTTTACAGTTGCACAATAATTTGCAAGATAGTTTTTCCTTTCTACAGCCACGCTTATTTTTATGGCTTTTGTGCATACATTTTATAACAATTTACAAAAATTTTCAATCTCTGACAGCTACGGTAATTTCATGTTTAATGATAAATTATCATCGACACTATTCGTTTGAAGAGCATGGACATACTTCCCACTTATCTGCTTATTCCCAAACTTCTCCAACGTAAAAAATACTACGAAATCACACTTTATTAGGGGAAGATGTTCAAGGGAATTTTTTTTTAATCCTAAAGAGCCCTTTTATTGTATTTATTGACCCTATATGATATTCTGTTGAGTTCGGAGCACTGAATTTTTAACAGTCTAGTTCTAAATAACTATACTTTAATTGAATCGCTTACTTTTGAATATCATTAACAGCAGAATTTTAAGTTTTGTGTTATTGTTTAGTTGAATTTGTTAGCTAATATTTTTTTATCATTAGATTTGGGTTGTTTTTGTTATACAGACGTCCCCTTAACGAAATTTTATGTACATCATTTAATAGTACATTTGATTCCCAATCGTTTGGTTTCAGTAATTTTATTCTACAATAATTTGCAGGAATGTTAGTAGTGGGTATTTGTATTTTTTTCCACTATTAGACATTTCACTTGGGTTTTTGAATCTGTCTTACTGAAAATTGTATCATTATTGAGTAGAAGAAAGGGTAAAATTAACAAATCTGTGATTTTTAGTAAGCTAAACTTTATTTTAATATATTACAAGCAAATTACCCCCCTCCCAATAAAATAAAATAAAATCTGACACTTTTTGAACGTACCAGGGAAACTGAAAACGAAGGAATACAGTACTTAGATCATACATTTTTTTTTTTGAATAGGTGAAAGATTTAACTAAAATACACGTTTAAAAGCATTTAATATGCAAATTTAGTTCTCTGCGTTTTATTGCCTTGGAGTTTAATCTTCAGTAAATAATTAGATCGAGAACAACATAAAATGACATAAAACTTCGCTTTAATGGGTTTTTACATCAACCAAAATGTCTATCAATAATAAACCTAAGAAAAAGAGTTTTAACTCATATTGGAACACTGCGTCATCTATGAGATTCTTAACGTTTAAAATAAGAATTTATAATTCACAAAAAGTAACAAATATGTTTCAATTATATTCACTTTGTATTTGATCACTTTTTTCTTATTCATTCATATAGAATTCCGGGTCCCGAGGGTAATCTAATATTAATATAATGTATGGCACTGCTCTGAATAGCATCGTTATTTTCCTTTTATTTGCCTGCTTTTATTATATCTGCAGAAAGTGATCCGCGAGAAGACAGTGATTGATTCAATGCTTACCTTCTTGAGTGTTTTGAGGTTGACGTGAAGAGCCAGCTCTGTTTTCAGTTTGTCAGGGAGAATGCCCAGCGCAGAGTTAATGTCACCACCACCTTGCATCCGACCCCTGAATAGAGAGAATAGTAAATGAGATTGCATAATAAATTGGCTTATAGAAGAAAATAAGTTACATATAAGAGTTTGGTTTGGCACATACATGTTTAAATGATATTAAATATAGAATATTGAGTTTAAAACTACACAAATACAAAAATGTATGTTTCACTTTCAGCAATACATAAATATTTTAAGAGTTATTATCTTTTAATTATTAAATGAGAATTGATGGGATTCGATTTTTATTAAGAAGTCAGTAATTTTTCTATATGCTGCGTCTTCGTGTAACACGCCCATTCTAATTCATTATTATTATTTTTCTCAATATCATTTATGCGAAAATTTTAGAATAAATAACACGATAAGAAACTAATTAAACATGCTATTTTATTCTATTAAAATCTAACACTTTGTTTTACAATTACACTATTTTCAAAAAGTCGTGATTCGTGGCTTTGTAAAATTAAATTCATAATTTGCACCCAATGTTATACATTTAGCAATAGTCATATATATAAAAGTAGAAAAGTGAATATCACACCGTATATACTTATATTTATGTACACTATATTGCCATTGATTATGGGACACTTGCGATTTTAGACATTTTACTAAATATCTAGAAAAATACATAAGGAATCATCTCGAAACTCTTAGTGTATAAATATAATAGTATACGTCATACATCTCCGTGAAGATTTTTTACCGAAACTCCATAGGGGACCGTCAACAAATTAAAAAAGAATGAATATCTTTTGAATAACCCTGTCAAAACTAATGTAGCAAAAGCGCTCAAACTCTAGATTATGATTGAACGCCTTATTGTAATACACTGTGTTCATATTTATGCAAATAGCATGCATACTCGCAGAGTAATTAAGGTTTTTATAAAAATGGTACCAAATTTTTCCAAGTTTTTCCCTTATAATTTTCCGAGTTCTTAATATAAAATAATATTTTTTTCAGAAAATATGACAAACAACATTGCACACAGTACCCTGTAATCAGAATAAAAAAATAATAAAAATTGTATGAAAAATGAGTAGGTTTACTAAATAATTTTTTACTGCGCATGCGTCAAAGATATCAAAATTTCATTTGCATATTATATTAGCTAAATGTATAGAGCAACTTTTGTAAAAGTCTCAAAATTATAGCTTGAAAATTCTGAAAGTAATCGTCTATAGAAAAAGGACAAAATCTGTTGTTTCCAAAATGAAGCAAAAAAATGAGGGATTTTATCCAAAAGTAGTCGTAAAATCCCGTATTGTGTATTCTATATTGACACTAATCAATGAATATATGGATACAACCCCTCTTGTTTTTGCTTCATTTTGAGAATAAAGGATTTTCAACTTATTCAATTGACGATTATTTTCAGAATTTTCCAGTTATGATTTTGTGACTTTCACAAAAGTTGCTCTATACATTTAACTAACATAATATGCAAATGAAATTTTGATATCGTTGACGCATGCGCAGTAAAAAATTATTTAGTAAACCAACTCATTTTGTATACATTCTTCATTATTTTTTAATTCTGATTACAGGGTACTGTGTGCAATATTGTTTGTCATATTTTCTGAAAAAAATATTATTTTATATTAAGAACTCTGAAAATTATAAGGAAAAAACTTGGAAAAATTTGGTACCATTTTTATAAAAACCTTAATTACTCTGCGAGTATGCATGCTATTTGCATAAAAATGGACACAGTGTATTACAATAAGGCATTCAATCATAATCTAGAGTTTGAGCGCTTTTGCTACATTAGTTTTGACAGGGTTATTCAAAAGATATTCATTCTTTTTTAATTTGTTGACGGTCCCCTATGGAGTTTCGGTAAAAAATCTTCACGGAGATGTATGACGTATACTATTATATTTATACACTAAGAGTTTCGAGATGATTCCTCATGTATTTTTCTAGATATTTAGTAAAATGTCTAAAATCGCAAGTGTCCCATAATCAATGGCAATATAGTGTATCAATAGTACCTGAAATTTAAGGCAAAATTTAAAGGAAAAATGAACACACATATTTTTTAACCCAGCTTTCCTTTTACATCGCGAACTAAATGCGTATAAATAACATTACTTATTACTTGTTTAAAATTGATTCAGAATAATAATTTAAAAAATTACAAAAATATAAGTTGCGTATCGCATTATACGTTTTGGTTTAATATAAAATTTATAATTCAAATAATTCAAACTATGTTTGTAACTATTTACAAAAATGTGCACAAATACGATTATTTCTGTTATATATTGTAACGAGAAACTTTGTATAGAGATAGCTACAAAAATTTAAACTAAAAAAAAAAAAAAAAAAAAAAAAAAAAACAATTGCCATGTAAAGCACATTTGCAAATTTAGAAATATATTTATATCTTCGATAGCATAAAAAATGTTTAAATCTAAATAATTATTTATAAAAAAAAATATTATACTTTGTATTTAATAAATTATTTAGTTTGTGACTTATATGTATCAGTATAACTCAATATAACCAAGATAAATCAACATCAAATTTATAGAATTCGATAAATTAATATAAAAATAATTTTAGGATTAGAAAATTTAAACAAAAGCTAAAATTTTCTACTTGCAGTTTTAATAGATGAAAAATTAATGTTAATGTAAAAGCATAACTAAAAAATCTGAAAAAACTTATGAATAGAAAAATCGAAATAATAAGTTCTTGCATAAAATCCTGAAATATAACCTATTTCTTTCCAGAGAATATTGAAACAATTTTCAGTTCTCATATTTAAAATAATAGGTTACTCTGAAATATGACCATAATTTAGTAAACAGAAAATGACACCTTCAAAAAAGAATGTCTTATAAAGCCATAACTCTGTGATATATCACTATTTTCGAAAATTCTCGGAAAGCATGATGGAAATGCTTGTCAAGTACTGGAAAAATGATGAAAATCTAGTCAAAACTGTCATGTTTTGAAATATTTTCAAAGCTTTTTGGAAGATTGAAGTAAATTTCATAGAACTAAACTCTGAATTTAACCATTAACTTTAAATCGTATTTTTGAAAAAGATTAAATGAAAGCAAACTTGTAGAAAATCAATAAACAACATAATCTTATTCATAAGCGTGATTTTTTTGCACATTAAAAAAGAAAACTGCTAATAATCAGAACTGTAATAATTTGATAGTATATTAAAAGTCTAGAGATGAAAAATGCTATTTATATGCTTGAGCCATTTATATGCTATTTATATGCTTGCGCTACTTATATGCTATTTATATGCTTAATACATAAAATGCTCTTTATCTCTTAATAAACACGTATGAAAAATTCATACCGCTTGGAAATCTGAAAAAAGGAGAAGAAAAAACTCTAATTAATCTGATACCGTCAACTAGTACATCCCATAAAAAAATAAATAAATAAAAATAAAATAAATAAATAAGTAAATAAATAAAAATCTTTGTATTGAACAAAAAAAAAACCAAGATAATTTTGAGTTTTTGCCTTTAAAAGATATTTTATAATCTGCTATAGGGTATTTGAATAATTTGGGGGTAATTTAAATTTCTTTAGTAGCGACATTGTGTGTGTTTGTAAACAACTATTTTCACGAGTAAATTTTAACGCTCCAAACAACGCTATGGTGAAAAAATCTGGATAAGTGTCAAAATATTGTCTTTAGTAACCTGTAATCCATGTGTGATCACAATTTTCCCTTTAATTTATGATTTTGACATTAAATGTTTACATTTTCATAAAGGTAGCATGTAAGCTAATTTTTCGGTACTACTTTGTTCCAGGCCTTTTTGGGTCCGAAAATAGTTTCTATTATTTAGAAATGCCTTTAATGCAACCAAATCTCTTAAAAATGTTTTACGTAATTTTTTTCAAGTGTTACCTTTAGCAAAATGTTACTTTAATTGTTTTTGTTCCAGATATGCAGGATAACATGGCAAAAACTGTTTCTCGTTTATCAATATTAACAATTGATTTATTGTGCATAAATGAAATGATCAAACTTTTGTTTATGAAAATTTCTGTGTTAATTCATTAACAGATGCTATTTCAAGCGGATTTCAATAAAAATGTATTCATTTACATATGAAATGTACATACTTAATATGAATCTAAGTGAATGGACCAAAAAAGATCCCATCTGTGGCTACTTTGTTCCAAAACTTGTTAAAAATCGTTATATATATATATATATATAAATTTAAATTTAAAATCATGCAGTTTGTTTCGTTGTTTTATGTTATTCATTGCAAACTCAAATTCGAAGTTGAAAAATTATGTGCAATATTTTTTAATAATAGAAATATAGGTGGAACCAGAAAAAAATGGTTCAATGTTGCCCCGTTAACGGTAACCTTAAAAGAACTTTTTGTGCCCACACCTAAATTATTTGATTATGATGAAATACAATCGTAATCCAGTAACTAGAAAATGACACATTCAAGAAACAATGTCTTACAAAGTCATAACACTGAGTATTATAGCAATAGTGAAAATATATTACTATTAAAAAAATCTGAAAGAATGTCGTCGCCTGATGGAAATACTTGTCGCGCGTTGAAAAAGTGATGGGAATCTAATAAAATACTGTCATGCTTAGAAATATTTTTCAAAGGTCATGGAATATTGAAATAACTTCGAGTTAACTGAACTTTATATTGAAGTGCTAACGTTAAATGATATTTTCAAGCAATTGAAAATCAATAATATTAAGATAACAGACAAAGACAGTAACTTGTTTAGAAATATGATTTTCTTTGTGCTGTAAAATACATTAATGTGGATATGCAAATCTGACCTATAAATAAATAATAAAAATAGATGTTAGTCTTAATGAAATTGTTATGTTGAGAAATTTTTGTCAAAATTTTTGCAATATTGAAAAAACTTTCAGAGATTGGAATTTTAACTCTTAAGTTTAAATACAAGCAGTTAAAAATTAATAAAATCAGAGAATAATTTTTTTATATCAAATATCATATCATAGATTTCTCATAGCAAAATGTGAAATGAGCATTTACACTGATATCTAAAAATTAAGGGTTAAAAATTGGGCAATTTCGACTTTATACGGATTGATGAATATTCAATGAAATTCTTCACGAATAATCCTTGAAATTCCAGAATGCGGAGAACATAACTGATTCATAATTTTCGATAAAGATTTAGTCGCGAGTAGTTAGAAGGCAAACAATAAATTTTAAAATAAATTATTTGCAATGAAAATGCTCAAAAGAAAAGACTGTCACTTTTGAAAATGACCATGAGGGAGGGGGGGTCTTGTTGAACGTTTATATGCATTTGTGCAAACATAGCACGCATATTCGTAATGTGAACGTTTCTGTGAAAAATTCCTTTTTTAAGATTCCATATTTAAAATATAAGAACGGAATCATTATAGATTGCACCTGTATATATCTGTCTGTTACAGTAATTTTACTCGTAAACTATGAAACGTGGAACATTTAAGTTCGGGGAAGTAGTAAAGACTATTGATTCCACATAGTTACAGATTAATAAACAATTACAAATAGATTATAAGAAGGTGTGTGTGTGTGTGTGGAGGGGGGTAATTAAGTTATTTTAAGAAACAAAATCTTTTTTGCATATATATCGTGAGGGGAAACATGTAAAAGCTTTCATTACGCTTAACTCAAAAATACAATTTTTTTATTTTAGGTACTATATTTTCAGAGATATCGCCGAAAATGTAATGCAAAAATATGTCACCCCCCCCTCCCTTAATCACCTGTATGTACTTTAAAATTTTTCTTCGTTTTCACATTGCAAATCGATTCTTGCATGAAACCCTTAGTTTGTAATATCGCCAATATATATTTTATAATTAAACTTTAAAATATTTCGGCGTGTTAAATAGTGAATACGAAAAATATACGGATTTTTTAATTGAATATATAATTATTTTTATAGAGACGTTAATGAATATACATATATTTTTATCGAATAAATAGCACTGTTAACTTCCGCACCGTGAACAGAATTTCATTCGTTTTCTATAACATATATTTTGATTTCCTATTTTCTTAAAAATATTTGATTATTTTAAATTAAATTTCGATCATTTATGTTTATTCATATATCTATTTTATGATGGTTGTAATTTATATATATGTATTTCTAAACAGCATTTTAATCATGAATTATTGTACCGCCTAGTTTATTAGAATATGCTTTATTATCTTGGTTATTCGTTGCACAAAATGATGATGCATAAATCATTTAGATTACTTAAGACTGGCGTAACTCTCGGACAAAGCAATATTTATTCAAAGCTGATGTTATGAAATAGTTCATGATGTTTGACTATTTGATAGTGTTAGGCTATGGACAAAGTCGTTTGACCATGCATATCTTATAGTATAATTAAAACCAGACAAGTTTACATACATAATTTTCGCTAAATATGATTTCACAAAAGTAAGGTTAAAAGCAGAGATATATTTAATATTTCTGTAATATAATTAATATTCGCGCATTCTTTTATAAATCTTTCTCGGTGAATAAAATAGTGATTTTTTGTAAGAATAGACCAAAACTTAAACCGAAACCGAATTTTGATTAACTCAAGTAGCTCGTAAATGAAAAAGTCCAATTTATTTTTTACATAATTGATTACATACATAAATATACATAATAATTAGTTAATTATAAATATTAAGAAAAAATGCATATTTTTTAGTTAATTATATATGTGTCTCAAGTTTGTTGTTTGTTCCTTAGAACTGTGAATGCCATTTTGCATGAAAAATGAAATACTAGTATGTTTAGAGTTCTATATCTCTCGCAAGTAACAACAGCCCAAAATGTTTTTGGCATAAACTATTAGTATAACACTACCTGCTTATTAAGATTTATTTGTTTCAATTAGGATTTGTTACTTTATAATTGAGGAGTTGTCATAAAGTATAATCAAAATGATGTTTTTGTACATTTTCCACACTTAATATCTTATTTAAGCAATAGTACAACAAACTTTTTCTTATAGAATATGGAAGTGTACGACTAGGACAAACTAAATAATATAGTATTGCAACGAAATATAGTTTCTGTTAGGAGATATAATCTGTTAAATATTCAAAATTTTGAAAATATGCAACATTTAAAGTAGTGTTATTTAAAAAAAGTGCCGAAGTTAAAAAAAAAATATATGCCATGCAGTAGTTGAACATGTGTACAAAAACATGAAAAAGAAAAAGAATCGTGGTCTCGTGATATTTTTTGGCAAAAAAAAAAAAAAAGTTACAAGAAAAACAATGTCAATTATCACATTTTTCCCGTATCAGAAAATGAAACATCCCATTTCTGTTTCGGAAGGGTCAATAAAAAAGGGATATTCCATTTTCTCAAAGGGGAAAAATTGAAAGAAGAAAGATAAATAGGATGTTTCATTTTCTGATAGGGAAGAAGTAGAATCATTGACATTGTTTCTTTGAAACTTTTGTCATTTTTTTATTAAAAATATCAAAAGACCCCCACTTTTTTTCTTTTCCATTTTTTTTTTACATATGATCATCTACTAAATGGTACATTTTGTTTTTTTCAACTGTGACAACTGTGACGACTGAGTCATGAGTAATTAAGGTGTTGCAGATTTTTAAATTTTGAATATTTAACAGATTATATCAGCTAACCGCAACAATATCCCTGTAGAAAACTATATTATTTAACTTTCTTAGTAGTACACTTTCACAAAAGAAAAAGTTTTGGGTACTATTTGCTAAGATTTTGCCAGAGGAATTACAAGTTGAGCATTTCAAATTATTAAATAATATGGAAGGATACTAACAGTGGTTAAAATTCACAACTGCAACACTCAAAGGGCAATTCCCCAAACAAACTTGACCATGACGAGTAGGTACTACCACGAGTAGTGGAAATAGCAAAGCATTATTTAGAACTTTTACTCTATGAAAGTAAGATTTGCAATTAAATTGATATTTGAATTTTAAATTTTCTGAGAAGATGAAGCTAGACTGTAAAAGAAAAAATAAGAAAAAGTCACCTCAACATCTCATTAAAGACATTCAAATAAATACAAAACTTTATTGTATATTAGAACACAAAGCAGTTAGCTACCTGGTGTCTATCGCTAAAAATACATTTATGTTTATATGTGGTTTTACCGAAGGTCCATGCAGTTTCGTCCACAATTGTACATTCTATGGGAGATTTAACTGATTTTTAGCTCAATCGACTATGGATGATAAATATCTTTAATAATCTGTCAGGTAACACGTTGGAACACTTAATTCCAGTTGAGGACACTCCTTGAAAATGTATGAGACGGAGAAAATATAACAGTTCACTAGCTAACACGTTGAAGCACTTATTCAGAGTTGAGGATACTCCTTGAAGAGGGATGAGACGGAGAATACTTAACAGTTTGCCAGATAGCACGCTGGAATTCTTATTCAGAGTTGAGGACCCACGATGACAGATGGACGCATCAAAGCAGTCCTTCAAAAGGAATTCAGATGGTGAACACTTAGCAATTCATCTGATAATGGCTACTTTTAGGAGAATACCCAACTTCTATAATTACTAAGAAGATTGATGAGAAGATGACGGTCACCAACGTATTGCTAATTTAGGTTATAATTCGGTATATTCGCTAAAACAAGATGGCTAAGTAGAAAACAGAAAAATGGCCGCACGCGCTATTTGAACAGGCTAGCCAATAGGAAAATTTATAAAATTAATATCTTAGAAATTTACGGTCCAAAATGAATGAAAATTACAGTAAAATGATTTAAATTAAAAATGGAACCAGGTTAGAATATTTTTAAGAGAAAATAATTAATATTAAAATTATTTTAAAAATATTATTTTCGGAAGTTCATTACATAAAGGAAATTATTAGAAGTAATTATTATCATAATGTATTTTTAATTTAATGATTTTAAAACGATGTTTACATTAATTAAATGATAAATAAATATTAGTTTGAATGAATTTATTGTATCTATTAATATTAATTACGAAATTATTAATAAAATTACCATAATTTAAGATATTATTTAAAGAATATTTTGGACCTTTGAATAACTTAATATTTACGATTTTAAAGTGATAATTAAGTAGCAATTTCTGTTTTTTTTTTAAAGGTTATCAATTAGATATTCTATAAACAATATTTTTGTTAAAAATTGAAGTAAAATTTTAATTAAAGGAATTTTTATGGAAAAAAATTTAAATGAATTATTGAAAGTTATAAATGTTAATATTATTAAATTTTAATAAAAATTCAATGTTAATAAAGACAATGCCTAACACTATTACTTAAATAAAATATTAAGTGAGGAAAATGGACAGAAAAGTTATTTTGATTGTATTTCGTGGCAACATAACAATGTAAAATAACAATGCTCCATGGAAACAAATAAATTTTAATAAGCAGGTAGTGTTATATTAAATGTTTATGCCAAAATAATTTTTGATTATTGTTTCTTGCCAGAGGTATAGCCCTCCAAACATACTAGCATTTCTCTTCATGAAAAATGGCATTCACAACCTTCAACTTTGACATTTTCTATAGAAAAGAGGGAATTTTTCAGGGCTTCAAAACCACACATTACTCATTAAATATACGCTGCTTCAACATAAAAAATATTAAACAAATCAAAAAGTACAACAATTGCACTTTGTCTGATTATCAAAATAATAGCTTTTATACATCTGGACTAAAGATCGCAGATAGATATCGGTCTTTGTTTTACAGTGCAGCTAAACTTAGCCATTATCTTTTATAGGTTATCTGTCTTTTCGATCTATTACGTGTTTGAACCTGCGTCTTTTAAATTGCTTAGCGGCTTTCCTCTCAGATTTATTGTTATTAGTTGAATGTTGTTTTCAAGAGTACAGTTGAATGGTCACAAAGAAAAAACTGATAATTCAGCCAGAAATATTAGATTTTTTTGCAAAATTGACGAATCAGTTAAGCATGAAATATTTGATTTATTAATAATGCTTTATGGAATCAGACAATTCAGATATTTTTCAATAAGTATGTTTCCGTGTTTCAGCTTCAGAATTTTATGTGTTTGAAGACAAAACTATTTGGAGTATGAAGAAAGATATTTACAGTAAACAAATAATAAATAAAACTCATTTTGAATGCTCTTTCTGGTTTGTTTAAAGAATTGACACAGGCGACTATTTTTTAATTCTAATTTGCACCTCTTTTTCAAAACAAAAACCTTTTAGAAACCCTTTGACAACATTTGCAAGAGAAATGTACAACAGAATATATATATATATATATTTAAATAGTGGTACGAACAGAATCTAAAAATACTCGTCTATGGCAGCCATGGTTTAAAAAGAGGAAATATTCATTCCATAAAAGATTACAAATTCTTTCTGTATTTTCTCTATTTTTCATATACCTTCATTTTTTTCTATTTTTTTTAATTTCTCTATTAAAAAACTATTTATATAATAATAATAATAATAATAATAATAATAATAAATTTTACAGATAACATTTCGGCTTTTATTTACAGCATATAATAGTAATTTAACTAAATTTTTTTTAATTATGTCTGTTTAGAATTTAGCTTTATATTTTTATCACATCGTTAAAAATTGTGTTCAAGATTGAGCCATTTTTTGTTGTTCAGTAGCTGCCACCATAAGATAGCGAAATTTTGTACCAATATTTGGAGTTTCTTATTTCAACCTCGTTCCACTTATTGGAACTATGTTTCAACAAAAGGTCCAAATATTGGTTCAAGATTTCATTATCTTACAGTGGTAGCTATTGAGCACCAAAATTTGGTTCACACTAGGACACGATTTTTAATAGTGTTATTTTCACATACATTGTTCAGATGATATACAAAATTAACCATACTTGTTCACTGCTATAGTTGTCTTATTACCAGGGCCACTGTAGGTGACTATTTTTATATTCTGTTTATATTACTACTTTTTTTACTATATTTCTATTGCAAATACTGTCAAATTATTGAAAAAATTGTTGTGCGAAATATTATTTTAAAATAATCGCGATAGAAGCCTTGTATTATGTAATATCAGAATCGAAACGTAATTTTGTAACAGCGAATTATAACGCCATAATGAATACGTTATGTATAGAAAACGTCAAACTAAAGTTTTTAAAATTTTTTTGCCTTCCTGTGGACAAACGATTGGACTGTGGACGAACGGACGAACGGACGAATCTTTCTTTGATACAAGACCGATACATTTTGTATTTAATAAAATCCTCAACTTTCAAAATCCTCAACTTCAAAAAAAAAAAAAAAAAAAACAAAACAAAAAAAAAAAAAAAATCCACTTCAAAACTCTTTAATTAACAGAATGGAAATCATATTTTAGGCCAAGAACTTCATCTTACAAGGAAGTCTGCATACGGGCATACCCCGAAAAGTCTGAAAAAATTACAGAATATTCTTCTAGTGTGGGTATATGCGTTTATGAAAAAAATTTCGGCGGAACCTCCTTTCAGTGTTCGTTAAAAAAATAATGAAAATTTTGTTATTTAGCGATTTATCGCTGGTTGGCTATGGAATGTATTTTCAAAAAATACTTTATATCAAATACACTTCAAGAAATAAAAAGTTCATGTTGAACTTGGTTTGATAAATTTAATTTAAATAACTTTAGTTTTGTAAGTTTTAGTTTGTTTTAAATATAATTTTGTTATATCGATATTTATATGTATTTATATTCAAATTTAATCACCAAAATTTTAGATTTAAAACGAAATTCATAATTTAAATTAATTAAATTTGTGTCAAGCTCAAAGTCCAATTGAGAATTGCTGATTAGATTTTGTTGCTATGGAAACATCTGGCTTTTATTTTTGAATACGCTTAAATGAATGAAGATATTTTTTCTCAATATGATTTCATTTTATCCATGAAAACATTTTTTTCCAGTGATTAATTAAATAACTACTTCAACAAGTAACAATATATGCAATACAATACGCATATAATATATTAAAGTCTCTCATTATTATGTTTAAATTTATTAAATACCATTTACACGCATTCTAAATATCCAACAGTTTAGAGATGCAATATAATCGTTTGCTTTTCGTGAGGAAAAGGGCTGCTCGCCAAATCGAGTGACTCTTTCGTCTTTTCACACCAAATATTCGAAAATATTTTTTTTTTTTGCATATTTTCTAATGTGATTCCGCCGCTAATTTGACTGATCCTTTATTACATACGTAAGTACTTTAATTAGTATTTTTTTCATAAAATTCTGAGTATGCCCAGTATGGAGACCTTCCTTGTTAGATAGTTTGGATATCATAACTCACAAATGCTTGATATGACCTATTCATCTTCCCAAAGAATCAAAAAATGTCTTTTAGATATACACGAAGAACGTGAGGCCTCAAAGAGGATTTTTCAATGTGTGAGAAAAAGCACTGAAGTTGGGCCTCCATCTCCGCTGCGAGTCGACCAATGGACTTAAATGTTTAATTCGTGTAAATATCTGATAGTTTTATGTTTGTAAAAGTCCGTGTTTTTCTCAAGGTGGGCCATAAATAAATGTATGTTCTTGTTTTAATGGCTTTAGTCATTGAACGTAATTTTTTATGGCACAATATATGTAGTTTTTCCATAAGATTAGACTGATGCAGATAAAATATTCCGCATAATATAGTGTAATAAAATCCTCTGCTTCTAAGATTTTTTGATTTTTATTGATTAAAAAGTATCTTTACATAACACTTCATTAAAATATAAACTAAACTTCTCCTTTTACGCTTATAAATGAAAAGGATAAAAGTTACAATTTATAGTTTATGTTGCTTCACTCTATTATCAAAGTTTTGGTCTATGTTTCTTTTGTAATATACCATCCAAAATTCCTGCCTATTCCGCTTTTATGAACAATCACCAGGAATTCGTTGAAAATATTTGATTTCAACTAAACAAACATATCACAAATGTACTCCCACACACGAATGTCTGCGGTTTTAATACGTAAACACCATTGTTCTCTATCAATTCATAAACTGGCATTAGAATATTTCTAAGCATGAAAATGGCTTGAAAAGGCTTGAATGCAGATATTCACTACTTTTTAAAGCTTGGAATCATGCATAAAGATAAATACAAAAGTAGTAGACAGAAGGATTTTAAATTATATAGTGAAGTATTCATTTACAATTCATTTCGAGTTCGTAAATTTACTCTGTCGATAGGACTGAACGAATAAAAATATTAAAGTAATGCATTTTAAATATCTATGCAGTTATTATTTAAATAATTTCTCATAGATTTATTTGCTTAGATAAAATCGTATTGTTATTAGCTGAATTATTTTGTGAAATGGCATTTTTTTTTCTTTCTTTGTATTTTTTTCTACGATTAGTTTGTGCATTTTAAAAACTCATGACGCTATATTACTGAATTTATATTTTATTTAGTTTTATTTCTTCTAGGCTCTAGTGAATAAAGCCTTTTATTATTATTTATAAAAGAAATGCAAAAAGAATTTGTTTGACTTCAGTAAAGCTTAATTTTGAGTTGATATTTGTCTCTTTCAACTTACATAGTTTTTTTAATTAAAAATACGTTGTATAAAAGGTGACGAAGGCTTTATTGTTATAAGTTATATATTATAAGTTATAATTTCATATTTTGTAAACATGTGTTTACATGTTTTCGATTCTTTTGAATATACGTGACAATAATATTCTAAAATCTAAATAATTTATTCCTTAAACAATTCCACAAATGCTGATACTTATGAATACTTTATCGAAACGAAAATAATATTTGCAAGAACAAATTTTGATGCATGCAGTGAAAAATAATATTATAGACAAACTCCAACAAAAATGATATTCGAAAAAGCATATTTGATGCATGCACTAAGGGAAAATTTAAACAATATTATAAACAAAGTTCAGGAAAAATAATTTCGTCAGAACATATCCTGATACAAAGCATTCTCCCAGAATTTTGACTTTTGAGTCTATGAATAGTATTGTTCATTTTATTACATATTCTTGTTTTTATGTGCGTTTGCAATTTTGTAAATACTTAGCACCTAATGTCGTCGTTCAGTTCGTCCGTCTGTCTGCATGTAACAGATAAAAAACTACCAAGCTGAATCATTTGAAATTTAAAATATATGATTGTTGCATAATTTTATCGAGTCATATAAAATTTTACGAAAATCGGATGCATAGTTTAATTACAGGGACAATCAAAAGTATTTCATTACTTTACGGCCAATGGAATTAAATAGTTCCAAGCGAATTTTAATGGTGTTACATTCGTTCGAACATAATAAAATTGTTATGAATTTTTGAAGTATATTCTAAAATTTACATTCTGTATAATCTGTGGTGCAAGAATTATTTGTTATTAATTTATAGGGCTACACAAAAGTATTTCATTACATAATGGTATAAGGAAAAACATTGTTTGGGGCGTGTTTTAATAAAATTAAACTATTTCACATTTTATGAAATTGAGATGCGTTGCTGAGGCTTACTAGAAGTTACTTCCTGTATAATCGACAGCAAATATTATTTACAGGGATACACAAAAGATTTCGGATACTCTACTGTATCCGAAGTATTGTATACTATTACACTAAGATCTGAATATTTTTAAAACTTCCTTATAGTCCGAACGTACCAGATTTGCTACACTTGACATGCAATTTCAAACTTATTTTTTTAGTTTCTTCTATCAGAAAACATTCCATTGCACGATGGTATAAAAGTATTAACGAGATAAACAAGTTTTGGACGATGGTGGGTGTTCAAATATACCATGAAATTTCTTACCATCCAGTACTGTAATGCAAATTTAAAAAATTGAAGCTTTCTGCATAAAACAGTTTCAATAAAAGTAATTTAACATAACTTTTTTTTCCGAAATTGGGACTATGGTTTTATATAAATAAGTAGGAAAAAATAATGTGCACACAAATTTACTGCTGATATATATGTTTTTAGCTCACAGGCTATCATAGCCTGAGAGGTTATGTGTCCGCCCATTCTGTATGTATGTTCGTACGTGCGTAACGCGATAACTCATGATAAAAATATCCGATCCACTTGAAATTTTGTATATAGGTATATTCTGACAAGGCGGTTCCCTGATTAGTTTTTGGAGTTCATTCGATATGTATAAGAGGGGGAACGGGGGGCTTATGCAGCTCCCCTTAATTAATATAAGTGGGTTTTTCATGCAGAATTAAGTTTTCGTTCAAAATTTAGACATAGGATCATTCTGATGAGGCGATTCTGTGACTGTTATTAGGTGTTCAATGAATAAGTATAAACAGGAGGAACGGGGGTTCTAATGCCCCTCCCCTTAATTTATATAAATGGGTTTTTCAAGCAGAATTGTCAGATTTCGTTCAAATCTCTGAATAGTTTTGGAAGTTTAATGGTTAAGTATAAAAGAGGGGATAACTCCTCTTAAATTATATAAATGCTAAATGGATTTTTAATAAGAATTATCCGATTTGCTCTGAATTTTGGATATAGATTTTTTGTATGATAAAGCATGTCCTTGATAGTTTAGGAGATTCAATGATTAAGTATAAAAAAAGGGGAAAGGGGTGAGCTGTTTCCCCTTAATTCAGTTTAATTTTTTTCGAACGGAATTAACCCTTGAAAATATAAGGCTATAATGTACAATTAGTATGCATAGCCTGTGAGCTCAATGCCATCAGTTTAACTGGGCAATATTCTGTTTATTTAACTCTGTCACTTGATTTTAGATTCCTTACTGTCTCTGTTGCCGTCCTCTTTAATAAAATTATACAGAAAAGCACTTCAGATTTAGCCACAATTTTTTAAAACGTTTTTATCCATGCAGAAGTATGCTAGAGAAAAAAATACTTAAAATTCTTTAATAGGAAATTTACTGCAGAATTTAAATCAGAATGTATATATCAGTTTCAAGCATCGTGGCTTTATTGGTAGTCTTACCGCCCCCGAGGTTTATTCCTGCACATTTTGAGGTAAATTAATTTTGATTTTAATTTAATTGAAGGTATTTCACTCCATTTTTACTAAAATTCCATAATCAAAATGTTTTACTTTTTTTAATTATTTGCAATATTTAATTAAACAGCGTATTTTAACGAAATGTAATTCTACTGCGTTAAAAAAATCACAAATCACTTTAGTATGCCTCATTTATCGTTATGCCTTTTGTACGTGCTTAAGAAAAAGAATGGTGACATCATGAATAATTTATGAGTGATTAAGAAAATGCTCATAATAGTATTTTCACGCCCTGCAACAAGATTTTTACCCAAATGATATTAAAAGAATAAAAGTTGATACAGATATTATTGAATTTCTAAGAAAACCGTTAGTCAATGGAAACTAATGAAGAAAAATTGTGACGTAGTATCAGTTTTCTTTTCCAGAAATAATCTCCTACGATGAACTGTTCGTAGAAATCAGCATATTATCGTTTGTTTATAGATTAAATTACCAAAATTATAACGCAATACTTTCGAAAATTTCATACCATACTTTTAAAAGTATCGTATAATATTAAAGCTCATGTTATTAAGTCTTCATAGTTTGTAAAAGTGAAGTTTTCGTTATCTTTCATAAAAGTAAGTATTTAATTATAAAGATGTTCATGTTGGAACAATCATAAATCTATGAAATAAATTGTAAAAAGCTGGTGATAATGTCTTTGATTTGTCTAAGAAAAAGGTTAAAAAAAAAGACAATAATTAATTTTTATGAAGAAACGCATATCTATATTAATAAAATAACAAATCGCTCTGTCTGCGTGTGTGTGTGTGTGTGTGTGTGTGTGTGTGTGTGTCTGCGATGGCTAGCAAAATCTATGGGACTTACGAAGCTCAAAATTTTTTTGAGAGTAGCCCAATACCTCTCCTGATGCACCTGAGACTCAGAATTTTAATTTTTTGATTAGTTCCATACATATTAATTATGAAGCGGAACTCACTCTCATCAAAAAGTCATTTTTTAAATGTTCTGGGAAAGAAAACTTTTGCACATGCGCAGAAACTCAATTACGCATTTAAACAGAGGATGAACCTTTTTCCCCCGTTTATTTCTGTTTTTGGATCATTTTGTTTAAATCCAAATTAACCAAACTGCTCGACGTAGTTAAACTTAAGAGACATATTTCGAAAGATCATATTTTTAGGTCTCAAATGCAATAATCAATTCGAAAAATGTTGCAGTTAACCCTTTGAAAACAAATATTCAAAAATGGTCGTTTTTTCCAAAACTATTTTTCTCCCTTTTGTCAATGCCCCTCCAGGGCGTAATTTTTAAGATATAACCAAACCAAAAAGGAGATCTTAAAGTTGAAACTTTCTTCTAACCGATGGTGTAATTGGTTTTAAAATATTTGGATTTAAACTCTTTTAAATACACTGGCAAAAGAAGGTCATTTTGCGACTCGCAGTGAGGATATTTTTTCCATGCTAAAATTATCTTAACGTGCATATTTGAACTCAATCTTTTAAAATCTTCTAAATAGATCAAATTTATACTCCCTACAAAAAATTCGACACGTTTGGACGGATAGAAATATTTTTTACAAAATAAAAAGTGCGAAAAATTTGATGAAATCAATAAAAAACAGATCGTTTTCATTGCGGTTTTGACTTAGCAAAACGCAATCTTATAGGTACCGGTAAACAAAAAACATATTATTTAAGCTTAAAAACATTTTTATAATCTATGATGCAATCGGTTTTTAAAATATAAGATTTAACTCTTTCAAATACACCGGCAAAAGGAGGCACTTTGCGACTCACAAATAGAATATTTTTTCTACGCTAAAAGTATCTAAGGGTACATATTTCAGCCCAAATTTTTAAAAACATCTCAATAGATAAAATTTACACCTTCTTAAAAATTTTTAAAACGTTCGGACGAGTAGAAATAATTTTTACAAAATAAAAAGTGTGAAAAATTTGAGGAAATCAATAAAAACCAAATTGCGATTTTTTCTTTGCAGGGCGCAATTCTACACACGTCCTGACAAACTGAAAATATTATCTTAAAGCTAAAACATTCTCATAATTTATGTTGCAATTTGTTTTTAAAAAAATATGAGATTTAACCCGTTCAAATACACCGACAAACACGAATTACATCCCGGCTAAAAGTAACTAGATGCCCATATTTTAGCACAATCTTTTTAGAGCCTTTCAATAAACCAGATTTACATTACTTAAAAAAATTTTAGAACTTTCGTATGGATAGAATTCTTTTTTACAAAATAAAATGTGTGAAAAATTTTACGAATTCAGTGAAAACCTGAGTGTTCCGTCGCGGTTTCGTTCGCTTTCGGTTCGCATAGTTTCCAAAAATTCAAATTACATAGAAAACAAAATACCAAACAGCATGTGCTTTCAATTCAATATCTTTTCGGGATTTTTCCGCTTTAAAAATATAAATTTTGACAAAATGGACTTAAAGATACAAAATCATAGAAATTTGAGTTTTAGGTCATTTAGAAAGCAAATAACACATTTGAAAACTAAATAACATCACGGGCCCGGGCAACGCCGGGCAGGACAGCTAGTCTATATTAATAAAATAACAAATCGCTCTGTCTGTGTGTGTGTGTGTGTGTGTGTGTCTGCGATAGTTAGCGAAAACTACGGTACGTACGAAGCTCAAAATTTTTCTGAGAGTAGCCCAATATCTCTCCTGATGCACCTGAGTTTCAGAATTTCGAAATTCTATTTATTAACTGAGTAATTAATTAAATTCCAAAGATTACTCTCATAAAAAATCGCCCTTTTTCTTCTTTTTTTCCCGTCATTTAGTTATGGTTGGTTGGTTGCATAAAATTTTCGCATAAATAATTAAAAAAGCTGGAAAAGACCTTTAAAATCCATAGAATGGCAAACTGTCAGTTTAAATGATGATTTTTTATCACAGCGGTTGTAAACCATGGAGGAAAAAGATAGGTGGTGGTGAAGTAAACAGAAAAAAGGGTTGCAATATTAAACCATTTATCGCTCAAATTTTAATGTCCCAAACAAAAGTATGTGGAAGGGATTTTGTATTAATAAGACGAATTGAAAGAAATGAATTACAGCTGAAGCATATTTTACGAAGAAATAGTAATTTTTTAAAATGGACTTTTTTCTATTATATTATTTATTTTTAAAAAATGTTTGTTTTTAAAATAATTGAAATTGATAAATTCGAAATAATTAAATGTCAAAATAAAATTAAATAAAATATTGAAAACATTTGATTTGAACTAAAAATTGTATTACTAAAAGTTTTCTTTTTTTTTCAGAACTTTTTAATACTTTAAAACGTAGATGAAAATTTTTTTATAATTTAACAACATAATAATAACTCTATGTCAATATATAAAATATATTTATGAAAACATTCTTTTAAAACCATGCGCGAAAACTTAAATAACAAATGTTAGTCTAAAATCTAGATTTCAGAGTGCAAACGATTTTTCAAGCAAAATCTTAAATGATGCTTCTATATTGATATTTCAAAGTGACGGTTAGGTTACATTTATGTTATATTTAAGTTACGGTAGGGTACTGTTTAGTCGCAGTTAGGTTACAGACAGATTATGCCAGTTAGGTTACAGACAGATTATGGTTATGGTACAAAAGTTTACGGTTAGGAATTTGTCCACAGAGTCAACATTACGCATGCTTTGATTAAAAAAATACACTTTTGTTAAATGGCTCTGAAATTATAATACTATATACCAATCTTTTATCATCGCGTATAGATTTTATTCACGGTATAGTCGGATTTAAGAGTGATATAATTAGTTTGAAATTCAAAATATTTCACGGGATTTCTATGCGAAAAAAATAATTAGTTACATGATTTAACAGTGATTTTTACGGGTAAATATCAACACTTAACACGAAACTAAATCAATCGTTGGATACATGTTCCCTCCCGTGTTTCTCATTGCTCATTTTAAGTATTTTTAGAGCTTAATATTAGTTGTTTTTAAAACCGATTTTTCGCAGTCAGCTGCGACGTATTTCAGACAATGCATTTCTGCATGCTTCAAGTTAATGATAAAATCATACAAATTTCAAGTTCGTTTAATATTGTTAATACGGACCCGGGCAACGCCGGGCGGATCAGCTAGTAGAAAATAAAAAAAGGTGTAAAAAAATTATCAGTAGAAGTAGTAGTCTTAGTAAGTAGTTTAATAGTTTAATTAGCTCCTGGTCTGATGTAATAACGCCAGGCGGGGTAATAACGCCAAGTGCTAATATTTTGTATAATTATGAAATAATATGGCAAATGACACCCATGTGCTCTGCGCAGAAGGGTTTTGAGTCATATAAATCGCAAAAAACAGCTTCAAGTTAATTTGCTTCATTTTTAGGTCTTATTATTTTTTTTTACAAGCAACTAAAATTAACACTTGATCTAAAATTTGCGAGATACGTTTTGTGATGTGAAGACTATTTTTTTATCCGGAAATACTTTGTTAATTACATAAATTTGTAGTACATTTCATAGACTTTCAAAATATTGTTGAAGATCTTAGCTATCTTCTCGAGATAATTTGTAATTTAAAATCTACAGCGCAATAACTACAATGGGGTAATAACGCCAAACCTTGGCATTAATACCCCGGTTGATTCTCTACAGTGCCCGAGCTACATCCTAAATACTGATTCAAATGAACACAGTTAAAACTGTGCAATGTTTCTAATAATTCTATTTAAGCGATCCTTTTTAAGCAAAAATAAGCTCACGGTCTGATATTCTTTTGCCTCATCCTCCCCCCCCTACACCACACCACACCTTTATTTTTCTTACATTTTCACAAAAAATTGAACATTTTCAATAGCTTAGAATGCAATTTGCCAATTTCTAAATTTGTAGAGTTTGTATTTTTAGAATTGGGCAATATACATGCAATTATTCCATCTTATTTCATAATTTTGTTTGCATGGCGTTATTACCCATATAGGTGGGTAATAACGTCAAAAAGCATTGGTCAAGAAATCACGCCATTACATTTTATGAATACATATATGTTAAATTATTTTCTTTTATATAGATAGTCAATGAGTTGCTGTATCAAATCATATATTTGTTTGAAAAATACAAACTAAAACTGAGCCGTGAAAATTGGTAGAACCTTAACGTGGCGTTATTAACCCAGGGTACCTTATTATTATTTTTTTCAAAATCTTCTGAGTACGTCCAGTAAGGATACATGCCTTATTACTACAAGTCAAACCCTAGCAATCAAAGTTTAAAGCTGTAAATGTAAGGAAAAAAGTCTTTATATTATTAAAAATTATATATGATGAAATTTTGTTTGAAAATTAAAAAATACAACATACCTGGACCATGAATAATCGTACCATCTTTGTACTCTTCTTTGCATATTTCTAGGTACTTTGTGGTGCCGCATATATAGTTTAGCTCCATCCTTCACAAAATACGACAATTTACATGAACATCAGATAAAAATAATAAAATTGGATACTGATATAATATACAGTGAGCATATATATATACTATTATAGTATATCACATATAAAAAAATTAAACTAAAATTACAACTTTTATACTTTTCATATTTGCCTTTTTTTCATGTAGATCAAGTAATATTTGTTACTTTCTTTTTGAATTAAAAAAATCAATGAAACAAAATTAGTCAATTTTTAGATATATAAAAAAAAGAAAAGAAAAAAGAAACTTAGGCTAAATTAAACAGTATATGTCGATAGCATATTTATCTTTTCAAATAAATAAAATGTAAAAAAAAAACAAAAAAAAAAAAAAACAAACTTGTTTGACAGAATTTTTTATGATACATATTATTAGGCATAATGATCTCCGTGAAAAATTAACATTAAAACTACCGAAAACAACTGTAAGGGGCTATACTTATGTAATGTTGTTAACATTTTTGTTAATTTTGGTACCCTTAGCCCCCCTCCCCTTAGCGATATCATACGTCATCATCCATCGGCTCCCTCCCCCGCCCGATGATATCATTTATCAATTTCTAAAAATTATTTTCATTTTTACGTTCTTTTTACACATTTATAGTAATAGTCGCACATGATTATGCATTTATTGGTCACACAGTTTACTGATTGTAGAAATCAATAAAATGTAAACATGTGAAAAAAATTTACACAAATAGCGTCTAAAAGTGTTAATTGCTATTTAAAAAAATAATAGCAGGATAATTGTTACATAATGAATTCAACAATAATATTGTCTTCTTGCAATTACCCGGGAAATGTAAAAGCAGATTCTGTCTGCAAAACAGTGGAGAACATTATTTCCCTTTCTTTACTGTTAATTTAAAGCATCATTTCCAACATTTTAGCTTTTGACTTCTCTAACAGCAATTTATATGACAAACGTGTCAGAAGAACTGGAATGTCAGACGTTGGGATATTACAAATTTAAGAATTAAATGATTTTAAAAACATTTAGGCTTTGATATAGCTTTGCATTTTCATAAGAACATACATTAATAATGATAAATATAAAGTAACTGACTATTTTGTTGTTAAAAGTTACTCAAAAAAGAAAAGTTTGATTGTAATAAATATGATAACAGTGTCAAAAAGCAACTTTCCCTCCCCCTAGAGATATCTAACCATATCAAGTCCAGAACCCCTCTCCGCCCTAAAGTGATAGTACCCGCTAAAGTGATCCCCCTCCCTGATAGCTGAACAATTTTGCTTTTTATATGCACACTTCCTTTTGTCTCTTGTCGGAGCAGATGTAACCTTTAATTGTGTCTGAGAACATACGTTTATCAACATGCTAAAATTATGTAAGTGAAAATACTGTTTAGTATTTCAAAAAAGTAATACTGAATAGTATGTAAAATATAATTTAAATATGATATTAAATCAATTCAAGAGTTAGCATCGAATGTGAAAAATTATGTATGCGTTTTAGGAGTTGCTTTCTCTTAACAAATGGATACGAAATCTCTGGTTACATAATTGGATAATCAAATGTAGAAATAATAAACAAGTGTAAGTTAAATTTTCCCCTTACGTATACCACAAAAAATACTTTACTGATTTTCATTGAATTAACAAACATTGAAAAATTAATAATACAATATATAAAGGGTGTTTATAACCTGTTTTTACCCCCCTCCCCAAAAAAAAGACTTACTACTTGTACTTTAAGCCTTGTACTTTTAAAAAAAATTATGGGAAAAGCCAGAATCGCAAATTATTTTTCTATTCAAAAATACTGAGTGTATCACTCCAAGCTGAATGCAGATTTTCATTAATAACTTTGATAGTAATGAAGATATTTAGAAAACGTTCTGTCAGATTATCTACGCTTTGTGGAATAGTAGATACCATAAAATGAAAGTTCTGATAGCGCACTGTAACTTGATGAATGATACAGTGTGTACTGATGACTCCCTTTGTTATGATAGAAATCGTCGTTATTTGCAAGACTTTTCGTGATATAGCACACTTTAAAGAGAATAAAGTAAGTTTGTTAAAAATATTGTTACAATATCTTCATTAATGATACAGTTAAGAACGAAAATTGAACTCGACTAGGAATAAAACACCGTTTGTTTTCGACTAAAAAAAATGATTATGCCCCATACAAAAATCGTTTCATCGTGAAGGATGCTTTCAACTTTCATGTTTTATAAAAGCAGTTTAAAACTTTAGTTTGCGCAGTTTAGTATATTGAACAAATATAGACAGTTGTTTTTTAAATTTAAATTATTTTCTTTTATTTTTAACTAACGGAATGTTAACTTATTGAAATATTAGTTATGTAGGCCTCATTTACATATTACTGCACAATATTGTTAGCTTGATCCGATTTCTTACAACCACATGTTTTGTAGGGTTTCAGGACAAAACCAGTTTCATTGATTTAACACTTGATGACAAATTGATGGTTGCAGTAACACTGTAAAACTGCACATTCGAACAGCTTTTTGAAAGATCATAAAATACATTCTTGATTTATATTTATCTTAGGAATATAAATTTAATTCGCCTCTTCAATAAATTCAAACTCTCGAATAAATGAGATCATAAAAAAAGAAATTTTTATCGCAAAATCTTTCATTTTATCCACATTTAAACACAATTTTGCATTCTATTATCCTCCGCACTATGCAATGAACGATAATAATTTTATATGTTTTATCCGCATACAAAAGCATGAATTTAAAATTTTGTAGTATATCATTCTTACCAATAGTCGTTCAAATTCTAATCGGCTGGCATTCCTGTTTGTAATCACATTTCCTACTTGTCCTGTAAAAAAAAGCAATATTAATTTCAATCTATACAGAAATGTAAATTAAATAGAAAATAAAACAGCAGTTACAAACTATGGGCAACTGTTCTAGTGCGGAAATAGCAAACTTTTTCAAGCCCATGTGCCAATTCGTACCAGATATTTACACAACAAAACAGAATAAGTAAATAAATAATTAAAGAATAAAAAATCTAAATTATAGTAAGAATAAAAAATGTTGGGAAAATCAGGTAGGAGTTACAATTTAAAAAATATTTTTAAAAAAAGCAATTATTGCTTTTCCATGTTGATTGCAAATAAACTATCTGAGGGGCAATATGACCACCTTTTTTTAAAAAATAAAACAAAATGAAATGTGGTAAAGTAAAAAATAAAATTAGGAAGAAACTTTTATTAGAGCAATCATCATTCTAGAAATAAAAAAAAAAAGATTTTTTATATTTTACATTTTAATTTTACATTTTTAAAATTCCGCAAATTTTGTTTTTTAGCTCACAGGCTATCATAGCCTGAGAGCTTATGTGCCCGTCCGTTCTGTATGTACGTTCGTACGTTCGTGCGTAACGCGATAACTCATGATAATAATATCCGATCCACTTGAAATTTTGTATATAGGTATATCCTGACAAGGCGGTTCCCTGATAAGTTTTTGAAGTTCATTCGATATGTATAAGAGGGGGAACGGGGGGCTCATGCCCCTCCCCTTAGTTGATATAAATGGGATTTTCATGCAGAATTAAGTTTTCATTCAAAATTTAGATTAGGATCATTCTGATGAGGCGATTCCGTGACTGTTATTAGGTGTTCATTGAATAAGTATAAATAGGGGGAACAGGGGTTCTAATGCCTCCCCCCCCATAATTTATATAAATGGGTTTTTCAAGCAGAATTTTCAGATTTCGTTCAAATCTGAATAGTTTTGGAAGTTTAATGGTTAAGTATAAAAGAGGGGGATAACTTTTTTTTAATTATATAAATGCTAAATGGGTTTTTATTAAGAATTATTTCATTTGCTCTGAATTTTGGATATAGATTTTTTATATGATAAAGCATGTTTTTGATAGTATAGGAGGTTCAATGATTAAGTATAAAAAAAGAGGAAAGGGGAGAGCTGTTTCCCCTTCTTAATTTTTTTTTCGAACTGAATTAACCCTTGAAAATATAAGGCTTTAATGTACAATTAGTATTTGTAGCCTGTGAGCTCAATGCCATCGGTTTAACTGGGCAGTGTTATTTATTAAAATGATACAGTCAGTGAACTTAATCTGATCACTTTCACGATTTTGTCAAAGTTTTATTTTATTTCCGTAAAAAAAAAAAATAAAATAAAATAAAATAAAATAAAATAAAATAAAATAAAATAAATAAAAGTCAGAACTTTATTATTTTTATGACCAGAAATTTATTTTTAATTGTAATGAATCGAACAAAAATAAAAGAAAAAATATTCAAATTGAATGCATTAAATTCTTGACAATAATTTAAACTATCTAAGAATTTGAAATAACTGTTTCAATTTTCAATAACAGGTATCATTCCATAAAAAGCTATCATTCGTGTTCAAAATTTGCAATCTTGGCCTTTAATTTTGCTTAATTTGTGAGGACCATATATCATTGCAACTAGGCATCTGAAATGTCATATCAATTATACTCGAACCATAAATGATTTATAATAAAATAAAACACTGCCACACGTCACAGAATTTTGAAAATCTAAAAGATTCAACAGTGTATTGACATTTTCCAATTCAGGAATATCTCGAATATAATGTAAAGTTACTTGATCAAAAACCTGTCATCCCCAACTTCCCTCACCCGTGAAAAGCAAGCAAATGCATAGAACTCTTTCACCGGAAAACTTATTTAGTGAAACTTGCTTTCGATGCTTCTTTTTAGTTCATATTTAAAACTAGTTGATCCGTTTATCCAAATATAGAAATTCACCCTGCCAAGTCGCTAGATAAGCAGCACAGGTCATATAACCCTCCGATAGGTCAATTGATATAATGTTCTTAGTTAGTTTCTTAATTATACCAAAAATAGCGTTTTTATCAATCACTGGAAGATGTAAACAAAGGCCAAACAAATTTGATTCGTAAATTACAGAAAAGTTTCCAAAAGGATTCATGAATGCGAATGAATTTTGTTATAAAGGCAATCTAAATTAAAAAAAATATTTTATAAAGTTAAAGTAAGTTTTAGGAAAAATATTTCAGAATCCCTTTTCGAATAAGAAATAAGAATTCATTATAAATAAATTGTGTTCTATTTGCAAAAATATTCCAAAAATTACTTGACGCTTCATCTATGGACTTTTTTACTTAAATTGTTAAAATGAGTTTTAGGAAGACTTCAGTGTGTATGGCAACAAAATAATGATATAGCGATACATCGATATTGACATCCATGTTAAATTATCGATGTATAGTCACAGATCATTTTATATTTTTCCAATATATCGATATTTTCTGAATGTATTTTTTTATAGGTGAAAATAAACTTTGAGCCTTTATTAAGTCAATTTTTAAACAAATCTAACTAAATTAATAATATATATCTATGTATATTTGTATATATGTATATTTTTTAAATTAAAAATAACAATTTAATGTTTGACATATAAACGAATTTTAAATTATTTCAAAATATTTTTTACGCAGTCAGAAAAGCAATGCGTCATGATTTTTGACAAAACATCATTAGGAAAATCAGATGTTATGGACAAATATACTGCCTACTGCAACCAATTATCTTAAATGGGTTTTTTTGCTTGCTTTGATGCCTAAAAAAAATAAACATACCTTATTTGCTGACTCTATTTGTCTGTGCCACTCATAGAATTTATTCATTGTGGCGTTTTTCACAAGTGCATTAATGTGGCAGTTATATTTGTACAAGTATTTTTAAAAAATATTATTAAGTAAAAAAGTTTATAGAAGTCAGTTCTCAAAACGGAAGTTTTAACAAAATTAATGAAAATTGATGCTCTAAGCCAAATTTTAAAAACAAAAAATACAAATTAAAAGTAATCTGATTTCTTATATGAATTAACTATTCTGCATTCAACCTCAAAAGGTTTAGACAATAAACTAGGTTTGATACATTGTTATAGCTCCAAACCGTTCTGCAAAATACAAATATGTATATAAGGATTCGGATATGCATATCAGGATTCAGTAAATATGGATTCGGAGATATCATCACATTTACGAATACCCTTAAGCTAGAAATCACTAAGTAATCTTTATGATATATGAGAGGGTCTAAATGATATTATCAAGACACGAGACTGCTGCTTTAAGAGTAGATGGACCATGAAATCGTTACATTTTAAACATTTTATATTATAACGTAAAAAACAGAACTAAAAGATTAAAGTGCTAAATGATTATGGACCTAAAAGATTATGGAGCAGAAAGGTTTATAAAAATACATTTTATGCAATGTGGGGTACATAGTTAATTTTGCCTTTTTCTCGAAATGTGTTATTTTTTATGCTTGGTATGCTTTTCAAATATTTAATTTTAGGTAAAATGTTGAAACTTTTCAAAATTGTTCTTCTAACTCGTTTTTTTAACAATATTTAGCATTATACTAAGTGAAAAAAATTTAAATAATTAAAATTAGGTTTTCAAAATTTTTAGTAATTTCAAAGTATTTTAGTAATGTATTTTTAATTTTATTGCTTTTAAGCCAAAATAAATATTCTCAAATAATATGTTTTCTGACACCACAACAACTTTAAAGTGACATATTTAACAGTTTTTTTAAATGTACTAAACAAACATATTGTAAAAAAAATTATTAATTAGTCTTAAAAATTAACTTATGTGTAAAATTAATTTTTTTAGGTATATATATGTTCTGTAATGTGTATATTTCACATACAAAAATTTTCATTTCTACCTCTTATTTTAAAATAAAGTACGTGATATTAAGTATTTTGCAAAAACTGTTTCGTTTTACTTGTTGAGATGTTCATGTGCCCCTTTTAATTAAGTTTTTTCTATAGCCAAAACTATGAATACATAAAAAAATCGCCTGTGTGGCAGATACTATTTCTTAAAAAAATAGTCAACAATTTAAAAGGTTTTCTAAAAAAATATTAGAAATAATTTCATCTACCTCAAATAAAAGTTGATATTAAAATATGTAGTAAAATGTTAAGCGTCTTTTTAAAAATAAACTATTAGTTAACACAAACATTAATAAATCATTATATGTATTAAGCTATTAACGCTTTGTAGCCCAAAAACTCCAATTTGAAAAATTCTTACATTTATATTAAAATGCGTCATTTTAAGCATGGGACAAATAAAAAAAAAATCAGAACGAAAAAATAAAAGTTTATTTGGAAAAATGGGTTTGTTGTATGTCCTTAACATCTGGCCCACAATGTCCTTAACAAATGACACAAAAACTGATAATATTTAAATTATTAATTTACATTACAAATTTTGAAACAATTGTTACTTTTGTTGCAGCAAAGTCTCACACCACATTTCTCACAAATAATTTCAATAAAGCCTTCAGAATCAGCGAATTACAATGAATTCCTTTTTTTTTTTGCCCAGTATGGCCAGTGCACAATTTCGACTAGACGCATTTATTTTTAATGAAATATGTTGAAGAGCCCTCTATGCATTTTCTGTTGATTTTTTTTATCGCTCTTTTATTTCTACTAGCTTTAGACATGGTATGAATTTTACATGAAAGGAGGGCTATTAAATTTCACCTGTAGCAATTACATAATATAAAACCAGACTAATGTTTCATTTTTACAATAATTTTGCTCTTCCAAAAGAAAGGAAACTTAAAGAACTTTAGAAGAAATTTTACATCTTGCTGTCTCGACATTTTAAAAAGAACATTACATGGAATTTTTTAAAGAAATGGCGCATTGCTGCAAATCTGCAACAAAGAAAGGGTTTGCGATTATCTTATGCATATTATAAATTTCCTAGCTTAAAAAAAATTCTTTGAATAGATAACTTAAACGTATCTTTGTAAACAACATACAGTCGAACCTCGTTAATACGCGAATCAGGGTTCCGATCAAAATTCGCGTATTAAACGGGTTCGCGTATTAACCAATGGTGTCAAATTTTCGTCGAGTGATCTATCTAATAGCAATGTATGCGAAAAAAACATTTTTTTGCCAATTTTTAGCGTTTTTTAGGCATAAAATGACATTTTTTTTAATTTTTAATCATTATGTGCTTATTAAAAGGAGATGTTTGAAAGCTGAAAATTCAAAAAATCGTTATTTTCTCAAGTAAAAATCCTATGTTTTTTCAAATTTAGATTTATTATGTTTGACACATAAAATGGAATAAGACGAACACAAAAATTTCTGCGAACCATATTAATTAAAACATAGTTAACAAAATTGAAATCTTTGTTAGCTATACAGAACTGATACAGTTGGCAAAAAAAGTATTTGTACACTTCATTTTTTTAAATTATAATGAAATTAAACAAAAGATTTAAGCAAAATATACTGTAATACATTAATTTAATGCATTATAATATTATAGAAGCAAAAACAAAATTAAATGAATCGATTTTTTACATTATAATAAACAAATATACAAAAATATAATGAAAAAAAAGTATTTGTACACTATATTAATGTAATATAATTAATGAAAATTTAGTAAAATGGTACAAATTAATATTTTGTATGAATTCATTTAGCGTTTATGACTACTTCTAGATGGTGTGACATAGATTCCACCAATTTTTTGTAGCGGTCTGGTTAATGTTATCCCATGACACAATAAAAGTTTCTTTAAAACTGTTTTTTACTGATACATTTTTTTTTTGGATTTTTGCATCCAATAGCATCTACAAATTTTCTATTGGATTCAAGTCTTGAGATTTTAGAGGAGTTACCATTCATCATCGAGTATTGTAGTAACCATGTGCTGGTAATCACAGCAATATGCTTTGGTCGTTATCCTATAGAAAGTGAAAAGCTTCCTCTACGCCTAATTTCTTAGCACGGTTTAATAAATTATGCCGTGACACATAAATGTATGTTAAACCTGTCCTTCCATTGTCAATAAATTTTAAATGTCCTGCTCCATTAGAAGCTATACACCCCAAAACCATAATATTCCCCCCACCATGCTTGATACTTTGAAGTATAGGTTTTGGATCTAGAACAGTTTTATTTTTACGCCAATTTTTTCGAATGCTTGGTGGTAAGAAAATTCCAAATTTTCCCTCATCAGAAAAAATTACTGTTTTCCAAAAATCCAATGATTTACTTCTGTATACGAAAGCGAATACTATGCGTTTTCGCCAATTTGTTTCGCTGATGAATGGATTTTTCCTTGCGGTTCTTCCTTTTAAGTCTGCAATGAGAAGAATATTTCTTATTGTTTGAGGTATTACTCTGATGCGAGAAGATGTTGCAAGGTCTCCAGCAAATTTTTGAACCGGACGCATCGGATTTTTTAAAGATTTTTTAACAACACTCCCTTTTCCTATCATTGTTAGTTTTCTGAGAAGTCCTGTTTTTCATTCAATTTCGATGAATCTAATTTATTCATAGCTTCTCGCTATGCATCTAATAGTTGTAGATGGTAATTTAATAGCTTTTACAAATTCTTGTTGCGAGTTTCAATTTTTATTATGCTCAATAATAGGATTTCATACATCTAGAGGTTCCTTTCTAGTTTTAGGTTCTATTCTCAATTACTTCAAGAGCAAATTAAATTAAATGCCAGACAAATATAATATGAAGTTAAAAATTATTAACATCTTCTGTATAAGTAGTCCTTTGAACCATAAACACTATAAAACACAGTACATATCAGGATGGAGAAATGTTCAAATATTTTTTTTGCAAAAAATTTTTAAACTTTTCCTATTAGAAAATTATTTTACATCTTTATCGAAATTTTCTGTTGTGTAATTTAAAACGCGCGGTAAACAGACTGTATTAAAACTATTTTTGAAAAAATATCCGTTTTTATTTAGTTAAAAATTTTAGAGTGTACAAATAATTTTTTTGCCAACTGTAGATGCGATAATAAATAGTGTTCACAATCATAAAAAGTCAATTAAATAAACTTACTGAAGTCAATAATGTCATAAAAATTACTTTTTAGAAAAATTTCTGTCAATTTTGGCCTGTTCGACATACGGTCGCGCCATCACCATGATGTTTTCCGTCTCATTTAGATAGAGGTAAAGTTCACTTATTCAGGGTCCTTTTTCCGGTGACGACGCATATTGTCTTAGAAAATTGTATGTGTAAGTTTGGTGAATGGAGATGGAGCCGGAAGCGTAAATTCATCATCTTCTTACTCCTCATTCTGTTTCAATGGAAGTTACATCGGCGATGATATCATCCAGACCTCTAAGTTCGGTAACTAGATCTTTGTCGATATTAATGAACGTGTCTAAATCGGCAAAAATTTCCCCTATAGTTTCTTGAGCGGCCAGCCAATTTTTTTCAATATTAGGTTGTGAGGTCGGCACTGTGTAAAAGATGTCAGTGCTACTTCCGAGACCCGCTTTGTGAATGTGATTTGTAATTGTTGTTGGTGTGACACTCGCCTATGCTGCGACGTGAATCTTGCAACTTACTTTGGCGCTGTTAATTATCCCTTGTTCCATTGGTCGGTTGACACTAGTCGAATTTGGAGGTAGAAATTCTACTTCGACATTATTCAGGTCTTCGTTTTATTTTAGATGCGCAGGGCAGTTGTTCACAAGCAATAACACATGGCGTGGTGCTTTTCTCATACGCCGATCAAAATTACGAAGCGATGTTGTAAAAATGTTGCCCGTCATCCATGATCTACGCCGGCTTTCGTACTGGCAGGGGAAATTCTTGACATTTTTAAAGCATCGCGGGTTGTGTGATTTCCCTATGACCAGCAGCTTTAATTTATCTGATCCATTAAAGTTGGCACCGAGCAGAATAATAAGACGCTCTTTGCTCAGTTTGCCTTCATGACATGTTTCTCCTTTTATGGCCATTGTTTTATTTGGCGTCAGCTTGGAAAAAAAGCCAAATTCGTCCACTTTGTAAATATCCCGACTTGAATAGTTTTCTACAAGCTGCGCAAGCACATTAATTTTCCAGCAGTGAACGTCTTTAGTGTTGACTGCAGCTGATTCACCGCACACTTGCTTGAACTTTATGCCGTACCGAGTTTTAAATCGATCCAGCCAACCATTTGAGGCATTGAAATCTAGCAATCTCATTTTTGCTGCGATTTCAGAAACTTTTTCTTGTATTAACAAACCGCTTACTGGGATATTCGTTGAGCGCGCTTACAAATCACTCGTGAAGAGCCTTTTCCATGTCCTCAAACTTGGCGATTTTTATTTTTGTGTTTCTTTCTTCCTCCAACCACAGCTTGATTAACGATGGCATTCCTATTCTCTAACAAAGTCCTTTAAGTTGACTCAGGTATGCCCTTTTTCTTTGAAGAACGCAGACTTATTTGAGAAAGCTTGGGCACCGTATTGATTTATAGTTTTTAACTTCCCAGTGATGGAGAGAGCCTTTCGTTTAATATATTTTGCTCCTTCCTCCATAGTTTAGATTAGATTATAAAAGCATCGATAGGTATTGTAGACTAGATAGTACTGGGAGTTACAAGCGATTATCTTCTTTTAAAAACAACGTAGCACTGACGAAACAGCGATTGGAAAGACTCACGTGATTGAACTGCGATCGTACCGCATGCTCTATCTATTCCTTCTACCGCTCCAGTTTAGGGGAGGGGTGGGAGTCACATAATTTATTAATAATGGGGATAATTTCTTTTCATTTTTGCTTTTTATAAAAATTAACTGACTCACGCAGCCCGCGCCCTCGATGAATGAACCTTATATGAACATCAAATTTGTATGATTTTTATAAATTTAATTCCTTTTTTGTCTACATTTATATTTTTATATGACAAAAATCGCAAGAAAGGTATTGAACTGAACAGCATTCTGATTTGAGTAAATTGATTTTCTGAGTCTATGCATACAGAAAGCGAGCGAAATCACGACAAAATACTCAGGTTTTGACTGATTTCAAAAAGTTTTCTATCAATTATTTTTTAATTTACATATTCTTAAGTAGCGTCTCATGATAGGCCGAAATGCATAAGTTAAAAATCTCTAACTACTGTATTTTTTAAAAATTTGAATTTCCATTAAAAGTTTACACTGTGGTTTTATATATTCACCAAATGAAAACAGATGTTTTTCAAAACAGACATAATGTTTTTAACTTTTGCGCAACGCTAGATCAGATTTCATTGGGAGAGTTTTGATTGGGCAGTCTTGTGCTAGCCTCGGATAGGGGGTCCAAATCTAGTCAGCGTGTGGTTTTGAGGGAAAGAATGCTCAATTTAATTGGGTTTAAATAATTGTTGTATAAAAAATAAATTAAATAATTGTTGTACAGCTCATATTCAAAATATTAGAATAATTGAGAAAAAGTAATAAGAAAAAATTATTTGTCATTTATTTATTTTTTATACTAAGTAAATGCAATTAAATTTCTTATAAATTAAATCTGGAATGTTTAGATAAGATTTTAACATTTATAAAATATAAAATACAGCACAATAAATTAGGTATACCGCTTCCTTAAACACACCAGAATATTAGAATAAAATTTAGATTGGTTCAAAATATTAGAATATTTTATTTTACGCAACAATATTACCTTATGAATATGAAGTAAATGGTAGTTAATATTTTGTAGCATCCCCTTTAGCTTTCATAACAGCGTACAATCGATCTTGCATACTATATACAAGGTGTTTACAAACATTTCTATCAATATTAGCCCAAATAGACTTTATACGTGACACTAACTCAGTTTTACTTGAAGGAGGATTTTCTTGAAGTTTTTCTTCATTATACACCATAAGTTCTCGATGGGATTAAGATCTGGTGAATTTGGTGGCCAAGGAAGTACCTTAATGTTGCGTTGGCGGAACCAATTCTTAGGTGACACCGAGGTATACGGGGACGCTAAATCTTGTTGAAAGATGAAATCATCTTCAAATAAATCTACTGATGATGGAATCATGTAATATTCTAAAATTTCTTGATATATCAGAGAGTTAACCTTTTCGTAGAAGATGCATAACTTTCCAGGTCCTTCTGCACTCATACAACCCCAAACCATGAAACTAGCAGCAAATTTTACGGAACGTTTAAGGCATTCTTTATCAAATGCTTCTTGCTTCATTTTCCAAACTCGAATACCTTGATTACCATATGAAACACAAAACATACTTTCATCACTAAATAATATATTTTTCCAATCTTCATTGCTCCATAAACGTCTTGATTTACACCAATTCAATCTTATACGCTTTTGTCTTGCAGTCATGAGAGGTTTTGTTTTCGGCACACGAGATTCAAATTTAAATTTATGGAGACGTCTTAATGTTGTCGATGTAGAAACTTCAATTCCTTCTTCTTTCCATTTTCGGTGCAAGAATCGCACACTTTTAAAACGGTTTTTCTTAACTATACGCTTCAGTTTCCTGTCATCTCTAGCAGATGTTTTTGGTTTTCGGTCACCATTTCGGCGATTATTTTGAAATTTTCCAATTTTTGAATATTGTGTTAGTATTTTACTAACGCTCGATTGCGAACAATGTAAATAATTCGCTGTAAAACATTGATTTTTACCGTGCCGATACAAATCAACCACACGAAGTTTAGTAGATTAAGGAATATCACTCACACGGCCCATTTTAAGACGAAAAAGAAACAAACTGCAAAAAAGAATACTGATTTTAAATAAAATGGTCGGAATTTAATCAATGATGCCACCAGTTAAGAATTGGTAATAATTAAAGGAGAATTAATGTGAAATATTCTAATATTTTGAACCACTTGAATAAATATTCTAATATTTTGACTTTTCAAAATAATTTTTTTTGCAATTAATCTTTTCAAAAATGATATTAAATTTAAGATAACAAGTAAGTTTAATCAACAATAAGTTCTTAATAAAAATATCGTTTGCATATTTTCATTAAAAGACATTAAATTATCAAACGATATTTTCAATTTCTAAAAAAAGGTAATTATTCTAATATTTTGAATATGAGCTGTACAACATGCTTGGGAAAATATTTCATCTAAAAATTCGTATGTTTAGAACTTAGCTCATTCGCGTATTAAACGTAGGTTTTTCTTTCTTGGGACTGATAAAATTTCGCGTATTAAACGGGTTCGCGTATTAATCATTCGCGTATTAAAGGGGGTGTTTTTATATGCGTAGGATAGGAGTATTTCAAGGGACCAAAGAAAATTCGTGTATTAAGCGGGTTCGCGTATTAAGCAGGGCGCGTATTAAGCAGGGCGCGTATTAACGGGGTTTGACTGTACTTGTAAACATTTGCAAACTTTTTTAAATTCACTGATTCAAAGCTTAATTCAACAAAAATCACGTGTAGCTAGCTGATCGAATGATAAATCAATATCTCGTTGGGGAAAAGTAGTATCGCTATCTGTTGCGGATTTAATGAAATAATTATGTTAATAGCTGTGTGATGAAATAACAACAATCAACAAAATAGTCTTTTGAAGTTTACGGTCGAAATAACATTGAGTTTTTAGGTGTGTTGCAGATATGCAACACGGTGATATATACAAAGGGTTAATTAAGATTAAAAATATTACGATGTACCGAACAATTGCCGTATCAATATTTTCTGTCTTACAGTTTTTAGGCATGGATATATTTAGGATGATATATTAAAAATTTCATAGGTAGATATTTTGACGATTTTTATTATCACTAGGCGCCATCCACGCACTGGAAAATCTTTAGACATATACCAAGTAAAGCGGGACGAAATTGGAATAACTATACTGGATAAAAATGCTCTGTCATAAAAAGTTAAAGAGAAAAAAAACTATTTTCAAGACTTTAGGGTATTCAACAGATTCAAGCCATCATAAGAAAAACACAGGATATGTGCATATAAATTAACGGGGAATATTCTATCTATAACGTCCTAACGGAATATCTTATCTATACCTATATATACCTAATCTATAACTATTTTATTTTATGAGGTATATTTAATAAGCATTTTGATAAGATATATTAAAAAAGGTTATACCAGGAAAAAGTAAATATTATATAAATTATCTAATAATATTCAAATAAGACATTTTTATGAGTAGATTCCTTATACATTAAATAACTGCTACAATTACTTAAGAAATATTTCTCTTTGGTATTTGAATAATGCGATGGGAATAAGTCAATATCATAAATCGATTTCCAACACATGTTTTGTGAGCTCATTAATTTCGCATTTATATCAAGTATTAGCCAAAGAAAATGTTTAATAATTCGAGAAATTTATCTATTTCTGTCATCCAGTATACGTTGATATTAAATATCTGGTTAATGATAGATAACGATATGTTTCACTTTGTGTTGTAAGAGTGTAATGAATTATTGGGGAATTATCCGCATACAAATTATGTCAATAATACAAATAAACAGATAGATTTTGAAATGAAATTCATATAAAGGGGTATTTAATTGCATCTTACAAGTAATAACAAGAGTTGAACAAATATGCTCCTTTAAGAGAAATCGAGATTTAGTTTGTGCACGCCTTGTGAAAATTTACGCTAATTATGGTAAAGCAAGAGATGCTGTACTTTATATGCTAATATAAATTACACAATAAGTTACTTATCTTATAAAATGCAATCATTTTTTCTAAGACTTTTTTTTCATTCCTAAATGTCTATTTCTCAAAATTGTAATTATTGTCTAATTGAGTGAAATGCTCATACTTTTTTTGAGCCAAAATTCCTTTTCATATGTATTTAATTATTTTTACCATTTATGTACCATTTATAAGACATTATTGCGTATTTAAAAAAAATAACCTTACTATCTGTGATACACACGGGTCAGTCTTTATGAAAACATACATTAAAGCGTCTTATATGTGCATATAAAATCAGTAGGTCTAAACAAAAAAAATGTGCCCACCAGTTTAAACATAATACAAAATATACTACAAGAACGTTTTTATTCCCGTCGGATCATCATCAGTTGAAATGTTACACATCTTTGCAGGGTTTATATGAGTCAAGGAGTTTTCCAGGAGAAATACCAGTATTTTTTATAGAAAAATAAATCTATGCTAAATGCACAAAATTATTTTAATCTTATCATCGGGGGGGGGGGGATCCCCCTAAAAGTTGCCAATTAGTTAAAAAATGAGATTGGAAAATGTTTTGGCTCAATTGAAATATATTAACCCGTACCGAAGGTTGAATTCTCGAAAATTTGCGATTTTTGGCAAAAAAACGTAGTTTTTCTTTCATTAAATGAAAACTATTCCCCTTAGAAACAACTATCCTCTTAGAAACTTGATTCTTGTTTTATTTAATGGAAAATGTTGTTTCCTTGAATTTTTGCGCTCATGAAAACTTATACTTAATAACATCAGTATTTTTTAGGTTAGCCCGTGAACCATTGTATCAAAATCAGCATTTTTAAAAGTATATCATAAATGTCAAATGAATAATTTTTAATTTTCTTGATATATATATTGCATTATCTGCATTGAAAAGCAAAAGAAATTGGATAATTTTTGTAATTTAAAAAATATTTCATGAAGTATAGTTAATTATTAGTTATCTAGTTCTGTGAATGAAAACAAAAGTTCCTCGATTTGTATTGCATTTGAAGTGTATTTAAAATAAACAACTATTTTTTTTTCTTTACAAAGAGGGTTTTGTTACCCACTATCATTAATTACTTATAGAAATGTAGAAACATTCTGGCATGCCCTCCTGTTATCGGTTTGATAGCAGAAATTCATCTGTCAAGTTTTACGCTTTTTATTTCATAATAATCGCCAAGTGAAAATGAACACAAGAGAAAGTGCTAAATTTACAGTCACTTACCAGTTAGCCATAGACATTAATTTCAAGTAGTGTATTACGACTTCGCAAGCAACTATTTCGAAAAAACATGGAAATGAGCTCATCAAAAACTGATTTAAAAATTCCGATCTAGAACTTGTTTTCACTGTAATGGTAAACTGTTTCCTAATTTTTTGAACAAAGAAAATGTAGAGAGGATGGCAGATTTAATTAGTTGTGGAGATGTAGAACAGTTAAAGGATTTCCTGAAATTAAAAATAGCATCGGAATAACTCATGCAAAAGCTATATTTTCAGCAATTGAAGAGTGGCTGAAAACTGGTAAAATCCAGGCAATATTTTTTTGATACCACTGTAGTAAACGTTGTCGCCTCAGAAGAATAATCTGCATTTTGCTATAGAAATTTTTAAATAAATTTTTCTGTATTTACTATATCGCCACCATAATTTAGAAATCATCCTGAAATTTCGATGTATGAATGTAAGATGTTTTAATATATTTTTTAATATATATTTTAATATATTATTTAAAAACCTTCCAGTATGTCGTACTGATAGCAAGTTTTGTCTTACAAGTTTTTAAAATATCCAATAATGTCTGATGTATGGTAAAATTGTAGAACAGACATGAAAAACTAGAAAAATAGATCTCAGTCTTTTAAAAACATAATTTAACTTTTGTTTGCTGTTTAAATCACACTTCCTCGAAAAATACAAATTAAAATTACTGCAAATTAGATTCAAACTACAAACTAGACTTAACTTAGAATTAAATAACTGTTTATATTTTTTGATTGTAGAAATGCGTAGCTTTAATTCGAGTAATGATTACATTTTCTAAAATAATTTTTAGAAAGATACAATTTTCTGTTAAAACTGTGGAATATATATTTTTTAATGTTTAGAATAAAATTAGTGGTTTTTTTCTTTCCAAATCGAATGGTTTTTATGCGAAGCAATTGTAAGACATCAGGCTGCCCTCAGTTTATAAAAATTATTTTGTAATTAACAAATAACACATATTTACTTGTAGATTTACATGCATTTAATTATTTCTACATTGGCTTAAGATATATTTCTGATTTATATTTGGATAATAAAAAAAGAAAAATAACCCAATATCATAAATCGATTCTTAATCTATGTAATGTACCTGCACCCTCATTAATTTCGCATCAATAACAGGTATTAACCAAAAGGAAATGTTTAATAATGCGGCAAATCTATATATTTGTGACATGCAGTAAATATCGATACATATCTATGACTAAATGACTAATAACAGTATATTTAACTGTGTGTTCAAACAGTATAATGAATTATTGGGAGTTACCCGCATACAAATTACATCAATAATATAAATATACTGTTTGATTTTCAAATGAAATACTTCGGATGCATTTGTATAAAGAGATAGTTAATTGTTATTGGGAATAATTAGTATTATAAAATAAAACTGCTTGTGGAAATAAATTCAGAATCGATCTATGTTTTTATTTAAAATTTAAAATTAATTTTAACAAGACATGCGGTGTTGCAGAAAAATATGAATTGCACCATAAACAGGGAGTGTATTTGTTCTAATACAGTTTTTAAAAAGATTGTTGTTCTTTTTTAAAGTTTAGAAAAATGTTAAAAAAGCAAAAGTATTAAGAAAAAGCAAGTTTTAATCTTAAAGAGAATTTGTGCAACTTTTCTCAGAAATTCAAAAGAGGGAACACACAAATTGGTTATAAATCTACTTCTACAAAATATGATCACAAATTATATTATCCATAGTCAAAAATAAATTAAAAATGGAATAACTTTAAAAAAGGTCTTAATTGTTTTTGAAAATATGTAAAAAGTAATAAAAAAATCTAGTTGAATATAAACGCCAAATGAATCAAAAACTCAACGTTGAATTAACGTTGTTACATAATCTGCAGAATTAGTTGCCTGTGGTAATTTATGAGGCACTGGTACCGGAAATTATGTATACTATACATAAATACAGCTTTAAAAAAAGTGTTTTAACGAATTTTCTTTTATGCTAAGAAAAAATAAACACTACTCTTAAAACCTCTTAATTTACTGTTATAGTATATTTTAATAAAATTTCTAAACATCCCATCAGAGTTTAAAAATCTACTAGTAAAACGATAGTGGTTAAATAAGGAATGTGATTAAATAAATCATAAAAAACTAGATTCTGCGATTAAGTAATACTATTTCATATAGACCGAGAGGCGGCAGCACTGACAATCATCTCATCGAGTTCACGGATGAAAATCCAGGCTTAGTTAAATCTCGATTTGCATATTAAAACTCAATCGGTCTTCCAAGTCATATCTTGGTGGAAAATACTTAAAAAACCGATTTAAGTGGTTGACTCATAGGTTTACCATCACATTTTTCTACTCTCAATCTTCCATGCTTTCATACTTTTGAGTTCAGGAAAGCATAATGATAAATTTAAGAGTACACAGTTAAAATCGGGTTTAAAGTGTTTTCCACCAAGATATGACTTGGCAGACTGATTGAGTTTTAATATGCAAATCGAGATTTAACTAATGCTGGATATTTAACCTTGAACCGGATGAGGTGATTGTCTGTGCTGTCTCCTTGTGATTTAAATATTAAATAGGAAATATCTAAACCGAAATAGTGGTACCACACTGGAAAGTTTAGAGAGTTCTTACCTTGCGACAAATCTAAGCTAAAAAGGAAATAACCGTTAAATGAAATAAATTTAAAATCAGCCTTAGATTATTTAAAAAAAAAGTTATTTTTAAACAAGAAAAAAAATTAATCATGCAACAAGTATAGATTATGAAACAATTTCCAACACATTCAGAAGAATGTAACAAAACTGAATTGTTAAAATGTTATGCTAATTCAACCAGATCGACAAAATTATGTAATAATTATGTATTTTAAATTTCAAACGATTAAAATGCATTTGAAAGTTTTTTCCCCATTGACCGTAATATAATGGAATGTTTTTGATTGTCCCTGTAATTGATGTATGCATCCGATTTTTATAAAATTTGAAATGACTCGACAAAATTATGTAATAATTATATATTTTAAATTTGGTTGCGTAGTTTTTGCGTTGTTATATGCGGGCGGACGGACGGACGGACTGAATGACAACTATATTATTTACATAATTACGAACGCACCTTAAAAGCTCTTGCTTTTACTTTTTTTAAAAGCCTTTTCTATGTAAATAAGAGATGCAATAATGCATTTTTTTTCAGATATTGCGATAAGTGCCCCAGTCATCGTCTTCTTTATGCGTTATCTTTTACAGGTTTAGAAAAATACTGATATTAGATTATGTTTTTAACACAATTGCTGAAATGTTCATCATACGAGCTATAAATACCCAAGTGAGTGTAAAAAGTCCGATCCAGGATTCGAACATGGGATGTATTGGCTGAAATGGCTAATTCTCTACGAACTAAAGCGTTTCAGACCTATCTGGAGGACTTAGTTGTGTGAATTAATCCTCTAGATTCATCCGGAATGACTCATTCGGTAGAGCATTTGTAGCTTAAATCAAGACATCCTTGGTTCGAATCCTGGTCCGGAGTTTTTTTAACCTGCTTGAAAAATACCAATGTCACATTTTTTAAAATCCTTACGTTACAATTTCCTAACGTTACTTTAAAATCTGTTTATTGTCTGATAATGTAATAATCTTCATAAAAACTATTAAAATTTCATTACTAAAATATTTTAGGTTAAGATAGTAGAGGATTAATAGGTGATTTGAACCAGGGGCATCATATGAACAGTAGGCCAGCAATATAGTAACTAGCAAACGGCTAGGTTTATTCAAAGAGCAGGGTTAACTAAGGCTCCTACAATACGGGCTGAATCATGCCTCCATTAAGTTTCCAAAATGGTTGCCTGACTTGGCGTCTTATCGCGTAGATTACGTAGGCGAACAAATTTAGTTACTCAATCTCTTTCACGGGAAAATATGAGAATAGAACATTCGAAGAACCGGTTTGTTGTGTACAAGCGATTAGGTTGGCGCGATATTTGGCGAAGTTCTCCAATCCAGATTTATTCTTTTAAGCATTTATAGACAAATTATTCCATTTTTCTTCATTTATATGGAATTTAAATACTCCAAAACCATTCCTGAACATGTCAGAATAATTTTCTGCTCAACAACAGTCCATTTTTAATGATTTTATAGCTTTAAAATCATTCAAACGTTTCTCGCCTCATAGGAATCAATTGGAAACAAACGGTAACTGGGAAACAAGATGCTTGATGATTCAGACTGAGTTATAGGAGCCCTAGGGTTAACAAGAATATAAGTAATCTCACTTCAAAGAGATTTGAAGCATACTACACTATTCCGTTTGAGACTTAATAACAAATAAAAATAATTCAAGTAACGTGCTTTTTATTTATTAAATAAATAATTCTAATACACATATTTGACGAGAATGGCGATGGAATTAAGTTATGTTAAGTGAGATAAGTAAATCAAAGTAAGAAAAATATAGAAAAAAATATTATATCAATATAAATAAAATAAAATCTAAATGGTCATATTTACTTTTAATACGTAAAAAACAATCTTAATAATAATTATAACAAAACTATGCAAACTGCCTATGATGCACAAAATATAATAAAAGTACAGAAAAATTATATTGTATTGTGAGATACTTCTTTCGGAGCAGAGTCCTACAAATACAAAAAGTAATAAAAACACATGAATATGTGTGAAAAAAATAGCATATTGCAATTAAAGAATCAAATGGATTATCTGCTACTTGCACATCTTTGTTAGATGTTTGCATGTTCCTTAATTCAATCTATGTATTAAGCTTACATGTAATTTGAATTAAAGCCTTGCTTCATATTTCTACTTCGTACTTTACTTATGACCTCGAAATGTTTTCCCTTCAAATAAGTTTCGAATCATAAGTTTTCTTTTTATACATGATAGTTCCCCTTTTCGAATTCCTTTTGTGGTTTTTCTTACTGAATATATGTATATTATCATATACTGCAATTTGGAAAATAGATTTAATGGAGCTGTCAATTAATTCATATTTTTTCTGGTCTTTTTTCATTTGTTAAAAGGCTTTAGTTCGAAATATGCAACTCCGAATTTGACATAATATGTCAAATATTTCTCATTCCCTATATATTTATTATTATTTTTTATGCTTTCGACTGTGTTTTGCTATTGATCTTTTGCCCAACTTAAATGGTATCATATTTGAATATCATTTAATATTTCATTTCATAGTGTTTGTATCTAGTCTTAAAATAATCCATAGGGATTACCTAATTTAATAAATGTTGTTTCGAATTAAATATGAATAATATTTATACCATTTCTTGATATTCGATTTACAAATTATATTTGAAATAGATGATGATTTGAAATATTCTATAATGATTACATATATACAATAGAACCCCAATTTAACGCTTCGTAAATATAACAATTTTCTGTTTTTAACGTCATTTCAGCTTGGTCCTACCAAATTTCCATACCAAAAATGTTTAAAAAAAATGCTTTTGAAATTTTACGATAAAGTTTTTCCCGCATTTAACGTCGTTTTATAAATGAAAATGAGCCCTTTTCGAACAATAATTGATCGTTTTTAACAAATTTTGCGATTGTTCGATCTATATTTCTGCTTTTTTCAAAAAGAAATTTCTTTAAATCAAATACTAGCTATTTTTTTTCCATTTTGGAAAACCAAGAAACCTGCACCTTGATTGCTGCATTTAAATCTATTTCTATATAAAAACTAAAAGAACAATTAATCTTTTTATTTTATTTATCTCCTTCCTCACTACGTGACACAGCACCTGATAGACGAAGGAAAAGATGTGCTGCCATCTATGAAAGAAAATCATATTCCACAGAATGTTTTTAATGCTGATGAAACAAGCTTTTTTTCAAACTCCTTCCAGATAAAACATATACAATAAAAGGAGAATCATGTAACAGAGAGAAGATTTTATGAAAACCTCTAACAGTTTTTCTGTGCTGTAATTATGATGTGAATTTCTCTGCTATAATAAGAGTTGTAACATTGTGAGCGTAAGACTTTTCCCATCAAATTGTACCAGTATGTTACAGTCCTGTGATTTAGGGATAGTTCATTCCTTTAAAGTGGTTTACAGACAACAACTTGTACGAAAGGCATTGTTTCAGTTGGAATCTTGATTCAACTTTAGTAACGCACACGAATCCAAGAAGAGAAACGTGTTAAAAGACCGGTACTTGATATCATCAACACAGAAAAACGTTACAAAAGACTGAATCTCTCATAACTTCAAGAAAGACGGATTTTCGGCCCCGGTTTCATCGGAAACATCTATTTTGATCGCACATATCCATTCCATTTATTGAAACTACAGAATGTGAAACCGAATGACTTGCGAACCAAAAGCATTGTCAATTGCCGAATTGATAGAACCGTCTTCGGATAAAGGCGATGATGAAAAAGACTATGCTGTTGTTGAATCAATGCCATCTTTCAGTGAAGCCTAAGCTATTTTTCAAAAATGGAGACATTTTTTTCAAAGACATAAAGCTCAAGAAAAAGAATTGGAAGCAATTTCAATGATTGAGACTTTTTTGTGTATTTTGCAATCTAAAAAAATATTCACTCCAAAATCTCGGACTTTTTTATGACAAAATAATGTAAGTTTTATTTCTTATTAAAGTAACAAAATGTGTTACTCACATACAAATGCTTTTTTTTTTCTATTTACGTTTCTGCTAGTGAATTTAAACTTTATTTTATCATTTAAGCGATATTTAAAAAAAAACATATATAGTATTTTTCTTATAACCCTGAGTTAATATTTTCCCGCTTTTAACGAAGTTTTTCAGCACTTCCATTAACGTCATAAATTAGGGTTCCACTGTATATATATATATATATATATATTATTTATGTTAAGTTTTCCTTCGCGATATTATGTCCTTTTTATTATGCTAAATTACCGGTATATTCACTCATTTCCTATTTTTTAATAATATCTATAATTAATCCTATTAAATTCTCCTTAAATGAATTATGATAGCCAATTTACTTAAAAATTAAGCTTTTATTCTATTCCTAAATTGTATCATCATTTTTTACCATTTCTATTATTTAGAATGAATTCGAATATTTTTAAAAGAGCTCCTTTTTATACTTATTTTATTCCGAGACTATTTTATACTTCACGCGCAAGGATAATTTATACTTCAAAATCCTCCCGCTCCAAAATGAGAGAACTCTACAGATTTACTGTCATTGGACGTGCAGTTGGCTTCATATGTCCGTTAATATTCCGCATTGGGCAGAGCGCGCGCGCGATGTCATGATTTGTGTTAATGCGAGTTTTCACAAAAAGCTGATGCATCTGAGCGTGAAGTGAAAACGATATTTATTTGATATTTCATTTGCCACTATCCATGCTGTCTGGTAGTTTTATAATGACCATAGCTTTTACCTCCTAATTTCTTCTAAATTAACGATAAATTCTTAATATTAAAGATCTGAGTTTTCATAGAAATTATGGGAAAAATTTTCAATGGTACATTAGTAATAAAAGTGTGAAAGCTAAGGATGACTCATTATTTTTTTTATTGAGAAAATCTTTGTTAAATTTCCCCCACAGCTTGCATGAGTCCATTTCACGATCCGCAAGGTGTCATCAAACGCCGTTTATCAAACTATAATGACTTCACCCCAGAATTGCTGCAATCTTATATATACATACAGTCACTCTCTCTTTTAATGTAAATTCCTTCGTTCGTGTTAAAGAAAGTAAGTATGATGCTTCTAAGTTAATGTAAAATTTCATTTTTAAGAAATCATTTCATAATTTATCACAAATGATTTCGCTTTTGTTTATATTGTCTAATAATTTTTATTATCACTGTGATGATAAAAAGAAAACTTTTTTCGACAAAAAGGAAAACTGTACTACACCTAGAAGGGAAAAATAAAAGTGAGATTTTGCCTGGCATTTCAGAGTTTGAAGAGATAACGAAAAAATTCAGGATACCTTATACACTGAGAAATGGCCAATCAAGCACGCATAGCAGAGGTGACACACTCTAAGACATGTCTAAATTTAAGAGACTATGTTTGCTATTTTAATTCATGCATTATTTACTTAACAAACAGAATTCATTGTAATAATCTAGGCGATACACTTTCCAAGTTTTATGACTCATGTATAATTACTCAGTCATTTAAAACTGACAGAGAAAATGGCTGTAGACATTTTGTTTTGAATTATCCATTCCTTCATTTCCTTCGAAAAAATAAACTTAACGTGCCACCTAACATGTGAAATCGTAACAAAATCTGATGATTTAAATAAGAGTCTTACATCCAATATTGTCATCTTGTTTAATTTTCTTCGAAAATTTTACGCCTGAATACCAAACGGAAATTCATTCGATAAAGAAACTGACGTAGCATTCATATGTAACTTATAAATTTACTAAAATTAAATTACTTTTGAATAATTGCAAAAAAAGTAATGCGGATAGTTTTTAAAACATAATTGAAAAATTACTTCACGGAATAAACATAATATTTATATTCGCATACTCGAAGCTTCTAGAAATCGATTATTGTTAAAATTTTTGTGTTACATTTTTTGTTTTTTCCGAATATTCTCTTCAAAATATTTCTGTTCTGACCTGTTCCTTCAACGGTGATGAAAGTAGTTTTTGCAAGCTTGAACTTGGTAACAACTGCTATTTATAAAGCTTTTACATTAAAAAATTGTTTACAATAGATGCATTCATTAATATTTATTAGAATACTTAATAAATGTATCTATTGTGAACAAGTAACATGTGTGTAATAATAAAAAAAAACTAAAAAACTAAATTTTTTTAATGAGAAATAAACTGGAATAATCAGAATGATGTTTCCTCATTTATGATTTAATGTGTTTCAAATGTAGTCCTATAACATAATCACTCAATAAACTAAATTAACATATTATATGTATATATATATAGGATAAAATTTTAAATATTTTACATTTATTATTATTTTTCTGATAGCAATTTAGAGATATCTTCGTTACTTTTTTGAGCGATTGTACAATTTAAACAATTTATTCGGAATGAAAATATTTAGTTTTTTTAAGAAAAATGTTTTATCTGGAAGAAAGAGCATAAGAATGAATACATTTGATTATACACTAAAATTTAAATTTTTATTATTATTTCGCTCATTTACCAAAATAATAAAAGCCTTTAATGTTTAAAAAGTATACATGATGAAACAAAATAACATGTACAAAATGAAGGGGAAAATCATGCAAATAAAAAGAATAAAAAATTATGAAAGAATATAGGCTCGTAAAAGCCATTCAAGACCGTTAGAGGGGGTTGCAAATTGTGTGTAATAGAAGATGAACAAAGAAAAATAATTCTACATAATTTTAGTTATACTGTATTTCAGAACATGTAACACATCTACGACCAATATTGCTACAGGAGATGCTTAAAGTTTTTACCAACGTTACATTGATGCTGCATAGACTGGCACACCATCTTAAACATATTATTTGTATATATATATGATTTTAATTAATTTATGAATTAATTTTCTGCCGTGAAATCACGCTTGAAATTCTTGAATATTTTTTAATAAGTGATTTATCATAAAGTTAACTAAGTATAGAATAAACAGAGAGAAAAATATTAGTCTGTTGGTTCTACTCTTGTTAGTACTCGTTAACATCGTCCTCGTACCTTAAATGGTGCAGCACTTGGAACGCTATTCGAAGAGTTCTGGGTTCGATCCCCGGCTTGGACATTTTCACTCTGTTGGTTCTACGCTTAGTTAGCATCGTGATAAATCACTTATTAAATGTCTTCATATTAGTTGTATCTCAAACAAATCCTACTGCCCAAACCCTTCTTCCTGATAAAAATTTCTTGCGATCAAACAGGTGTTTCGTAAATAAGACCTTTAATAAAAGCCCCGTAAGAAAATATTTACAGGGGGCAAATCTATTGATTGCGGTGCCATTCATTTGTCCCCCTCGATAAATCCATCTTCTGGGAGGGTAGGTAATTTGCAGATGTATTCCAATTTATCTGCCGAAATGTGCATGAGCTCCGCCCTGCTGAAATTATACACATCAAGTCACTCAATTTACTCAGCTCATGTTTTCGGGGAAACGTCCTAAAACGGTCATGGATAATGCTCGATTTCAAGAACCTATGTGATTTTTGGATTTTTTTTTTTAATGTTTGTCTGCTTTGCAATTTTATTTTAGCCATTTTATTTATAATCACCCTGTATAAATTGCTTATAATGAATAATTTGTGTTTCTCAAATTTAATCCTTTCATGAATACTTTTTAATTACTAATTTGCTAAATTACCAAAATATATTTGATTTTAAACAAAATAATAATTTAATTTTATGTTTTTATTAATTTTTACTTTTCTAATTTCAATTGAAAAAGACAGTCTGCAATTATTTGATGCTCGATGATAAAATAAATAGCAATACAAACACTCATGTTTATACTTAGCACTGACCGTAATTGTAATGGAAACTTTCGAATTAAACTTAATCCCACTTTATTATGCATTGAGTTATCGTTATATTATCCTATCTTTTTCCTAGAGTATCATTTTCCTGAAGTATCTTTTTCCTATAATATTTGGTTGCATAGATAAACAAGGAAATTTACAAGACTCATAATGGATGAGGGAAAACATTTGTTTATGATGTTAATGTTCTGTAGAATTCTGAATGACATGAAAAAATACTTTTAAGAAAAAGTCCTTTATGGCTATTCTTTTAGAGATAATTTAAACCGGATTACAATAATATTAGGAAAATAATTAGTCTATTTCACTTATCTTAACAGCATAGCTTTTTGAGTTACGTTATTTGAAACATTAAAATTTTAAAAATAAAAGTTTTTTAACTGCTTTTTCAGTTTATTTATTTTTTCAATTATCTCATGTATCTGTGTATGTACATCAATTAATAAGAATGTGGTAGTTAAAAAGTGAGATACTGTTAGATTATGTTTAAGTAATTATTCTAAATTACTTAGATAATAGTTCTTTTTTTAGTATTATTACAACAAATAAATGAATATATGTATATATATAAAACTAAAAGAATTCTGAACAGATAAATAATAGTGCTTATTTTGTTTGTTTAGCCATTTTCATTGCTAGTACAAACAGTTTTTATTGCTTGCTTGTTTATTTGTTTGTTTGAGAGCTACGTATATGAGTTATCGTACATTTGGATATCGTTCACGTTTCTCGCAAGGTTCACACTGAAAACTTATAAATGTGTTGGATTTCAAATTTCAGCTGTAATTTTTTATTTTCCATTAATAATATACAAGTTTTTTTTTGTTTGCTTTTGATAGCCTTGTAAAGTTGGGTTACTCATTTATAATGACACCGTATAATCCTTTTAATTCAATTATGCATTTAATTACTGAATAAGAATTACTTTCTTTATTATTGCACTATATAGATAAGCAATGAAACGAGAACACTTGTTATGTATTGTGAAGAAATAAATGATTTGTTTGTGATTTTAATGATATATAGAAGTATATTTAGCTGGAAAAATTGAAACTAAAATCCATTATATTTTCTTTTTTTCAGTGATAACTTAAAGTAGATGAAATATGATATTCAAAAAGATTTTAATCCGAATTACTTATTTTAATAACATAAGGTTCTAAATGGTATATAAAGAAATATTAAGATTGTCTTAATAATTAGAAGTATGCACATAGCTTTCTTGAATTTTTATAGAGTAGTATTGATAGACACCAATCATTTGTGATGAAATAAGTGAAACGATAATTAATAAATATTCAAAAACTGTATTATGTATTTCTTAATTCTTTTAATTTGTTTATCCTTTTTATAATTATTTTATTTCAGCTAGATTTTATCCATTAATTTTTAGATTGCAATATCGGTGTACCATTAGTGCAAATTTATTTAAGATAGAAACAATCCAAACTGTTCTAGATGATAAATTTTAAAAGAGAAAATGCTATATCTTTCTTTATTTTTGTTAGAAACTTTCTCTGCAAAAAATAATTAAACCTCATAAAATAAAAGAAATTAAATTATGAAAACAAGTGTTTCTTGGAAATATTGTTATGGTGTACTACATATTTATTATGTAACTAATAAATAGTCTATCAAAATGACATGCTCACACATTTAAAAGAAGGATATAAAATCGCATTATAAAAAGAATTATTATGTAATGAATTTTATTTTATCTAACTAATAAGATTACGTGCAGTAAAATAGTTAAAAAAACAGCCCCTTTTCCATTCAAACTTAATTTGCAAGAAAAACATTAATTGAATTGGTAAAATAAAAATGTAGCACATGCAAGTAAACTTTACTCACAAAATTTAATGAATTATTTCATAAAAACATGAAAATTAGCAATAATAATAATAATAACTTTGATCGTTCAGCTTGCTAGTCCTGCCAATGATCTACATGGTCTATATTTTATTTGGAAGCATTTATGATTAAACATTGTTTGTGAAACCACGAAATGATTACAATAAACAGTAAAATGTTTTCAGTTTTGTATGTTTTATATTACACTTGAACAGAATTATTGCACTCGTGATCTATATTTTAATGAATCTTAAAAGAATGAATCAAATATTGTTTATGATCGCTGATTGCTGGGTAATACGATTTTGAGCGTATGATATATCGAAAGATATTCATATTTTGATGTAGCTCATCATTTGTAAGTTTATTTTTCACAATCCAAAAAAAAAAAAAAAAAAAAAAAAAAAAAAAATTAATCTTATGCAGTTTTACCAAAAAAAGTAAAGCTATGAATAATAAAATGAAATGGTTGATTTTAACGAAAGGTATTTGCTATCCAGATGAGTTCACGTCTAGAATGTTATACACTTAACGCTCTAATATACAGGATGTCCCTAAACAAATGGTATATACGCTAGGAGGTGATAGAACACATCAAGACGAGTAATAGTAAACTGGAAACCAAGGGTCCCAAACTTTTTCCAAAGGAGATAGCCGCAATTAAAGTTTGAAGTCCAAAATTTCAAATACACATAAAAAACGGAAAAATTGGTTGATTGATTTGCGGTTTTCACTAAAATTATTCTTTATGTTGGTATTTTCTTGAAAATAAATTATAAAGATAAATTTAAAAAAATGCCGATAGAGGGCGCTTTAGAATTTGAAGTAATGAAAAACTATTTTTTGCGGTGATTTTTTGCATCTCATTAAATGATTTCGTAAGCTTAGACTTAAACTTAAATTTTGAGCTCAAAATCTGAATAGTTGGAAGCGGTTAAGTAGCATAAACTTAACTGTGTTCAGAGGGTTTAAATTTCAAATGATTTAAAAAAACGTAAAAAAATGGTCGATTGATTTGCGGTTTTCACTAAAATTATGCTTTATGTTGGTATTTTCTTAAAAATAAAATATAAGGATAAATTTCAAAAAATGCCGATAGAGGGCGCTTTTGACTTTAAAGTAATGAAATAATATTTTTTACCGTGATTTTTTGCATCTCATTAAATGGTTTCGTAAGCTTAGGCTTAAACTTAAATTTTGAGCTCAAAATCTGAATAGTTGGAAGTGGTTAAGCAGCACAAACTTAACTGTGTTCAGAGGGTTTAAATTTCAAATGATTATAAAAAACGGAAAAATTGGTCGATTGATTTGCGGTTTTCACTAAAATTATTCTTTATGTCGGTATTTTATTGAAAATGAATTATAAAGATAAATTTCAAAAAATGCCGATAGAAGGCTCTTTAAAATTTGGAGTAACGAACTACTACTTTTTACGTTATTTTTTGCATCTGATTAAATGTTTTTGTAAACTTAGACTTAAACTTAAATTTTGAGCTCAAAATCTGAATAGTTGGGAGTGGTTAAGTAGCACAAACTGAACCGTGTTTAGAGGGTTCAAATTTCAAATGATAAAAAAAAAAAAAAAAAAAAAAAACGGAGAAATTTAAATCCTCTGAACACAGTTCAGTTTGTGCTACTTAACCACTCCCAACTATTCAGATTTTGAAATCAAAATTTAAGTTTAAATCTAAGCCTACGAAACCATTTAATGAGATGCAAAAAAAATGGCAAAACATAGTATTAGGATGGATTATTTCGTTAATCCAAAGTCTAAAGCGCCCTCTATCGGCATTTTTTGAAATTTATTTTTCTAATTCATTTTCAATAAAATACCGACATAAAGAATAGTTTTAGTGAAATCCGCAAATCAATCGACCAATTTTTCAGTTTTTTATAATCATTTGAAATTTAAGCCCTCTGAACACAGTTAAGTTTGTGCTACTTAACCGCTTCCAACTATTCAGATTTTGAGCTCAAAATTTAAGTTTAAGTCTAAGCTTACGAAACCATTTAATGAGATGCAAAAAATCACGGCAAAAAATAGTTTTTCATTACTTTAAAATCTTAAGCGCCCTCTATCGGAATTTTTCGAAATTTATCTTTATAGATTATTTTCAAGAAAATACCAACATAAAGAATAATTTTAGTGAAAACCGCAAATCAATCGACCGATTTTTCCGTTTTTTATGTGTATTTGAAATTTTGGACCCCAAACTTTAATAACGGCTATCTCCTTTGGGAAACGTTTGGGACCCTTGATTTCCTATTCACTATTACTCGTCTTGATGTGTTCTATCACCCCCTAGCGTATATACCATTTGTTTAGGGACACCCTGTATATAATTTTTACTAAGGAATTGAGATAAAATTAAGAATGATTGTCGCATTAGAGGCAACATTAATACAGGGTTTTATGCACAAGATATTAAAAAACAAAAATTTTGTAGCAAGATTAAAAAAAAAAAAAATTATTTGCCTTACTTGTTGTAAACTATTCCTAAATTTAGATATAGCGACGACTACGTTACAAAAATCCTGACAAAATGTATATATATATTTAATTCCTTACACCTACGAATTCTGAATTAATGTTACAGTAAATTAAGTTGAATATTTTTAATTTTTATCCACCAAATGTTTTCAAAATACCACAAATGTGGAGAATGTAAAATTAATTTCATACAAAAAAAAAAAAAAAAAAAATTGATGAAGTAGATGATGATGATCTATTGACATAGTCAATCAATATAAAGTTTTTTTAATCCTTAAAATTGTTTAATTTTCTATTAAAAATGTAGCTGTGAAAAAAAAAAAATTCTAGGAAATTTAAATTAGCTCAGACATTTTTTTTATCTTTTCTAGATAAATAACTATATTTTATAATTAGAAAATGTACTACACATTTAATAATTCTTACTCATGAATATAATGCTGTCACAAGTGCCTGTTGTTCTTTTATTAATCTGGTGACAATAAATTCATGTTTAAATTTTACATGTTGATTTACTAATAAATCGTATTTTTTTACATTTTAAAAATATTTTTTATAGTTAGAAAATTAATTTTAGACGTAATAATTGACACCCGTAAATATAATCCTATCACAAGTGTCTATTACTCTTCGATTATCCCGATTACTAAAATACTTACTTAAATTTAACATAATGATTTAATTTTACGTCGTAGTTTTTATTTTTTATTTTTACTATAATCTAAATGGAAAGAGACGAACAGTAATTATTTGATGCAATAAAATAAAATACACAACGAAAAAGAAATACACATGTAGATATTATTACTCAACTCGATTATAATGAAATTTTCCGAAGTATAATTAGATTCAATCCTATTCATTTATGCATTAAGATATCGGATAAGAATTCCTTTCAGTACAATTAAATTGCATAGATAAATAATGAGATTGGAACACTCTTTATGGCTTGTGGAGAAGTAACTAATTTATTGCTGATTTTAATGATTTGTATAACAAATCCTAGAGGGGAAAAAATCCATTATCTTTTCTTTTTTTATTTTATAATAATATAAAATGGATTACAGATGATATCAGATGAAGATTTAATCTGAATATCTCATCGTAATAGTAAAGGATTTCAAAGAGTGTAAAAATAATTGATAAGAGCAAGGGGATGAGAAATACTAGTAATGCTTCTTGATATTATCTGCCTTAGTATTCAGATTTCTTAATATATACAGGGTGTGCAAGGATTATTGAGATAAATTTTAAATGAAGGTAGGGGACATCACAAGGGTTCAGATTTGCACTGCAACCCATGGTCTGAAACGCTTTCCTAATGATGTATTTACGACACAAAACACAAGAAAGACAGGACATGAATAAGAGGAGAAAATATATTTATTATTATATAGTGTATACCATTATAGTACAGTGGAAAAAAAAGAAAAAAAAAGAAAGCTAAGCATTTCATGTATAAATTATTTTTCATTATTTTTTACTATTCACAATTTTTTTTTTTTTTTTTTTGTTATAAATGAGTACCCATTATAAAATAATTTCATTATTTTGCATAATATTAGCAGTATCTTAGCTATTATCTGCCTTCAAATCAGATCTCCATAAAGGAATTTTGATATATTTTTTTTGCTTTATAGTGCAATAATACTTAGTTGTCTTCATATGAGGCACTTATGAATGAAAGGGTTGAAGAGAAAAAAATCGCCACCATAATAGGTGCTCGAAATTACGATCCTGGGCCGTGATGCATGGAAGATCTAATGTTATGGAAGATATCGGGAGTGTTCCGGCCTTTCCCAGCAGCTGCCACGATGCGTGCAACAAGTTCCTCAGTACTTTCCGGGAATTTTTAAAGCACTAAGAATAATGAACATTTTTTCTCTTCCTGTTCATGTGTTTGGTATCGTCGTTTGGAAAACGTTTCTGACCATGGACTGCTATGCAAATCTGAATCCGTGTAATGCCTCCTACCTTGCATCTCCTACCTTACATTAAAGTTTGTTTGTCGCAATAATTCTGGGACACAATGTACGTGTACAGTCTAAAAAAAGAAATATAACACACCATTCATTTTTATATCCAATTTGCCTAAAATATTTAAAAATGGCTTGACAAAATGAGCTGTAAATTGCAGCTTATTCCATCAATATTTGAGTTATATGCTTAAAAAAACCTATATTTCAATGATTATAAATAAAATTAATATAAGGTGTTAGATTTCATATTAGGAGGAGTAGACTTAAAATTTTCCTAGCTCCTTAATTAATTGGCTGGATGGATGGCAGTTTGGTATCCTATGGTAAAATTTACTGAAAAATTTAAATATGTCTTTTAAATGAGGTGTACTTACTGAAATTTTTACTGTTTAGTACAATTACAGTATAAAGTTGAATCTTTGAGATTTTTTTAGCAAGATATAATTTTAATTAATGACTATTTCCGTTTTTTTTTTTTTTTGTTCCGGTTTTTGATTTATGGGGGTAATTCATACTGAGAAAATTCATTGGGATCTCTTTTTAACATTTAACAAAATAATTGAAAATTGTTTATGAATTCAGTTTGTCTGTCTGGCCGCCTGTCGTAAGGTTTACCACAGCATGTTAAGTGTTCAAATTGTAGTGTATACCATTCATAGATCATTTACAGAGGCACTCAAAGGTACTCCGTTACACCATGGTGTATTGGAGAAATCATTTACGATGTATTTTAACATGGTTACAATATGTTAAACATAATGAAATATCTATCTATCTATCTATATATCATTTAGGGGAATTAAAAGATGGCTACTGTAGATTATGTTGTATGATATTCAAAAATATTCCGTTATATTATGGTCTATGAAGAAAAATTGTTCACGGTGTATTTAAATGATATTACTCTGTTACAAAAATAGTGAAATTGATATGAATTTCTAAAGTGAACGTATGCATACTTTTTGTAGAATTTGAGGTGCAAAGCATTAAGACACTTAAAAAGTCATATAAAAGTGTTCGAACATATAAAGATCTATGGGGAAAAATTGTTCGCAACGCATATTTATTATGTTGCATCATTTGAAACATGGTAAAATTGATATACATCACTGACGTTTACTATAAGATGCTTGCAGTAGTGTATGATGTGTTATCATGAAATTTGAAATTATAGATTATAATGTAATGTATACAAAATAGAAAGAAAAATATATTGTAATGATTATACGTCTTTTTGAATATTTGCAATTATTTTACGTATGTTAAAAATGAAGAAAAATTGCTTGCAGGTTCAATGAAACTGTTTTGGTAATCAGAGGCCTAAGAAGTATGCATCAAATATACCAGAAAAAAATAATTAAATAAAAAACAATATTCCCTTGAAATTTGAAACTATTTGATTTGAAAGCATAGATTATAATATAATATATACAAAAGAGAAAGAAAAATATATTGTAAAGATTATGCACTTATTTTGATCGTTTGCGATTAGTTTGCGTATGACAAAGGAGAAGACAAATTGTTTTCAGGTTCAACGGAACATTCTTCGAAACTGAAAGCTTAATTAAAAGGTTCCAAATAAACAAATAAAAAAAATTAAATAATAAAGAATATTCCCAAGGAATTTGAAACTATTTGAAATAATGAATCTCTCAACCTATATTCTCCAAACCAAAGAATACCCACTGGCGTAAATGAACAAAAAACTTTGAATTTAGGGCAAATTGATCGATGACATTTGACCACGATTGAATGCCTTTCCTATTCCCTGTAGATCCCCCTTAAAACCACTGGAAGCGATTAAGCAAACTGTTTATTGATTTATCTTTTCTCATTAGAAGAGGAAAATATCGAAGAAATAATAAAATTATCGGAATGTTCAGTATACTAAGGTCAATGATGGCAGAAAATTTTTCAATGTGATTTCTAGTGTTAGGTACCCGAAGGCATAGCGTTATTGGACAAGTTTCATGAAAAATATTTAAGTAACTTTATGTTTACTTCTTGAATTTTGTGCAGGTTATTTATTAGCAAATATCTAGGATTACGGAAAGAATAATTAAACATTTCAGAATAACTAAATATGCGTCTCGAAAATATTACAGAACAGAATAATGTTCATAGAAAATGTAGGCATAAATAACTTGCTAAAACATTTAAAAGTGATTAGTTATACAATTTACTCGTGAATACTTACGAATAATTTAAGTAACATAAAATTCATTCTTAATTTATTTTTATTTTTATGGATGATAAAAATTATACATTCATTTAATTTGAAACGAACAAGAAATGATAACACAAAATCATATAAATGTTCATAAATTGTTTTAATAATTTCTAGGCGATTATATTTGTTTGCAGAAAAAGTCAAATCCTTTTCTGAGCATCAAAAAATGTGTAAATTCAACAAAACTTGGTAGTAAAAAAGTAACTATCGTACTTTTTTTTTTATAAATTTACTTATAAGTAAAATCTGAAAGAAAAAAATAGACTTATTTCATGGTATCGTATATCATATTATTTACATTATTCCAAAAAAATAGAAAGATTTTTTTGGAAGGTAAACATAATTATATTTTTAAAAAGTTACTGAAACTATAATTGATGAAGCGTTTATTACCAAACATAATTTACACTTATTACGCGATGTTCTGTTATAATTAATTTTCTTAGTTTCAATACGAGTAGTTTAAGTTGCAAATTTAGCAAATTTGTTCGGGAAAAACTCAACGATAAATATTTTTTAATACGAAGTACATAATTGTGAATAAAAGATTAAAGAGATATTTTAACATTTGCAAGTAAAGATTATCTTTTTTTTTTTTTAAACTCTGTAAGGCCTATTGTAGTATGTTTACTACCAATACATTCAAACTGTATTTTTTTAGATTAATTTAGATTAGTTTATTTTACTGATATTTTATTAAAATAATAGTTAATATTATATGTACATAAAAAGTGTTATATTTAATTAAGTACATAATATAGTCAACACTCGTTATAACGAGCTCTCCCATACCAAAATATAAGTTATTGTAATGAAAGCTTGCTACAGTGAAAGTGAACGTAACAAAAAAAGAAAAAAAAAAACTGTAAATAGGTGCAAGAAAATTAAGATTTCAAAGGAAATTCTATAAGACATCATTATTAAATTTTTTAAAACTTTTGTATCAAATAAACGTTGACATTGAAAAATTAAAAAAAAATCCATTTGAGAGAATGGTTGCACATTTCTAAAATAAAATTTAAACTAGATATTTTAATATAGAAAAAAATAGCTACATTTCTTTTTTTCAAAAATAATTCATTAATGTTGTTTAGGTTAGTGTGTGTGTGTTCAGTTTGTCTTTCCTTAAAAAAAAAATACAGTTGAAGTAGAAATGATAAGTAATTTTCTGCTTTTCTTTTCTTTTTTATTTTTTAAGTATATCAAAAAATCAATTGCATTTTCAATAAACTTTTTTTTTATCAGGTATCGACGGTGCTGACTACACAAATGAGCTAAGGTGATCGCCCAGAATCAAGCGCCAGTAATGAGAAAATAAAGTTCACTATAAAAACTGACCCATTTCTGAGTGTCCATGAATCATGTTTAAAGTTTGAGTAAAATAATTCCTTAAGTTTGAACGAAATAATTCCTTATATTTGTAAGTTATCAACTGAATTTGATTTTTTTTGCAGAAAATTTCATCCTTAATGATCTGATGAAAAAGTCATTTTCAGACTGAACAAAATTTTTGAACAGGAATTATTTGGATTAGAATAGGCACAAAATGACCAATAATGTTCGATGTCAAACCATAACTTTTTTTTATTTATTTCAATCTTCAGACTCAATTTGAAAATTCCTATGCAAAAAAATAATTTTACATTAAACTGTTTCTTAGAAATAATCATATCATTTTCTAAAAATATTTTGTATACGACAAGATCTCAAACAATATGAATGAGAAAATAAGAATTCCTTTAAACTGCTTTAAGGGGACAATGGACCTTAACTTGAATAAAATCGTCGCAAAAAGGTCTATTTCTCTGGTAGAATAGTACCAAAAAGATTTTTTCTTATTAAAATGTCATTTATGAAGGTTTTAAGAAGTAAATAATAAAAGTAAGTTTATTTATTTACTTTAAATCTGTTTTTTTCAAAACTAATTTTTCAGTGTTTTTAGATTTTTGAAATGCTTCTTGCGATGTAATTTTTGATCAACATTTGTGAAATTGATAAGGAAGTATCCTCATATTGTTTAGAAAGAAATTGCGTAAGCTTTTTAAAATTCGCCTTCATAAAGATAATCAAATTTGATTTTTTACTTATTAAAAGGAAAAATTTTCATGAAAATCGATATGGAATTTAGAAAAAAATCTGTAAAATATTAACTATTCAAGAGATTAAAAAAACTTACACAAATTTGTTTATAATGGAGTTTTAAGTGATAAAAATGCAAAAGCAAGAAAATATCTCAAAAATAAAACACGAGGAGTATTTTAAAATTTAAATTAAAAATTTTAATAAGATTGGGAATTTTTTTGAAAGTGCTCTATATGCTTTTAAGGAAATGTATACACTATATTGCCATTGATTTATTGGACACTTGCGATTTTAGACATTTTGTTAAATATCAAGAAAAATACATAGGAATCATCTCGAAACTCTTAGTGTATAAATATAATAGTATAAGTCATATATCTCCGTGAAGATTTTTTCCCGAAACTCCATAGGGGACCGTCAACAAATTAAAAAAGAATGAATATCTTTTGAATAACCCTGTCAAAACTAATGTAGCAAAAGCGCTCAAACTCTAGAGTATGATATAATGCCTTATTGTTTTTAGCCATGTTCATTTTTATGCAAATAGCATGCATACTCGCAGAGTAATTAAGGTTTTTATAAAAATGGTCCCAAATTTTTCCAAGTTTTTTCCTTATAATTTTCAGAGTTCTTAATGTAAAATAATATTTTTTTCATAAAATATGACAAACAACATTGCACACAGTACCCTGTAATCAGAATTAAAAAATAATGAAAATTGTATACAAAATGAGTTGGTTTACTAAATAATTTTTTACAGCGCTTGCGTCAACGATATCAAAATTTCATTTGCATATTATGTTAGCTAAATGTATAGAGCAATTTTTGTGAAAGTCACAAAATCATAACTTGAAAATTCTGAAAATATTCGTCAATTGAATAAGTTGAAAATCCGTTATTCTCAAAATGAAGCAAAAACAAGAGGGGTTGTATCCATATATTCATTGATTAGTGTCAATATAGAATACACAATACGCGATGTACTACTACATTTGGATAAAATCCCTCATATTTTTGCTTCATTTTTGAAACAACGGATTTTGACCTTTTTCTACAGACGATTATTTTCAGAATTTTCAATCTATGATTTTGAGACTTTTACAAAAATTGCTCTATACATTTAGCTAACATAATATGCAAATGAAATTTTGATATCTTTGACGCATGCGCAGTAAAAAATTATTTAGTAAACCTACTCATTTTTCATACAATTTTTATTATTTTTTAATTCTGATTACAGGGTACTGTGTGCAATGTTGTTTGTCATATTTTCTGGAAAAAAAAATATTATTTTATATTAAGAACTCTGAAAATTATAAGGGAAAAACTTGGAAAAATTTGGGACCATTTTTATAAAAACCTTAATTAAGGTACCCTGGGGTAATAACGCCAGGCGGGGTAATAACGCCAAGTGCTTATATTTTGCATAATCAGGTAAATGACACCCATGTGCTCTGCGCAGAAGGGTTTTGAGTCATATAAATCGCAAAAAACAGCTTCAAGTTAATTTGTTTCATTTTTAGGTCTTATTGTTTTTACAAACAACTAAAATTAACGCATGATCTAAAATTTGCGAGATACGTTTTGTATATGTGAAGACTATCTTTTTATACGGAAATACTTTGTTAATTACATAAATTTGTAGTGCATTTCATGTATTTTTAAAATGTTGTTGAAGATTTTGGATATCTTCACGAGATAATTTGCAATTTAAAATGTACTGCGCAATAACTATACCGGGGTAATAACGCCAATCCTTGACTTTAATACCCAGGTTGATTGCCTACAGTGGCCCAGATACATCCTAAATACTGATTCAAATAAACACAGTTAAAACTGTGCAATGTTTCTCATATTTCTATTTAAACGGTCCTTTTTAAGCAAAAAGAAACTCATTGTCTGATATTCATTTGCCTCATCCCCCCCTCCCACACCACACTTTTATATTTCTTACACTTTCACAAAAATTGAACATTTTCAATATCTTAGAATGCAATTTGTCAATTTCTAAGTTTGTAGAGTTTGTATTTCTAGAATTGGGCTATCTACATGCAATTATTCCATCTTATTTCATAGTTTTGTTTGCATGGCGTTATTACCCATATAGGTGGGTAATAACGCCAAATAGCATGGGTCAAGAAAAAACGCCATTACATTTTATGAATAAATATGTGTTAAATTATTTTATTTTTTATAGATAGTCAATGAGTTGCTGTATCAGATCCTATATTTGTTTGAAAAATACAATCTAAAACTAAGCCGTGAAAATTGGTAGAACCTTAACGTGGCGTTATTACCCCAGGGTACCTTACTCTGCGAGTATGCATGCTATTTGCATAAAAATGAACACAGTGTATTACAATAAGGCATTCAATCATAATCTAGAGTTTGAGCGCTTTTGCTACATTAGTTTTGACATAGTTATTTAAAAAATATTCATTCTTTTTTAATTTGCTGACGGTCTCCTATAGAGTTTCGGTAAAAAATCTTCACGGAGATGTATGACGTATACTATTATATTTATACACTAAGAGTTTCGAGATGATTCCTCATATATTTTTCTAGATATTTAATAAAATGTCTAAAATCGCAAGTGTCCAATAATCAATGGCAATATAGTGTATATGCACAAAATTTCATAATACTATGATGAAAAAAAAATAACATTCCCCATCCCCTTAAAATACCACTTTCTTGTTGTGTGTTATGAGACATGTAACTTATGATTTTAATAGTGAAAATAAAATTTCTTTCATAAAAAATTTTGAAACTTTTAGATAATTTGTTGATGACACAATTCGGGCTGCGTTGTTTTTAATTAAATGCATACGGAGCTTGGAAATAATTTTCACTCAATTTACTAGAAATTAACGCTAATAAATATTAATGAGTATAAAGGGTAATTTAATACTATTAAATTTGTTACAATGAAATTTATTGTCAATTTAAACTTAATAACTAATATACACAGAACTGAAGTTATTAATTATTTTTATAGAATATTTCTTTATTTAGTTTTGCTTAAAAAAACCATATATATTTGATAACCTGCGTTGAAATGGAAAATCTTTTTGAATTTTTAATTCAGATAACACATGTTGTAACATTACAAGCAATGTTGTAAAATTATTAATTGCATCTTGGTGAAATATTGGATATTGGCTAATTAAAATATAGGAAGATGTCTTTGCACTGCATTTGTTTATATTTATTCAACATATAGAAAAAATATTATCAGATTTGTGAGTGGCACATATGCTCTACCCTTTGTCTTCGTAAAAATTCCTGAAGAAAGTTCTATGTTAAGTTGAGAAGTTGAGTAACATAATTTTACAACTAAGAGTTTTTTTATTATCTAAACTAATGCCAATACGAAATCGCAGGCACAGCTGGCCGTAATATAAGCATGAAATAATAATGTTGTTTTTTATGTATAATAAAGACAGCTTTTATTATAGATCCTGATTTCAAAACTGAATTGTTCAAAGATCGATAGAATTATGCAGTAAACAGTTTGTTTATTAGAGAAGCTGTAAAAATTTTATACAGAAGTTTCGATCGGTGAATAGAGAACGAGTTTTACGGCGTACAGTGCCATATTTTAACGATTTGTCGATTTTTTTTTTTTTTTTTTTTTTTTTTTTTTTGAATTTCGAAATATCAAATATTTAATTCCAAAAATCGTTAAAATATGGCACTGCGAGATAAAAATATAATTCGATAGAGAAATGCGTTTTCTTTTAAGCTATTTTGAACAAAAAATAAACAACAAAAGGAAAAGCAAATTAGAAAGCATCAATATGAAATTAAAAAACGTATTTGTATTTCCAATTCTAATGTCTAATTTGAACACATCCTTCGAAAGGCAATTATTAGAAAACATTTTTTCACTAAAAATTATGAAATATTTTGCCATTTATAAACAGAATACTTAAGAAACATCTATGATAAAATACTTACCTACAATTGTAGCGAAAATGAAGACTCCAATCAGGTAACTGACGATTGTAAATAAGTATCTGAAATAAAAGAGAGAACATGAATATTTCAGAATGCAAAATCAAATTGCTAAAATACTGCACACATTAAATTAATTTACATCATATTTAAAATATTTCAGAGTTGATTTTCTTCAATATATAGATGGACTAATGTTGAAGGTATGTAAATATAACAAGCATTTTTTGTACATAAATCCTATTATTTACATTTTAAATAACATATTTTTAATATAAGCAATAATTTTAAAACAAATTATTTTAATCGATATAAGCAATAATTTTAAAACAGCTTATTTTAGTCCCGAGATTAATAATACGTGAACAAGTATCATAAATTTTAAAAGATCTTATGCAGACAAAACAATTAATAAAGTTCTTTTATAAAATCTTGATCAGTAAATCTAAAAGAAAGTAACCTTTATATCCTTTCTTTTAAGATCAAATTAAGGGGCCTAAAAAATGTTATTTCTATAGTTTTAAAAAACGTAGCTGACGCAAATGTAAACGTGAATGATAAAATATGTATAATGATGTATCATTAAAAGAAATTAATTATAAAATAGCAAAATTTTTATTATGATCGAATTTTCTTGGACGAAGAAAAAAGGCAAAAGGGTCAAACTTATCTTTCCAATTTTTATTAGTGAAACCTGAATGTTATTGTATGTATACTTATTATTACTTTATGTGCTTTGTGTCTTTGCATCCATTAAAAAATAAACAGTAATTGTACGTTTAATTTCTGAAAATAAAATAAAAAATGCATCTTTAGTGAAGATCCACTATGTAGAGATTATCATTTAATGTCGTAAAATGTTATCCTTTATTAGCCTTAAATATTAATTCACTGCAATATCAAATCCACTTTCGTGCCAAGAGTTTTTATAAATTTATTCAACTAAAATGTCAGTTTATAGAGTTAATTGGAAAAGTATGGATGCATCTCAATGTATGTACTTAAATCAAAAACTCTTGCAATGTAATTAATTTACCTTGAGAAATAATGCTAATTGGAGATGATAATGCTGCCTAGGAGATAATGAAGCTGCAAATCTATCCTACAACATGATTAATTTGCCACCAACAAACATTCATACAGAGGGAAAGCGAAAAGAACTTTCGATATCGCAAGGTTGTAATAATATTGCACAACATTAATAAATAAATACTTATAATACAATCTTTTGAAAATAGTGTCCCATAAATTACTTCAAATGAAATAGGCATATAAATATTCATGATGCAATATAGCGACTTTAATCTTTGCTCGGTTGATCATAATGCTCTTACATGCGACCGACATCGGCTGGGACTTCGTATACGTCTCATTATAGTATATGTGATGTGGAATCATATATTTTTTTTGTCAAATTAATCATTTTCTCCCAATTTTAATTAAAATTTATTTTAATTATTCATTTATCTTATCCTAATTTTTTAGTCTCGTCGTAATTTTTCCCTATTATATAGGCATGATTAATTTTATTAATAATGTTTATTACATGGATAGAATTTGTTTATATAATTAACAATTCTCACTGCATAAACACACACACTTGATAAACACACACACACACATATATATAAGGGGATAAAGATCTACTTTGTATTCGATCTACATTTAATTATCATTCCTTCAAATTTTTGCTATTAATTAAGGCTTTTGTAAGTTTAACATCTTTGTTAGATTATTAATTTTTCTAATATACGTCTATTTTGTCTAGCGAAAAATACATTCTTCCAATTTCCAAAACTTTTCTTCCAACAAATAGTAAGTGTCCGAATGTATACAGATGAGTTATACAATTTTAAGACTGTTTTTCTAATAGCTCTGTTATTAAATTAAAATTCTCTGAATTGTGTGAAAGTGTAATTGATGATTTCAGCTAGGATGACATCACAAAATTCATATTCTCTTTTGACAGAGTTGTGATGCCGATATGCGCAATGCAAAGTCACCATTTGGTGAAGTTGACCTTTTTTCTCACACAATCTCACTTCACTAAGTCAATCATACGAAATTACATTACCTAAAAATGATTTCAGGCACTATTTCTATCGCTTTCTGTACGAAAGGTTTAACCTTGCATTTGTTTTTCGAACTTTTAATAAATAACTACCGCAAAGAATCATTTCCTAGCATTTATTATAATGGACAAAGTCTAATTTTTTTTAGAAATTTCCATTAAATGCATATCGGACCTGGAATGTTGATAATGCAGTACCTGTATTATAGAGAACAAATTTGTCTAAAACAATGACATCAATTTGACAGTAGAAACAGTTTATGTTTAAATTTAATTCTTATTGCAATTTCTTAAATATCTATAAATCGCACATTTTGAATTTTTATGCCGTCGGTTAGTAAAATATGCATTTTCAATTGTAATTTTTTTAAAACTATAATATCTTCTTAATCTTCAGATTTTTAAAAATAATTTTTCTATGACACCGTCTATAATAACGGGATTAACAAAAAATCTGTCGGATGCAGACGATTGTGAAATCCGTTTGCACTTAAATTAATACAAATAGCTTAGCATTTGAATCTGTCTCATATTTTTTAATGCAATTATAACATTCAAAGAGAAATAACTGAAATAATAAAATATAAATATAACACGAAATTAACATCTGTCCTCAAACTACGCGCTTAAATTCGTAAAATGATTTTAAAAAATTCTAGTTGTAATTGTAGTTTTAAACTGCTGAAATGGTTAAAAGAATCTATAAGGGGTAGCGATCTTTAGCGGTTAACTCTTGGCTTGAAATTATATAAAAGTATTGTTTTTAATAAATTTAAAACCTGTATGAATTCATTACATGTTTTTCAAAGGAATATGAAGTTTCGTATTGTTAGTGTACATTATAAAAAGATTCATAAATGCAAAATCTATTACAGTTATCAATTCAAAAAAAAAAAAAAAAAAAAAAGAGACACACACACAGAGAGAGAGAGAGAGAGAGAGAGAGATAGAGACGTAAACCACGAATGAAAGATGATCAAAAGAACTGATTGACTGAATTCGTAAAGATAATCAGAAAAATAAATACAATAATTAATCAATGTTATATTTCCTAGCATAACTCTTAAAACAAATATTAATTTAATTGATGTTTAATTTTAAATTTTCAAATTATAGAAAAAATAAACTTTCTTCCTAAATTGGCCAGTCTTCTGGTGTCTTCCTAAGTTCCTAGGTGAGGCTTTAATCTTTAATATTAAGTAAAGAAAAACCAACGAAAATGCGCTACTATGACAAAATCGTAATTCTTGTTTTCAACGAAATCTAAAAAAATTTTTTTTTTCACCATTGCAAAATTTACATTTCTTATTCATAGATCTCATATGAATACATTTCATATTCACATTCACTATTTAAGGGAGTCCTGACACAAAAATCTTCAAATGTTCTAAAAAAGTTTTATTGCATTAAAATTTTCTTTGTTTTTGTATGATTATAATGACGTTTAAATCATGTTTCTATCACAATTAGAAGATGAAATACTATTTTTCGTTTTGGCTTGTTTTCAAAACCTAGCTTTCAAACAATCGTTGTCATGGAAATGACTTCCTGTGAAACAGCAATTTTCTTCATGATTAGTTTTTTTTAAATTTTCTCAGATTAATTTATTATAATTGAAGAACTGCTAAAGATAAATGCTTGAAACTTGGAACATTTATTATTATTATTTTACTTTAATTTTCATTCAGCAAATTTGAATAAAAAAAAATTACTTTTAAATGTATAATTCTTTTTAAAGTTGCAATTTTTTTATTTTAAATTTAAATATTTTTAATTTCTTTAAAAATTATTATTTTTTAAAAATTCTGAATTAAAATTAAAATGTAGATATTTCTATTTATTTGAATGCAAAAAATTGAAATTATGCAAATGATAATTTTTAATAAATTTTAAATTTTAATTAAAAAAATTATCAGAAGTTTTATCACGTAATTTTGTTTACAAATGACATGATTAATCATAAAAAAATTCAAAATTTTAACTTAATAAATAAAAATTATTTTAAAATGTATCCCAGATCCCTTAAAAATATTTTAACGTGCGATATATTAATATTAAACATATTCCTAATCTTAATGTCACATTTTCCAGTTGAAATTTTGAATGTAATACCATGGCCCACTAGATGCGTAGCCATGGCCATTTATAGGCCTTTCCATTTGAGATTAATGTATGAAGTCTCTCGCCAGAGGACGCTGATACTTTGCCCACGTTAATCTGACCAATTGTGCAAACCCTGAACCAAAGCAATGGCCACGTGTGCAAACATGTGCACAGAACAGAAAGCAGCTTATTCAATGCTAATTTGAGCAGGGCTTGCGTCACTCACACGTGTTCCAATGAAATGGTTCAGGGTTTGAAGCTGAGTCCAGCTTCAATTTTTCGGCGGTTTTTTGCGAAATGGCTTGGTCAGTAGTATATAGTCGGCATTGGTAATACGAAGTTTATTTTTAGAATGACTTTATTTTCACCAATTAAAGCTGTCTGAGATTATCGGCTAAATCTCATCATCAGCGGAACGATAAAAATATGCTAAAATATAACAGCTTTATGAGTAAAAATGTGTTGTTTTAAATCGTGACGCCATTTTCTGTTCAAAAGTTTTTAACCTCCTGACTGCCGCCGGCTGATTTTTTCACACACTAAGCTGCAGGTTTCACTGCAACATAAGCAATATTTAAATTAGTATAATTCCACAAATAAAACCCAGTTCTGAAAAATTAAGTTAGGATTGATGCTATCAAAGATTATATACCGATACTAATAACGTATTTTGCATCAGGTTGGAAAAAACATCTTTTTTTTATATTTTTAATAAATTACAGAGAAAACAACATTACAATATTACCCTTTGGCTGGGCAGTCAGGGGGTTAAATGGTTATTTTTAGTTATACAAAAATGGCATCCGTAATGATATGGTAATTCCCGTTGTTTCCCTTTCTCTCTTCAACAAAGAAAGTATCTTCATTGCCACCACTGTGAAGAAATTTCATAGAACGACTTTTAAAAACTAAATTAAAACAGGAAAACTAAATTATTTTCAAAAATATCGAGTGTGCGCACATCTACAAATAAAGTTGTTTAACTTTAAATAATATTTATCAAAATCGGTTCAGTGAGAAAGCTCAGGCCAGATGACTAAAAAAGCAGCCTGTTTTTTTTAAATTTATAAATTGTTTTCACCTATATTATGTAATTGAATAAGCCTCGGTATATCCTCCTGTTAATTAACGTTTTAAATTAATTAAATCTTTTAAACACCTATATGTTCTATGTCACTTCATGCGTAACTTCTGGACCAGCATCTCTTATACGAATTTTATTCGGTTAACACCACTTTTTTTAATAAGAAAGATTTGTATTTGAAAAACATGTGCAAGTTACAAATTTTTTTATAAAAATACAGTAGTACGAATAGAATTTAAAAATAGAAAACAATACAAAATGTTAGTATAAATTTAATGTGAATGGACTCCGAGTCTGTATATTTCAATGAATTTTTGCGATTATTTCTATTGGTCAGAAAAAAATGGGCATTCTAATAAATTCAGAAAGGTTTAAAAAACTTTTTATTCACAAAAAAATCAAATCACTCATATCATCTTTTAAATGTAAAAGTTTTAATGTAACTATTAATTAAATAAATGATCTTCATATACATTTTGTGGAAGCCCGATATATCCCCATGCCAATTTAAAAGCAGCAAGAAGCCAATAGCTAAAAGTCTCTGAGTATCGCCAGAATCTCATTTCTCATACATCATTACGTACCGTATGTCGTTTAATAAAAAAAAATCAGATTGTAAAGTGTTATTCATTTTCTCTTTATTTACTATATTTTAGCATATTTTTTTTTCAAAAAATAACTTTTCGTTTTCTTTTATTGTACAAAAGAAAACGGGAGATCTGATTATTTTCTGAGAATAGTTTCGCTATACGAAGAAGATTATTTATCACACCATGTCTGATTTTACGTCACCTCGAAGAAAATTGATTTCGGCTACAGTGACTTGTCTTTCAGGCGCGAATTGATCATCTGCTGGAAATTTTAAAAAAGGTTTTATAAAGGTAAAACAATATCTACACAGAATCCTATTAATTACAGTAGAAATCGTTTATAATAAAGATGAAAATCGTGGAAATTATTTATTGTATGTACATTTTGTTATAACTGATAAATTTTTAGACATTAATGATTTTATTTAATAATAAAGCATATTTACAGAGAAAGTCTTCTTTAAATTTAGGTTAAAAAAAGTCTCTGTGATGAAATTGTAACAAAATTTGAAAATTTCAGGTAAGACTTCCATATTCTGTTCTCGTCTTTTGGCAAACTGTTTTTCACATTAAATGAATCGATGTGGTTGCGATCTCCAGATTTTGGTGTTGCTTTTTTATTACTGGAATAGTCTTTATTTGTTTGTTTTTTGTATATTTTTTTGCATTTAGCATATTTCTTCGCAGAAGTTTATAGCTTTTCTTTTAATTTGATATATATGTTACCGACCAAACCCGATTTTAGGCCAAACTAGATTGGCCTAGACCAAAATAGTTTATCCTAACACCCATTGGATATACTAGTTTTTCCTTGGTCAAACCGGCCTATCCTAAGGTCCATCGGATAAACTAGTTTTTCCTAGGCCAAACTAGTTTCGCCTAACTCTTATAGGATAAACTAGAAAACTAGATAAACCTGCTGTTTATTGATCTGGACTAGTTTATTCTAGGCCAATTCAATTTGGCGTGATCTTATTGAATTAACACCTCAATGCCAACATTCTAGTTTATCCTAGGCTGATCTAGTTTATTCAGGCCAATGTAATTTTACGTGTTTTTAGCTCAGAGGCGTCAAAGTCTGAGAAATAATGGGCTTGCAGGTTCTGTATGTATGTATGCACGCATGTATGTGCATTTGTAAGTAACGAGTAAGTATGCAACGAGATAACTCTTAATAGAAATATTCAATTTGCTTCAAATTTTGGATCTAGGTTCATTCTGATAAGGTACTTTTTATTAGTTTTGGGAATTCATTGAATAAGAATAAGGGGAGGGGGCAAACGGGAGGCTAATCCCTCACCGTTAATTTAGAGAAATGGATTATTCAGGTAGCATTATCAGTTTTCAGTTAAAATTTTAGATATATGATCATTCTGACAAGGCGCCTCCGTGATTAGTTGTGGATGTTTATTGTTTAAGTGTAAAAGGAAATGCAATTTTGGATATACAGGGGTTGGACAAAAATATGGAAACACCTTTAAAAAAACACGTTTCCTTGCCTAGTTTTGTGTACGGTACCCGTTGTTATTCAAAACAGCTTGCAGTCTTCTCGGAATGGATAAATACAGTTTCTGTATGTTTGCCAAGGGAATATTGTACCATAATTCCTGCAAAACAGTGGTAAGTTCAGATAACGATGTTGCAGGTGGATAGCAAGAACACACACTCCGCTCCAATGTAGACCACAAAGGTTCGATAATATTCAAATCTGATGACTTTGGTGGCCGGGAGAGATGCGAAAATTCATCCTCGTGCTCAGAAAACCAGTCCTGGACAAGGTGAGTTGTGTGAACGGGGACGTTGTTGTCTTGGAAGATACCATCATCATTGGGGAACAAAGCTTGTACCATTGGATGGACTTGATCGGCCAAAATGTTCACATAAGTCTGAGCAGTAATACGCCCTTACAGAGTTATCATGGGGCCAGAAGAGAACCACGATATGGCTGCCCAAACCATCACCAAACCCCCGCCATGTTTCACTCTTGGCAACAAGCAGTCTGTATTATAGACTTGAGATGGCGTTCACCAGGCGTAAACTCGGCCAGAAGTGGGTAATAATGCGAAAGAAGACTCATCAGACCATATTACGCTCTTCCACTGTTCTATAGTCCAGGCTTTATGACTTAAACACCACTTTTTCCTGTTACAAGCATTAGCATTACTGATGGATGGCTTTTCAATTGCAACACGGCCAGCAATTCCCTATTTATGAAGCTCCCTTCTAATTGTTTTGGTACTCACAGGATTTGGTAACACGAAATTCATTTCAGCAGTAACTTTTGCATCTGTGGACTGCTTATTTTTCGCGATAATCCTCCTTAATGATCGTCTGTCACGATCACTCAGCACACACTTTCGTCCGCGCTGTGATTTAGCGGATGATGTTTTTTTCGCATTTCAAATATGCGGAATAAATCTTCGACACAGCACCTCTTGAAACACTAAAAACCTCGGCTACCTTGCTTACGGAAGCACCCACCATACGCGGGCCAACAATTTGTCCACGTTCGAAGTCTGTTAACTCTGACATAATGCAATGATAATCTCACATGACAGTGTTCCAACAACGAGTGAACGCTGCAGCGATTTTACGAAGTTGTATAGGTGGCGTCAGTAGGCGAAAATTCCAGTGCCATCAACATAGTTCATTATAATCAATCTTTCTTTTCAAACATGTATTTCTCAAAGGTGTTTCCATATTTTTGTCCAACCCCTGTAGGTTGTTTCTGATAAGGTGATTTCCTGAATAGTTTTGGGGGTTTAATGGTTAAGCATGAAGGGAAAAATGAAGGATTACCCTCTTACCTAGGAAAAACTAATTTATCCTATGGGCATTTAGATAAACAAGTTTGGGGTAGGAAAAACGAGTTTATCTAATTGGTGTTAGGATAAAATAGTTTGGCCTAGGCTAATCTAATTTGGCTCAAAATCAGGTTTGGCCGAAAAAAAACACATTTTTCACTAGAATAAGTATAAATGTGTGTCAAGAGTCATTGCTTATAACATCAATAAATAAATTTAACATGCCCACCGCAGGGACATGATGCATTGGACATGGTGTTTGCTTTTTCTTTTCTGCAGACTCGTGTCATGCTGAGATCAGACTTGCATTTATAATTATTATTATTGCATATTCGAGCCATATCGGAGCTGAACATAATTTTGAATCGAACAGATTTTTCCCTTTTTGAGAAATTAATTACCTGTCGACATATAAGCGATTCTTGTCAAGTTATCGTAACCGAAAATCGATTCAAAACATAGCTTTAATAGTATTTTCTCAAAGATACATCGCTTTTATGAAAAAAATGATTAAAGCCATTTGATTACATATTTTCTGAGTGAGAATGCGTGTTAATACTATGCATTTTCGAAAAGAAATTAATTCATACATGTGTTAGGATGTAGTTTTTTTGGATTTGAGAAAAGCCTTAAGGAATGACAGAGAAATACATTCACAAATCTACTTTTTGCTAAACAGATTAAAAAATTATGATGTTTATAATTCTCATTTTTTTTCTTTTGTTCTAAACTACATTAATTATTTAACGAATCCATATTCGAATATTGAAAGGTCTAAGAATCTAAATAATCAATAATACATTATGTATTTTTCATTTTGTGAACACATCGCAATTTAAGAATACTTTGCAAATTTATCCAATAAATATGCATGCAATATTTTTTAAAGTAATTTTAATTGTATGTGAAGTAAAATCTGAATTTTTTTCAGAAATTGCGTAGGGCCAGATCGAGCCGGACTGAGTCTCTTTTCACTGATTTTTGTACAGGTAGGGCTCAGGCTGAAATTTTAATTTTTACACCGGGTCAAAGCAAAATAACTTTCTTTCGGGAAGTGCAGGGCCCGTGTCCCGAAATTTCGGCCCGTGCAAACCTCTAACTGTATTAGTACTTCCTTTCGAATAGAATAAATTATACATAGGTGATGGCAAAATCACTTTGCAATGGGGCAGTAGTCGGAATCAATATTGAAAAGAATATTGCCCAGTTAAACTGATGGCTTTGCATTCAGAGGCTGTATACATTAATTGTGTATTACAACTTTTTTTTTTTTTTTTTTTTTTTTTTTTTTTTTTTTTTAGAATAACACCCTCGAAAATTAAAGTAAGGGGGATTACTTTTTCCCATTACTCCAGTTATACCATTAAACAATTTCCCCAATTAACCATTAAACCCCCAAAACTAAAAAAAAAATAGGTTTAATAAAATTGAATAATTATCCAAAATTTGAAGCAAATCAACTAACTCTGCTCAAAAAGCCTTTCATTTGATTTAAGAAGGGTAATCCCCCATTTTTCCTTTTATATTTAATCATTAAACCCTCAAAACTATCCAGGGATTCGCCTTATATAAAAAATCTATATTCAAATTTTACGGCAAATCGGATAATTCTGCATAAAAACCCATTTATCTAATTTAATGAAGATGACAAATGGTCCACTACCCCATTATACTTAACCAAAAAAAATAATAATTAAAGAAGCGCCTGATTAAAATTAATTCATGTCCCCAAATTTAAGCAAATTGGATAATTCTGTATCATAACCAATTTATTTAATTTAAGGAAGGAAATAAATTGTACGTTTCCCCTTTATTCTTAACCAAAGAACCACCAAAATTAATCATTGAAGCGCTTCATCAGAAGGAACAAATTCAAGATTTACAGCAAATCAGTAAATTCTGCATGAAAAATCCATTTGCTAAAATTAGGAGGGAGCTCAACTTTCTTCCCTTTGTTCTTAACGAATTAACCCCCAAAACTAATTAGAGGAGCGTCTTACCAGAATGAACCTATTTCTAAAATTTGAAGCAATCAGTAAATTCTGCGTGAAAAAAGCATTTACATAAATTCTGGGGGGTTGCCCCTCTTGCTCCTCCCTTTGTAGATAAACAATAAACACCCACAACTAATCATGGAGGTGCCTCATTAAAATGCTCCCATATATAAAATTTGAATAAAATGTGCTAATAATGCATGGAAACCCATTTATTTGAAATAAGGAAAGGGTGAATCAGCCTCTCATTCTTCCTCCCCTTTATTGTTTTCCAATAACCTCTCAAAATTAATCAAAAAAGCTCCTCGTAAGAATAAATCTACATTGAAACTCTGATGCAAATCGGGTATTTCTATCAAAAATTATTGCATTACGTACTTACGTGCATAATTAGATACAGGACCCAGGCTTTAGTTCCCAGGCTTTGGTCGTCTGATGAGATAAAAATACGTCAAATTACCTTATTTCTATCAAGAGTTATCGCGTTGCGTACATATTGTGTACATACATGCGTACATACGGAACCTGCGATCCTATTATTTCTCAGGCTTTCACGCCTGTGTGAAACACGTAAAATTACATTGGCCTAGGATAAATTAAATCAGTCTAGGACAAACTAGAATGTTGGCGCTGAGGCGGTCATTGAATTCAATAAAATCATGCCAAATTAAATTAGCCTCCGATTAACTAGATCAGCCTAGGATAAACTAGTTTAGACCAATAAACAGCAGGCTAAACTAATTTATCCTATAAGAGTTAGGCCAAACTAGTTTGTCCTAGGAAAAACTAGTTTATCCGAAGGGCGTTAGGATAGTCCGGTTTGGCCTAGGAAAAACTAGTTTATCCGATAGGTGTTAGGATAAACTATTTTGGCGTAGGCCAATCTAGTTTGGCCTGAAATCGGGTTTGGCCGGTAACATATATAATAAATATATGAAATATAAAAAATTATAAAAATATATATAAGTATGTAAGATTTATTTATATGTGTATATATTATGTATTTATATATAGAGGGCGTTTATAAAGTCCCGGACCCATTTTGATGTTTAATAACTCATAAATTAATAAAGATAGATTAAAATTAATAACATAAATGGTTATATAAACCCAAAACGTTTCATGACCCTTGTCAATGAACTTCCACGTGTGCCCCCTTAGTCGGACGGAGAATATAGAGTCGATAGTCAAGCATGCCAGCATCCACAGGGACTATTGCGTTTGTAATTCTGGCTTTTAAGTCATCAATGTTCGACACTCTCGTCCTGTAAACATTGTCCTTTACAGATCCCCAAAGCAAAAAGTCCAGCGGCGTTTATCAGGTTTAGTAATAGGGTGGTCGTGGAATTGAACCTCCTCGCCCAATCCATCTTCCTGGAAATTGGTCATTCAAAGAAGTACGAACGATGTACCCCAATGAGATGGTGCACGATCTTGTTGCAAAAAGACATGTGGCTGAAGCTATTCTAGTTGTGGAAATATGAAATTTTCCAACATGTCTAAGTATACGACTGATGAGATGGTCTTTTCTGTAAAAAAGGAAGGCCCATTGACCGCTACCTGGCGTGAAATTGACTATCGACTTGATATTCTCCGTGCGACAAAGGGGGCACACTGGAATTTCATTGACAAAGGTCATGAAACTTTTTGAGTCTATCTAACCATTTATGCTATTAATTTTAATCTGTCTTTATTATTTTATGAGTTATTAAACATCAAAATGGGTCCGGGACTTTATAAACACCCTGTATAAATATCTATGTATAATTGCATGTATATATAAATATATTTAAACTGTATATACATAAAAATATTTATATAAATATTGTATAGTTATTTTACATGGAATATACATAACATTTATGAAATAAATATATAGTTTATAAATTATTAAAAAAAACATATTTTTCTGCGCTCTTGAGAAATCTGGTAAGTTGCCAAAATGGCTTTTTGTTGCCATTTTCGAAGTTTTCACCAATCATTCCAACCAGAACAGGATATAGAACTCTTCCCAAATTTCACAACGATCAACTATTTCCGACACCATATTTGAATTCTTCGGCAAATTTTACCTTCATATAATAATTGGAAAGACATTTCGTAAAGAAGTTTAAAAATGATGTAGGTATAAAGTTTAGGATTCGTAATGTTACATTAATTTTGGTCGCTTCTTCCATTTTTAACATTTTCAAAACAAACTTCAATCCGAATAGTGTAATAATAGTTCGTGAGATGGTTATAACAAAAGCCCCATAATCGCGGAATTAAGACAATTTTATGTAAATCTATAGTAAAAAGTCATTTGAACAAAATGAGATAGGACGAAGCTAAACGATAGGACGATTTAACTAATTTTTTTTTAATCATAAATATGCCGAATATAATCAAAATCCTCGTACTAGGTATTCAAAAAATGGGAAGAACAATGGAACAACAGTAAAAAAAAAATACTAGGAAAAACTGTCAACAGATGATGTTTGGGATCCTATCTGTGCAGAAGTCGTTGTAATCATCAGAAAAAATCAAGAACTGGTCATTTCTGCCAATCATTTGTCTCATTACGTAGAATAGTTTTAAAATTAAAGCTCGGTCAGACATGCCATACATAATTACTGACAGAAATAACAACTTTTTGAATTTTGCTGGTGATTATAACGACTTTGGCACCGACAGGAAATCTAGCTTCATCTGTTAGCATTTATTTCTACAAATTTTTTAGATAATCCATTATTTTCCCCTCCCCTTCTCAAATAGCAAGTGCACCGATTTTGGTTTCATTTGGATTATTCCTTCAATCTACAGACCGCTCTAAAATAGAGATACTTATTTTATAATCATCCGGTACTTTTCAAAATAAACTACTCTTCATTTGAGCAACAAGCAAAAACTTAAAACAATCTGAAAAAACTTGCAAAACACGTTTATGTGAGCGAGTTAATTAATGTCGTTGAAGAAAAAACTCCAAGTTATCTAAATTTCGGGATGTTTTCAAGGGAGCGGGTTGTTGCAGCAACTGAGATTTTCAAAGTTGGCCCGTGCGTATTTGAGCTCTGGTTTGTGGCATGCTCGAAAATTAAATGTGGGCGAAAGAATGTGAGTAATGTAAGATGAAATATCAATCAGTCTTACTTATTGGAACGAAAATTTCATCAATGATTTTCGAGCCGCAATTGAAAAAACATGTCTGATAGTTGAAATTTACAAAAAATGTAAATTAAATGTACATTTTGTCACATATAAGTAATTTTTCAATTACGAAATTTGCATATTTAAATATGTAAAAAAAGTAAAATAATAATAATAATAATAATAATAAACAATTAATATTAATAAAAAATATTAAAATTTATGGCTATAGACTAGATTTTTTTTGTTGTTATTTAAAATTATTTATAGTTATTTCAATGCCTAATCTGCTATTTTAGCAAAGAAAATAATTTTCGTTCCGAAAAATAAGTGCGAGATGGATTGGAACTCACTTAGGAAAATTTCAAATCCCGTATGCTACTTACATGCGACAGAGGTGCCTGCCAATGAGAGAGATTTATCGATTATAAACTGTGTGTACTGTTTAGATTCGATCTCAATTTTCAAGCAGACGACAAATTACAACTCAAATATGCATGTGCGAACTTTGTAACTCTCAATTGCTGCAACGATCGTTTCCCTGTTTTCAATCGGCCTTAAAATAAATTAGTTTTGAAGAACTACACACCATGTGTAGAATTAAATTAGAGTTCATTAAAATATTTCCTGTATGCAAATTAAATGCTTAATTGCACTGACTGAGACAAGTAATGGATGAGGATGAATTAGTTGCTTCAGGTAGCTAATTAACTAGACAGAATGTATTAAAATTTTCAGGAAATCCTATTATTATTAACCCCTTGGGGACGGGCGTTACATATACGTGCCAAATAAAGGCTTAAGAATCCTTTATATCCGCATATTTACCAATTATATCAGGTATTATCGTAAGTTCAAAATGGGGGAGTTTTCTACGTCCAACTACTAAAAAATTCAAAATTCTTTTTCAAAAAATAGCACATAAATACATACATATATAAGCACATACTCTATGTATATTTCAACATGTTTATTTATATTATATCAGTTATTAATATAGTATTCTGTACAATTTATTACATACAATAAATCCAATTCACAAATCCTTTTTAAAAAAAAGTAAGCATATTGCATCGAGTCTTTTAAAATGTTTAAAAATTATGATAATGATAGTTCGAAGTTCAAGTTAAAAACATAGATTTGTCCACAAAGTATTCTGTACAGTTTATTACATACCATAAATCCAATTCACCAATCCTTTTTAAGAAGTAAGCATATTGCATCGAGTCTTTTAAAATGTTTAAAAATGATGATAATGATAGTTCGAAGTTCAAGTTAAAAACATAGATTTGTCCACAAAAATTGGTCCAGAGAGTCTCAGTATTTAAATACATAAGTTCATATAAGATTCATTACCTTTTTAATTTTCATTCATAGTTCAACGTAGTTCATTTCCTCCATTTTTTTCACTTGAAAACGCTTTCGCCTATTTCTAAGGCATCTTCAGTCAAGAATAAACAACTCATTCAGTTTTTCGGCAGAGATTTTCGAAATTTTCCTCCTTTTCTTTTTGCTTGAGATATCAGCTGGCGCCATCTATTATCAATAGTTGCGTGCGTCATATCATTACATACTATTTTCTCATTTTCTTCTTGTAAGATTTTTATTTCTATTGCTTCTCTGATCAAGGCATTGTGAAGGCATCCATAATTTGCAATTTTTTCAATTTCTATTGTCTTATTTTTAATCGGAGTTTCTATGTTTTTCCTTGCCAGTGCTGTTGCCAGTGCTGAAAAACATACAAACTCCGATTAAAAATAAGACAATAGAAATTGAAAAAATTGCAAATTATGGATGCCTTCACAATTCCCTGATCAGAGAAGCAATAGAAATAAAAATCTTACAAGAAGAAAATGAGAAAATAGTATGTAATGATATGACGCACGCAACTATTGATAATAGATGGCGCCAGCTGATATCTCAAGCAAAAAGAAAAGGAGGAAAATTTCGAAAATCTCTGCCGAAAAACTGAATGAGTTGTTTATTCTTGACTGAAGATGCCTTAGAAATACGCGAAAGCGTTTTCAAGTGAAAAAAATGGAGGAAATGAACTACGTTGAACTATGAATGAAAATTAAAAAGGTAATGAATCTTATATGAACTTATGTATTTAAATACTGAGACTCTCTGGACCAATTTTTGTGGACAAATCTATGTTTTTAACTTGAACTTCGAACTATCATTATCATCATTTTTAAACATTTTAAAAGACTCGATGCAATATGCTTACTTCTTAAAAAGGATTGGTGAATTGGATTTATGGTATGTAATAAACTGCACAGAATACTTTGTGGACAAATCTATGTTTTTAACTTGAACTTCGAACTATCATTATCATCATTTTTAAACATTTTAAAAGACTCGATGCAATATGCTTACTTTTTTAAAAAAGGATTTGTGAATTGGATTTATTGTATGTAATAAATTGTACGGAATACTATATTAATAACTTATATAATATAAATAAACATGTTGAAATATACATAGAGTATGTGCTTATATATGTATATATTTATGTGCTATTTTTTGAAAAAGAATTTTGAATTTTTTAGTAGTTGGACGTAGAAAACTCCCCCATTTTGAACTTACGATAATACCTGATATAATTGGTAAATATGCGGATATAAAGTTGTTAATACAGGTATTAAAGAAATTTTATAGATAAAAAACTTAGTTTTTTTTTTTTATTAATCCATCTTGAATTAAGAATCCTTGCTTATCTCAACCACTAAAAGTTTACTGTAAAATTTATCATATTTAATCGGAGCATTTTCTCGATTTAATAAGGCACAAATTTCTGTTTTTAAAATCCGGTGAAAAAAATTAAAAATTTTGTAAAAGACTCCCGTCACGTATGGGTTAATAAAATGGATAGATTTTGTTATTAAACATCTGTTGCGTAACAAATAATTAGGCATTTTTACATAAAGTAAAGTAAAAAAAAGTAAAAGTCCTTAAATATAGTTTAGTTATTTGAAGAGAATTACTTTCCGGTATTGTTTTATTTCAGACTTTAGAATATTGATGTTTGTATAAAGTTGTTATAGAAAAAGTGCTCTAACAATCATTCCCTTTGTTAGATACATTGCTTAACGGTTTATAAATAGTTTCTTTTTGGTTTTAATTGAGATGTTATATTCTCCTAATCTTTGGACCTCGTTATAAGCAATCAGCATAGGATTCAGACATTTTTTTTTTTGCAAAGGAATAATACTTCTGTTGCTTTGGCGCTACAGTATATGGTCAAAAGTGACCAGCCACTTGCGATTTTAGACATTTTGTTAAATATCTAAAGAAAAAATCACGAAACTCTAAGTGTGTAAACATAATAAAACAAGGCATATATTTCCGCGAAGAGTTTTTTCCCGAAACTCCATAGGGGACTGTCAACAAATTGCAAAATAGAGAATATTTTCTATTAACCCTTTCAAAACTAATTTGACCAAAGCGTTTAAATTGTAGATTATGATTAAGCGGTTTATTTACTAAACAGTGTTCATTTTTATGTGAATAGCATGTATACTCGTAAAGAAATTAAGGTTTTTATACAACAGTCATTTTTTTTAAAGTTTTTTGTTTATAATTTGCAGAGTTGTTAATATAAAATAATGTTATTTTCTAAAAATATGACAAACAATATTGTACAAAATACAATGCAATAAAAATTAAAAAATAACAAAAAATACATGAAAAATGAGCAGGTTTACTAAATAATTATTCATTGCACATGCGAGAACGCTATAAAAATTTCATTTACATATTGTATTAGCTAGATAGATAGAGCAGTTTTTTTAAAAGTCTCAAAAACATAGCTTGAAACTTCTGAAAGTGATCATTGATAGAATAAGCTTCAAATCCGTTGCTTCCAAAATGAAGCAAAAAAGGTGAGGAGCTGCATTCATATATCCATTGATTAGTGTCAATATAACATGCACAATATGGCACGTACTACTATGTTTGGATGCAACCCCTCATTTTGTTGCTTCATTTTCGGAACGACGGATTTAAAGCTTATTCTATCGAAAATCACTTTCAGAATTTTCAAGCTATATTTTTGAGACTTTTTAAAAGTTGCTGTATACATTTAGCTAACAAAATATGCAAACGAAATGTTTGAGGATTTCACGCATGCGCAATAAAAATTATTTAATAAACCTTCTCATTTTTCATACAATTTTTATTATTATTATTTTTAAATTTTGATTGCAGTATATTTTTTACAATATCGTTTTTCATATTTTTTAGAAAGAACATTATTTTATATTAAGAACTCTGCAAATTATAAGCAAAAAAATTGAAAAAAATTGGGTCTTTTTTATTAAAAACCTTAATTTCTCTACGAGTATATATGCTATCCTCATAAAAACGAAAGCAGTTTATTATAATAATCCACTTAATCATAATCTGCAGTTTGAACGCTTTTGCTACATTAGTTTTGGCAGGGTTACACGAAAGATATTCGTCATTTTGCAATATGTTGACCATGTCCTTGAAAATTTGGGAAAAAATGTTCACGGAAATGTATGACCGGTACTATTATATTAATACGTATAGAGTTAATGTCACATGTATTTTTCTAGATATTTACAAATTGTCTAAAATCGCAAGTGGAAGCCAACTTTGTCCATATAGTGTATAATGATTGGTCATATATTCTTGCAAACCATGAAAGTTAAAAAAAATACTTACGTTGCTTTATTTGCTTTTTATATACATTTATTGAAACTATTAAACCTTTGTGTCTTAACAACTCCCATTTGAAAAATGTTGCCTCAGATGGTAGAATACATCATTTTAAGCATGTAAAAAATAATTAAAAATTTAGAACGTAAAAATAAAATAATTATTGATTAAAAGATACTTTTTTTTTCACATCTGCAGCAACAGAAATTGACATACTTCTCGTAAGTATTATCCATTTTCTAATGAAAAATTTCATATTATACAAAATCACCTTTTAAAAAATCTACGTTCGGATTTCTCCAGTTTTCTGAATTTAACAAAATTTACTAAGCTATTTTTTGCTATATCGACCTGAAAATAATCAAACGATAAACAAAGATTTGGTATGGGAAATTAATTCTATATGATTATCTGTTGAGAATTGCAATGATCAATTTGTATTAAGTGATGTGTTGGGAAATAGGCACAACAAATAAAATTGATTTTTAAAATTTACTCTGTAAGTACTACCAATTCCGACTATATTCTACCGGCCTACCCATTTCGTTAAAAACCGCCGAAAAAGTGAAGCTGGATGAGCTTCAAACCCCGAACCATTTCATTATACCACGTGTGAGTCCACGTGACGCAAACCCTGCCCAAATTAGCATTGAGTAAGCTGCTTTCTGTTCCGAGCACATGTCTCGGCACGTGGTCATTGTTCTCGTTCAGGGTTTGCACGATTGGTTAGAATAACTTGGGTAAAGTATCAGAGTCCTCTGGCGGGAGACTTCATATGCTAATCTCAAATAGACCGGCCTATACATCTAGTGGACCATGGTACTATTGACTTGTTATGTTGCAGATCTGCAATACGGTGATACAAAGGGTTAATATTTTCAGATAAATCTAAATAATGTTAATGAATGTTATTTACTAAAAATTTCATTTAGTTACCGATAACACATTTAAGTCATTAAAATAATATAAACTACAAAGTAAAAGTTTTAAATTTTATTTTTAAGAATTATCATTTATCCATACAAATAAAAAATATATAAAACGAAAAAGTTTATGTTTAAAAGTTTTAAGGTCAGAAAGTTATGCAGTTATACTTAAGAAGTTGTTTCTCCTAATAATGATTCGTCTTTTTCATCATATGCACTGATTAAGTAGTCCTTATAAATTATACTCCAATATAAATCACTCATCATTCTAGCAACAGGCAGAAACTTAATATATTCCGGAAAAAACATGCAAAGCATCATCGTGAAAGTGAGTTAATTAATGCTGTTGAAAAAAAAATATCATGTTACCTAAATTTCGCGAAGTTTGCAATCGGCTTAAAGTTAAATTAGTTTTGAGGAAATTCGCAGAAGATAAAGTCATATGTAGAATTAAATCCGAATTCACGATGGAATTTTGTATTTGGATTAGAAGCTTAATTAGGCTAATTTCGCCAAGTAGTGGATGTTATTAACCAGTTACTTCAAATATTTATCTAAATGTCGTCATGTAGTTAATTGTGAATGTTTGACTCATGATTTAACTGTGTTCGATGCAAAAGTTAGAGAAAAAAAGTTATTATGTCTGCATTTAATAACATACCTAAATTGAAAAAAAAAATGGTTGATACAAATTATGGTAATAAAAAGAATATTTTTGTCATGTTTGTTGGAACTCAATATTATTTTTCAGATTTGTTACATTATGTTTAACCATTAATATAATTGATGTTCAATAATGCCTTAAAACTTAGAACATTACAATTTAATGTCCGAGTAACACAATATTGTAAAAAGTTTTATTTATCTGCAGAAACCTTAGAAACCAATATATTTTCAAGATTTTAAAACAAATTTACAAAAAAAAAAAAAAAAAAAAAAATAGTATTTTGTGTAACTGTTTTTTGGAAACATTCATGAGTAAATAGCATTATGCATATTAAACATTTATGAGTAAGGAGAGTGCAATAATTAGTTTTTTAAATAAAATATCGGTTTTTAGAAGATATTGATTCTCAATTAAACATTATCAGAGCATAAATGATTTTATATATTTAAGAAAGATACATTATACATATATAAAAGATACATTAATTTCAATGTTAATTAATGTTGTCAATTCAGAAAATTAATTTATCATATAATTTATCTAAAAATGTTTCATGAACAGCGGAATCCTTACTTAAGAACAGATAACATCCGAAAAGCTTATTTATTTTATTAAACTTATTTATCTTATTTATGAATATTGAATTACCCAACATATTATTTGCAAAGAATACCATCCCAAGAATTTAACACTAGAAACTGATGATAGTTCATATTAAAACTCTCATTTATACTCAATAAAACAGAGAATGAATCTCTTCAGCGAACTTTTGTTTATTATAACTAAATCAAATTAATGTATCTAAAGCCGCTCATAGCTACGCTTCTTTTCACACAAAACATTCTATCAACTCGTATAAACAAACGTAGACGATAAAAAGCATTGCCATATTAAAAAGCAAAAATACAACAAAACAGAAACTTTTCAAGTAATTTAATAATTTCAGATTAATTGACTGAAATTAATTGTATTAATTTCAGTACGTAAATAAGGCCTTAGTGTAATTCTAAATTAATTAAAGAAAATTCGATTTCACCGTACTAAATTATTAAAATTAAGAAAAACATTTTTTTTAATAACTATAACATATCACTGGTATAATTTGAAAATCTTTTTAAGAATAAAGAGTAGGAAAGCACGTGTCTAAACAAAAATTTGAACTCACGATTCAGGTTAAGTATGACACAATTTTGAGTTAATTTATGTCATTATGTACAGATGGCAATGAGGAAAAACAAAAACTTAAAAATTCTCAATGCCTCTGAATCACTATTCAGAATAGTTCAATAGTGTGTTTGAAAAAACAAGTATAACAACCAGATAATTTGATTAATAAATCATCTTCAATGATTCCAAATGGAACCAATGTTTCATTTGTCCCCGTAGTATGTCTGAAAAAATAAATAGAACAGTTTCAACACAGCAGTTTCCATATTTAATACTTTGATTTAGCATGAAAAATATTTAAAATGATAAAAGGTGTATTTTTTAAAAATATTAAATATTTATATTTTTAAACAGTGAAAATAAGTTATTAAAGATTTAATGCTGTAAAAATTTACACTAGCCTTTTTCTGTTAAGTTATTCTTAAATATATAATCTTACCAATGTACTGCATTATGGACAATTTGTCATAATACATTTAAAATGTTCTAAGATGGGATTTTAGAATTCCCTGTCGATATTTAAAAGCAAAGGTTTATAGACTAATTAAAGAGATTTCAACATTGTCATATATGTTATTTTAATGGTTAAAGTTCTCAATCATTTGTTTTACACTGAAACGTCTTAACTGATCTTCGCAGGTCCTAATATTACGTACGAAGGTCTGAAAGAATCATTGATATAGTTAGAAAAATGTTAGAGACTTTATAAAATACAGAATTTAGTTATAAAAGAACTTTGATTAATATATATATATATATATATATATATATATATATATATATATATATATATATAAACAAATAAATGATAAAAAGAAATTTTTCGCAAAATTTCTTTTTATCATTTATTTGATTTTGAAAAACTTGCCGTAAGAGCAATGAAACATGTATAATGTAACATGTAACATGTATAACAATAAGATTTTTTTGTTATTTTTAATAGATCATTTAAAGCATATAAAAAAAATTCATATTTTAAAGTCATGTTTTATATTATATGTCAGTGCAAAATTCCAAAATTTAGCGCTAATAATATATTATCAATAAAGCTTCTTATTTTTCCGAAACTATTCATCATATTAAATATTGAGATGGAGCTTGGTGCAATATAATAGCCATATATAAATAACAACGTTAAAATAACCAATTATTTTAAATCTTAAGCTTACGGGTTTTTGTAGCATATAGCTTACCTTCCTCGATGCTGAGGATAGAGGCTCTATATATGTGAGTAAATTTCCATCATGCTTAGCACCGAGAATTGTAAGCATATGCTATAGAAGCCGGTTTGTTTAAAATTTAAAATAATTGACGATTTTAATTTGATATTTTTACATATCTATTCGTGATATTATTATGTATTTTACGAAGATCTATCTTATTAAAAAATTATGTAGCATAATATAACAAAATATGCATATTAAATATAAGAAAGCATCTTTAAAGTAAAGACTTAGCTTATATTTATCAATTTGTATTTGAAAATGCATAATTTATATACTATTTGATGAATATAAGGAAGCATTTTTTCTTTGAGTTGACTTTGTTAGTACAAAAATTATCTTTTTAAAAACTACAGAGTCTAATAAAAATAGATACAGTTTAGTTAATACAAAAAATAACAATTTTCAATTTAATTACTCCTGATTAAAAATACTTCTGTCTTTATTTTTAAGTTTTAGAATAAATTTTTTTAAAACAAAATAATTCAAATGAAAAAGTCATTTTAATTTTTTTCTAAGTTGTTGTAATTGGATGTTTAGTAACTTTTATCCCAGTGTTTGTTTTTAGAATATTCTTTTTTATTTCTTTCTTGATTATCTACATTAAAACAGTCCAAAATTCATGAAAACAAATTTTCATTAAGTTATTAAAAAATAGTTTTTGAGAAAATATAAATTAATTTAAGCTAAACCGTTTATTTGAATTAAAAGAAAAGTTAACATAAAATTCTAGCACTTTAGTTCTGATTGTGTGTTATTTTTCAAACTTTATATTCTTATCCAAAAATTTTTATGTTATTGATATCTTTATTATTATGAGGAACTCATTCAAGATAAATGGCAATAATAAAAAGGGTGACATTAAATACCAGAATATAATTTAAGAATGTACAGTGTTTGACATAATAAAAGGCGTCTATTAAAATTATTGAAATAATCTTTGGTCTCAGACAATTATTAAAATTGATTTCACTGATGTTATTGTTAATTTTAGTCCAGCACAGCTAAAAAAATGCATTAATATGGGTAAAAAATAGAGAGAAAACTTCTCAGAGTAAAAAAAAAAATGTCACTTGTAATAATTTAGCTGTTTTAATAAATGGCAGGTATTTAATTTTATTAAATACGAAATATTGTTTAAAACTAGTTGTAGTTTCTACTTTTGATAAAATTTGTTTTAGCTATTTTTCTTAATATAACATGTTATTTACAAAATAATTATATATAATTTTCTATAAAAGATGCTTAACTCATGTATTATTTGTTACAAGCAACTGTGTATGAGTTTCTGTGTTGTTGTATTTAGTTTTTAAAAACTAATTTTTTTAATAATTTTTTTGCTCTGTTTAAATAAAATGGTACGTTATTAACCACTTTACAGTGGAGAACTTAGGAGGTCATAATATTAACGCATGCATTTTATTTTAAGATACGTTTAGTATTTGTGCTTAGTAGGACAACAGGGGATTAAATAATAATAATATTAATTTTAATGCATATATGCAGGTAGTTTGGAAACCAAACCGCAAACTTCCCAAAGCGAAAATTCTCAGAGTACATAAAAAGGGATCAATGAACTATGGATTTAAAGTATATAGCTTTAGAGAAAAATTCGAAAGTATAAAGTATGACGTAACACTCATACTACCGAAAATAAGTTTTATTGAACGTCTGTCACAAAATTGCAAACGGATTTAAAAAACGTATACATTTTTGCTAAAGTTTATAAAGAAAAAAATGTGTAACCATATGCTTGTGAAATGCGAAAAATTAAAAAAAAGATCTAAAATGTTACTGTTTAAGAAAACTAAATTCAATACAACGATCGGAATTATTAGCTATAGTTGGTACATAAAAATCTGAATTAAGAACAGCCTGAAAAATTGTAACTGGTACTTCCTGGATACACATTGTTCTTAAACATAGTATATTAAAATACTATATACAAAGGTCACATTAGATATAATTCAAGAACAGTTAAAATATAAGACAACCGATTTTGAAATTCAAGGTAAACATTATATTAATGAATTAGTCCAGTAGGTCATCTAATATGAAATATAATATTAGAAACAACATGCAATCCTTCAAGATATTGCTTCAATCAGGTATAATCCAGAAAATAAATTCCGTTTTCAATTTTTGTGGCGAAGGCGCTGCAATCATGATTTCGTGCATGCACATTCACTTCTATGACTCAAACATAAACAAGTGAAGTTATTTTTAGAAAGCTGAGTACTGCTCCTGTTGAATGTCAAGCATTTATAATGGTTAAAAAAATTATATGTCCCACCGCATGCGAGTTATTATCTGTCTTTTGTTTTTTTAATTACTAAAACTAATTGGAAGCCGCAGAAAAATATGCGAAGTTTATGGACAAAATACGATCAGTGATTCGGTTGTCTGAAGGTGACTGCGCGATATCAATGAGGGATGTGAAAATATTCACAATGAAGAATAAAGTGGGCTTGAAGACTCTGACTAGCAATGATTTGTTTGCTAAATTTTAAGAGAAGAATACAGAGAATCGAATATTCATCATTACGATACTGTCAATACATTTTCATCAAACTAATCGCTCACTTCTTTCAACGGTGATACCACTTGATTGGCATGACAGGCAGCATCTTTCTGTGACAAGGGCATACAAAAACTCTTGTCACGCTATGATGAAAGCTTAAAAAATGATGGTAACTGAATCAAAAAATAATATAACAATTGTACTTCATAATGCAATAAATTATTTTTTTCTAATAACCGTCTCCTTTTATTTAACTACTTAACGAAACTTACTTTCTGGATTACATGATATTTCATTGCATTGGATTTACGCATTGCGCTTAAATTGGTGCAATTCAATAATATTCATTCAGTACAGTTAAGTTTTTTGATGAAACTATTTTTTTTTTTTACCCCTTTTCATTTTAAATCTCATTGTTACCATTTTCACGAATTTTGATGCGCAATAAATAGCCACTCTTTTTTTTTTGTGTGTGTGTGTTAGATAATAATAGTTCGAGTATCCGTTTAAAAGTCGTATGTGAACAGACATTTCACAACTTCAGGAGTAAAATATTTCTTTGAAACCATAATTGACAAAGAAATGTATTTAAAAGTTAGTAATTGCTTATCTTCATGTATATTACAAAGGCCAGATTTTACTTGAAAATTTTGGTGCAGTTTTGGTATTTCGATATTGACATATAGTAGTATAAATAAAGTACTACCCACCTTTAAAGGGGTTAAAAATATTCATACAAACTATTTGTAAAATCACCTCCTTCGCTGGAAGTCGATCGAAACTTCTACAAGCATTTATTAAATTTATCTTATAACAATAATAAAGATTATGTAAATTTTTTTATCTGTCTGAAAGAAAAATACTTTAATAATTATTTGAAAGGTCTATAAAGTTATTTTCAAAGAATGACTTTTGACATTTGAACTGATCACTTATACTATTTTGTGATGTGCGGAAACTATAGAAGTTTTTCTTGAATATGATCAATTATTTAATTTTTTAATTTACCATCATCATTTTTATATTGCTACTAATATATGTTTTTAAAATTATTTTTCATTAATCTTTATGAATTCATTGTTAAAACAAAACTTAATCATTATCCGCCTTTTAATTAGGGTTGCTGCCGTCATTGGCGCCTATTTATTATTTTGATTACTTTAATCCTAAAAACTGATAACCTCCCTAGAAAACTGGTATACAAAATAATTTACAAAAAAACCCCAATCTCATTGGCAGCCTTGCTAAATGATATAAAGATTTTAAAAATTTCGCATGAAAATCGTAAAAAAATAATAAATTTGAATTTTTGATTCTTGAATTTTAATTCATATTTCAAACAAGACATAGATCCATTAGAGTGAAAATTTGAACTCTGTTGATTCTACGCTTTATTAGCAATGTGAATGGTAATTTCCGAATTAACAATTTAAATTTACTATTTCTGTGGAGTAATTCATCGTTTAAAAATTGCAATATATATGCAAATGATAAATTATATTCTTTGTAATACTATTATTAACTAAATATTTTTTTTTCTATCGATTAACTAAAAATTTACATTCACGTTTTGATATCTAGACTCATTTGAGATAGATTACGCAAAAATTTAAATAATGCCTAATGTTTAAAGCAATATTTAAAAATTTATTACCAAATGCATTTTACACAAACAGGAAACCAATAACTATATCTTAAATATAATACATAAATTGCTATATCTCTGCTGAAAAAATATATTCATCTGTACTTATTCAACAATTTATGCATATAGAGAAACTTAATTTATATTTTTATTTCTTTAGTAAGAATCTGAATTTCACAAGGTTCAGTGATTCTGAAACTAATATATTTCTTTCCAGCTTATGCAGAGTTCGGTTTTAATTAAACGTCTTAGAGTCTTTCGCCGATACTTCTCTGTTTAGAAAATTTTTGCGTAGGTGTTTTGAAACAGTAATTGGAAGTTCTCTTCATTTTCTGTTTCGTAACAGGATACTTTGGATTATTAAAATGTGAGTGTTAATTCTTATTGCATTTCTTTGGCAAGAAGGAATATTTTTTGAAGCATGCATTTAATTATAAGCAAAGAAGTACCATTGTATAAGGATTATCACATCTAATAAGTAACAATACAAAGAGTAAATAAGAAATGTTTTTCATTAAAATCATACTAATATGAATTAAATAAACAGAATGTTATGCATTGCATTAAATCTGCAAGCAGTGATTTTTATTGCATTTATTTGTGAAGTGTAATAATATATTGCAACCTATATTAAGTACTAAGGAAAGATATGAAGTATGTAATTTTTTTTGTTTTTATAATTGTTAATAATAAGGAATAAAAAATATTTTAAATGGATTAATACAATATTATATTATAAATTACATTAAAACTGCAAATGGAATTTATTGCATTTATTTAATAAGTGGTATTATTTTTTTTAGTTGTAAATGTGCGTTGCACTTTTGTAAGCACTGAAATTTAATTTAAAATCTAAAAGTTTATTGTTTAAAAGTTATAACATGTAATCATTAATAATGTGTCACAAGTAAAAAAACGTTTTTCCATTCCAATTAAACTAATCTGCGTTATGTAATTTTACAAATTATAACAAATGTGCAAATCGTATTTACTAATGCACTGCATTTTTATGGTAGGCATAAAGATTCTTTTAAAATATTTTTAACACAAAACGAAGAGGTATAATCTGCCAAAAATATTATACTAATATTAATAGAAAGGATAAATGAGGCACGTGTTTTTTAAATTTAAATTTAACCAAATTTAAACAATACGGCATTATGCATGATATTAAATATGCAAATTGTAGTTATTACCGAACGTCCACTTGGTCGGTATTAAATCTTTTTTAAGTATACATTTAATATAAAACGAAGATGTGCATTGTGTAAAAATTATGATTGTTTAATTAATGATAATGTCGAAGATATATGAAGAACGTGAGGCGGTAGCATAGACAGATACCTAATCGATTTCATGGCTGAAATTCCAGAATTAGAGAAAAATTCGATTCGCATATTAAAAGGCAATCGGTCTGTCACGTCATAGCTTCATGAAAAAACCGTGAAAACTCGATTTTAGCGGTTGACTTGCAAGCTTAGCATTGTATTTTCCTGCAACAAAAGTTATGAAAAAGGAAGACTGGGAGCAGGAAAACATAATAGTAAACCTACGAGTCAGCCATAATCATAAAATCAGGTTTTTATGTGTTTTGCACAAGATATTACTTGGCAGACCGATTTCATTCTAATGCGTGGATCGAGTTTTAACTAATTTTAGAATTTAATTCGTGAACTGGATGAGGTGATTGGTTGTGCTTCCGCTATCCGGTCTATAAAGAATATGTTTTAAATTTTAAATTAAATCTCGTTTAAACAATATGATAACATGCATAATGGGAGGGACTGATTTTTTTTAAATTGATTATCAATGATGGTTATTGTGGAAAAGATAGCAATAGTGAAACTAAGTTCAAACAAAAAAATTGAGATTTTAGAACAATTTCATGATTTGCCGAAAATATATAGACATTTTGATAAAACACGGATTTCGAAATTCTTCAGCAACAATCTTCTGCACGTTAAATTTAAAAATATTATTTTGGTTGTGTTTTCTTGTATAAAAATGTTTAATATGCAAATACTTAAATATGCTCTGATTTGGTAGTATATAGACATTATGTGGTTTGAAAATGAACAGTATTTAGCTTGTTTTGTATTTGAGACCTACGCGAAACCATACAGATTCGGTCACGAAGATGTAGCTTCACAGCGCGTTGCGCTCTCTGAATGGTGTATTCAAAATTTGTACTTTTCAGGCTAGGAAATGTTTTTTATAAATGGCTTTTTACTTTTTTTTCTTACTTTAATCGGAAGAAGGTTCATATCTTTGATATAGCTTCTATCTCAATTTTAACGGTTCCCCCACAGCCTCGGAATGACTTGGAAAACACACTAATGATTCTTGAAATAGGTAAACTTTTGCTGTCTCGAGTTTTATTTATGAAAATCCCTTGTTGATTGGAGGTCGTAGGAGATTTCATTGGAGCCCCAATCGATGTAATACTGTTACTCTGATTATCAAAATTCGGCTTTGGAACATGAAACTTTTGCACATTGTTGGTCTGTTTTCTTCCTTAATTACGCGCTTTTTAAATTCTTTTCCACATTAAATTTTTCGTTCTATTCTTATTTTCAGACAGCATCAATTACTTAGGTCTACATTGAGTCTTCGGGAGTTTTGGTTCATAACTATTCTCCCTCATTGAATTTGCATCATTTTCCCATTACTTGAGCTGCTAACTTTGCAACGTCGTTGCAAAGAGTCCAAATCTTTACAATTTATGTGGCAATGTCAAAGAGAAACATTTCGACAAGTCTTACTAATTCTTCGCCGATCCCCTCCTGTTTTATGTCCATGTGATTATGTGACTTCTTCATTTTCAAAAATGAGACGTTGTATTATTCTATATTCTTTCCATTCATGGTCCGTTTGGAAACTAATGCTTGCATTTATCCAGATTTTAACAGCATTCTCACCCACTTTCAAGATAATCCAGGGGTTGAAGATTCGATTTTCCTCTATGTAATGTCGCAAGCAATAGTAGTGGCACACATAGCAGTAGTGGTGACAGCATAATTTAACATATGCAATTCTTCCAATTTGCATTGTGCAAAAGAAAAAAAACGGCTATATTTCGCATTGTGACGTTTCTTTACATGTATCTTCTGACTAACTATTGTCAAAATTGTCTTTATAAAACGAAAAAAAAAATACAGTAATAGCACATTAAACGAACTTCAATAGCATTGTATTAGACGAAACAAACGATTCAGTTTCATGTTCAACAAATATGGCAATTAAACTGAGCGCAGAAAATTAATAAATAAACGTCCTGCCTTTCAACAGCTTTCTTCTTCTATTCCCTCTCTAATCCTCACAACGTCTCAGTGTATTCGCAGTAGTTTCACAAAAAAACTGTAATACAAGGCAAATCAACACCATTACACTGTCTTCTTTCTTCACGAATTGGGTGTTAAGGGATATTCCGGTTCATTATCCAAAATATGACATATTAATGTAAAGAAAATGGCATAAAATCAATTAACATAAGACACACATGATAAAAGAAACAAGGAAAAGTTACATGTAAAAATTCTATAAAAATTGGCTGATTTATAAAGCACATATCAATTAAATAATGCACAATCACAGTTTATTTAGGTATTTAGCACACTAAATATGATAATGATAGCAATTACAACAAAAATAACTTAAATTTACAATCTTGAAAAACTTTGCTATAACAATCCAAAATCAGCGTTTTAGTAAAACTTCGAGAAATTTTCGGCAAATCTAGGGGGTGTCCTAAAAATCTCAATTTTTTTTGTGTGTGTGAACATAATGCACAAATTTCACACTACACTTCATGGAAATTTGAAGAAAAGATCGACCCATCTTAATTCATAATATTAAGCAAGCATATGACAATTATTATTATATTTCTTTGATAGGTATATAAATATTCATCTTAGCGTGCGTGCATTTAATATAAAAAGGATAAGGTTAAGTATTAAAAAAATAGCAATACACTTAATTATTTAATATTAATAAGGATAGATAAGGCCTGTTCTGTCAATTTAAATTAAAACAATAAAAAATATGATATTTTGCATAACATTTTACCTGCAATTGATAAATACTATTGCATTTCTTTTATAGTCATAGAGATTCTTTGTTGCGTTTATTTATTGTTATGTAAAAAACAGAAATGCTGTAGATAAGTACTAAATTCAAATAAAATAAATATGCAAAGCCACCTTTTACTAAAAACTTACTTAGCTAAATATTTAATCTTTATATAATTTAATCCTTATCTAATAAAAATTTTTAATCTATTTAATTTCATTCCTGTAATATAATATGTATGTTTTTATTAGTAATAATTTCCTTTTGAGTAATGAATATGTTACCGCTAAAGCTCAAAAGCCATTATTATGTACATTACTTAGTTGATTTGCAGATTAACTAGGGTAATCGAATGAAGTGCTAAAAATAGTTTGAGTTCTTAAATTACCTAGTTAATGTTTACATTGATGGCTTCTATATCGTTAAAGTTCAAATTTTGTTTCTGTTTTTTTTTCTCTTTTTTTGCTCTCTCCCACTCCACTTTTAATGGACCTCATGCACGTGATGTGGGATCGTGGTTAAAATTCATCTGTTAGCAGTATTTACTGGCGGTATATAGTTGTATATGCAGTATGAGTTACTAATGCTTGTTTGTTAAAAATACCACAAATAGGTTCTCTTTTGTATCCACATATATTTAAAATATTGTAATATAAATTCAAAAATTTGATCAATATGCGCAAAAATTTCTTAACTTTGCAAATTTTCAGTAAAGATGTTTTCACTCAAGCTGGTTAAAGGTTAAAGTCGTCTGATAGCAGTGTTTGCGCCTGCGAATACTGGCATTCTGGCAGTGTAGTGGCTGGAATAACAGAACAACAGTCCACCAACTCAGACATCTGACGTCACGAGCGTAAGATGCATTTGAAAATAGCTGGTTATTTTTCGTTGCCGGAATTTTTTATTTCTCATAATTATCGTCAGTTGCCAGAGCGTAGCATAGCAAATTATCTTTTCATATTCGTGTTTTCCTGTGAGAACGCAAATTTGTGCGATGATTTTCTCTTAAAACAGATAAATTTAGTCCCTAGTTTGTAAGCCAGAAACGAATTGGTAAATAAAATGAAAAAAGCATCTAAATTAACCTCCTTAGCAAAGATTAAAATATAACAGTGTTTTAATGACAAAACTGAAGTATAATTCCACAACTGAAGATGTAAAGCGAATAGAAAGTTCCAAGAATAAAGAATCATATAAAGATTATCGAATCATTCAAAGGTATGATCTATTAATTGTATGAGAGTGTAAAAACTCTTTGAGCTGCTGTGAGAAGTTAACATTAAAATGGGCAGATGAAGTAGCATATAACTTGTTTGATATTCACGCTGTCTTTTCTGCACTCCAAGTGTTTTATGTTCTAATAATGGACGCGAATTTGGTAATAAAACCTTAGAATGTGTAACGCAGTTATTGTCGCAATATGTATCTTAATAGATACTGCCGAGCTTAAATATAAAGATTTATCGTCGTAGAGGTGTGTATTTAACTATATAATAGAAAATAATATACATTTTAATAAAAATTTTAATTTTTCTTAAGAAAGGTGTTATAATAAAAATAAAATACATTGACATGTTTCGGAACCGCCAAATAAGTTCCATAGTCATAATATAAATAAAACAAAATTTCAAAATATTTCTCGGTCAATACAAATGACACGCGACAATGAAATATAAATAACAAAAAACACGCGCTCTATTGCAAAAAAATAAATTAAAATATAGATCATAATCTAAAACATAAATAAAAAACTAATTTCAAAATATTTCACGGTCAATACAAATAACACGCGACAATGAGATATAAAAACACCAAAAAAAAAAAAAAAAAAAAAAAAAAAAAAAAAAAAAAAAAAAACACGCGCGCTATTGTAAAAAAATTAAAAATAGACCATGATCTAAAAGAAATTCCAACCTGGTTCATCCCATTCAAGCCCTCACGAAAAAATTTTCATTAATTCTAACCATAACTTAGGAATAATAAAAAAAACAGCATCATTGCAAACCAGATTATTACGCATATAAATTTCAATGGACTCTCTTATAATAGATTTACGATTATAATTTGATATGAAACATAATTTACTTTGACTAAACAATATTTTTATCTCCTCTTTATCCTCTCCTATTTATATATCATTGTCGCGTGTCATTTGTATTGACCGAGAAATATTTTGAAATTTTGTTTTATTTATATTATGACTATGGAACTTATTACGGTTCCGAAACATGTCAATGTATTTTATTTTTATTATAACACCTTTCTTAAGAAAAATTAAAAAAAAAAATTAAAATGTTTATATAAAAGGTGAATGTTTTAAAATCTGATGATTTAAAAAATCAATTGGATTTAATTAACTTTTTATCATAGAAGATAATATTCTTTTAAACACAAGACATTTAATTACAACATTACTCAGAGCGCTAGACATATATATTCTAAAGTTACAGTCAACTTAGGTTTTACCGGTAATAAATATCACGAGATGGGAAACATATGGATAATGCCATATCTCCCCTTTCAAAGATTTAGTATGTCAGGAGCTTTCACAGTCCTACCACTTCAAGTGACTACAGGTTGTGATTTAACTTTGTCTTTTCCTTTTGTTACGACAGCACGATCCGATCTTACTGTTTTGGAAACTTCTCTTTCGGCAATCTCTTCTAAAAGAACTTCTTCCATGTTATGTTCCACTGGATTTGTTTGCAGTTTAGAACCTGGAATTAAATGCTTCCTATTTCGCCTTAGTGTTTGTTGTACTTCTCTAACGAGATACGATCTTGGTGTATCTACCTCCTTTTCTACAGTACCAACAGCCTTTCTATCTGTTATCAAAACCTTTTCACCTGGATTGATTGGTTTCAGTTCATGGACGTTATGTCTTCGATTATAATCTCTTTCTTGAGTTTTTATTCGATTTTCTTCTACTTCTTCCAATCTCTCTTTCTGCACCAGTTTTGGTTGAAGTTCTGAGGGCACTATAGGTAGAGTTGTTTGTAAATGTCGTCCCATCAGTAACTCAGCTGGCCTATAACTCAACAAAGCCAAATAAAGATCTCTTGACTTTTTGAATCTGAGTTTGGTTATCTTGACTGCTGCCTCCACAAAACCATTGCTTTGAGGATACCTGGAACTAGACGTAACATGCTTGAAACCGTATGCTTTAGCAAATTGTTGAAATTCAGCAGTTCGAGTCACCTCAAACTGTTTTCCATTGTCGGATCTGACTATATCAGGTATTCCATGTCTAGCGAATATGGACTTACAGTGCAAAATTACTTCGTTGGATGTGAACCTGTCTAGTTTTGCAACTTCGGGATAATGTGTAATCAGTTACCAGCAAATACCAGTCTGAGTGAAGCTTGAATAGATCCATGGCTATTTCCCATGGTCTTTGAGGAAAACTAGTTGGTTTCAGTGATTCAGAACAATTTCTAGCTTCCTTATTCATGATGAACATTCTCGAACGAGTTCTTCTATCTGCCTACTCATTCCAGGCCAGTAGACAGCTGAATTAGCTAAAGCTCTGTATTTAGTTATTCCCATATGACCTTCATGAATTTTTTCCAAGATTTGTTTTCTTAGTTTGTCGGGTGCAATTATTCTAGATCCTCTCATAAGTAGCCGGTTTTGAACTGAAATTTCATATCTTAAAGGCCAAAAGGTCCGGCAAGATGATTCTAAATTCTTTTTCTCTGGCCATCCTCCTAAAGCATAAGTAGTTAACATCTTGCACGTTGAATCTTTTTCTTGTTCCAACTTTAACTGAGAAAGCCTTTAAGGAGCAATAGGAACAGTTTCTGTAATTTGATTAACGAAGAGTTCGACATCTTCTTCTAATTCAAAAGTTGAGACTTCCTGTTGGTGAAGTGCTCTCGATAATGCATCTGCTGCTAGTAAATGTTTTCCTGGAGTATGAAAAACATCAAAAGAGTATCTAATTAACCTCATTTTTAATCTTTAAAGACGAGGAGTGAGATCATCCAAAGATTTTCTTGTTAATATAGGAACTAGAGGTTTGTGATCTGTCTCCAATAGAAATTTTGTACCTGTTAGGTAATTATAAAACTTTTCGCATGCCTAAGTGAGTGCCAATGCCTATTTCTCTATCTGGGCGTAACTTTTTTCTGTTGGAGTTAAGACTCTGGAAGCATACGCAATTACCTTCATCTTAGAATCTTTTTGTTTTTGGCATAATGTAGCTCCTAATCCATTAGATGAAGCATCTGCTGTTACTACCGACTGTTTGTTAGGGTCAAACACAGTAAGTACTGGTTCAGATGAAAGCATTTCCTTTAGTTTTTTCAGTGCATTTTCCTGAGGTGTATCCCAAATGAATTGATTTTTTGTTGATAGCAAGGAAGTCAAAGGAGCCATGATATCTGAAAATTTTGGGATGCATCTTGCCAAATAGTTAGCTATTCCTAGAAGTTGTTTAAGTTCTGTTTTGTTAGCTGGAGTTTTGAATTTTTTTATGGATTTTATTTTCTCTTGGTCTGGGCGTATTCCGGATTCATCGATTACATGACCTAGGAATTTTATAGACTTCACCAAAAAGCAGCATTTTTGTTTATTTAGAGTGATCCCTGTTTCTTCTAGCCGTTTCAAAGTTAATTTCAGACGTTCGTCATGTTCATTTTGGTTAGATTCCCATACCAGGATTTCAACCATTTGGCATATTACACCTGATAGACCTTCTAAAGTTTGGGACATTCGACGCTGAAAATGTTCAGGCGCTGAAGAAATCCCGAAAGGCAAACGTAAAAAGCGGAATCTACCGAAGGGTGTGTTGAAAGTCGTAAGATACGATGACTCTTCATCTAGAGGGACCTGCCAGAAACCAGAATTGGCATCTAATTTTGAAAATATTTTGGCTCCTGCCAACAGAGATAGATTATATTCTGTAGTTGGTAACGGGTACCATTCTCTTCGAATACTTCTGTTAAGTACTGTTAAATCCACACAGATTCTTACATTTCTATCTTTCTTTCGTACTACTAGATGAGAATCTTTTAGTTCTGTTTCGACGATTTTACTAGGAATTACTGAGTGATCAACACCACTGTCGATTTTAAATCGAATAGATTTTCCCAATATTTTGATAGAAACTACCCAATCATCACAGTGTTGGTCATCTGACATTAGACCGATGAACCCAGCTTGGCAATTAACTTCATTTACTCTGTTTATTTATAGGTTGTAAACAAACTTTTGACCAATGCCCTTTCTTGTTACACTTACGGCAGAAAAAGTCTTTGGCGGGACAAAATTTTCTGTCATGCGGTATATTCCCACACCATTTACATTTTTTCACATTAGAAATCAATCTGGGATCATGAAATTTGGCATTCTTTTTTTTTTTTTACATTTTCAGATGTTTGGCGAATTTTCTTTTTATGCGTTACCGCGTTAACCGAAGTATTATTCACTAACAAAGACTGTTGCCGTTTGATTGATTCCGATAAACGGACTTTATCGATGGCGGTTTGTAAAGTAAGATTAGGATCAAGTTGTAGCTTTTCGCTCAAACATTGGTCAGTGATACCGACAACAATACAATCCCGGAGTAACTCGTCATGAAGATTTCCATAATCACATTTATCAGCTAATGCATATAAATCGGTAATAAAATCGTTAATTGACTCACCTTCTTTTTGTATCTGACGATTAAACTCCGCTCTTTCAAGTATTATATTTCACTTTACTACAAAATGATTATCAAACTTTTCAAAATTCTTCTTATCACCTCTATGATGTCGAGTGACAGAAAAATAACTTCGGCTTTGTCGCCCATAATATGGATAAGAGCATCCACTTGTTCTCCTTGTGACTTCGTATTTAGTCCTGAAGCAGTTCTGAAACGTAAAAATCTTTGTTTCCATTTCGGCCATTCGCTTGGCGTAGAAAAGGTAAAAGATTCCGGTGGTACAATATGATAGGCTGACGCTACTGCCGTTGATACCATTCCTAATGCGTAGTAATTAAACATTTAATTTAAAACCGACTGCCACCATGTCACGTTATGTATCTTAATAGATACTGCCGAGCTTAAATATAAAGATTTATCGTCGTAGAGGTGTGTACTCTCTTAAAAAGTCAGCCACAAAATAGCTCAAGTTGAGCTGAAATCCACTCACCTCAATGTTGAAAGGCAGCTTCTCAAAAAAGAGTTGAAATAACTCGAGTTTTAACCAATTTAAATGAAGTTGAGCTATTTAAATAACTAAATTAGATCAAGAAGATTTAATCGTTTGAAAAACAACTCTTTTATGATCGAAAAAAATTACAGCTCCTTCATGAGAAGCCAAATCAGCTCTTTCGTTTAGTGCATTTAACTATATAATAGAAGATAATATACTTTTAATCACAAGACATTTAATTTCAACATTATACACAGCGCTAGACATATTTATTCTAAAATTACAGTCAACTTAGGTTTTACCGGTAATAAATATCACGAGATGGGAATAACATGGATAATGCTACAGTTATGACCTGAAATCAAAATTGTTAGCGACAAACTTAGGCACAGCCAGAAGCAAAGAAGTGTCGAACGAGAATTTCATTTATTTGAATACATGTTTGAATACTTAGATTACTAATAATGAAACTAGTATCTGGAGTGACGGTCTACGACTTGTACAGTTTATGAAGAATAGTACATATCATTCTGCAATTCCATTTGTTGTATTTGAAATTCCAACTATGCAATTACCTTCTCGATTAAAAAAAAGCCCATATGAAATCATGTTGAGTATTCCTTCAAAAATGGGATTGTCTTCTTCCATTATGCCACAAAGTGCATTACATTTAATAACTACTGATGACGATCTTGAAAATTAGAAGATTCACAAAAAACTGATTATGGAATTTACTCACAAATGTAAATCGTGTGATTGGTTTGTTCCCATAATTCGTGGTGAAATAGATCTTTAAGTATAAAGATATGGTAAGAATGTACTATGTAACATCTGTAACTATAATATGCATAAGAAAATACAGCGTAATGAAACCAAGAAATGTTTTTAAAAGCTAAGGAAATGTTATCTACTTTTACAAAAATCTCCCAAATGTCAATAAAAGTATCACTGTGCGAATCAATGTACGCAAAGTAGACAGAAATAACATGTGCTCGTTCGATTTAAGATGTAGTTTTTAGTAAAATAGTGGATGGATTCTATATATTTGTACTAGTTTGAATATTGTAAATCAACTGATATAATAACAAACTAAACAATTTTATCATACTTTTGCAAAATAATTTCCTTACTTATAATACTATTTTAAACTGTTTGGTTCTTAGTATTATAATTTTTTAATTGTTTAAAATTGATTCTATCAACTAATTTGTTGATTGTTTGATTGTGTTAATTTGCATCTTTAGATAATGAAAAATAAATAAATAATATTGTGTTAATTTAAGCATAAAAAATGTTGCTGTTCCAGCAAATATCTTACTTTCACTTTATCCAGTGCTTAATAAGTTTGTGTACATTATCAAAGTAATTTGCAGATCATCTAGAGGATCACCCAAGTTAATTTATAAAACGAATTACATATTTTTAAAATCTGAAATAGATATATTTATTCTGATGTTTAGTCAATGAAATCAATCATACAGGAAATTATCAAGTACATGTAAAAGACAAAGCATTCAGTAGTACCCTACAGCTAGAAAAAAATTTAAAAAGGTTGAAAAATAACTTCCTTTCTTTAATGAAAAGTACAAGATTTTGTTTGGTTTGATTTGACATTCTTTGACGCCTATAGCAGCCATGGCTTTCGCCCTTAATGATCCATTACACACAAAAACAAAGACAATTCAGAACTATTTTTATTTCGAATATCCATTACATATTTATTTCGCTACAAAAGGACAACACACCATCCATGTATTACTCGGATTCGAACAAGGACCCCTCGGCGTGGCAATAGCTGCCGCTACTGAACAAGCCACTGGGGCGAGAAAGTTAAATTTATTATAATAATTTTTAAAGCTGTAATTAAATATAGATACTATTTAAATAGCATAATTTCTTTATAATGCTTTATAAATTGAAGTGGGTGAAAATCGTACTGAAATCGTTTGAAAAACAGTCAATATTCACACTTCTTTGCACTAGAACTTCTAAAGCGATTTCAATATATCTATTAATAATTCATAATAATGTCCTAAACTATAAAATAATAAACATGCAAACATATATTGTTGTTTAAACTCTAATTTTACGTACAAAAGTTTACTGTATTAAATACTTAATACATCTTTTCTTTTTATTATCTTCTTATATGTTAGATGAAGTATGTATAAACTTATTGAATTGAAATTTATATCATGTTAAAAGGATGCATTCCTTAATAATATTGAATATTCTCTTTTTCCCTTGAATTATTTTTTTAAATAATTTTGTTTAATTCTATTAAATACACGAGAAATGATGTACGACTTTAAAATATGACAGGAACATGCATCATGATTGATGCTAAATACAAGCATCATGTTTTTCTTTTGTTATTTCTTACAATCGCTAAGCAATTTATTTTAATATGGAAGATAAAATCTTGTACACCTCCTCCTGAATTGTAAAGAGATATAATTTATTTAAAAAAATGTTTTTAGTGATAATACACCACGAAAGACTTCAGGAACCATATATATTGGCAAATTGCAGTTCGCAGAATTTTGTATACAAAAAAAATGTCTGCAATTATTTATATAAAGTCTTTGGATAGTTTTGTAAAAGAAAAAAAACTGAAATTATTCTGTGAAAGAGAAACCAAATTTTCCACCTATTTATAGCATTACCTTATCATATTCTATGTTATTCCTTCGTAAATAATTTAGTTTAATAAATTATCTGGTTTTTACATTTCTTAGAATTTAGTTTTACTCATTTATAAATATCTTTAAAACTCAAGTTGTTACTGTTTAGTTTCCACAAACAATGTTATTAGTATAAGTTGGATAGTTTCCAAAAATTCTAGTAAGTTATTTTCTTAAACTTTGCTCCCAAAATACTCGTTAATAAGAAAACATTTGAAAAATAAGTAAAGAATTTCACAAAATATTTCATCTTCTAATGTTATACGGACATAAATTGTTTGTTGAACAATTTTCTTTTGCATGTGTCCCCACGACTATCATTAAAATTTCGTTAAATACTTTCCTAAAGTTATTTTATTATTGGCACAATGTATAAACATAAAATTGTACTGCAGGGACTAAACATTTGTCAAACAATAAAGTCGGCGAAAAGTATATTATTACTATATCTCACCAAGGAACATCCCTAAGAGTCAATTCTAGAATTTGACGAGGCTGATATATTTCGAAACTTCTTGTCACCTGGATCGAGGAAAGTGAACATTGTACTCGAAACGTTACGTCTGCATGCTACTAAATCTAGAACAGTTGTTGGCCTATCCACGCCTTTTATAATATTTTAGATATGTCTACACGAAATGCTTGAATTTTATGTAAAGAAGTGATATAAAAAGAGAAACTTAGTCGGAGAAATTTTGTTCTGCAGTAGTGTGAAAATTTGCGATTTCCATATGCGGTATAGCATATAATGTGACTTAAACAAATTACATAAAAGACAGCAATTGAACAAAAAGATCCAAATATTAATAAGTCAAAACAAGCTGGAAATGAAATCATAATAGAAGGAGCACTTGCCTAGAATGTAAAAGACTAGTTTATAACAAATGCTTATATACAGAAGTTCGATCTACTGATTACTTTAAAAATGAGTAGACTGTAAAGTTAAAAAAAATAGATAAAGATCAGTAGTAAGTTCATTTGCTTTAAAAAAAAAATTTTCATTTTTTTTGCATATTACATAACATTTACCCTACTCAAGAGATCAAGCAACATGAAGTGGCTAAAACGGCTGTTTCCGTCTTTCCAGATATAGGGCAAGTTGCTTTCTTTCTTGTGTTAATGTGAAATACGGAACCAACCTTCCTTTCAGTTCAAGTCAGATACTGATCAGAACTGATGAACGCCATCATTGAGGCCTAAGATAATACTGATGCTAATGTCTTCCAGCGATTAATAATTGGCATGCCACACCGTATATTCGTAGTCATATATAAGCATGGCCGATATAGTTGCTATTAACAATAGTGACTTTATTTCGGTGGGACACCTTTCCCCCCCTTCTTTTTTATACATTCATTTTTTTCCTATTCAAATGGGTCAGGGAGGAGTTATTCCTTGTAAATATGCATTTCTAGTCTTTCTTAATGTTTTTGTTTTGGCTGTGTATACAGCACTAAATCACAGTGACTTTATTTGTATGGGACACATTGCATATTTAGTTAATTAATTGGCACTGAAAACTAAATTTGCATTCCTTATATATAGGTTCAGTAAAATATAGAATATTACAAAAAACACACTCTAATTAATATTATAATATAATTAGCAGGGTTGTAGAAAGCCGGGAATTTCCCGACTAAGAATTTCTTTTGTATCAGTATTTTCTTACAGAAAATCTCTACTTAAATAAGGCAAAAATTTCGGGTGTTCAAAATAGATCTAGTTTCTATTTAAAAAATATTGATATTTCTCTTGTAAAGTTACATGACCCGTACGAATCCTGAATTAATGCAGTACGAATGCAGATGTTTGCGTGCATTTGAAGACATAATATAGCGAAAATATAACTTCTTCACACTGGTGTTGTTTGTTGCTTTATTTTATATAAATAATTTGAAAAAAGACCACGATTACTCAGGATTATTCAAAGCTTTCTGAGAAGAAATGCCTTTCTTTTTTATACTGGAAGATTATAAGTATATTCTTCTGTTTCTTTTATTTCTCAGTAATTTTGCCAGTCTCTAAACATTTTTTGTTTATTTTTTAAAATAGAAAGAGATAGTAAGACAACAGCATTTGTTATCAATTGTCAATAGAGGCTGTTTCTCTGGAGAGCTGAGATCTGGGCAGTTGCTTCGTTACCCAACATCTGGTTGTGGCCTTAACTGCAATAAAACTTTAAATTATTTATCATAATGGCCAGTAAAATCGGTGTTGCATGAACTCAAAAGTCGTTCAAATTAAAACTTTTAATGCTTGCACATTCGATATCCATTAGCTAAACCTAAATAAACTTAAATTGCTTTCGAATGTTTAACTCTCTCGTCATCATGTGTCTCATATGAGGCACCTACTTCGAATTTTAATATTAAAAAAATAAATTTTGTTTTTCGTTAGAAATATTAAATCATTTACAATACATAGGAAACTTCTAAATAGTTACATGAATCGTACTTAAGTGTAAGTAATATATAATTACTAGCATCATGTATAATTATTGCTTTATTATTTTAGAAGAGAAATGAACTAATTTTTTGAGCTGCTTTATTTTTTGAGTTGCTTATTTTTTTCCATTTATTCCTTTTTTTATGAGGTAAAAAAAAAGTTTTATTGTTCTTTAACTTTCCTCTAATATATGCATGCTTTCAAGTTAATTTTAAGCATAACTGATTCCTTAAAAAAATGTAGAAGTGTTTTTGCCCTCATATGAGAATTGAAAATAAAGATAGAGGAGCATTAGAAAAAAAATCTTTTTGCACATGATATATAATGGTATTTTACAAGTATTGAAACTTAGAAAGATTTTTTTCTCTATTTTTATAATAATTTAAAGAAAAGAGGGTTAAAAATAATTGAAAGCATTAATTCTAATGGGTCACTAGTTTGTAACTCATAAACTACTTGTCTTGCGATACAGAGTCAGAAAGGTAGAATTTTAGATAGATTGCTTACCATAAACAAACGGTTAATTTTCGAATTCTTAAAAAAGATGTTAAGTTGTTTAACTAAAGGACTTCTTAAAGTATCGAAGGGAATTCTCTAGGAAGATCTGATAATGACAAAAATAAGATACATGTATATATATCTATATAAACAGGTATCACACGCGAAATATTAGATTATAAATATATTATAATTAGATTATAATTATGTATATACTATACTATTATAATTAGATAAAAGCTAAAAATTCAAAATACATACATTAATAGATCTATTTACAGATATGCAGGTTCTTAGCTAACAATAGACACATAGAAAAAAATAGATAAATCGAAAGAGATATGAATAAATTAATAATTTAAGGCAATTACAACATTAGCAAAAGTAAAGAAACTCCGTAGAAAAAAAATAGCAAGACTTCCTATTTTTCCATATCAGAAACAGACAACCTAAGTATGTTTTCGAGAGCAATTAATTAATTACGGTTTTCTTTCTCTGGTAAAAGTAGCAGAGAATAGTTAACATAAAAATAGGAAAATTAATCCGTAAGAAGATTTTGGATTTTTTTTTTTATCTAAAAGAGAAAAATTAGATTTGTAGGTGAATTCGTAAAGTAGTAATGGTAACAATAGAAAGAGGTTTGAGAAGATATACAATAGAAGGAACGGAATCTCTACCCCTATGCATATAAACACACGTAAAAAGTAGAAAACATGCCGAAAACGTTTTCTAAGACACTTACTCAAACTGAAATACCAACGAATGAGTATAAAGGGGTATGGATCCTCACATCAGTTTACTGTAAAGGCTAAAATAACAATGCTTTTTCTTTCCTTGGTACTTTTTAGGTAGATTTCGTAAGAAATACTACCTATTGCAATCGCACCAGTTTATATATCTATCTATCTATCTATCTATATAACTCACTTTTTTATGGACACGATAACTTCTATAATTTTTCACCAATCTCCACCAAACTTGTACATAAAATCAAAGGGAATAAAATCTTGGCTAAGTTCGTTAATGGGCAAAATCGGACCAAGGGGGTCGGAATAGGGGGCGTTTTTGTGAAAACCGAAAAAACGCCATAACTTCTTAATTAAAGTAAATATCGAATCGGTTTAAAGTTTATATTACTTCTTAAAAATGGGCCAAAAGTATATGCATGACAGATTTTTGATAAATTTAGAAGTGGGCTCAAGGGGCGAAAAAAACAGGGATTTTGAGAGAAAAAATTCATAACTTCGTCAATTTTCAAGATATCAAGTCCAACTAAATTTTTTATAAATGTTTTTAAAATTATCTAAAACTTTTGTATTTACAAGTTTTTGATAGGACCAACTTTTACCGACGAAAAAACTAAAAACGAAAAGAAAAAGGTTGCTGAAAAAAGAGAAAAATCCATAACTCCGTCAATTTTTAAGATATCAAATCTGATTAAATTTATTTTACAGCTTCTCAAAAATATCTACATTTTTATTTTGACAAGTTTTTCATAGGATCAATTCGTATAGCAAAAAGAAATTAAACAAAAATAGGAGTTGGAGAAAAAAAAACCCTCAAATCCAAACTGCTTATATTCTGACTCATTTTTAAATTCATTTTTGATTCTAAACGCATCCAAATGGTAGATCCTCTTATTTAGAAACTGTATAAAGTGACGCATTGGTCAATTTTCTGATAAAGACAGAATATATTTCAAAAAAGGCTACCAAAAAGGGTATTTTGAACAGAATTTCCGAAAGTCATCCGGACAGAAAATTGAAGGAAATATTCAAATAAGAAATTGCGTTTTTTTCTGACTCGTTTTTAAATCCATTTTTGTTCTCAAACGCATCCAATTTACAGATCCTCTTATCTAGGAACTATATAATGTGATGCATTGGTCAGTTTTTTGATAAAGACGGAATATATTTCAAAAAAGGGTACCAAAAAGGGTATTTTGAACAGAATTTTCCGAAATCATTGTGACTGAAAATTTAAGGAAGTGTTCAAATAAGAAATTGCGTTTTTTTCTGACTCGTTTTTAAATCCATTTTTGCTCTCAAATGCATCAATTTACAGATCCTCTTATTTAGGAACTATATAATGTGATGCATTGATCGGTTTTTTGATAAAGACAGAATATATTTTTAAAAAGGCTACCAAAAAGGGTATTTTGAACATAATTTCACGAAGTCTTTGTGATTTGAAAATTTAAGGAAGTTTTCATATAGCAAATTGCATTTTTATGACTCGTTTTAAAATCCATTTTCGCTCTCAAACGCATCCAATTTACAGATCCTCTTATTTAGGAACTATATACTGTGACGCATTGGCCAGTTTTTTGATAAAGATAGAATATATTTTTTAAAATGCTGTCAAAGTGAGTATTTCGCACAAAATTTTCCGTGCAATTATGAATAAAGAATTAAGTATGTATTCAAACAACAAATAGGTTATTTTATGACTCATTTTTAAATTCAATTTTTTTGCTCAAATGCATTCAACTGACAGTTTTTTGTTATTAGGAGCTGTATAATGTACTGTTTTGGTCGATTTTTTTTAATAAATTCAGAATCTATTTCAAAATATGTTGTCAAAACGGGCATTTGAGCTGAATTTTTCTTAAGATGATTCTGATAAAACCAGTTTTTGAAGAAAAATGAAATTAAAAATTTTTCATAAACGGCAAAATGAAGTTATTAAACTGGGTTTATCTCTAATCATATATTTTTTTGTTGAATTGAGCACTCTTCGAAATCTACCTCCGCCTATAGGCCCAGCCGACAGGGATTTTTGAATATAACATCCAAACTTCGCTCTTAAAAAAACTATGCTGTATTAATGGCTTCTGACGCTTTGTCAAATCATCCTTCGAAAATAAAATGGCAGCCTTTTACACATGCATACCCTATTCATTAGGTATTCGTTCCGGCACTAATTACTTTCCTAATAAATTAAACAGTTATCTTTTCGAATGGATAAACCTTTCAAATCGATAACAGTAAATAGAAGTTCCAATTGTTTTGTTTATTACACAACTGTAAAAAAGTTCATAAATATTCTAACCTGTTACTCTTGTCCCTATTAAAAAAAACTTTCAGATAAAACTATTTTTCTTCCGTTTTATGTATCTATCCGCCTTTAATGTATAAATTAGACAAAAATTCAAAACGTTTCAACTTTAACATTACTTTAAAATCTTCTAAAAAATCAATTTCCTTACTGTTAATTATGTCATTCAATTCCCATAAATCTAAATCTTATAATAGTTCCTGTGATAATTATAATTTATCTTTCATTAGTCAAACTCAGATTATCTTAATTAAAGGAATATTTCAGCACAAGTATGTTAAGAGTCAAGAATTATTTAAATCTGCCATTGACATGCCCTCATGAAACTTAAATGGAAACTGTCTTTAATTTCTCTGAGATTAAATTCTCCACCATCCACGTAATGTAAACGAAATGTATTTTAGAAGTGCATCTTTTTATTTAAATTAAGATAAAAGTTTTAACAAAACACTGGAAATGAATCCTGCGTTTCTGCTGAAAAATACCTTCGAAAAAAATCTTTTTTTATTAGAATTATTGTATTTGTATAAGTGTGTGCGATTGATAATTATTTCCTTCATGAGAAAATCTCTGTATTTTTTCCCTTATTATATGCATTGTTTTATTATTTAAAAAATTTTTGCTTCTCTAGAAATTCAGAAAATTAATTTTTGTTTGGATATCATCTGCTTGAAAAAAGCTTTCGTAGGAGCCTTGTTCATTATACTTATTGTATTCCTGCCAATTATAATTATTTACCTAAACAGAAAATACATGCATCTTTTTTATTATTTTTAGGTGCGTTCGTAATTATATAAATACGTAGCACCTATAGTAGTCGTTCAGTCCGTCCGTCTGTCCGTCCGCCTGTCTGTCCGCCTGTCTGTCCGCATATAACAACGCAAAAACTACCCAACCGAATCGTTTGAAATTTAAAATACATAATTATTACATAATTTTGTCGAGTCATTTCAAATTTTATGAACATCGGATGAATAGGGGCAATCAAAAGTATTCCATTACATTACGGTCAATGGGGAAAAAAGTTTCAAATGCATTTTAATCAATTGGAATTTAAAATACATAATTATTACATAATTTTGTCGTGTCATTTCAAATTCTTTGATAATCGGGTGCATAGGTCAATTACAGAGGTAATCAAAAGTATTCAATTACATTATGGTCAATGGGGAAAAAGTTTTAAATGCATTTTATATGTTTGAAATTTAAAATACATAATTATTACATAATTTTGTCGAGTTATTTCAAATTTTATGAAAATCGGATGCATTGATCAATTACAGGGACAATCAAAAGTATTCTGTTACATTTCGATCAATGGGGAAAAATGTTTCAAATGCATTTTAATGGTGTTACACTCATTCGAACTTAATAAAATTTATATGCAATTATAAAGTATATATTATAATATACATTTTACATAATCTATGGTGCAAAGGAAATTTGTTATTGATTTACAAGGCCACAAAAAAGTATTCCATTACATAATAGTATAGGGAGAACATTGTTTGATGAGCGTTTTAATTGTAATTCACTATTTACAATTTTATGAGATTGATGTATGAGAGTAATATTTTTAAAACTTCGTTATCGTACGAACGTACCTCATTTGCTACGCTACACGTGCAATTTCTAACTTGTTTTTATTATTTTAAATTTAAAGAAATTTTTTCCTCTGGTATTTAAAGTGTTATTAATGTTTGGATAAGATTGCCAACGCTAACCATTTTTGTTTCTTTATATCATTTTTATTTTTCTGTTAACAATAATTCATTTTTTTATATTTAGGTAATTTTTTATTATTAATATGTTTCTTTTTAGTTTAGCATGCATTTGCCTCGTCTTCCACTCATAAAGATTTTTCTATATTTTGATTTAACCGAATATCCCAGAAAAGTTTCAGCATTTCTTATAGGGTAGATGTGCCAGTAATGGGCCACCTTCCAGTAATGGGCCACCTCGCACTTTTTGGTTTATAAAAAAATAATAAATAATAGTTAAGCTTTTATTATTTTTTTCTGAACTCTACCTTGCATGCTTTATAAGCTGGATTAATTTTTTACACTTTTCGTCAAAACAATTAGGAAGCAGAAAATAAAGTTTCACGGTTTTTCTGTTTTTCACTGAAAATCTTAATGAACATGCTAAGAGAAGACTTTACTTACTTAGTTTTATATCTTTTTTATTTTTCCGTAAAAATTGAATGTTTTTGTTTGGTTAGCAATATAAAACATTGAATTTAATATACCAATGACCATTTACAAAATTTTATTTATTTTTAAGATTTTAGGAGGGGTGGTCCATTACTGGATTGCTTATTTCGTGATTTGCCAGTAATGGGCCACCCAAGTGACCAATACTAAAAGTGTAATTTCAGTAGTGATAAAATATTTTGATTTCACTGAAAACTAAATAAACAAATTTAATACTTAAATTTTACTTACTAGAATTTAATAAAGACAATTTCTTTATAAATACAGTCAAGTCTCTCTATAACGAAACTCCATACATCGAATTTCTCTATATAACGAATTTTTAGTAGGAATGTTCCCCTTTTCCCATGATTACATTAAAAACAGTCTCTATATAGCGAAATATCTATCTCCATATAACGAATATTTTCATAAAATGTTCTTTATTCAGTTGTAAAAAAATACTTCGAAATCACATGAAATCAAATTTCCATCTCTTATTCCTAATTTATCGTTCAGTGCTGAGTTTTTTTTATATTACTCCTCTGCTTGAATTTTCTTGTTCCTTAAGTCCAACAAATTCATCAACCCCCTCCTTTCACACACCTTTCAACATCCTTCTCAAAACAGTGTTAATTGAATAGTTATACATATAAGAACGGGATCAATGGGGGTAATTGAAGAAAAAACAATTTACAATTGCTTCAAAAAGGCCGAATTTTGTATACAAGAAGATAATGTGGATTCTGAGGAAGAAGAAGATGCGACTTACGCAGACATAAAAAGTACAAGTTGGAAATTGCACGTGAACGTAGCAAATGAGGTGCATTCGTACGATAACGAAGTTTTAAAAATATTCAGATCTTGCTTTTATAGTAAATAGTACTTCGGATACAGTATATTGGTTGAAATTCTGTAAATATACAGGAATAGTAATTCTTATTACACCTCAGCAACGTATATCTTATTCATAAAATGTGAAATAGTTTAATATAATTAAAACACGTACCAAACCATGTTTCCCCGTATAGCATTATATAGTGGAATACTTTTGTGTAGCCCTGTAATCTAATAATAAAAATTCTTTGCGTCACAGATTGTACAGAATGCATATTTTAGTATATGTTTCATAGATTCATGCCAATTCTATTATGTTCGAATGAGTGTAACATCATTAAAATGCATTTGAAACTTCTTCCCCATTGACCGTAATGTAACGGAATCCTTTTGATTGTCCCTGTAATTGATCTATGCATCCGATTTTCATAACATTTGAAATGACTCGACAAAATTACGCAATAATTAGATGTTTTAAATTTCAAACGATTAAAATGCATTTAAAACTTTTTTCCCTATTGACCGTAATGTAACGGAATCCTTTTGAATGTCCCTGTAATTGATCTATCCATCCGATTTTCATAAAATTTGAAATGACTCGACAAAATTATGTAATAATTATGTATTTTAAATTTCAAACGATTCGGTTGGATAGTTTTCCGTTGTTATATGCGGACAGACAGACGGACAGACAAACGGACAGATAGACAGACTGTCAGACAAACGGACAGATAGATGGACAGACAGACGGACTGAACGACAATTATAGGGGCTACCTATTTACATAATTACGAACGCACCTAAAAATAATTATCTGTTATTTTTTGTAGGGTGGCCCATTACTGGAACATAGGTGGTCCATTACTGGAACATAGGTGGCCCATTACTGGGCATTTGGGTGTTTAGACATATTTCTATTATTTAAAATGAAATTTTTATTTCTATTCGGAAATGTAACTGTGGGATTAGTTAAATATTGTTGAAAGATTAATCTAATATGAAAAAAAATTGGAATACAATAATTATAACTATTAATAAAAAATTATTTTTTAGAGAAATTCCTTAAGGTGGCCCATTACTGGCACATCTACCCTATATACTTCATGCGTTTATATGGGAGTTGACTCTTATGATATTTTATCACTCGTGAATACCTTCTGTGTTCTCTTTGTATTGACATATATCTGTCCATTAAATAATAAGACTGATTCCATAAAATTCAGTTATTTGAAGATAATTTTATAAACATTATTATTCTTCAATATAGTTTTTGATAGTATTAATACACAGTTTAAAAAAATCCCATCTATTTATGACCACCTAGAAGTGTTAAACCGGAATGCTGTTCAGAAAATTCGGTACGTTTTTCTGCATGCTCTCCAATTGCAAAAATCACGACCTCTTAAGCTGGACTTTAACAAAGCAATACAAAAAAATCTGGCAATGACAAATTGAGTCTATATGGTGGCGCAGGAAGCTTTGATATTCTGTATTTTGATAGATACCGGGTTGATTTTAAGAACCAGCTGGTCACAAATTTTCCGCATTCTAAATTCTTTTGTTACAATTAAATGTACAATCGGTTTTTTTGTCCCAATATCTCCACAATCATTCGGACAATTATCTGACGATCAGAGACCAAAATCACTTACATTTTAGCCACATCGTCTGAAGTTCGAGAATTTGAAGGGCGTCCAGCACATTGTTTTCCATCGATGTTATGGAAAACAGGTCCCTTTCCTCTTTGAACGCTTTGTGTCATCTAAACATTTGAGACATGTTTAAAAAAGCCTTCCCATAGGTTTTTTTGTAACATGGGAAGCCAATTCATTTGCCGAAACATTTTACGCAAAAAGTTTTGGCGCTTCACCGCTCGACAATTTGTTTCATTCTGAAAACCTAATGTCTTTTATATTTTTTATTGGACTGTACATGATTTTATTACATTGGTGCATTGTATACAGGAATGGACATGTAGTGCCAGAGGCGGCTGAAGCTTTTTACTGTGTCATATTGCACAACTTGAAGAACCGTTGTTGACATGCACCGTGTTATAATGTTGCGGAGCTCCTGTTGCGGGCCGAGGTTACAGATCATGTTTTGCAACTACCGGACACCACAGGTGGACTAGAACAAAAATAGTTTATTTATTTATTAATTTTTAGGTAGCTTTCATTACAAAAAGTAAAAAACTACCAATTACAGCCGTCCGGAGGAAAGCACTTCCAAAACATTTTGGTATATTTTCACCGAGCATGACCCCCAGACCCCAAAACCACCCTCCGTTCAAATGTTGACGCACACACAGACACATACACTGGTGTCCAAAAGTTAAGCATAATTGGTAATTAAGTAATTAAGTAATTATTTTTAAGTAATGAAAGAAATATGAATCGGAATGTGCTGAAACTCCAGGTGTGTAAACAAAATTGTACGCGTCACATATTTCCGTGAAGAGTTTTCCCCGAAATCTTTGAAAAAGAACGAAGATCTTTTGGATAAACCTGTCAAAACTAATGTAGCAAAAGCGTTCAAACTGCACATTATGATTAATTGGCTTATTGTAATGAACTGTGTTAATTTTTACAAGGATAGCATGTATACTCGTAGAGAAATTAAGGTTTTTATAAAAACAGTCCTAAATTTTTCCAAGTTTTTTGCTTATAATTTGCAGAGTTCTTATTATAAAATAATGTTCTTTTCTGAAAATATGACAAACATCATTGTACACAATACCCTGTCATCAGAATTTAAAAATAATAAAAATTGTATGAAAAATGAGTATGTTTAATAAATAATTTTTCATTGCGCATGCGTCAACGATATCAAAATGTCATTTGCATATTGTGTTAGCTAAATGTATAGAGCAACTTCTGTAAAAGTTTCAAAAACATAGCTTGAAAATTCTGAAAATGGGAGCCTATAGAATCAACCCAAAATCCGTTATTCCTAAAGGAAGCAACAAAATCAGGGTTTTTACCTAAATATATTTGTACGTGCAATATTGCGTAGGCACTAAACAATGTAATATGGATACAGCCCCTCATCTTTTGCTTCATTTAGGGAATAAATGATTTTGAGTTGATTCTATAGGCTCCCATTTTCAGAATTTTCAAGCTATGTTTTTGAAACTTTTACAGAAGTTGCTCTATACATTTAGCGAACACAATATGCAAATGACATTTTGATATCGTTGACGCATGCGCAATGAAAAATTATTTACTAAACATACTCATTTTTCATACAGTTTTTATTATTTTTAAATTCTGATGACAGGGTATTGTGTACAATGATGTTTGTCATATTTTCAGAAAAGAACATTATTTTACAATAAGAACTCTGCAAATCATAAGCAAAAAACTTGGAAAAATTTAGGACTGTTTTTATAAAAACCTTAATTTTTCTACGAGTATACATGCTTTCCTTGTAAAAATTAACACAGTACATTACAATAAGCCAATTAATCATAATGTGCAGTTTGAACGCTTTTGCTACATTAGTTTTGACAGGGTTATCCAAAAGATCTTCGTTCTTTTACAATTTGTTGACGGTCCCCTGTTCGATTTCGGGGAAAACTCATCGCGAAAATATATGACGCGTACTATTTTGTTTACACACCTGGAGTTTCAGCACATTCCGATTCATATTTCTTTCATTACTTAAAAATAATTACTTAATTACCAATTATGCTTAACTTTTGGACACCAGTGTATATATACATATATAAATAACCATATATATACTATGTATATATCTTATTTTTGTCATGCTGTAAGTAACGTATTTATGAACCGATTTGAATGAAACTTGGTATGTACATAGTACATACAAATGTCTCGACCGAGTTCGTTGGCCAGCATCATCCGCCTTCTTGTTTCGAAATAGCGACCATTTAAAATTTAAATTTTTTTTAAAATTAAATGCGAAAAAATTAAAAGTTGAAAAATATTTTTCATTTATGTGTTAGAACTTAAAACAAGGATTTTAGAACACGTTTTATTTTGTCTATATCTTAAAAAATGATTAAGTTATAGCACTTTGAATTTTTCTTAGGGCTGACATTTTGAAACGATCTGATTTTTGTCACGCGATAACACTCGTATTTATCAATCGATTTGGATGTAACTTGGTGTGTACATAGTAAATAATGAGGCCTGAACGGAGTTCGTTAACCAGCTCCATCCGCCATCTTGTTTCAAAATGGTGGCCATTTATTATTTTTTAATTTAAAATTTAAAATTAGGCACAAAAATGTGAGAAATTGAAAAAGATTTTTTTCATGCATTTGACCTTGATACAAAAATTCCAGAGCATTTTCTGTTTCGACTGTCCCTGGCTGAGTTATAGCACTTTTAATTTCTAATGTTGCTCACATTTTGAAATGATCTGATTTTTGTCACGTGATAACTCGCGTATTTAGAAACCGATTTGGATGAAACTTGGTACGTACATTGTACATACCGATCTGTGGACCGAGTTCGTTGGGCAGTTTCATCCGCTATCTTGTTTCAAAATGGCGGAATTTATTATTTTCTTTAATTTAAATTTTTAAATTAGGTGCAAAAAATTAAGAAATTGAGATTTTTTTCTTTTGCCTGTTTGACCTTGATACAAAGATTCCAGAGCATTTTTTGTTTCATCTTTATCTTTAAAAATGGCTGAGTTATAGTACTTTCAGTGTGGTTGATATTTTGAAACTGTCTGAAATTTGTCACGCAATAATACGCATATTTATAAACTGATTTGGATATAACTCCGTGTGTACACAGTACATACCAATGTCTTGACCGAGTTCACTGTCCAACTTCATCCGACATCTTGTTTCAAAATGTCAGCCAATTAAGTTCATCAAAAATCTTTTAAATGTATAATGATGTGCAAACAAAAAATTGGAAATTGAAAAAAGGTTCTTTCTAAAGTATTTATCTTAATAATTAATTACGGAGTATTTTTTGTTTTGTCTTTTCCTTAAAAAACGCCTTGAGATATAGCACTTTGAACTTCTAATGTGGGTGACATTAAAAAAAAAAATCAATTTGCCCACGACAGCATTCGTATATATTAATCGATTTCGATGTGAATGTGCATATGCACATGAATTAAGATTTCGATCAAGCTCATTGGTTTGTTTTATCAATCATGTTGCTTTAAAATGGCATGCACTTCATGATATCGTGGAATATGGCGACCCTTTAAATCACTTAAAATAAAACCAGGTTGATAAAAAGATGATCAATTTCTAAAAATTCCTATTAATATTCAGTATTGACAAAAACTAGTGACAAAAACTAAATCTTATAAAATCGGGTTCCACTAATTTGAGCTTCGTATGTTTGAATAATATAACTTAATTTAAAATAAATAAATAAATAAATAAATAAGTATATGAAAGCTACCTCTTCCTCCCGGCACTGCCGGAAGGACTTTTTGCATTAGAGGATTCCTAGGCCTTTTATATATTTTTAAATTTTTTATTTTGTTTTTATAACGCATCACAGTGGACGGACAAGCAGCTTATAATCATTTCAATTGCTTATAATCAACTTGGGAGAGAGCAACGAAAATGTAAAATTATTAACACGAGTTAAATAAAAAGTTTTTGCTATACATTTATTAAATAAAGGTTTTAAAATTACACATATGAGGTAATTATTCATAGTTTATGTTATGTTTAATGTAGCATTTGCTTTAAAGATTGAAAAAAATGTTTGACAAAGTCCATTTTCAGTCCATGTTGTTAGTTTTATTTAGATTTCGGATCAATATTTACATTTAATGTCAATTGCTGCTCCATTAACGTAAAACCGAGCAAGTGATTTATTATACTTGAAAATATTTTAGCAGATAACGGATAAACAAGAATTAATTAACTTAATTCAGATAAAAAATATGAAATGAACATTAAGAAGATAACTTTAATTTAGAAAAAGAAAGCTAACAGACTTCCGCTATAGAACAAGCTGAAAAAAAAAAAATTAAACTACAAAGCCAACAATTGCCACAAAAGTTTACAGAAGAAAACTACATATAAAAAAGCACGTTAAATACAAGGAGTATGAGTAAGAATTTAAACAGTATAATAATTGAAGTTCATAATATCAACAATTATAATAAAGGAAATGTATTCATTAAATTTTATGTATGTATTCATTAAATTTTAATTTTTAATGTTGCAATCTTCATTATTATTGAGTATTTAATATTTCCTAAAAAATATATTTATGAAAAATATATTTGTGGAAATTGAAAAAAATAATACATATTTTAAAATTATGTATTGAAAAAAATAATACATATTTTAAAATTATGTATTGATAAAACACATACATATTTTTGTTAATTTAAACTAACAAAAGAAAGACTATGTGCAAATTTAATGTTATCAACATTTTGGTCATTTTAAATCCACTCTCCCCCTTCTGATATCATACGTTATCATCCTTCGAGTCCTCCTCCCCCCACCCGGTACTGATATGGTTATTAAAGTGTATTTTTCTTTCTAGAATTTATTTCTTTTATTCGAAGGGATATATAAAACTGGTTACATTTATTTTTCGCATACCTTTATGATTCAAACGAGGAGAAGTCAATAAAATATCATTGTGCATATAAAAAAACTTTATATCAAACAACATATAAAGAAAATAATTACTATTTAAAAGTATGTTATAATAGCTTTTTGTTGCATATTGCATTTAACAAAAATAAAGTTCTGTTGTATTATCCCCGAACGAAGGAGGTGTGTGTCGGGGGTGGGGGGGGGGAGGTAGGTAGAAATTTTTATTAACAAAATAAGTGGACCTCATTCCTTCTCTTTCAATTTTATTTATTAGTAAACATAAGCTTGATTTCATTTATACTTCACATGTAGTTTCTCGAACCGTGATTATATATGCATACCCAAAATAATAAGAATAGGAATGTCAAAAATTGATGTATTCCACATTTTAGAATAAAATATTTCTATAACAATTTATAATTTTAAAAAATAATTTTGTATTTTCTTAAAAAATAAATAACAAGCTAAAAAAAGATAACAGGCTATTTTGTACTAAAGACTATGTTACAAATAAAAAGAGGTTATTGATTAGAGATAAGAGAGATTGATAAAAGAGATTGATTATTTTGGTTGGACCAAAATTGGATCAATATCTATATCAAAAGACAAACTCCTCACCTCCCCTCAGCAGCGATATCTTAGGATATCATATGTCAGACCTATTTTCCCCTCTAAAATGATAACATTGTATTTGCTCAGCCTTATAAAATCTGATCTATTACAAGAAATTTGATTGACAAGAGGTTTATTATTTCATTATAATAAGAAGAAAACAGAAATAAAATAAAAAAAAGATTTTTACGATTCCTCTGTGAAATTGGCAAACTTCCACTAGAAAATATATTTTTTCTGAACTGCTAACAAATGCAGATCGTCAGTTTTTAATTTGCAAACACTCCAATTAATATTTTAATAAAAGTAGAAGATATTTATAAGTATAAACATTGCAGTCTAATGGGCTTTGAAATTGAATCTCATTGAAATGCTAAATGATACTGATTATTTTTCTGATTGCTTTTTAGTGAAGATATTATAGAGCTAATTCAATGAAAATTGAATTTTAGAGCCACGTGCTTTAAACTTTTTTGCGGAAAGAAAGTTTTTAGCGAAAATAAATTTATTTCCTTTCATCCCCATAAGTTTCTATGACAAAGTATGAAACGAAAAATAACAGTTAATGGTATTTCGAAATCAAAATTTCTGCTAAGTATTTATGAAGTATGTAATTAATATTACTTTGGACGAATAGCAGTATACTGATATTTTGAACAAATTTAGGCACTTGTACCAACATATTTTTAAAGTGTATATTGATTATAATTTCTTTTACACATTTTCAAACATAAATAAAATTAAAGACAGATAAAATCAGATATTTCATCTATGTTTTGATTAAAAATTTTAACAGCTTCCCATATTTGTGTAATATTTCAAATAACTTAATGCCAAAAAGAAAAAAAAACCTTTTTTTTACTAAATCTAAATTATTAACAACATATTTGTTTCTGCAAATACATGAAATTCATAAATATTTTAGCTAAAATATTACTTTTAAATGTATTTTTATTATTAAATAAAAGAAAAACTATATTTCAAAGCTTGTTTTAGGGCTAAAAGTTGAGCATTTTTTGTTTTAGAAATTTAACAAATGGATATTCTGTAAATCAAAATGATAAATTATTTTCATTAAAATATTGCATTCTGTATTAATGAACCTCTTATAATGCTTACTGTCTCCCTCGTGATCAATGAAATATTTCTTGGAATAGTCCTTAGTCTAGTAAATTTCACTATTAAGAGTTTTCGTGTTAAAATTCAAAAAATGCTTGTTTAAATACAAAATTTTTAATCGTGAAACAAGAAAGAAAATGTTATTAAAATTTTTAACTAACATATTTTTTGTACTTATACAGAATTTCACACAAAGCTACATAACAAATGAGTGAAACACCTGATATATTTAAAACTGTTCTTTAAAAAAATATAATAATAATTTTGCTGAACAGTAAAAATATTTCTCAATCATTAACAAAGCCATTTTTATATGTGGGTAAAATTTGCAAAACTTTCAAAAGATTTAGAATTGAATTGTATCCTTCATCTTTCTATGAACGTACTACATCTATAACCGACTATTCACTAATATATGTGCCTCTAAAAGCAAATTTGTTATAATTTTCTAAACTTTTCTTATCTTTTAATTGACTGCTTACCACACGAATGAAAAATACGTGAAAATTTGCTCATCTTAGCATTAAAATGACAGCATTAATGTGTTGGAAATTAGCAAGTTTGTAGGTAAGAAATACGTCAAATATTTGGTAAACAGAATATTTGACAAGAGGGCCAAATAGTAATCTCTGGGCAGATGTTTGTGTGTTCGTATATTAAAGGCAATATATTTTTCAATAATTTTTAATTATAAAAATGATAAAATGGAATATTAACTCCCAGCTATCAAAAGAGTAAGTGAATACTGACTTTTGATATTACTGCTCAATGTATATTTTATGTTTATAAGAATATCTCAACAAAAGTTTCAAAGAATATAATAAGTAAGTACAGGGTGCGTCATGAAATCGTGCAAACTTTAAAAATCCATAATAAAAGAAGTAATGTTTGGAAAAAATTTCGGTTTGCACGAGTATGACAATACGGATTTTGGATTTTTTTGCATTTATAATAAAAATTGATTTGAAAAATAACCGATAGAGAACGCTTACTAGCCATATTGGAACGTTTTATGCAAATCAGGAAAACACAAATATACAATGAAATAAATCACAACACAACATGACATTGTGTATTTATTATAAGTTGGTAAAAGGTGCTCAACATGCAAAACTTTCGCGACGCAATATTTATGGATTTACCATTCTTGTAGGAAATTTAACCACCAGCGCTTGATCTGGGAACGATAGCATGCTGCCGACGTCAAAGACGAACCTATCTCCAGCTAGGTGTTTTATTGCTAGCCTAATTTCCATAAAACTCCTTAGTATGACCTGTGAGCGCCCTCTATCGGTTACTTTTTTAATCATTTTTTATTATACATGGGGAAAAATCCATATCCGTCTGTTCACAATCGCACAAACCGAAAATTTTTTTGAACGTTACTTTTTTATTATGGATTTTTAAAGTTTGCACGAATTTATGTCCCACCCGGTATGAGCTTAAAAATGTTAATTTTGCGATTTTTGATACATTCTTGGCATCAGGCATAACAAAAGGAACATGAAAAAAAAACAAAATCATATAATAGTAAAACAGATATGTAAAAATAATTTTAAAAAACCATACCTTATATTAACTTTATCTGCTTTTTTTTTGTAATGCATCACAAAATATTACAGTCAGTTTAGATAAACAGGATAATTAAAATTTTGCCTCTTTTAACATTAGGTAAAATATAATGAACTATTTTATTTAAAATAACACTTTGAGTTTCAACGTAAATATAGATATGCCAAAATATTTAATCGCAAATGTTATTTTCAAAGATAATAAAGAAGTTTTAGAATCTCGTTTCGTTGTTTGGATTATATTTTGTTCGTATAACTGCGACTATAAATTACAATTCAGTATACATTTTACAAAAAATGAGAATAATTGTGGAACTTAGTTTCGAATTTCTCACAGTTAAAATAATTAAAATACACCAATGTGGTAAAACAGGATTAAACATTTTATTTCAAATAAATTAAATAATGATACAATTTTAATTTAATTTTATGTTTAATTATATTTTATCGCTGAATAAAATGACATTAAAGAAAAAAGGAGAGAGAGAGAGATTTGTTTTGCTATTTTCGATGTCACCTTTTTTGGATAATTCTTTTTCAATTCTGTTTATCAATTATGCGAATATATTATGCAATGTTTTTTACTTCAAATTTATAAGCAACGCCTTTATTATGGATTTGCTCTTGACATTTCCTCAACTGGAAAAAATACTATGTTGCCAATGGACTTTCCATTGCTGAGGATGTAAGAGCATCTATCTACTAGGGTAAAGGAACCGGGTTCGAGTCCCATTTATTCCATTCCGTAAGCGTAATTAGGTGCGTTCGTAATTATGTAAATACGTAGCACCTATAGTTGTCGTTCAATCCGTTCGTCTGACTGCCCATCTGTCCGCATATAACAACTCAAAAACTACCCTATCCAATCGTTTGAAATTTAAAAATATACATTTATTAGATAATTTTGTCGAGTAGTTTCAAATTTTATGAAAATCGGATGCATAGTTCAATTACAGGGACAATCAAAAGGATTCCAATATGTATTACGGTCAATGGGGAAAAAGTTTCAAGTGCATTTTAATGGTCTTACACTCTTTCGAACATAATAAAATTGACATGCATCTATGAAGTATATACCACACTATACACTCTGTACAATCTGTAGTGCGAAGAATATTTGTTATTGATTTACAGGGACACACAAAAGTATTCCATTACATAATTATATATTGAGATATTGTTTGGTGCGCGCTATTTAATATTTTGTGAAATTGATATGCGTTGCTGAGGATTACTACAAGTTATTTCCTGTATAATAGAAAGCAGATAGTCTTTAAAGGGACATACAAAAGATTTCGACTACTATACTGTATATGAAATACTTATACTATTACCCAAAGATCTGAATATGTTTAGGTGCATTCGTAATTATATAAATACATAGCACCTATAAACATCGTTCAGTCTGTCTGTCTCTGAGTCAGCATATAACAGAGCAAAAACTTCCAACCAAACCTTTTGATATTTAAAATACATAATTTTTGCATAATTTTGTCGAGTCAATTAAAATTTTGTGAAAATCGGATATATAGTTGAATTACAGGGACAATCAAAAATATTCCATGACATTATGGTCAATAGGAGAAAGAAATTTCAAGTACATTTTAATGATGTTACACTCTTTCGAATATAATAGAATTGACATGAATCTATGAAGTATATCTATACTAAATATACATTCTGTACAATCTATGTTACAAAGAATATTTATGATTAATTTACAGGGCTAATCAAAAGTGTTCCACTGCATTATGTTACACGGGGAAATATTATTTGGGGCGTGTTTTAACTATATTAAACTATTTCACATTTTAGGAAATTAATATACGTTTCTGAGGTTTAATACAAGTTACTTCCTGTGTAATAGAAAGCAGATAGTATTTATAGAAACACACAAAAAAGATTTCGACCACTATATTGTATCCGAAGAGCTGTATACTATAAAAACAAGATCTGAATATTTTTAAATTTCGTCGAACGTACCTCATTTGCTACGCTTCACGTGCAATTTCCAACTTGTTCCTGTTCGTATCGTTGTGAGGCATTCGAACCATCATTATTCAGTTTACAATGTCTGTAACTAATACAAAGCAATCTAGTCTTTTGGGTTCATCGTAATACTCACCCATTATGGATATCCATAAAATAAATTATGTAAATAAATCCTGTGTACACTTTTTATAAAATGTATATTGCAATTCTAAAATTTTAAACATATTTTATGTTACATGCGTTCTTTAAAAGAAATATTTCCGAAAATTTTTATCAATGCTTCATGAGAACAAACATTTTGAAAGTCCGAAAAAAATCCCTTACGTCTAAGGTTAGTAAAATTTAATAGGCTTAGTCACAAAGTTCACGAGTTGCTCTATATATTTAGCTAACACTATTTGCAAATGTAAGTTTGACGTATGTGCAATGAAATTTTTTTTAATAAACCTGCCCATTTTTCATACCTTTTTTATCATTTTTAAGTCTTGATCACAGGATATTGTGTAAATATTCTTTGTCATGTTTTTGTAAAAGAACATTATTTTATATTAAGAACTAAATTATAAGCTAAAAATTTAGAAAAAATTAGGACTGTTTTTATAAAAACCTTAATTTTGCTACGAGTATGATGCTATTCGCATTTAGTCAACACAGTTTATAACAATAAGGTGCTTAATAATAAACTACAGTTTGAACGTTTTTGCTACATTAGTTTTGGCAGGTTATCCAAATTATATTCTTTTTTTTTTCAATTATTGACGGTCTCTTATAAAAGATTCGGAGAAAACCTTCACGTAAATGTATGATCTGTACTATTATGTTTTCGTACTTATAGTTTCAGGATAATTACTCGTGTATTTTTCTAGATATTTAACAAAATGTTTAACATCGCAAGTGGCCGGTCATCTTTGGTCATGTAGTGTATGTAGGAATAATTGTATAGTTATATTAATTAATTATATTAATAATTAATTAATAATATTAATTGCTTTGCGTATATATATTTTTAATTAATACATAATACTTGTAAAATATGACTTTGTAGTCAAGTAATTTGGATATTTAAAAAACAAAAATTACTTAATAATATAATAACGTAAAATTGTCACTCTCGTTACAGAACTTTGAAATGTTTAATTTGGATTTTATAATATTTTACCTGCATAAAATCTCGTGAGCTTGAACTGAAAGGAGTATTAAAAAACATGGTGCTATATCTTGTTTTAACAAGATATTTTCTTCAATTTATATTTGTATTATGTTTTTTAGATTATTGGAAGCAATATTAACAACGTGTAACATTTTCATAATTTTTATTACGTTTTTTTAGATGTTGATACTGAGTTAACCAGATAACCATACTCTTATTTTTCTATTTATTAAATTAGTAACACATAATTAAAATGATAATGGGCGTCCATTTGATTTCATATGCTGGAAAATCTCAGTACTTGTATTGGGGGGGGGGGGGGTGTATGTTCAGTAAGTAATTTGCTGTCAGATACACCAAAACAAGCATAATTTAATACTAAACTTGTATAAGAAATGAGACTATGCCAAAATTTAGAGTTACTTTAGCTCCATTCTGCCCTCCCCTCCCAACACACACACTATGGAACTTATGATAAAGATATTTCTAAGCATGTAAATATAGGAAATTTCATTGTTTACTAACAAAATATTATGCTTAAAATGTACATTATAATAAATTGTCTCAATTAAAAGGAAGTATAGGAGCCTCTTTGCGTGAAACTATTATTTTAAATTATGGCTGTGTTAAATTTAAAATGTAATCTTTAATTTTTTTTTTACTGTTGAATTTCGTTTTTTTTCTACTCACACTACCATTTATTTAGTGTACTTTAATAAGTGATAGCAAACTAAAAAATAATTTAAAGATTACATTATATATTTAATATAGCCATAACTTAAAATGAATAGATTTTCGCAAAGAGGTTGTTAAACTTCCTTTTAACTGAGAATTTATTATAACGTACATTTTAAACATATTACTTACTTCACACAAAAAGTGGTTCTTGTTTACACCATGTTACATAACATCTATCTAAGATTGCAGGCTAAATTCATTCGAATAAAGTCTAAATTGTCGAATAAAGTTCAAATCAAAACATGAGTTCGTAAGTATTAAATTCTAAAACGCAGTGAATCTTACTTAAAGCAATTAAATTAACTTCAGATTAAAAAAAGACTATTTACATTTATTATTTACAAAAGGTATATTAATTCTTACTCTCATTGAGAGTTCAATTTTTACCGAACGAGTCGGTTCCAAAAACATTCTAGTCTGAGAACAAAAATCGTCTGACAAAGTAAAACAAAAGGTTCGTTGCCAACAGCAACGAACAGTAACAAAAAATTGGTTTTCGAAACCAAGGAGGCATTCGCAACACACTGCCCTCGGCTGAACATTTAGTTCAGCATCTAAATTAAACACTTTAATAAATATAAGAATATACTTACATACTTTACATAAGTTTCGGATAACATTCGTAAATACAGGTACAAAGAAAGATAATAAGAAATCTTCTATATAAGAAAAGAAAAGAAAACATGTAAAATAAATGCAAATTAAACAATAATAAAGGTAAATTATATCAACAAAGAAATGTAAAAGTTTTAAAGTTTATAGAATCTATTAGTCATTCAAGTCCAATTCGAGATTATATAAAAGTTGCACAGGTCGTTTAAGATCGCCATTTGCAGTCTGTAAAACACATGATCTTATTTTCGAATCACGACCATATATAAGTTCTTTAACGCGTCCACATTTCCACAGGTGTTTCGGAAGTTTTTCATCATGAATTAAAACGATATCATTAACTTTGAACTGGGGTGTTGAGTTTACATTTTTAACTTGAAAAGCAGATCTAAGTTCTAATAGGTATTCGTTTCTCCACCTTTTCCAAAAATGGTCAGTAATTTGTTGCTTGTATTTATATTTTTTCGTCAACATAATCTTGTTTGAATTCTCTTGAGTACAGATCGGAAATCCATAAGAAGGTAAAGACATTAATCGTTTACCAACTAAAAAATGAGAGGGCGTCAAAGGTAATGGTTCAGCATGTTCTTCGTAGAGATAACTTAAAGGACGTGAATTGATCACAGCCTCTATTTCTGTAAGTACTGTTTCTAGTTCTTCATAACTTAGACAAGTTTTGCCCAAAACTTTTTTCAAAGGTGTTTTAATTGATCGAATCATTCTTTCCCAGAAACCGCCCCACCAGGAGGCTCTAGGAATAATAAACTTCCATCTTATCCGATTTCTTCTTAAATAATCAAAAACTTCTTGCTTAGAAATTCTATCCCAAGCATCTTTTAATACCAAATCAGCCTTAGAAAATTGTCTTAGCATTGTCGCTATACATTATTTTGCAAAAACCTCTTCTAGAAAAAAAATCTTCGTAGTGCTAAGATAAAGGTTTGAGTACTTAGATTGGTTACCAATTCTAAATGTACTGCTCTTATTACAGCACACGTAAATACAGCAATATAAGCCTTTTCAGATCCTTCAGAAGTTTTGTAATAAATCGGACCGGCAAAATCAACGCCAGAGGTCTCTAAAACAGGTGTTTCGATGATTCTGTCTCTCGGTAGGGGAGCTATTTCCAGCTTTCCAGGAGTAGCATTAAGTTTTTGGCATATCATGCATGACCTTATAACGGATTTCACAAATCTTCTTCCTTTCATTATAAAATATCTTTCACGAAGATGAGCTAAGGTGACAGCTACACCAAAATGATGTAATCTTTCATGAGCCTCTTTAATGAGCAATTTTACAAAATAAGATTTACTAGGAAGAATCCAAGGATGTTTTTCTTTCTCTGTAATTTCTGAAAACTGTAGTCTTCCGGATAAAACAAGTAAATTATTTTCATCTAATTGAGGATTAAGATTGTATAAAGAAGAATCTTTATTAAAGGATTTTTTTTGTTTAAGTGCTTCTATTTCAACTTTAAATGAAGTTTCCCGAGTTTGTTTTATCCAGTATTTTTCCGCTATTTCTATTTCTGAAGTAGTTAAAGGTCCTAAAATTTTAGGGTTTTCCGAATTGGCATTATGAATAAAACGCATTATCCACGCGGTAATGTTATACACGCGATTTAAACTACTATACTTAGCCCCATCAAATATGGGTTTAGGAGGAGCATTACACAATAAAGTTAGATTTGATTTTGCTTTCATTTCAATAACAGCTTCAGAATCAATTTTAAAAGATTTTTTCAAAGGCCACATATTTTCTGGAAGTGATAACCAAGTTGGGCCACACCACCATACATTATTATTCATTAACTTCGATAAGTTTTCTCTTCGCGTAAACAGATCGGCTGGGTTTTCTTTTCCAGGGCAATAATTCCAATCCTTTGGATCTGTCAATGACTGAATTTCTCTGACTCGATTAGCTATAAAGGGTTTCCAGTTTGTAGTAGAACCCTTTATCCAAAAGAAAGTTATTTCAGAGTCTGACCATAATTTTATAGTTAAATTCGGAATATGTAAAGCTTGTTTCATGTATTTCCACATTCTAGCAGCAACTACCGCACTGATCAATTCAAGTCGTGGAATGGTTAACCTCTTGAGGGGGGCTATTCTACATTTACTCCAAACAAAACTTGTATGGATTTCATCAGCTAAAGAAATGCAACGCATATAAGCAACTGCTCCGTATCCTTTAGGGCTAGCGTCACAAAAAATGTGTATTTGTGTTTTTTCAAAAATGTTCATACCACTAAGAAAATATTTTCGGGATATTTCAAATGTTCTTAAATGTAGAACTTGAGAACACTAAGTGTCCCACTCGATTTTCAAATCTTCGGGTAATTTACAATCCCACTCTAAACCCCTTTGCCACGTTTCTTGCAACAAGGCTTTTATACGTATCATAAATGGGTTCAAGAATCCGATTGGATCATAAATTTTCAATAACATTTTAAGCACTGTTCGCTTGGTGGGATTATCTTTATGACACTCTTCAAAAGGGTGCACATCTAACATCAAAACATCAGATTCAGTATTCCAAATTAGTCCCAGCACTTTTAAGATGCTGTTTGTGTTTTCCTCAATTTTGCCTATTTTATCAGTTTCCCACATTTTCCCAAGTTCAATAGAGTTAGTTTTGAACTTTCTCAAATTCATTCCTGCATCTTTAAGAATTTTAGAAGCTGTAACTGATAAATAATATGCTTCATTATCTAGATCTGATCCGGAAATTAAATCGTCAAAATATAGGGAATTGTCTAGCATATTTACAACACTTGGATGTTGATCGCGATATTTTTTAAGATGATGTTTAATCGTGGCAGCCAAAATAAATGGTGAGCATGAAACGTTAAATGGTACACGAGTAAATCTTAAAATTTTGAAAAAATTGTTAGGATCATTATTGAGCCAAAGAAATTTAAGGAAATCGCGGTCGTCTTCTGCTACAGAAATTTGGAGAAAAGCCTTTTCGATATCTGCACAAAATGCAGTATTAAATTTTCTGAAATTAAGAATAATTTCTAATAAATTTGGATTCAAATTAGGGCCACTGTACAGATAATCATTTAACGATTTGTTGTTTTCTTTTGAAGAAGCGTCGAATACTATTCTAACTTTAGTTGTGGATTTATCATTTCGCAAGACAGGGCGGTGTGGCATGAAATATCCGCTGTTTATAATTTTATTGGGGGATTCTTCTACTATGTTATTTAATTCCTGTTCAATTACAATTTCTTTATATTTCTGCAATAATTCTTTATTTTTGTGTAATTTTCTATTCAAGTTAAAAAATCTATGTCTAGCATTATTATAATTGCTACCCAAATCGCTTTTATCACCTTTCCATAATAATTTAGTTTCATAACGGTGCTCAAGGAAATGCAAATTGTCTTCAAATTTTTTAATTAATTCTTTATCTAACTCTGAAATGTTTTCTTCTGTATTAATTCCTAAAGCTTCTAATTCCCACAATGATTTTAAATCATTTTCAATAGGTTTCATAACCTGAGTCGATAAGACACCAGCTTGATTACTATCGCTATTTTTGTTTGAGTCAATTGTCCCACAAAGTGAATGACCAAATAAATTTTCACACACGAATAAGGATTTATTTATTGGATATATTCTATCGTTAATCTGATATATGTAATCTGCACCTAATAAAATTTCGACATTACGATTATCAAAATCTTCGCATCTGTCGAGACGAAATTTAGAAAGTTTTCTCTTTATATTGATTGGAAGGGGAGGAATTTGTATCAAAGAATTCGTGATAATTGGAGTGACTAAAGCTTCCACAACTATACTACGTTTTTTGTCTTTCAAGTGAGTTAGTTTTAACTGAACGACATCATAACATCGTTCTTCAGACTTTTTCGAACCAAAAGTATATACAGTTAAATTTTCATTTCTAATGATTTCAAGTTTTAGTTTAGAAACTAAATTTTCTGTAACGAAGGTACGATGACTAGCAGAGTCAAACAAACAAAGTGCGATTTCGGAATTTTCACCTGCTTCTACTTTTACATGAATAGTTTGTAATATAACTTCCTTATTTAGATTATTTAGATTACTATTACAGTGGGATACTGAGGATACAATGCTACTTTTCTGCTCTGATATTTCTGGTTTTTTATTTTGAGAATTGCAAAGTATTATATTATGAAATGTTTTGCCACAAATTTTACAATTTTCATTTAAAAACTTACAAAAGCTGGAAATGTGAAAATTTTTAAAGCACTTAAAACATCTTCCCTCCCTTTTCAACTTTTCTCGCATTTCTGGAACGGTCAGCGACTTACAATTTTCAGTACTATGATCACTTTTATTGCAAAAAATGCAGTTATTCTTAACATTTGTTGTTAATGCTGAGGTTGTTGGAACGCTTCTTTTATAAGTGTTAAAATTTTTCTTATTAGGCTCATATTTATTTTTATGAATTGTTTTTTCAAAACCATTCAATTGTATAGTGGCTTCACGAGATTCGATTTCTTCTTTTAAAAAATTTATTAATTCAGTTACATCCCAGTCGGTACATTTAGTGCGCTTTCTATTAAATTCCAGAGCAATATCAGATGGAATAATTTTAAGAATAATAGGACATAATAAATGTCCATATGAACCTGATGCTACACCTAACGAATTCAGATTTCTTATTTGAATTTCGCACTCGTCATATAGTTCTCTAAGAGCTTTAATATTACTTGAATTTCTCACAGGTTTTAAATTAAGTAATTTAGTCATGTGACTGTTAATTACAAGGTCGTTACGACCAAAACGATTTGTCAATATCTCTATAGCATGAACATAATTTTCTTCAGTCAGCGAAAATCCTGCAATAGAATTCGCAGCACTTCCGCCTAAAAGTGACTTTAAATAGGAAAATTTATCAATTGGAGTTAAATGCTCATTGTTATCAATTGAGTTCGAAAATTGACTCCAAAATTCAAGCCATAAAGATGGATCACCATAAAACTTAGATATGTTAAGTTTTGGTAGTTTAACTATATTTTGATTCAAAGTTTTTTGACTTTTTAGTAGAGAACTATTCTTACTACTACTATCACTTTCATTATCTGAAGCATCTTGCTTAGTTTCAGAAGTAACTGTATTATCATTTATAAATTTGGAAATTTTAAATTTCCATTCAATTATATTTTCATTATATGTTTCGGACTTTTCAATTTCCTTTTCAAATCCAGCGTCAGGAACCAATGGTTCTATCTCAGAATTTAACGATTTTAACGTTTTCAATTTATCATTTAACTGCTGCATTAAAATATTTAACTGCGTGTTCTTATTTTCAATTTCTAAAGTTTGTGTATCATCTAATAAATCTTTAACCTTATCAAATATAACTATTTGATATTTATAAAATATTTCGTAACTTGAGTACGAATAACTGCTCTTTTTTAATTTAGCAGTTCAAGATCCATTGTAAATTCAGTGTATTTTATTCAAATAATAAATAATTCTTTTCAAATAATTTATTTCAAATAATTAAATTTGAGGTACTTACCTCATTCTTTCGTTTTCAGATCATTCAGACATCAAGTGTTTCATCATATATCCTGTCGCGGACGCCAAAAATGTTACATAACATCTATCTAAGATTGCAGGTTAAATTCATTCGAATAAAGTCTAAATTGTCGAATAAAGTTCAAATCAAAACATGAGTTCGTAAGTATTAAATTCTAAAACGCAGTGAATCTTACTTAAAGCAATTAAATTAACTTCAGATTAAAAAAAGACTAATTACATTTATTATTTACAAAAGGTATATTAATTCTTACTCTCATTGAGAGTTCAATTTTTACCGAACGAGTCGGTTCAAAAAACATTCTAGTCTGAGAAGAAAAATCGTCTGACAAAGTAAAACAAAAGGTTCGTTGCCAACAGCAACGAACAGTAACAAAAAATTGGTTTTCGAAACAAAGGAGGCATTCGCAACACACCAGTCGATTGTTGTTGGTTTATTACCTCAATTTATTAGTGGTGTTTTCTTACTCTACTTTTGGTGGCAACTTAGTTGCCACCATTTTCGTGTAAAGTTACATGAATATTTTTTATAGTGTATGTGCTGCCACAATGATAGAAAACAATTACAAAAAAGAAAAGATAAAAGGAAATGAAAGAAATTAACATAATTAAAATACAATAAAATTTCTAAATAATAATCTCTAAATAAACAAGTAAATAACGTAAAAAATGTTTTTAAAAGAGGAAAAGGAAAAGGAAATAAAGGAAAATACAATCATTAAAATTAAAATAAAGACGTAAATCCAAAAATAAATAAATGAATAATCTGAATTTAATTTTTCAATTTATTTTATTTATGTTTATTACCTTTATTTCATTTTTTCTTTTCTTTTTAGTTATTTTTTCCTGTCACTGTGCAACATTTACCAATTTCGAATGTGTTTCTCTTTTGGGTTTACTTTTTCGCTAGTGCCACCTGTCGCTCGCCTTACAATTTCACCTTTTTATCTTTGCTGTTCATTTAAGATCCTGACTTCTTATGGATAGGTATTTAATTTAGTTGATGACCGAACTGATATTTCTCTGTTTGAAATGCGTTCTGTGTGTTGTACATTTTATGTTGATTTATACATAGCTTTGTTATTTAGTTATGCTTCTCTATGTGTAAAATCATTTCTTCATACATAAGTTGTGAAATATTAAAGATAGAAAACCACAGTTTTCGTAACAGTTCATGTGACTTTAAAAAAGTCATGAGGGAATCTGCAGCCCCCTGTTCCTTTTTTTCTTCTATGTTTCTATATGATCGTAAATATCATATTAACCATACTCCCACACATTTTTCATATATGAAAAGTGATGTAGATACAGATAAATCAATATGTGGGTCAAATAAAGAACATCTTTTTGTTTCTAGTCAGTTTAAAATGTAGATAAAGGCACTGCATCTATTTATTTAAAAGAGTTTGGAACTTCTGGGATTTAACCCAGAATAAATTTTCATTCTCGCGGAAAAATGTATAAAACAATTCTTATGCGACTTTAATAAGATTTTTTCTTTCTGGAATATCGAAAAGAAATAATATCTCTCCAGGCAGCAATTTCGATTTTACCCGTTACTTTTAATGACCGTAAACGTTTAATACAGAAAAATTAAACAACAAATTACGATAAAATATGAATTTAGTTGGAAAAGAAAATTTAATTTCGAAACAACAAAGGTATGGAAAGTCTTGATCGAGTCAATTTACGTAATGTATTCTACTACATAATAATGATGCAAAGAAATTCGTATATGGGTCATTCCACGTAAAATGCGCAAAAATTTAAAAAAAAGTCGTGGCCCCATGGTAACCGATTTTAAGAAAATTTAATACACAAGTTCAATTTATATTCAAATAGTGTTCTGCAAAATATCTTGGCAAAAAATGATTTATTTTAGTAATTTTGGACATTTAAAAAACTTATATCGAATTATATCTCTCTGAACACACTTCAGTTTGTGCTACTTAACCACTCCCAACTATTCAGATTTTGAACTGAAAATTTAAATTTAAATCTAAGCTTGCGAAACCATTTAATGAGATGCAATAAATAACGGCAAAAAACAGTTGTTTGTTACTGCAAAGTCTAAAGCGCCCTCTATCGACATTTTTCGAAATTTATCTTTATAATTTATTTTCAACACAATACTGACATAAAGAATAGTTTTAGTGAAAACCACAAACGAATCGACTATTTTTTCTGTTTTTTATAATAATTTGAATTTTTGGACCCTAATCTCTAATGGCGCCTATCTCCTTCGGAAGACGTTTGGTACCCTTAGTTTCCTACTTAATATTGTTTGTCTTGATGTGTACTATCAGCCTTTAAAGTTTGTACCATGAGTTTAGAAACATCCTGTATATAATATAACATATAATTTTGATTATCTGTTGAGTTGGGGATTAAAATGTAGTATACAAATATTTGATAGGAAAAATTTAATCGGTTGTTTCTGGAGTAAAATTTAGAAGTCAAAGTAAACTTTGAGCTCCACACACAGATTATTTTGTTTGCATGTAATAATTAAAAAAAAAGAATCAAAATTATAAAGCTTTCAAATTTTGTATCCTAATAATGCTAAAAAGGTCTATTTGCTTATGCAGATGCTAATGTTTATAATTCTGATAGCTAAAAATACATTTATAACAACGGAACATTTTCTCGAAACTAGAACGGTTAATGAAGAACGAGGACCATACAGTAATACAGCTACATTATAGTGTCAGATGTTCTTGGAATACTAAAGTATTGATGACAGCTGAACAGTTAAAATATTAATATATTGATGACAGCTAAAGAGTTAAAACATCAAATCATCAGACAAGGGCAAACCCAATATACATACATTGAGCTAACAAAAGAATACGAACGTAAATTATATCAACTATAAATACAAAATGCAAATGTGAATTTCATTCCGGATTGAACAACTTGAGTTCTGCAGAATGGATTTTCGCAGTATTTATTCTATTATTTAGATATTTTTTAAGGACGGTTTTAGCATATAAGATATTTTTCTATATGGCATAGCTAAAGAATAAAATTCATAGGTATATACCATTTGATTCAAAGAACCGATCATCAATGCGGGCGAAGTCTGTTAATTCTACATATTAAATATATATACATAAGTATATTTTAATACATTTTATAGACATATATCTATTCCATTTATTATATTCTATAGTGCATATACATGAGCATAATATATGTTAACGAGGGTTATAAAAAAACTAATTGTGAGAGGGAAAATTCCCGGGAAATTTTCGAACAAGCATCATATACGTTACAAGAACCAATGTAAATTGTTTAATAGGTTTTCAGAAGCATAAATTTTGTTTATCTCCTTTGACAAAAATGCCTGTAAGAGATAATCAGAAAATTCTGTCCTTCATCATTACAACCGGGATCACTTTTAAACTCTTGTAGTATTTGCTAGAAAAAGTTATATGATTTTCAATAATAAAAATATTACAGAGCATCAGAAACGATTACAGGTAAAAGCAAAATGTTGAAAAGTAGAAAATAAAATATCCTTATTTCTTAAATGCGCATTTTTTTTATTTTGTTTCAAGAAAGTTATATATGACTCCCATAAAGGTTTATTACACAGGTAAAGCAATGAAAAAATCAGAGATACACTTTTTGTATAATACATGCCACATTTTTCTTATTTTGCACATCTGAAATACAAGTAAAAACTATTGTCGTAACTAAAATATTGCAAATTAGTAAGTATTTTAATAAGTATAAATCACAATACTTTATTTTATATAATTATTTATTTTGTAAAATTTAACTCTTAACCTCTTCAGACCTAATGTATACAAATTTGCACCTACATTCTTTTCCTCATAAAAACTAAACTGTTCGAATTTTTTGCATTTTTACTTTACTTCTTTACAGCTGAATGATTTTTGCTTTAAAACAAAACCAATAAATGTTAGCACTGATGAATATTACCTCATAAAATAAATATTATTTTCATCCGAGTTTCAAAAATACTTTCAAGACATTGTGGCCAACAAAGTAAGAAATATTCAAGATTATTTAACTTAAATGCTTTACAATCAGAAATTTTGAGAATTTGCTGATCTTTTACTTGTTTAAAGACCTTAATTTCGTTTTTGCTTAAATTTATATTACTGATAGTTAAACTGATGTTTTAAGGGGATTAGTACTTTTATATCAATATTTGTAAACCTAAATTAACAGTCCTTTTAAGTACTGATTTTATAAAAGTGACTCTTTCTGTCCTCTATGGTGTCATTTCGATTATGCAAAAGCAATAAATATATATTTCTACAGTTATTTTATGCTCAGGTCTGAAGAGGTTAACACATTGATTCCTATGACAGAATACATCCTAGAAATTGCGTAATTCAGAGAATCTGACTTTACATCAGTAAGTTTCAACGGTTGATTTCGCTTTAGTTAATTACAGAATATCTGTCATGAAGTAAAGTAAATATTGCTATTTTAAGTTTCTGGTGTGAACTAGGAATATACAAATTAAAAAAGCTATTAAATTTGAAGCACCGTTGTATGGCTATTGAAAACATATTGCAAAGTTGCGCTCTCAAAAGCACTCGTATATCCAGTCTGGCTGTACCCTATTAAAAAATCTGTAAAGCTACTAAAAGTTTTCTCTGAAACTGTAATTCCAGGAACATTTTATGTAAAGGCAACAGAAAAAATCCATGTAACAGATGCAGATTTGTACTGAAAATTAAAAAAATCTGTAAGTTTACTGAGAATTTTTTAGGAAACTGGGATTCCAAGAATTTTTCATGTAACGGCAACCCAGGTTACAGATAAAATTTTGATAAGATAATTGTAATTTTGGACTCGTTTGTAAAGTTATAGATTTTTGAAGATTTACAAAAATTAGTTTTGTAGATTTACGTCTTTTCTTGTACAGTGTACAGATAGAATGTTAGTAAACATACAGATTTCGGTAACTTTAGATCTATACCGTTACAGATTTTTTCTCCAGTTCACACCATCTTTCTTTGCCATTTTTTTGGCACTAGTAATAAAAGAAAATAAAATTTGCCTGACTTAATTTGAGCATTTTTGAAACAGCGCACTTCAAGGAAACTTCTTTTTTAAAAAATGACGTCAACCGAATAAAATTTATGTAAAAGACGCCCGAGTTAAAGAACATTACTCGAGTTAAAAAAGGTTAAAAACTTTTTATTCTTATTTTTTTTTTTGTACTCTGTTGGTATACGCAGATGAATAATTTAGAATGGTTATATGTTCTGGTTATGTAATGGTTATCAAAGTTACAAACTTTGTTGATCAATGAAAAAATTGTTAATTTTTTCATTGATCATTAATGAAATGATATATATATATATATATATAACGATGCATTTTAAATTAAAATATAGATAGAAAAAGACTTTTTATGAAATCAAATAAACGCTTTATTCTACTGAGCAAGAAAAATATGCTTTGATATTATTGTTCAAACCGTCGATTTGAAACTAGAAATTATGTAAATGATTTTTATTGTAATAGTTATCTGTAACTTATATAACACTAACTCTATTTTAACACGAATATTTAAACAAATCAAACTGATTGGTTTGATTGTGTTAAAATATTAGTATATCTACGTACACATCGTTTATATGGCCTTCCTTTACCTGCGGCTTATTCTGTAGAGCTGTTTAAATGACAGGCCAAATGTTATAACCAATAAGATTATCTGAGTGAAAAGTGCTCACTAGTTGTCGGCCCATTTAGCTCAAACGGTAAAGGATTGGCCCTGTAAGCCTAGGATCTGGGTTCTTTCCCAGTCTGTCCATTTTTTCTCTTAGTTTGAAATATTCAATTCGTATGATAGCTTTACCAATCAGTTTGATTATGTTAAAATATTAGTTTTCCTTTAGTCTGCATTTTTTGCATCCCTTAATTGTGTAAATTGTTATACTGGTTCGGTTTCGTGATATTTCTTTCTTTTTTTTTTTACTGTATTTTTTGCTCATTAAATGTAACTCCGTTCGTTGAATGCAACGGTATAGTAAAGTTTTAGTGCAGATTTTTTTAAAACTTTGTGGTTTCAAAGTGGGTGAGTATTTTTTTCGAGAACAAATGATTTTGGTGAAGCTTATGCCACCGAAAACTGGATTTTCTATTCATTAGTATTTTTTACAGCTCGTAGCAAGAAAAGGGGAAAAGGAGATATTTTATGTTAAAATAAGTCCATTAAAAATATAGATATATATAACGTTTAAAAGTGCATGTTGGTAGTAACTGTAGAGAATCCAATATTCTTCCATAATATGGTGATCGAATTTGTTTGATTCTACTTGTAATGTTTGTAACCTAAGAAAAATATAAGTCCCTGGCGAGCACCAGCAGTCGTACAAGACGTAATACTTACTTTTTTTTAAAAATCAAACAGAATTTAAATATGTGATTAAAAAAATCAATAAATTGAATGCAAAATGCAGTTTGTTTATTAAAAAAAATAAGATTTTCGTAAAGTAGTAGAAAAAAGAAGTAGTTAACAATTTCAACATACGTGACTAGTAAATCATCGAAACAAATGAGATATTAAAGTTAACAATATATTATAGTATTCAAATTAACAATGTCTTCGTATATGACGCAACTCATATCAATGGCATATTTTACTTATAAAGCAGCGCGATTTATACATATAAGAATAGTTATTCAAATACGTAAAATGTATCGTGTTTATCACCCAAACATTTCTAAACATATCATCTGACATGTAAAATATCAACGGAAATACGCCTAAGAAAAGGAAAAAAATCAGTAACTTCATTGTATAAAACACATACTATTTAAAGGAAAATTTTTATGTTAATTACAAGATTCTTATGTAAATGAAAATACGATATTTAAGTATGTAACGGTTATTTAAAATTAATTTGAACGCAGCTGAATATACTGAGATAAATTTATTTTACTTGTCAGGGTTTTACATTCAATTAATATCACTTTCCTCCAATAGATTAAATTAGAATACATCGTGCCAAAGGCGCCTAAAGAGAATTTGTCAATTTGCATGTTCGTTAAATAGACCATTATTTAAACATTATAACTATGTAATAGAAGTTCGAATTCCTAGCACCAATAAGGATACGTAATTTACAAATTGATAAATGTGAAATGAACACTAATAATTTTAGAATTTATAAACTGCGCAGAAACATATTTGCAGCATGGTTGCACAACTGAGAAACATAAACGTAGATAAATTTTATTTCATTGTTTATGCTTAATGTATACTTGTTATATTGATGTATAGCTGATGTACATAATGATAAATAATGTTCAGTTTTCAAGTATAAGAGAGTGTGAAATTTTAAATTATCCAACTATACTTTCTATGAATGAAAAGGAACAATTATTAACATATATATATAAATAAAAATAAAACAGGGATTATAATTTTTTTTTTAATATGAAACTTTCTGTAAGTATAGAAGAGAAATGAAAAAAGGGAAATATTGTGTAAATATTCCTATTGTGGAAATAGAGATGTTATTGAAACTCAAGTAGAAGCATGTGATATGCATTGGTGGCTTATAAAAATATTGCGGTTGATTGTTGTTGTTATTCATCTGCGTTTGTATACTGTATATGAGTAAAAGAAAGCAACACAATTTTATCTGTTATTTAGTAGGAGAGGGAGATAAATTCTCAAAGTGCATCGGGTAACGAAAACAGTGAACGGAGAACATGCAATTTCATTGATTCGTGTGCAGGACAGACAACAGCATTTTCGATAGGGTTATCGGCTGAATTTTCGGTGAATAGCGTTCAAATATCCACCGTATAGCTAGGATCTTTCGACATATGATTTAGGTCCACTGAAAAAGACATTTCAGGTTCTCTGGATTTACTCGGACAACGAAGTCATGGACAAAGTTTGAAACTGGTTCAGATTTCGGTTAAGGGATTTTTATGAGTAAGGTGTTCACTGCTTAGTAAAGGATTTGGATAACTCTTTATATGTATTTGGGAGATTATGCTTAAAAGAAAATTTATCATTTCTTTTTCCTGTTTACTGTTGTGTTTCCATTTCATCCGTCATAATAAAAAAAAATTGCCACATTTCTTTTAAACAGATGTAGAACAAAAGCGATTGTAAAAGTCGTTTATATATTTTTTGTACGTACATAACTTTTAAATGGATTTTTATCTTTTAGAACTTTCCTTTGTTTTAAAATATAATAATATAAACGTTGAAAGCACTAATAATTTAAAATTTTAAGCATACCACTTTCGGTAGCATATAGCATAACATCCTGAGTGGAAATTTGTTCACATGTATGGGAAAGATGGTATTCAAGTTGTAAATTTATTGACCAATAAGAAGTTCCTATTAGAAATTTTTCTATAGTGAAATATTCCTATTGGTCAATAAAGCTATAACCTTTAACTTGAATCCCTATCTCTACTATGTATGTGGGCAAATTTCTGCCATACTTAGCACTGGAGACATTATGTTCTACAATACCGAAACCGCTATGCTTATTTAATATTATTGGTTCTTTAACGTTGATATTTTTACATTTTTTATTACATTACACAAAGTTCTGTCTTAATATTTAGTTCATTTGTTTGTTTAAATAACGTCGTTTTATCGGAGGTTTCTCTATGAATATTATCTTGATGAAAAAATTATATTTTGGTCTGAAAATATGGCATCTGGTGTGCAATGTAAAAGTTGGTGACGAACACCTTAAAATTAGTTTTTTTCCTCTCTAAAAAATTATCTGTTTATAATTATATTTAAAAGAATTATCATAAATAACATTACGCTTAAATATCAGCAATGTTATTAAATATGCTGACATTATAAATAGAGAAAGTATGGAATCTCAAAACTATTGAATATATAATATAAAAGTATACATAGTCTTTAAGAAAATTGCACCTAAATAAAAGGACTATTATAGCTATAAATTACAGCAGAAGTTCTTTTTTTGATAAGGTATCCTGGGATAATAGAGCCAGGATAGATAATAACGCATTTGCTAATATTACACGTTGCAATTATGATGGAATCCGAGAAATGACACTTACGGTATCTGCGCAAAAGACCATTGAGCCATATAATTTACAAACAATCACTAAAAGTTAATTTGTTCCATTTGTAGATCTTATCGCTGGAAAAAGCTCATAATAGTGAACGCCCGACCTAAAATTTGTGATCGGAAGACTATATCTTTAATAGGAAATATTTTGTTTATTATATAAATTTGTAGTGTCATTTCATGTATTTTCCAAAAATTTTGGAAGATTTTGGATGTATTCGCGAGGTAGTTTGTAGTTTAAAATATACTGCACAATAAGTATGGGTTATGAGACACCCACAGGCGTTATTACTACGGTTAATTATTTTTTGTGCTAAAATTACATCTGAAGAAAATTAATTTTTCATTTTATGCACGAGATAGCATTATTGCTATTGTCTTAAATCAAAAAGGAAAAGAGAAATTTGTATGTCCTAAGTGCTACTAATTTTTAATGTTTCATAAATTATACGAACAAAGGACCATATAAAAATGTAAAAAGGTACAGCATTTTGAAAATTAATAAAATAATATTTCACAATCACAGCTAGATGACTTTTGATAGCAGATTTAGAATTTTACTATTTTATTGTCAGGTAATAAAGAAAATGTCCTTAAATAAAAATTATATTATCCAAGGACCGTATTAAAAATTAAAAAAAAAACTGCAGCTTAAAAAAAAATTATGACACACATGTTTCATCACTACAATCTTGGTTTCTACCTTATCTTAAACACTGCCCATCTTTACAGTGCTAACGTGAAACAAAATTCTACTTACAAATTTTACCAAATTATTCAAACATATGTTAGCCGATGCTACGATCCATTTATAAAGAAGTTATGTATTGGTGTTAGTTCTAAACTAATTAGTTGTAAACTAGAATTCCATATATTTTATGGGGATAATTTATTATTCACTTTAATTCATTTTTAATCCATCTTTAACTAAATTAGTATACGTTGATAGTGCCTAAGGAATTACATTAAGAAAAATTAACAATTAAATATTTTAAATAAACTTTAACTTTTATATTAGTTTCATAAATGATATATTTCACAGGATTGAAACATTTTTCATACAAATACCAGCTTTATCAGTAATCGGTATTATTTTATTATTATTATTATTATATTATTATTTTTTAAGTTTGTGAAAACTTTTATAACGTGAAAGCTTTGAAGTATGCTTATCCTTCAGCCAATATCTCTAGTTTAGGTATATATTTTAGCCATATTTCAAAATAAAAATTCTTTCACGAAATGGTAAACTACGCGGAAGATCACTGCTAATATCTTATACTAATATAAAGGGAATTTCTACTTCAATATCGAGGCAATAATATTCCCTTTCAAACCTCCACTTTCATTTTTAAATTTAAAAGATGAATTTTTAATACTCACTAAATTCTGCTATCCGGAAATAATCAACAAGCGAAGAATTTCGAAAAGTTTATGGTGAAATGTTGAAGTGGTAGTTTCTTAAAATTTATGGTTTCAAATATATTCACCTATTGCCAAAAATGAAACAAATTCTGCTATTTTGGAAAAGAGGACAATGAAAAATATTTTAGGAATTTAAAGCGCATTAATTTTTTAAGAAACAGAAAAGCTCTGATTACATAATCTTTTTTTTAATAATTGCAAGAAAGTTTTTACATAAAAAATATTTTCTATTTAATTATTGGTAAACTGAATTAAAGTAATATAAAAATATTTTCCACGTGTTTCAGAATTTTGATAAAAAAAGGATAAATAAGAATAATGCAGACCCTCATAAAACAGGCCTTTCAGTAAAAACAAATTGATATTCGCGATTTAACCGTAACGCTACTTAAGAGTCATAATAGACAATCGCGCACATCAATTAAAAATATATTTCGACCCTAAGTTCAACAATTCTTTACATTTAAAATTTGAAGCTAGACACATTTGCCTCTTGCCGCAATTGGAAATCTTCAATGTATTAGGAAATGAAACCGCAGATATGTTATCACAATACCGGAGCAAAAGAAAACGCTATATAACGGCACTAAAATTGCCTCTAATAGAATTAGTATGCAATAGGACATTTATTTACATGGTTAGACAAGCAGTTAAATGTTATAAATTATTTTCATCAAGTTATTTTCGTCAATTATTTTTATCAAGTTATAAATTATTTTACATAAATTAAACTGCTTGATTATGGAATCATAGTAATTGAAAATATCCAAACTAAGTAAAAATAGCCAAGCCAGCAATATAACCAATATTCTTTCGCGTACAGTGCAAACACTCTGCTAAATAAACTACCTGAGCGCAGCTAACAAAGACAGAAAGCATTTTGACAATGTGTGCAGTTAATTAATGATTTCCATTTTAAACCTCATTTCAAATATTTCTGAAATTCTACATTTATAAAAAAAGAGAACTCATTTATGTAATACATGTACAACTTAATGTAGGATAGGTGGGACAAAGTCATGTACTGATCCAAAAACTTACACCGGCTGATTCAATATGATCACAAGCTTTTTTTTTCAATGTTAACCCATTAGTGCCTAGCGTCCCTTTTTAGGGACGATTATAAAAAAGGCAATAAAGCACTTTTCACACCAGGAAATAGAAAGAAAAATAAGAGCTATTTTTCGCGAGACAAATTTCTCAATAAATTTATATAAAAGTTATCCATCTTTAAAAAGTGGTGGGAAACCCAAAATTTAATTTTTAATGAAGAAAATAATGTGGGCATTAATGGGTTAAAACGTAGCTAACAGTTAGGCTTTAACCCCTTGCGGCGCGGTGGTTTCATAGCTTTACCACTTAATTTTAATTTCCAAACGCCACATTGGCACCGAAATTTTGTTTAAAAAAATACGGTATATTGAATGCGGGAAATCTAGAGTTTTCTTATTTACAAATAAAGTTGTTTTCAAATTCCGGTATCAGTCATTAATTTCAACACTTTAGCAATGAATTTGCCCTGCGCCTCAAAGGGTTAAACGCCTCAATTGTGTTTTGATAATATGCGACGAAACTTTCATTTATTGCAGACAATATGCAGCAAGTTTCAATTTTTCATTTTCGAAAAAATATTTTAATATGCGATTCGTGTGAAATGATAATACTGCTATGTCTACAAGTCCAAAAATTCAGAGAAAAATAGAAATTCTTTAGCTTATAAATGTCATGTAGTTTACCTAATTTGCATTGCTGTAAACTTTCATTTTGCCGGTTAAACAAAACGGTGCATCATTGCTTCACTGCGGGTTTTTACTACAAGCAGTGTGACAAAGATACCCAAAGCAATGTTTTTTAAAAATGACATTTTTTTTGCTAAATTTTATTTCTAAAAAGCTAGGATAATAGTGATACTGAATGAGGTTCTAATGTAACATTTTATTAAACCGTCAAACAATTTAGATCAAATATTATTAAAAATCAAAATTTATGGAAAGTGTGTGTCTTTATTTCCTCCTACCACATACCACACGCACTTACATTACAGAATAACATGTTGTATATATGTGTATGCTTATATGTTACATATGACATACTTAATCAACCTTATTTAATACAATGATTATAATAACACAATTTCTGGAACATAATCAATGTGATGATCATGAATGTGAAGCATTGTTATCTCAGACGCTTATATACTATCTTGTTCATACATAATTCAATAACAATGAATTTCATCTCTTAATCGAGATAATACAATGTACACTAGTTTGTCAATAGTACATTATGATACTAGTGTCATTTCATGAATGTAATCTAAGAGGTGTCCAAGCATTCTGTACTTATAACGACAAATAGTTCGCTTTAATTATTCCTTAATATTATAGGTCTGTTTTTTTATATAATTTAATTTTTTTATTGCACAGTCGTGGAAAAAAAGTAATTACCCTCTACTGACTTCTCAATAATTTATTGTAGAAGGAAGTTATTGGTACCGAACGATTGGAAATGATGTCTACTTTTAAATGATTTATATAAAATTTGCTTAGCTACATATTAAAATGAACACAAATTCATTTTTTGTCAATGGCAATACCCAATTTAAACAAGATTTTCAAATCTTTGGTTCAAACGCAAACGCCATATTTCAAGACATTTGAATGATAAGTTTTTGAATTATAAACAATCAAATTTTAGTGCTTTTAATGTCAAATAACATTTCCATATTTTTATTAATATCTTCTGAAATGGACTAATATTTTTTATGTAGCAATAATTCTAAAATATCCAAACATAAATACGTTGATTTTCCAATTTTTATAATGTTATGATATGAATTATGAATTATGAAATTAATATTAGAAACATTTTTGCAACTTACAATTTTTTGATGCATTTAGATTTATTAAATCCTGCTTTATAGAAATCTAAAATTTTAGGAATTTTTTTTTCCGATAATTGAAAAGGGAAGAGTTACTTTATGTTGTCACAATTGGGTATTACAAATGAAAAAAAAAAGTTAAGTTTCGTTTTAATATGTAGATGGTGCCCTAAGACAATTTTATATACATCATTTAACATAAGACTTAATTTCCAATCGTACTAAGTTTCGTCTAAGATAATTTGCTAAGGAGTCAGTAGGGGGTGAATACTTTTTTAACACTACTGTACATCAATGCCTTTACAGATGAATCTTCTTATTCAAAAGCATGTGTAACATATTTGCATAAAAGTATGTATGTTTAACATACATATATAGATGCATGTTTGAAACGTGCTTGGATACATATATGGGTGAAACATACTTCCATACATACATTTATCTAACATGTGAATATGTTATAGCATGGGTAAAGACGATGAAACTTCATGCTCGAAAAATAAAGAAAGATTAACTATTTCTGTCATTCTGTGAATATAACCGTTTCATTCTATGGCTTTTTAATTAGTCTTTTATAAAATATCTCATTTTATCTAATATATTCTGATCAAAATTTTAATATGATTTTTTTTAATTTGTTAGAAACATAGTTAGTCACTTTAAAATATGTTTTAAAATCCATTCAAAATTAAAAATAAACAAAAGGAACCTTATCGTTTTTGGTTGAAATAAGAAGTTGAGCAGTAAAGTTAAAAAAATACATTAAAAACAGGGAAGTGCATACAGTTTTAATCGATGACAAAAAGTTTGAACTTGAAACAAATGAACATATTTAAGATGTTCTTTAATGAAAATTCTGTTTTTTTCATTTAGTTATGTTCGATTTTTAAAAAAATATTTCCTATAAATGACGAAAAAAATCATAATTCTATTATAGTTTTTAAAATTTGTTTGAAATAATTGAAGTGAAATTTTAAATACATTGCCAAGAGCTCGACCACGTATTAATCAATAGAATTGATTTGATTAGGAAAGTAAGAGGAGTGATATTTTATTATTCTTTAATATCGATTTGTATTGATTTAAATTTTAATCTTCTGTTTCCTATTTCTAGCTAGGATGTAATATATCTTGCATAATGAAAAAGGATAAATAGTATTTAATTTACTCTGCTTTTATAATACTCGCGAAAAACTCTGTTAAATTGCTCTTTAGGTTTTGCAGTTTTTTTTCGTAAAGTGTAAGTTCCTGAAATATCATTTTATACTGCGTCAAACGTAAAAACATAAATGAAAACATGGTTTCTTTACAGCACTTAATTATCTGCCGAACATTTATACTAAAAATTTATGGAATATGTACAAGATAATTTAAAAATACTGAACAACTTTTAAGTCGATCGTGGATTTCCATTCATAATTTTAACGAGATTCCATTAAAAATTTTAAAACACTTATCTTTCTTCGTATGAAATTGAACGACAGCAGAAGTTCAACATCCAAAACATATTGAGCCAGACGCATCATATTTTTAAATGTAGTAGATAAATAATGCAGTGTCACTGACTGAATTATTTTAGATTTTAGCAATTTTCATGATGTCATTAAATTTAGAGAGCGATAAGGAAGTCTTAAAATAGCAAATAAAGCCTTTGTGCACAAATGTTTAAAGATAAAAAACCAACGAATATAAATGCACAAATAAAGTATGAGAAGGTAGCAAATAGCTATTTCGAATCTACTAACGAGATTCTTCATCAGTGCAAAACTCAGCGAGCTAAAAGTAGCAAAACTTAGCAAAGAGACAGAGAGACGCAGGCTTATATACCCGCTATGGGAACAATCCCGCCTAAAGAAAAGCAACCAATGGGAAGAAAGCAGCCAAAACCAACTGAGAGGACAAGTAGCGACATCTATCGGAGAACAAGCAAAACAAAAACTAAAAAGCGAGTGAAAAAAAAGTATTAAATTAAAGATTTCCAAATACTTGGAAAATAAGGAGTACTAGATAAGTCATTGACTAAGGAGTGAGAATTTTTTATGATGTGGTAAGCTTCCCAAAAATCAAGATCAAGAATAGAAGGACATTTATGGATGATGGTGGCTGAAGAAAAGTTAAACTTATGTTGAGAAGACCAACAATGTTGAGCAATAGAGGAACGTTTAAGCTCCTGATTTTTGACATACCTTTTATGTTCCATTAAACGAAATCTGAGAGCACGTTTAGTCTGACCAATATAAGAAAGACCACATTGCCAAGAAATTTGGTAAATACCCCAGTTATCTAAGTGATCAATGGGGTGCTTAAGATTTGAAAATCGATTTTATTAACAGGAGAAAAAATAACATTGAAATCGAACCTTTTTAAAATTTTAGCAACTTGCTGACTGATTTTGGGGGAAAAAGGCAAAACAACCAAAGCTTTGGAGTTCGAATTAAAGTTCTTACTTTCAGATTGTGTGGATTTTGTCAATTTTCTATGAATAGAGTCTATAATATTAGGAGAATAACCACGATCAACAGCAATAGCTTTTAGGTAATTAAGTTCATCACTGAGTAACTGAGGAGTTGAACAAATATTGGAAGCCCGGAAAACAAAAGTTTTAAAAGCCGCAACTTCCTGGTTAGGAGGATGAGAAGAATATCTGTGAGGTGGAAGACTGACCGCAAACGGTTTGCGAAAGACAGTAGTCTGAAAATTATCTTCATTGCGAATAACAAGAACATCCAGAAAAGGAAGGCAATTGTCCGATTTAGTTTCAAAAGTAAATTGAATGCAAGAATCAATAGAATTCATGACAGAGAGAATATGATTTATATCAGAATTCACTTCAACTAAAGCATAGATATCATCTACATAACGAACATAGAACGGAAATTTTAAGACTTCAAATAATTTTATTTCAAAGTAGTGCATGTACAAATCGCATAATGTCGGACTAAGAGGATTACCCATAGCCAAACCGTCAATCATACGAAAGAAATTCCCGTTAAAAACAAAAGTATTTTGAGATAAGCAAGCACGAGTTAGATGAATAAGCTCCTTGATTTCGAAAAAGGAAAAATGAAATTCACAGAGCCTTTTCTTGAGGCAATCTAAAGCACCTTCGACAGGAACATTGGTAAATAATGATTTAACATCAAAAGAAACCATCATGTGGCCTTGTGGCTTAAAACTGTGAAGTTTCTTAGTAAATTCAAAAGAATTTTTAACAGTGAAAGAATTACTGCTTCAGAGAGGAGAAAATATGGAAACAAGATATTTGACAAGTTTATAAGAAGCTGTACCGATACTGGAAACAATGGGTCTAAAAGGAATGTCAGGTTTATGGACCTTAGGTAAAGCATAAAACCTAGCACAATGAGCAATTGAAGGAATAAGAGACCTCTTTAATTTAGCAGGAATAATGTGCGAAGACTTAATGGCAGATTTGATCGTAGCAATTTCATTAGAGGAAGGGTCTTTGTGGATATCCCCATAGGGACCATCATTAATTAACTTATGGGATTTTTCTAAATATGAAGACATGTCAAGAACGACAATCTGACCACCTTTGTCAGCCTTAGTTATGATTAAATTCGGATCAGAAGACAAACTTTTTAGACAATGTTTAACTGAACTATTAAGATTTGGCTTATAAACATTCGAATTGAAATCAACAGTATTGGCAATGAGATGCCTAATAGACTCTTTTTGAGAAGGAGAAATAACGCTATGCTTAAAGGCTCATTCAATAAGAGCAATTAGACGGGGTAACGAAGGAGGGGCAGAAACAGAGAAATTGTTGTTTAATTTTAAAACATTTAGCTGATTATTACTTAAAGCGACACTAGAAAGATTGAGAACAGCATTTTTGTTAACAGTAGGTAAATTTATAGAATTGTTGGAGAAAGAATTATTACAAAGCGTATTAAATTTCCTTTTTAGAACTGCACAATGAATCAAAGAAGCTTTGAGGACTCTATTCCATGAAATTCTGTCTATAGAATCAAAATCAGAAAAAGAATTACCAAGAGAGATATGTAAGTGATATAACTCGCGCTCTATATGAGCAATTTTCTGGCGAGTCTCTTGAATCAAAGCCCTTAAAAGAGCTAATTTACATCGAAACAAGACCTTATCTATCCTACTTGAATTAAATAAATTACAACGTATTGAAATAAATCTAGGAATCACTTTTTTGCGTCTGCAGTCACGTAGAAAATGTAAGTGCTCCAAAATCCTATACTTTTTCAGCCGTAAATTACAAAATCTATTGATTTGTGACATAGTAAAGAGAAGTAAAATAAAAACAGCAATAGTGGAATCAAGGCCCGTTGCCGCCAAATACATTAAAATAGCAAATAAAGCCTTTGTGCACAAAGGCTTTGTGCTTTGTGCTTTATGTTTTTTTTTGTTTTGCTTGTTCTCCGATAGATGTCGCTACTTGTCCTCTCAGTTGGTTTTGTCTGCTTTCTTCTCATTCGTTGCTTTTCTTTAGGCGGGATTGTTCCCATAGCGGGTATATAAGCCTGCGTCTCTCTGTCTCTTTGCTCAGTTTTGCTACTTTTAGCTCGCTGAGTTTTGCACTGATGAAGAATCTCGTTAGTAGATTCGAAATAGCTATTTGCCACCTTCTCATACTTTATTTGTGCATTTATATTCGTTGGTTTTTTATCTTTAAAGATAAGGAAGTCTGTTATAAATAGCATTACAGTGCCTTCATCACTTTCAATTTCTGAATTGAAATCCATGTTTGGCTTACAGAAACATATAATGTACTTTTGATTTAATAATTGGATACATATGCTGATTTTTAAATAAGAATTGTTTCTTGTAATTTCCCTATCACAGTTTGTCTTACCCGTTTGTATTACTTTGTATAAAAACAAAATCACATATTTTTTTCTTCAACAAAATAATGCGAAGCAAAAAATTCTTTGTAAATTTAGTAACAGGATTCTGAAATGTAGGCTGCACTACATAAAGTTACTCATGTGTAATAATGCTTTTATTTTACTACGTTGAAATAAAAATGCAATTCTTTCTTTTTCCCATAATCCATTCTCAGTTGCGGTAATTTCCTCTTTCATATTACGATAATCCCATATGTGATGCAGGATGATGATATGAGCAATTCTGTCCTTTTGGTGCAGAAAAACGGAAGATATTACACGTAATCGGATTATTTTCCTATTATGGATAAAGCAAATATTTATGTGCTTACGAATAATTTTCAGCGATGCAATAAACTAAATCTATCTCACTTAGTCTTGAACATATGTATTTTGTAATTAAATTAAAAATGGAAATAAATTTGATGATTATAAGCTTTAATTCTAATAGCATAAAGTGTCCTTTTCAAGACTGCGTCAATCATTTAGAGTGATAATCCTCTGTCGGTGATCCAAGAACTATATCCTTAACAATGCATAATCAAAAAGCTTGATATAATATTTGCACGAGAAATAACCTGCAAGGGAACAACGAATATCTGTGCGCCAAATGATATTCTCATTATGCGTTTAAGCTTAAAATAGCCTTAAAAAATTAAAACACGTAAAAAGTGACAGTGAACTCGAAATTAAAAAAAATGTTTCTTATGTTGTGGCAATCCTGTACAGTAGGCAGAAACTTAGAATTAAAACCAATCTGGATATTTTTGCAATCATGGAAGAGTAGAATAGTCAAGAGCGTACTTTTCTCATAAAACGTTTTATAAAAACCATGAATTTTGTTTCCTTCCCTATTACACTGCACAATAATATGCATGCACGGTTAATATAATAATAATACACCCAGGAACATTGAAAATAACGACTCAAGAAGAAAGCATCGGATTGAAATGAAATTTAATACACATTATGATACAGATGAGAGATTCACTTGATCTGAAAATAAAGACAATTAAACGAATACAGGGTGTTGAATGACACAAATGCAGGGCAATTTCAATAGCGCGTTGGTCCACCTCCAGCTGCAATAGATGCCGCCATACGGTCCGGCATAAAGTTGATTAGACACCTGATATTGTCCTGAGGCAGATGGGTCCACAAATCTTGCACAACCAACTCCAAATCATGCACTGAATGAAACGATGGCATCTGACGTTTTAGCTGATCCCACACATGCTCTCTATAGGGGACAAGTCGGGGAAGCAGGCCGGCCATAGAAGAGTCGGAAATTGACGTAGGAAGTCTTGAGCAACTCTTGCTGTATGCGGACGAACATTATCTAGCTGGAAAATCGCCCCTGGGAGACCATTTAGGAAATATCCCACATGGGATCGAAGAACATCATCAACATAACGTTGGCCCGTTAAGTTTCCATGCATCACAATTAGAGTGGACCGGCTATCATAGGATATGGCTCCCCCAGACTATTACACCAGCTGTGCGGACAGTGTGACGACAGTGTGGACAGTGTGGGAGGAATTGTACCGCTCACCAGGGCGTCTCCGCACCCGTACACGGTTGTCATCTGTCCCCAAAACAAACCGGGTTTCATCCCTAAACACAACGTTTTGCCAATCTGTGACATTCCATATTGATCTGGCTTGGCACCACTGTAGACGCAGTTGCCGATGTTCCGGTGTTAAAGGGAATGCACGAAAAGGACGCATGGATTTTAGACCTGCTTCTGCAAGGTGTCTGGAAATTGTTTGTGGAACAATTGCTACGCCTACGTCTGCTCGAATCGTTGAACGAGTCACTGTGGGGTCCACGAGTGCTTGCCGCACGATCCTTCGATCCTCTCTCCTCATGATCTTTCTGGTCGCTCCCGACCCGGTTCTCCACACGTGAATACCTTCTCGTGTCCACTGTTCCCAACTCCGAATGATCCACATCGCGTCGACTAACCTGCAGTTTTCATCCCGATGCTCAGGCCTCTCTCAAACTCGCTTAATTGCGAGAAATGTCTTCTAGCACGTTTACCTGGCATGTTTCGCTTACCAAAGTCTTCCTTCAGTCGTCAGGTAATCGTCGGGTTTATGAATCTTCGATTTTGTGCTGGCTTATATAGCACCCTCTTCCTGATTGTATTGCCATCTCGGCAAGTATGAGCATGCGTATTGGCACAAAATTTGGATCATTTGAATGTCACATTACGCTGTACTTATTTGTAAAGTTTCGCGATTGTACATATCTTTTTTGTTGGGTCGCTATTTTCAATGTTCTTGAGTGTATATTAATCTAACAGAATGTTATGAAATAGACATATGATTATAGAACTGAAAGTACCATGAATGCGAGTAATTAATTTCTAATTGCAATATTTGAGATTTTGCTCATTTAGTAGAAAAAGTGAAACTATTGTGCTCGTGTAAGGATTAATGGATTTTAAAACTACTGAACAGTTTATTATGACTTATTTTATTCTTATCTTTACTGAGCAACTGTTTTTATGTAGGTTAATTTTGAATGCGAGATATGACATCACTTTCGTTGTTTACATACATATATTGGACAAAGTTTCAATTTGTTATTAATTTATTTTTCGCATCAGCCTTATTTATATTCTCATTTTTTTTATTTTTATGATATGTTTTCTCGCGTCATCTCCAAATGTAAATATATATATATATATGTGTATAAACTGAGAGGAGAGAGGCATTTGCTAATTGCAATACCTTTTATGCTGGATAAATACATATGTATGAATAATTGTATAGTTATATTAATTAAATCTATTAATACAATTTGATAATTAATGTTAAAGATTAATTTGAATCTAACTTTTAACAATTTGGACAATACCTGAAATATTATTTATAAGTGTATGAAATGCATTAATTATCTGTTTTATTCCTTCTTTTATCTTATATTAAGATATTGAGTTTAGTTTAGCATTGTCAAATTAAATGATTTTTTGCTACATCATATTAAGGGTAACTATAGTGTCTGATATGATCTTTTCTTTTTTATCCGTTTTTATAATGTTATGATTTATTTTTATGATTTTATCCATTTTATTTGGTTTTTATGTGAGTTGGTAGTCCAAATTCGTATTACTTTGCTTTTTCAAAGCTGATACAAAGATTAAACCACACACTCTATTTATAGTTCCAAAGTATTTGTGAGCCTGACGATTCTGCTTTGGTTTTACAAATGCCGATTATATTCATTTTATTTTCCTCCATGTTTGTATGTGATAATTTTATATTGAATTCAATGATTTATATATTGTTTTACAATTAATGGTTTCATATATATGTATATATGTTATAATATTCGCTATTATATCCTAATATTCGCAAGCGTAGAAATTGTGTTTGACTGACCATGCATTTTCATCTAAGAAACTTTGATCCGTTTTACGATCCGTAGTTAGGATAGAAAGATAATATATTTAATTTCAATCTTTTATCGCCATTTTAAAATGATAAAATAATTTAAACAAACAGACATCATATCGTCATTTTGAAATGATAAAATGATTATTATTCGTCATCTGTATAAACACTGAAAAATATAATGTTAATATTATTTCTGCTTACAAGAACAACACCTACTTTGTGGATAATCGTTTTCGAGATTATAATGTTTCTTCATGTGGAATTTCAATACTTTCTGATATTGAATGAAATGTCAAAAAATTCGGTCCTATATCAGTCGTTTTTATAAGATTAAATTATTGAAATTATTGTGCCTTTTTAGACGGAAAGAAACATTACTAATAATTCATGTAGAAATAATACTATTAATCTTTCATTTAAAATATCACTAATTGTAAGACGATGATGTTGTATTACTACATCGTTCATCGACGCATTTTAAAGACGCGTTAAACATTTTAGCATTGTCTCAACATACTATCTGTAATGTGATGCTTATCATAATTTTTGTTTACCATTCAACCTTTAGCTATTTATTTTGTTTCTGATATCTTTCCCCAGTTTTTGAAATACACCTGTAAATTATTTTACTTTTATTATACAATAAAGCTAACTAATAAAAGTTTTTAATAATATATTTGTAAAAATATTATGCACTCTGCATAATATTTCGCATGTCTCGAAAAAGCAGTAAAATATTCGAATCAAGTATGATAAAAACCAACATTATTTCTTCTGGAAACATTTTTTTTCTGATTTGCTGTTTTTTGCAATAAATTATATTTTATTTTATTTTACGCTAAAATCTTTTGTATCCTCATCCAGAATTTCTTTCAGTTAATATTTTATTACCTAAACACATTGTTGTATTTCAAGAATAATTTAAATTAGTTTTTGCACATAGTAAATTTTGCTAGACCATTTCTGAATTTTTTTGTCTTGACCTTTTAAAATATTAATTTGAAAAATCTTTTAAATAAATCTTCGAAGCTTAAAAATAAAAAGTTAATTCATTATCCAGAATGCAGTCTGTGGTTTCCTTCAAATTAAACAAATGTGAAAAAAAAAAAAAAAACTACTAAATCTGTTCGAGCGAATTAAACTTAATAGTTGTAGAAAATGTCACAAAAAAAGTCTTGCGTAACAAACTGTTGATACGCAAAAGAAAAATCCAGTAAAAGGGATTTAAAAGCATTTTATTCTCTGTTCCTGTTGAGAATTTTTAACGAAGCAAAAGTGCTTTAAAATTAATCAAGAGGAATGAATTTTTTTGATGCAAAAATATTAAATTTATTCTTCGCATAAGTAATAACGTGAGGTTCATTGTGTAAATTATTCTATATTTATTTTAGTTTATTGATGATTTTCAAAAGTTGTTTATTATCCATTAAACATTTGATTCGACAATAAAAATGTCTAACGTATCATTTTAAGGTATCTACGCCAGAGCCAGTATATAAATTTTCAGAAAACTGCTTTCAAAAAACATTGATTTATAAAGAAAATGTTTCAACATTCTTTTCCTTTAACATTAATACAGATTTAATTCTAACAAATCCATTTTAAAAACAGGTATGCCTTTCGGCCAATCACAGAAACAGTTGATTTATAGTATTCAACCGCTTTTATGGGTGGCCAGGCGTTTTACTTTTAATGAATTGAAAAACGAATCATTGTGTGCTAAATTAAACATATAAGAACAATGATTTTTTTTTTATCAATTTTTGTTCTTGCTTCAAATATTTGCTAAGTTGGTAGGCAGCGTAATAGCTTCAGCTGTCGGACTAATAATGAAGCAAGTTTTGTTTTAAGATTTGAATAATTATTTGGGGCATACAAAGTACCGTATCCTAATAAATATTTATTGCTTTACTAGCAATTGCAACTGTATTTCCAACATAGTCTTGTTTAGCAAAAAATGAACTCATCACTTTGTTTCTGATTCATGCACGAACAATTTTGTCAAATTTTCTTCATAAACATAAAAATAGAAGATTGCTGTTTTATTTGGATTAATTGGAATTACAGTTCACCTGTTTAATATAGTATGATATATATGTTACAATGCATTGTAGTTGCACTTTTTGAGATTTTGATCGAACCACCTAAGATAAATATATTTTTTTAGCTCGATTGAAATTATGTGGAATCCAGACAATTTTCTTAATTCCAAATGATTTAGTAAAATTGAATGCATTTGACTTCTTGAGATTTTCAACTATGCGTCATTATCATCATATATCTCATCGTGATCTGAATAAGTTATTTTTTTAATAGCAGTTATGTTTCTTGCAATTATAGCACATATCGGTCAAACTTTATGAATTTCATCAATGAAGTTTTTATCCACAACCCAAAAATATTTAAAACAATTTTAAATGCCGTATTAAGGTATAACTTTATCAAAGTCAATTTTTTATTTAAACTGAATTCATTCTATAGACATATTATTGCGTGAAATTTAGCTGAATGTCATATGAAGCCAAAGTTCGGTAATCTCTTTCACTGAAATGTAAAATTTTCAGTATCTTATTAATTTTCAAAGGATGTGATATCGTAACGTAAATTTTGTTGAATACTTCACTCTTGAACAATCACTGTTCATCAGAAAATTCAAGTTTAAAATAAAATTTAACGCTGAAAGTTTTTTGATTGGTATTGTCGGATTCTAAAAATGTAATTAAATACTGGTCTACGGAAAAACCTATTGTATACCTTAGTTATTGACAAAAACCTCGAAATACTGTTATTTAGGGGGAACTGGGGCACAATGATACAGTTTTTTTCTAAGAATTTTTTTGGTGTGAAGAAAGTAGAAAATTCAAGTTTTTTTTTCCATGTGATGACAACAAAACTTGTGTAGTATGTTATAAAAATGTACTATCATTGTTTTATACAGGGTGTTTCGCTACCAGACCGACAAACTTTGAGGGGTGATAGTAGACATGAAGACAAACATTAATAAACAGGAAACCATAGGGCACAAACGTCTTCCGTAGGAGATAGGGGCCATTAAAGTTTAAGGTCCAAAACTTCAAACGATTATAAAAAACGGGAAAAAGGGTGGATTCGTTTGCAGTTTTCACTAAAATCATTTTTTATATCACGTTTTGTTTGTAAAAAAAAAAAAAAAAAAAAAAAAAAAAAAAAAAAAATTAAAGGTTACGTTCAAAAATTGTCGATAGAGGGTGCTTTAGACTTTAGAGTAACAAACAACTACTTTTTACCCTTATTTTGTGCACGGGGTTGAAATTATTCTAAAGTTTGGACTTTAACTTAAATTTTAAGCTAAAAATCGGAAACATTGTTATCGGATAAGTAGCGAAAATTGAACTGTGAACAGAGGGGATTTTGAACGCTCATAAACGTTTGACAAACTACTCGATTTTATTGCGGTTTGCGTGTAGGTAATTAACATGGTAATTATTTTATTCAAAATGACATACAGCATTGGTGTCCCCATTTTTTGTTGAAGGGCGCTTCCGACACATCTCCGAAATTTCAATGGCATTACTCCTGGGTGTTTTACTATCAGACCAACATACTTCCAGGAAGTGTTAGGGATGCAAAGACAACTCGGAATTATAATATAATGTAATGTCAAAATATTTTTTTTACGAGTTAGGGTTAAAAGAAGCAGAGAAAAAAGCCACTTGATATTTCTATACCACGTTCTGTCGGAACTTCTGGTAAAAGCACACGTTCCTCTTTCGTTGCGCTACTCTATAGCACGATGGGGCTCCTCCACATTTTACCAATGATGTTCATAAACACCTCAACGTAACATGTGGACAGCTGTGGATAGGTAGTGGTAGCCCGGTTCGTTGGCCTGCCAGATTGTCGCACCTACTTCATTATATCAATTACTTTTTGTTACCTACCTTTATTTTATTACTGTATAATTGTTCTGTATTTTTTTAAATAAACATTGCTGGGTGGGGCTAGTTGAGCTCAAACTAATTAGTAGCTTCCCCCCACCACCACCACCACCTGGCTCAATCTGAATCTGAATCTGAATCTGTATGGTCTTCTTCTACTGGGATCAAATGAAATGTTGAATGTATTAGATTCCTGTACTGTCAGTGGAAGACCTGTCTACTCGAATTTCTGTAGCTGCCAGAAAGCTATCCGAGATGCCAGGAATCTTTCAAAGAGTAAGGAATTGCATGCGACGCTGTTGTCAAGCCTGCTCGACTACTTGTGGTCGTAATTTCGGATAGCTTTTGTAGTAAAACCTTTAACTAAATTTTTTTCTGACACATTAACGTGTTGCTGTTTCACTACCTGTTTCTGTTGCTTTTTTCTCTGCTTCTTTTAACCACAGTTCGCTAAAAAGGCATTTTCAATGTTAGATTCCTATGTAATTCCGAGTCGCTTTGCATTCCTAACACTTCCTGGAAATATGTTGGTCTGGTAGTAAAACACACAGGAGTAATGCCATTGAAATGTCGGAGATGTGTCGGAAGCACCCTTTATCAAAAATGGATACACAAGAGCTGTAAGTCATTTGGAATAAAATAATTACCAAGGGAATGAACAACACACAAACCGCAACAAAATCACTCAGTTTGTATAATGTTTATGAATGTTTGAAATCCGCCCCTCTGTTCACTGTTAAATTTTCGCCTGTTACCCGATCCCAATCTTTCCGATTTTGGGATTAAAATTTAAGTTAAAGTTTAAACTTTAAAATAATTTCAATCCCATGCACAAAATAATGATAAAAAGTTGTTGTTCGTTACTCTAAAGTCTAAAGTGCCCTCTGTCGACAATTTTTGAATGTAACATTTATAATTTGTTTGTTTTAAATTGTGTTATAAAGAATGATTTTAGTGAAAATCGCAAACGAATCGACCCTTTTTCCCGTTTTTTATCATCGTTTGAATTTTTGAACCTTTAACTTTAATGGTCCTTAGCTCCTATAGAAGAAGTTTGCGCTCCATGGTTTCCTATTTAATAAAATTTGTCTTGATGTGTACTATCATCCTTCAAAGTTTGTCGGTCTGGTACCGAAACACCCTGTATAGTATTTTTGCATGTAATTAAAAAAAAATTAAAAAAAAGTCATTTGTATCAATGTGCCCCATCCCCGGGGCAGAATGATACACCTCATGGGACACTTTGATACATCTGAGAAAATGGAGGCAAAATAAAACCAATGCATATTTTACATGGAAAAATAGTTAGCACACCATTTGATATTTATTTATAGAAATTCAAAATGCCCACAATTTTTTTGTAAGCAATATTAAAACAATCAAAATGAAATGTATAATGACCTGATGTTCTGGCTGTTCTTGTCTGATTATTGGCTGTGGTAACTTTGTCATATCTAGCATTTCAACCCCGGTATTATCTTCTTTCTTAGGAAAGATGAAAAAATTACAGGGTTTTTTGTTTATAAATTGGTTTATAAACAGAAAATAAAGGAAAACTTTATTAAAAATTATATTTCTAATATAATTATCTTGTTCTGTTCTGCAGCTTGTTTCTCTTACTTAACATTTCTCATGTCGAAAATCCTTTTTTTTCTCTAGGGAATCTATATAAATTTGAGATTTTCCAGTCTGCCGTCCTTTTCTTTTGTTAGTTCTACAAGTACTAGATGTTGGGTAAGTTCGTACGTCTTCTGTTTGCAAAAATACTATAAAATTTTCTAATATAAAAAATTAGAGCTATTTCTCTTCAATAAAAATTAATATTAGAAATTTTTGGTGAAAAATGGTTCGATTAAAGAGTGTATGATAAACAAATAATAAAAGGTAATAAAAAAATGAACTGAAAAAGGTTTTAGGTTGTATCAATGTGCCCCATACAGGCATTTTAAATGAAATGAGTCTCAGATCCAACTCTACATAATTTTCCTAACAATAAAGAATGAGGAATTGATAAAGAGTAGTTTTACTTGCCAGGGATATTATTTTCAGTTGAAAATACTGGAACAGTTGTATAATACCATTGCAATTGTACAGCTCAAATTTACTTTTGACCTACAAAAACAATAAATCGCTTGTCCCATTTCATCAAACTACTGAATCATGCCAAGGCGTTCTGTATGTAATTGTCTACACTCGTATTACCTTTTGGAGCTGTTTGGAGACTTCCTGTAACGACCCTGTGAGCTGTAGAGGGGGTGTATCAATGTGCTCCAGTTCCCCCTATATTATATTAAAATCAATAGTTGGAATAACAATATTTTCATTTAATACAATCGAGTAACCATTTTTCAACTGTCTGTGGAAAATATTTTTATAATGAACGGATAATGAATAATTCATGAAAGTAAAATGAGACATTTTATTTATGAATCAATTGTAAATTTATTCCTTAAATCCTAAATTAGATTTATGAATGATTTTCTATATCAGCGACTCCGAAAGTATGGAATTATGCTTTGTATTTTTATTAGATTTATAGCTTTCCAATATTTTTATAGGTTTCAACATCTTTTAACGGAAACACACAATCACACACTCAACTACGTATTATACTTACAATAAATAGACTTCTGACAATTTCTTTACAACGGGATGAAAGATTCTGTAAAAATCTTTAAAAGAATGAAATCATGAAAAAATAGTTACAACATTAAGCAGACGGCTATTTGAGGCTTCTTTAATCTCACAAGTTTTAAAATAAAATGTGAAGACAGTTAAGCGAAAGAAACTTAATACTAGTACAAAATGTATAGTAAAAGCCGTCACGTAATAAAAGCTACTGAAAAGTAGTAAAAAAGAAAAAAAGAGTCGAAAGGATTTATTAGAGCAATTTATTTTTTTACAAAAAGTTTTCTGAAAAGTTTTTTTTTATAAAATTAAAGTATAAAGACATTTATTTAAAGTAGTTCTTCAATGCAATTAAATCGATCTTTGAATAAAAATTTGTCTTAAAAAAGTAATGTAATTTTTTTAACTAGACGTTACGCAAAACATTTTAAATTTTATGTACATTAAATTATGATTTTGAATGGATAATATAGTATTAGAAAGATTAATTATAAAATTTGTTATAATTTAAAATAAAAAAAATCTGTTTATTTCTTATTGCCATTCATTAATGAGTATTTAGGTTTTTATTGTATTACTAATAAAAGAATTCTTGTCACTTAATCAACATTTATGTAAGTAATTACAGTAAATCATATTGATTGTTCATTGCTCATAATTTTATGATCATAATGTATACCATATGCACAGATATCTTTAAAACTAGTAAATCTGCAAATCAGGTACCTCAAATTCAGCTCTGCAAATCACTGCCTTTTACTATACATTGCGTAATATTTAACTTCATATAAACAGTAATTTGAAAGTTTTCAAATGACTTAAGAGACTATAAGAATATAAAATGCGTAGAATGTTTCAAAAATTAGATGCATTAAATTGATCACGTATGGGATATAGATCCTAAGAGAAAGGTACCCTCCATGGGGGTCATTTTAAGGGAACCTAACCCGTATTTAAGCAAGAAAATCCAAGATTAGAATAAAACCACGAAAAACTCCAAACGATTTGGCCGACGGCCGCGACAGATTCAACGATATTTTTAAATTTTGATTAACTGAATATTATGATAAATATTTAGGTTTAAAAAATACATTTCTTCAGTGGGGTTCTGCCGCCCTAACCTTCATGTGGTCTGATTAAAGTTACATTCGAAATTTCCTATTAATTCTGCGAATGGTTACATTAAATCTTAGATTTCATTTTACACTAATATTTATAAGGGTAAGCAATAGTTTGGACATGCCTTTTATATTATTGTAATGTCAAATAGCAGTATTGAGAATAGCAGATATTTATTTACCTGCCATCCACAAGGTTTTTTGGTAGGTTGTGTTTATGACGGCCAATATTCAACACCTGGGATATAGGCCTTAAGAAGGAGGATGTCCTCCATGGGGTCTTTCTAAAGGAACCTAATCCACATTTAGGCAAGAAAATCCAAGATTCGAAGAAAACCACGGAAAACTGCGAACGATTATGTCGACGGACGCGATTGGGTTCAAACCCAGTAACTGCTGTCTTCTAGTTACGAGGCTAGAGCCTCTCAGCCACTGGTGGAACCCTGCCATCCACAAGCATTTGTATTTGATGTATAAGTAACTTATAGGAATGTAAACGATATATCTAATTCAGAAATCTAATGTTTTTATAATTTTTAGTTCTCCAAAATATCTTTTATTGGCATTCTACATTTTTAGGCCTTATATCTTATCTAAATATAAATCTTAATCTATTTGATGGCACTACTTTACTAAAGTCATCCAGAAATAAGCATGTTTGGAGTTTTTTTAAAGCTAATGGATAATCATTAACTGGAAGACATTTGAGTGTGTTGGGGAGGATATTTCTTAGTGCTTTATGTGATTGATATTAAAATTGAATATATAACTTGAGAAAATTCAAAAAGTAGTACTGAAAGATGACTGATCGCCTAGAAAGCGATTTAAGATAGTAATATTAAGCGAACGGTTACAACTATGGAAATATTTGAGGACAAATTGATGGAAATGTAAACAAAAGTGGCGTTTCTAAATTTTTTAAATCGAATAAAAGGAATATGTCACTGAAAAAACTAATAACGGCAGCAAAAGTTGTGCAATGACAAGTGACGACAAAATAATTAAAAACTGTTCATTGGAAACAGAAAAAATAACATCAGGATGTACACAAGGAGAAATTTGTGCAAGCCAGTGTGATGATGAATGGAAGAACAATACGAATTTGCAAAATAATAAAGTGGGCTGAAAACCATGTTAACTGGACAGAGAAAAATTGGACAAAGCCAAAATCTTCTTGTTTTGAAATAATGACATAAAAGACGTAACAGGATGAATCTAAGACTTTTTCACACTAATTGCATTACGCACACCACAATTCACTCAGGCAATATTATTATATGGTGTTGTATGGCATCAAAAGTTGTGGGCAGAACTTGCATATTAATGGCAATATGAATGTTAAAAAATGCATAAATAAAGTACATCAGACTAAAAAAAAAAAAAAACTTCCCGCACGTTATATTTTTCAAGATAATGAAACTTTTATATTTCCACGTGATTTCTCGATGTCATGTAGCTAAATTCTGCAAAAAGTTGTTTGAAGATATTCATGTTCCAGTATTGGAATGTCCCGGCAGTAACCAAAACCTTCGCATAATTGAAAGTCAGTGGAGCCGACTAAAGAAACTTGTTGCATAAAATTAACGCATCAATAAAATCCAAAGAGACCTTCATGACAGAAAAACTTGGTTCACTCCACGGGAATGGGATGTACAGTCAAATGAGTGTAAAGATTACCTAGCTGCATATAAATTGACATTAACATAATTTTGTAAATTAGTTTATTTTTGTATGTTAAAATTTTCTTTTTTATAACTGCTGTTCTAATGAACATTTTTTAATGAAGTTTATTCCATTACATTCTTGACTTCATCTTTACGTTGGAATATAATTTTATGATATTATTTAAAGGGAAAGTGTTATTATGACTAATTAAAACTTAAAAAATACACTTTTAATTTTTTCCCCATAAGTTTGGTCGTTACTATAATTATTAATTTTTAGTTTACATATTTAGGGAATTATTGTCACGAAACTGCCAGTTGCATCTTTAAAAATATCATTTGACAAATTTTGATGCAGCTTTCACTTTATTTGTGGATTTATATAATTACACGATAAATTATAATTAACAATGTCGTGAAGTTCATTATTAAAAAAAATTAGAGGAATTGAAGAAAGAAAAATATCAGGGAAATTTTGTGTCGTTATTCGTCTACCTAAATAAAATCTCTAAATCTTTAAAAAGCGTGGTTTTTTAATACTACATCAGTTATTCTTTTACTTAACATAAAAGCGTTTAAGCGGATTACTTAAAAAGAATTTAAAGGACATTAGGGTCTATTGTGGAAAGTCGAAGTCGACATTTTTGTGTTTTTAGGGTTGAAAATTCAAAATGATCTTCTCGAAAATCTATGTTTTTAAATCTTCCTTAAAGGAAGATTTTGGCTACAACAAACGCGGAACTTGCTCAAATCAATGAATAATTTTTCTTGGAATAAGTGACTGCAAGCGTATTTACATAAAAAATGTTAAATCTACTTAGTAAATAACCTAGATAAGATTATTTTATATATTTATTATAAAATATAAAAAGAAAAAGCGTCCATTTTTATCGTTTAGACATTAAAGTCCGGCGCCTAATGCGAACCAGTGTGTAGCACGTTATTAATATTTGAAGCTGTGTTTTTCTATTTTTAGGTGTACTCGCCGTATATAGTACAACCTTTTCTTCACAAAGACACCTGAAATATAAGTATATGTTGGGATGTTGTTTCCTTTAGAAATCATTCATTCCAAGTCTTTTCATAGGCTTTCGAACAATGGTAAACTGAAGAGACATGCGATTGTTAGAAAGTGATAGATCATCAGATTTTAAAATTATATTATGACTATGGAACTTATTTGACGGTTCCGAAACATGTCAATGTATTTTATTTTTACTATAACACTTTTCTTAAGAAAAATTAAAATTGTTATTAAAGTGATAGATCATTTACAAAAGAGGTCAATTGCATCATGCCAGTCTAGAATTAATGTAAGTGGTGAAAAAAAAAATCTTAGAATGAAATTAAGCTTGTCGAAATTCAAAAGTTATTTAAAATATTTAGCTTATCCAACAATCTAGATAGATGAAAGATAATAATTTATTTATGGATCAGAATGACAGTAAGGTGAAGATGATACAGAATTCGATACATGCCTGAAGGGTATAACAGAAGACTAATATGAGGGAAAACATACACGTTAAAACAATTGTAATCCAGTAATTCATTTCAATATACACTATATGACGAATGATGACCAGTTAATTGTGATTTTAGACATTTTGTTAAATATCTAGAAAAATGCACAAGGAATTATCCTGAAACTTCAGGTCTGCAAATAGAATAGTACAGGTCATATATTTCTGTGAAGATATTTATCCGAAATTCCACAGGAAACCGTCAACAAATTAAAAAAAATCTTTTGGAGAACCTCGTAAAAATTAATGTAGCAAAATCAATAAAACTATAGAATATGATTAAGTCACGTATTGAATTAAATTGTGTTAATTTTTATAACGATAGAATGTACACTCGTACAGAAATTAATCTATAAAGACAGTCCCATATCTTTCTTAAAAGTATGCGCTAAATTTTTTAAGTCCTTTCTTGCATTTTTATAAAAAAGCTTGTAATGCTAATTTTTATAAAAATATTAATTAAAATTTATTAATTAAAAATTTCTTTTACCATTTCTTCCTAAAATACCCGCATTTTTCTGTATGTTACAAATGCCTTAAAATACAATTTTGTGGAAAATATTTTTGTGTACGACTGATTCAAGTTGGAGACAGAGAAAAGTATGGTAAAACTATTTAAAAACATACTGTAAATTAAGTTTGCTTAAAACGTATCAGTTGATTTGTTAAATACCGGAGAGAGAATATCCGAGTTACATTTATGCAATGAAATAGAATTAAGTAAGATATACTTGGATGAAATCAGAAGGGATTGCAAAAGTTAGATAAGTTTACCTCTCAACAGATACATTGTCTCTTATAATTATAATTTATTTTTTCCATTATAAAAAATCGCTTTAGAGAAGTTTCGTTATCACAGGTTTTAATGCATTTAATTGTTAAATAGTAAAAAAATAAAAAATAGATTTTTTGAGTGAAAACTTATAAGTAGAGTTAGAATAATCGCTTGCAGAATTTAAAATGAATATAAAAGATTCGTATCAGAAATATGTCAAACTCTTTGTTAATTATGTCAATTGAGAAATTATTTAATAGAAACTCCAGAACTAGACTGCCAAATCTCAAACACATTTTGTCCCCAAATTCACAATACATTAATTTATTGTGAAACGTGTTTTGTATAGAGAATGTTTTCGAAATATTTTTTAAAGTGTTGTTCTCTAGTAATTTATCCTTAATACATTGCAAAAGTATTGCTATATAGAAATGTGTTCTAAAAATAGTCTTGTGAATAGTGTTGATGAAAATAGTTCTTAAAATAGTGTTGTTGCTGAACAACACTTTGTTCACCAAATCAACAATATATTATAAATATATTAATAATTATACAAATTTAGAACTTTATAAAACAACGCATGTAAAACATTTTCAAAATATATTTTACAAGTCTTTAAAAAACACAAATTTAAAAATGACTGTTTTGAAATATACAGGGTTATTACAAATGAATCATCGGGTTTTAATACGTTACTGCGTGCAAGCTAGGAAACGTATATGTTTCTATGACAACTCAAACGAGAGAGCGTAAATTACAATTTTGGGCTGCGTATGTGTCATGTTTGTCTCGCTGCCATGGTTGTTGTGCGAACGTCAAATTCAAAATGGTGACTGCAGAGCAGAAAGCGTTTTGTGTACTAGTATTCTCAAAGTGTGAATCACTTATAACCGTTCTGTAAGCATTCCCAAAGGCATAACAATGCAGTCCAACAAAGCATTCTACGCTGGTATCGACAGTTCAAATAAAACGGCTGTTTATGTAAAGGCAAAAGTTCCGGCAGACCAAGCGTTACTGAATAAACAGTGAACCGAGTTAAAGAGAGTTTCATCCGTAATCCCAAAAAATTAAACTGACGACGAATTGAAATTGAAAGACTGCAATCGCGACTATGGACGTCAAACTTGTATACTTCTGCTTTATTTTCATATAGTATAACTCATTGTTGTAACCCAATTATGTTCCAAAATAAACGCTTCGGAAACCCGATGATTATTTTGTAATAACCCTGTATTTTGAAAACACATTTTCTCATATTGAATTTTTAACAACACATTTTGCACAATGTCTTTATATCATAAAACATACTCACAACACAATCGAAAATTATTTTAGTTAGAAGTGTTTATTTTTATGTTTAGCTAGTGTTGCAAAAGTATTCCACGCATTTTCAAGGTAATAACTTGACGTTCAATTCTCTTTTGGCTTAGTATACTCAAATAAGTCTGTTTACCACGAGTAGATTATATAAGCAAATATTTTACATTATTAAAATGAAATAATGGAATTATGTAGTTATTAAAACATACTTACACAATTTAACTTGCCATATTTAACAGTTTAATTACTTCATCAAGTTATCAGATTATCTAAACCTTATCACTATTAGAACATGCTATAGTCATCATGCTAATTGAATTTGTTTCAGGATAATTTACATGCGGTAAATGACTAGATACAAAGAAAAAAACTAATGTGTTAGCAGTTTGCTTAATTAAAAATCTATTTCTAAAATATTTAATTACGTTTCAGTGAAATACTCCAGATTTCTTTGTGTGAATTCATACATATGTGCATTAATTCTGTCAGAAAAACGAAGAAAAATGACTATGATCTAAACCATTCTCTAGAATATATAATGTGAAAAATTAGTTTTACCGTAACAATGTGACAGAATTTTTAAAAAGATGAATTAATTTTGATTTTAGAATATTAATTCTCAAAGAAATAAAGATTAGCAAACAGTTGTTCTATTCTCATGTTGTTAAAATTTAATGATATACAAATCTCTTAAATGTTTTTAGAAAAGTACTCAGCCTAATATGAGAAAAAATAATATAAATTTATATTTTGACATTAAAAACTATCGTAACAATTGAATATTTAATTTGTTATTTTGTAAATGGCAAGCAACTCTCATACATTAGCTAAATTGAAGGCTATGTAACTAAACTCTTTAAAAACTAAAAAAAATTTTTTCGAATGATAAGGAGTAATTGTTTATTGAAATAAACTCACAAAAAATAAAAGAACGAAAAAGCTCATATTCCTGATATAAGTTGCAAAAACAATCGCTCCAGGTTATTCTCTGAAGATAGTTTTAACAAATTAAGTGACTATTAAATGGAACAATAAAAGAAACGGATGAAAATAAAAATCATAAAACAGTTTAAATCAATAGTTTTTTTTAAATAAATATCTTTTAGATGCTTGTTAAGCATCATTATTTAAATTACAGTTGTTAATAAAAAGATAGGATGTAAACATAAATATTTGTGTTGATTAACGGAAAAAAAAACACTTCCGAGAAAACGAAAGGTTTCTTATTGAATAAATCTATTTCTTTTTTGCTATCACAAATGCATTGCAAAAATATAGAGTAATCAATAAATCGAAAAAATTGGAAGCATAACAAAATACTGCATTTCAAAAATTCATAAATAATCATATTAAAAAACCCCTAGAGACTTGGATTACATGTCTAGGTAGATTTCAAAATTAAACTTACATTTCCGACTCATTTCACCGACAAAATTTAATCCCCGTTCAAAAATTTTATCTGGTCGCTTTTGATAAATATTTAATTTTGTTTTTCTCTAAGAGCTGGTTTATCAGAATTATGTTGTAATTCTGATATTTTTTTTAATAAGATCGTTTTACTAATAAGATAATTTTTTATTCGACCACTATTTTTGTATAATTTGTTTTTCTGTATGATTTGGTCCTATCAAAAACTTGTCAATATAAATTTTGCAGATACTATTCAGAAGATTTACAATAAATCTAAGTGGATTTAATATATTGTGAATTAACAAAGTTATGAAAGTTTTTATTTTTCACCCCTTAGTTTTAACACCATTTTTGCGGTAACATTTTATTCTAGCAAAAACTTGTCAGTTTTAAATATGCACATATTATTAAGAAGATACATAATAAGTTTAAGTAAGAATTAATGAAGTGATGAATTCCCCGCCTCCTAAAACCCATTAATTTTTTTCAGTATGAACCGATTTTTAATTTTATCAAAAATCTGTGATATATAAATATTTTACACTTTTACTAGAAGTTGTATTAACTTTAAATTGATTATGTATGTGTTATGAATCAAAAGTTACGAGTTTTTATCGGTTATCAAAAATCTCCTTCCTATGTATACCTCCTAGGAACGATTTTGCCCATTAACGAACTTGATCAATATTTTATGAACCTAGATTTTTATGAAAGTTATCGTGTCCATAAAAAACTCTCTCTATGTCTTTTTCTTTACCTCTCAGTGTGTGTATGTGAATGTACATATATTTTAATATATATATATGTTACAGGCCTAACCCGATTTTAGGCCGAACTAGAATGGCCTAGGCCAAACCGGTCTATCCTAACGCCCATCGGATAAACTAGTTTTTCCTAGGCCAAACCGGTCTATCCTAACGCCCATCGGATAAACTAGTTTTTCCTAGGCCAAACCGGTTTATCCTAACGCCCATCAGACAAACTAGTTTTTCCTAGGCCAAACCAGTCTATCCTCAGGCCCATAGGACAAACTAGTTTTTCCTAGGCCAAACTAGTTTGGCCTAACTCTTATAGGATAATCTAGTTTAGCCTACTGTTTATTGGTCTGAACTAGTTTATCCTAGGCCGATCTAGATTATCCTAGGCCAATTCAATTTGGCGTGATTTTATTGAATTCAATGACCGCCTCAGCGCCAACTTTCTAGTTTGTCCTAAACTGATCTAGTTTATCCTAGGCCAATGTATTTTACGTGCTTTTAGCTCACAGGCGTCAGCCTGAGAAATAATAGGCTCGCAAGTTCTGTATGTATGCATGTATGTACACATGTATGTACGTACGTATATACGTAACACGATAACTCTTGATAGAAATAATGTAATTTGACGTGTTATTATCTCATCAGACTACCAAAGCCTGAGAAATAATGTGCCCGTGGATTCTGTATCTATGTATGTACGTATGTAACGCATAAATTCTTGATAGAAATACCCGGTTTGCATCAAACTTTAAATATAGGTTTATTCTTATGAGGAGTTTTTCTGTTTAATTTTGGAAGGTCATTGGAGAATAATAAGGGGGAGGAAGATCGAGAGGCTGATTCGCCCCTTCCCTAAATCAAATAAATGGGTTTCCATGCATTATTAGCATATTTTATAATAAAAAAATTAGATATAGAAGCATTCTGATGAGGCGCCTCCATTATTAGTTGTGGATGTTCATTGTTTAAGTATAAAGAGAGGGAGAAATATAGGTAACGCCAGATAATTTATGTAAATGCTTTTTTCAAGCAGAATTTGCTGATTTGCTTAAATTTTTGAAATAGATTCGTTCTGGTAAGGTGCTTCCGTAATTAGTTTCGGAAGTTAATTGGTTAAGAACAAATGGAAGAAAGGGGGACTCCCGCCTAATTTTGCCAAATGGGTTTTTCATGCAGAATTAACCGATTTGCTGCAAATCTTTGATTTGTTCATTCTGATGAAGCGCTTCATTGATTAATTCTTGTGGTTCTTTGTTTAAGTATAAAGGGGAAGCGTACAATTTATTTCCTTAAATTATATAAATTATATAAATTAGTTATAATACAAAATTATCCAATTTGCTTAAAATTTTGGACATGAATTCATTTTGATCAGACGGTTCTTTAATTAATTTTTCTTTTGTTTAAGTATAATGGGGTAGTGGATGATTTATTGCCTTCCTTAAATTAATTAAATGGGTTTTTAAGCAGATTTATCTGATTTGCCGATTAAATTTTGAACATAATTTTTTTCATAAGACGAATCCCTGAATAATTTTGTTTAATGATTAAGTATAAAAGGAAGAATGTAGGATTACCCTCCTTAAATCAGATGAATGGTTTTTAGCAGAATTATCTGATTTGCTTCAAATTTTGGATAATTGTTCAATTTTATAAAGCGTATCTGTGATTAGTTTTGGGGTTCAATGGTTAAGTATAATTAGGGGAAATGGGAAAATGTAATCTCCTTTACTCGTTTTTTCGAAGGTGATATTTAAAAAAAATGTCTGTAATACACAATTAGTGAAAACAGCCTATGAATGCAAAGCCATTACTTTAACAGGGCAATATTTTTTTTAATATTAATCCTGACTACTGCTCTCTAATCTTGTGCAAAGTGGTTTTGCTATCACCCCTGTATAATGTATTTTATTTGAAGGGTAGTAGAATACTGTTAGAGGTTTGCACGGGCCGGAATTTCGAAGCCCGGTATAAAAATTAAAAGTTCCGCCCGAGCCCTGCCTGTAAAAAAATCAGTGAAAAGGGACTCAGTGTGCCTCGACCTGGCCTTACTCAATTTCTGCAAAAAATTCAGATTTTAATTCACATACATTTAAGATTCCTTTAAAGAATACTGCATACATATTTATGGATAAATTTACAATGTATTTTTAAATTACGATGTGTTCGCTAAATGGAAAATACACAATGTATTATTGATTATTTAGATTCTTAGTCCTTCAATATTCAAAAAGGAATTCATTAAATAGTTAGAACAAAAGAAAAAAAGGAGTGTTATAACCATCATAACTTTTGAATATGTTTAGTAAAAAGTAGATTTGTAAATATAATTTTCTATCATTCCTTAAGGGTTTTCTCAAATCCAAAAGAGCTACATTCTAACACATTTATTAATTAATTCTTTTTCAGAAATGCATAAGATTAACAGGCATTCTCACTCAGAAAATATGTAATCGAATGGCGTTAACCATTTTTTCATAAAACCGGTGTATCTTTGAGAAAATACTATTAAAGCTACGTTTTGAATCGAATTTCCAGTTGCGACTTTACGGAAAAGAAAAACTTGACGCTGTGACAAAAATAGCGATAAGTCGACTGGTAATTAATTTCTCAAAAATTGAAAATGCTGTTCGATTCCAAATTATGTTCAGCTGCGATCTCGCTCGAATAATAGTAATAATAAAAGCAATCTTATCACAGCATGGCCTGAGTCTGCAGAAAGAAAAATAAAAATAAGCAAACACTGTGTCCAATGTATCATGTCTCGACGGTGGACATGTTAAATTTCTGTATTGACGTTACAAGCAATGACTCTTGACACACATTTATGCTTATTCTAGTGAAAGATATGTTTTTACCGGCCAAACCCAATTTTGAGCCAAATTATATTAGCCTAGACCAAACTATTTTATCCTAACGCAAATTGGATAAACTAGTTTTCCAATGCCAAACTTTTTTCTCTAAATGTCCATAGGATAAACTAGTTTTTCCTATGGAAGTTGGTAATCCTTCACTTTTTCTTTCATACTTAACCGTTAAACTCCCCAAAACTATTCAGGGAATCGCTTATCAGAATGAACATACATCCAAATTTGACGCAAATCCGTAAATTCTGCATCAAAACCATTTATCTAAATTATTGGGGAGGTTACCTACATTGCCCTTTGTTTTTCACTTAAACGATAAACATCCACAACTAATCACGGAGGCATCTTGTCAGAATGATTCTATACCTAAAATTTTAAATGAAAACTGATAATTCTGCATGAAAAATCCATTTCTCTGAATTAACAATGGGGTATTAGCCTCCCGTTCACCCCCTCTTAATCTTATCCAATGAATTCCCAAAACTAATCAGAAAAGTACCTTATCAAAATGAAACTACATCCAAAATTTTAAGCAAATCGAATATTTCTACTAAGAGTTATCGCATTACGTACATATGTACGTACATACATATAATAATGCGTACATACATGCGTACATACATAAATACAGAACCTGCGAGCTCATTATTTCTCGGGCTTTGACGCCTGTGAGCTAAAAACACGTAAAATTACATTGGCCTAGGATAAACTAGGTCAGCCTATTTCTCTACGAGTATTTCTCTACCGTTTATACTTTAAGTTTATATTCTCCGTTAATACTCTAAGTATGAGTATTTCTCTACCGTTTGTGAGTGTTAACAGTCCAGTCTTGCATATGTTACTGAGCGACAAATTGCTATAACAAACTATATTAGCACTGCTAAACTAATTTATAAGTTGCTACCCTTATGGCAGTATCTGCTGTAAAGGGATATCGGTAACATAATGTACTGCATGTCTTGCTGAGTATCTGCTTTTATACCAGGACAATGTGACTTTATAACCTACCAAAATCGACATTCTTTTTTTCTGCTACTAGTCAATAACATGCTTTTCATTCTAAATTTATAACCATTTGTTCATATAACTAAACACTGTTCATATATCAAATTTCATGATAGTGGTTTTTCTGGGTGCATATTTTTTCAACAATGTGCGTAAAGTTTTGAACTGTGGGAGATTTTAGGAATCATGATCGGCGTAGATCTGTAAAAAGTTTTCAAAAATACGAACACAGGAGAGAATGTAATAGGTATTATTTCTTAAGAAATCTGCCTAAAATGCATATCCGAGATTCACTTCTTGTCCAAAAAGTATTTAAGAAGACCCAAATATCAGTTCAAATTAAAAAAAAATAATAAAAAATGCAATGATTTGTTGCATAGCAGAGTGATTTGCAGTAGGAAACTTGTAAAAAGGAGATATTTTTTTTGTATTATAAAGAACAAAGTTTTAACTTTGTTATTTAATTCATTAATTTCATTTTACTACAGACAAGTGCATTTTAAATATACAGATCATCTTATAAGATCATTCACATTTAGAAGAAAACCTTAAAAATCTTATAATAACAAACTGTCATATTGAAATGCTGTTTTTACAATATAGAAACTTTGGGACAAAAACGATGTTTGATTTTGAAACAAGGCATCCGAGACATTGACATTATTACAATACAAACCACCCAGCGAAGCAATTTAGCATTTTGTCATTTTTTATGCATTATTAAAAGTGAACACACTTATGATACAAATATGCATATTCGAAATAAATCATGACATGATTGTAATAAAAAAATCGTATTTTCATTGCATGTTCAGGATATTTATATCTTTTATTGTTACATTCTTTTTTTCTAAATTGCTTCATTTAAATATATTTATACATTACACGGCTCTTTAAAGACAAGTTTAATATTCGTGATGAAAGACTTATTTTTAGCACATTTTCGTAAAATATCTTATAAAATTGTGTAGGATTGTTATAGCCACTTATTTTTTTCAGTTTTACACATATCTAATTCGATAAATTAATTATGAAGAAAAAATCTAAAAATCTTTTCTAAATCTTCGATCTAAATCATTTCCTACAAATAAACTACCATTAGTTTGTTTTAAAAATATTTGTTTAAAAATACGATGTTTCAGAATAGGTTTTAAAAGAGATTTTTACCATTAGTCAGTTAAACTTAAAAATTACATTTGCGTTGATTTAAGAAATACCAAGCAGAATAAAATAAATGAAAAAGCTTATTCGAGGAAGAATATAAGTTATTTCCGCTTTCTTCTTTTACCTTTAAACATTATAGGAATATATAAATATTCACTGAAAAGGAAAATTTTAATGGAAATGGAGAATTAAAGAAACTTTTTGTTAACAATTTATATGTTTTTTCATTTCGACCGCTCAAAGTATTTATCTATATAATGTATAAAAATATTAATGGGTAAATTTTATTTTTACTAGTTTTACCCTATATTTTATAAATTTTTATTTTTACTTTTGAAGAAAAATATGATAGAAAATTTATAATCACTCAAGAATGCATTTTTTAAATTTCAAAGAATTTTATTTTTGTAACACAGTAACATTATATATTTAACAAGGAAGACTTAAAAGAAAGTTTAAAAAATTCACATTTAACAAGACATTATTTAGAATGTAAATAAAAATATATTTTGTGTGCTATGAAATTGCTCTCTTAAAATGTTGGAAATCCGTTCTTTATAGTTAAATTTATGGTTTAGCTCTTTTTTTTGTTGTTGTCATGTTTACCTAAGAATTCCTAGTAAGTGCTTTCTGCCTCGCTAGATGGAATTATAGAGCAGATTCTGATTAAAAAATCAACTGCATATTTTTTTCGATATAATCATATATGATGTATGCATTTCTTAAAATACAGAGTTGATATAAAATTGGTCTAAAGAACGATTTGTTTTGCATAGTTAAGCAGTTGAACATAAGATTATGCATGGCCATAAAGAGAAAAAAAAACAAAGCGTTTAATTTTTTTTTACAAATATTTGATATGAATGTTTTTTTTTATGCTGCATATTTTCTATTAGTTAAACTTATTTTTTGGCCATATGTTTGTTAGTATAATCTCATCGATCAAACCAAATATTAGTGTTGATTAATTATTTAAATTCAAAAATATATTACAGTAGTGATGCACAAACTTTTTGCTAGAAAATCGTTTGCCACCAGAATATTTGAAAAGTGGCGTTTGTTTTCTTTAATAGCAAAGTTTCTGTCACTATTATAAGAAAAATTATTCTGCACAAAATTAGTGGTATGAGTTTGGCCCGCGGGCCACAGGTTGTGCACCTTTATATTACAGGAACAGAAAACTGTAATCCTGTTTTTTATTCAATTAGGCTCGATGTTCTAAGGCATGAAAATAATAAAATGGTATGAGGTGTATGTGATCGAAGTAACCATGCAATAAGACCTTCGAGATCAATCCAGAATTACAATTTTGCAATATAGGTAAAAAGTATCTACAAAAATTTGTGATACAATATTAATAATATCCAATTGAAAGAATATATTTCAATTTACATTTCGCAAATTATTCACTTACGAAACCTCCCAAATAATCTGTTACTATCCTGTATAGTTAGTAGTATGAAATAGGTAGTAGTATAATATAGTTTAAAATACTTTCCCAGTATTTTAAAGTGAGAAAAAATATCTTTTTTGAAGTTTACTCCAAATGTGTGTTAAAAATAATATAATGATGATAATAATGCATAGATTGAAAAAAATGATGGAAACAAACACTGCTATTTTTTACAAACTTGACACAATAGGACAAAAAATCGCTACATTTTGTCATGGTGTCCCGAGCCATACATATTCATCGCTACCGCATTTCGGGAAGAAAGCCGCATTTTAAAAAATGTTCATTAATAAGCTCTTTTTCACATGCAAGATGGCGGTTTTAATGTAAAAGTTCTTACCACTCAGTAGTTTCTAAAGTTTACGATAAATGAAAAAATACTCGACGTTATAATAAGGAAATATGAGTGGAATTACATTTCTTCATTCGCACCTTCGGAGCGTTTTAGTAACAAGAAAGACATTGTGAGAACAAGCATTATCGTAAATTAATGTCTATGTTTAATTCGAAATGCTTCCTGTAGCCGTAAAATATTTCTCCTTACTTCATTACTTGTCATTACCTTGGCACAGCATGTCCCAAAACTGGACTTAAATAGATGTCATAAAACTCAACATAACCAACGAACCTGTCATTAACTTTCTCAGTTCTAATCCATGCACAATTATTTATTTTAGGAAATGTAGTTTTACAGTGGTTCAATACTGTTGTATCGTCTGACTAAAAGCAGTATACTGACGTGTGATTACACTGTGTACGATGAATAGTGGAATTTTCTCTCTGCGATTAACACTTTGCTCAAAACAAAATTGCCAGTTTGGTGAGAATATTGTCTATTGCTGCAGCTTTTCTTTCAGATCCAGTTATATTTTAGTAAAATTTATTTTTCTAAAGTATAACGAGCCTATTAATAGATAATACAGACTAATTTATCCATATATATATATATTAAAGCGTAATAAAGCTCCACATGTATCACATACAATTTTCTGATAACTATATCTTTCGACTCTATTGTCCAACAAAAATTAAATATCTAACGTCCTCCTGTTTGATTAAACATCAACAAAAAATAATTCACTTACTGCAAATTTGTAGCTGGAGTTGCGAGATCACCTATGGTAGTTAGAGTCAAAGTGGACCAGTAGACTGAACCAAGATATTTCCGAGACAGAGTGGCATAGTCTCCTATAGGCCGCCTGTAGGACCACTCTCCTACGAAGTCTTCCAATTCTGACAGCATGTAGTAGAAACAACCGAACCAATGAGCAAGTAATAGAAGGATGTGTATGAGGTTGACGACACGCCAGAGGTTGGGATAAATGGTACGGGACTCCACCATGTAATAAAAACGGAAGGAACGATATACTTTCAGGAACCTGGAAGGAAAAATAAATAAATAAACAACAAAATGCTAATCCTGTTGATTAAACGATCATCCATGCATAGTTATAAACTTGTTAATAAATTAGGTTCAGCAAAAAGTTCTGGGAAATTTTTATTCTAATAGTTACCAGAATTTGTATCGTATATGAAAGTAATAGTAGTATATCTATAGAAGTTCAGAAATTTTGATCCAGACATGGGTCCATCCAACTACGACCTCTTTCGATCAATGCAACATTTTTAAAGGTTCGTCGATTTGAATCCTTTCACGAAGTTGAAGAAGCATGCCAAGACTTTTTGGTTTTCAAGAGCCGCCATGGTACTTCCAGCATTCCCGGAATCTGGCAGAACGATGGCAGAAAGTCATGGACTGCGATGGTCTTTACATTGAAGAATAGTCCTTGTTCCTTTTGTTGTTAATTTGTGCATAACAACGCAACTTTCACAAATTTCCCAGAAATTTTTGTCCAACCTATTATATTTTGACATTATTAAACACTGATTTAAATTCAGAGATTTAAGGTGATTCGGTAATTAATTAAAGTAATTAAAAACTAATCTTTACAATTATTAGCATTATTTCACTATGATAAAGCACTGACTGTCATTATACACAAACCTAGAAATTGCAGATTACGATGTTTGCCAAGAATTAATTTTTAATTTTTTTTATTGTTTTTTTACATACGGCATCAATCGTGCTGATTTTAACACTTTCGAATAAAAACATTTTTTATTTATAAATCTGTCTTTTGAAATGTTTATACATTAAAATATGGCATTTATTTCACGTTTTCTTATTATAAAAAAATCTAGAATTCAAAACTATCCCATAAATATTGATCTAACTCATTCAGTTTTTGTTCTTCATTCATTTCAGCTATTAGTGTGTTATAAAAAAGAAATAAAAAAGGCTATCGTTTTTAGATTGCTAGGATACTTTTTTATTACAGTTTTAGACAAAATAGTTTTATTTATCAGTAAGATTCCAAATTAAAGCAAAGACGAGAATTTCCGATTTTACACATTCATCTCCGAAAGAATATATAATATGAATAGCCATTAACGTTTAACTGTCTATGAATTTAAAAAACTGTCAGTCGTTTTTAGTATACCCTGGAATTATACCCAGGATGTAGGACTTCCGAATACTTTTTTCACTCTTATTTTATTCACCAAGCACTTTACAATAAATTTTTTAATCCATTTTTATCCCACTACCCGATTTTTCTGAATTATAAAAATTACATTAACAAATGTCTTTGTAGTTTAATTATAAATTTATACACTAATTTGAGGGTATTCTCCCGTGATAAATCGCTAAATATTCACGGTAACTCATCAATTTGTATACAAGTTAGAAAAAAACAATGGATTTATTCATGCGTCATTAAAGCCTCGCCAGAATATCTCAAATTGCTGAGAATTAGCAACAATGAAACATTTTAAAAGATAAAAATTATGAAAAAAATATACAAAACGAAGAGAAATATTTATCACTTTTTAGCTTAATATATATTAATTTAGAAAACTTAAAAGGTAATTTAAAAATGTTTCATTTTTCTTTTCAGTTGCGTAATTTAAAAAAAAAACAGAGCAAAACAGAGATATATTTTAATAAATTCCCATGCTTATGTTTTTTTCCAAGTAAACAGAAAGCAATGAATTTCTCATAATCGACTTCAGTGTCCATAACAAATCAGTATTTTGTAATGCAAATTTTTGGAAAATAAATGCGAAATTTAATTAAAAAATATATATAATTAACAATTTTAATAATAAATAATAAATATATTAAAAAAAATACTTTTACTTTTATACATAGTTTTGGACAATTTTTTTAAAATTCTATATTGGCCATTGACAAACTTTCGGAACTATTAAGATTTTGAAAAGATGAATTCGAGTACTCTTTGAATTCTCCATTTTTCGTAATTAAATTTACAATCAAAATATTCTTGATAAAAAAGAAAGAATAAAAACCCAAAGATTCTAAATAAGTAAACAAGTTAAAATATATTTTTTTTCTTCAGAAAATGAGAGTTAATTTCTTAAAGATACAGAAAACACATCTTAATTAGTCGTGACAAACATAAAAAAATGATTCAAAATACTGCAGAAATAAGTTTTTTAACGAATGAATCTGACAAAGAAAATTAATTAAAGTTGCGATTTGTTTATTTCTGTTTTATTTGAATCGTAGTGCATCAAAAATACAATGTATAGAATGTATTTCTGTGAAAGATAAAAATAGTTTTTTCATGTTACGCAAAATATTTATTTATAAAAGAAATTTCTGAAACTATGTTGAAATTGCGATTTTTTATCACCCCATGAAATAAATTAAGATATCTTTAAAATTGCATTTTGTAATGCATTAGAGAAATTTTTGTTTTTAAATAAGAAAAAAAATCCCCAAACTTAAAAAAAATGCAATGTATGATGATAATTTTAATTAATAAATTATTTCTTATTTTAAATATAATTAAACTATCACATGCTACTTTTTTAACATAAAGGCTAAAAATAATAATAAACACGATTTGAACTAAAATAAATATGTAGATAAGATTAAAAACACTTAAAATACTCATCAGCGTACTTCATATGTAAAAATAATATTAAATATGCATTAAAATATACTTTAAACGTTTCAGACTTATTCTAACGAGTCATCATCAGGGGTTTCATTAAATCTACGGTACTACACACAACTATGGTGTTACACACAATACCGTCACTGTCACAAACATTAAACTGAAAACATTTATGATAAACATAAAAAAAAACTAAAACAACAATGTACCGTATATGGTTCCATCTTTTGGTAGATTATAATTTATCAAAGCTAGGAAAACATTGAATTCAACTTTACCTATTTAATTTTACAAACTGATATAAAAAATGCTTTCGAAACATTTAAGCAAACATTAAAGAATTGAAATGCGATATTGATACAAACTTTAACTGTCTTCAAACTAATTTCTACAAATTCTCTCATAAGGGCCTTAAGAGGGTTGGAATAGCTAGAAATCTTTTTTTACCTTTCCGAAATGAACTAACTTGAAATGCTTAATAGTGTTCTAGACTGCCTATTGAATTTTGAATCTCTTACATGATCTGAAATCCTTTCAAAGAATCATCGTTTTGTCAAACCGATATCTGATGTTAACAAATCACTACTGAGTTGCATAGAAATTTCTTAAACTCTAGAATGAAAAAAAAAAATGGTACAGGATCTTGTTTCTTGGTAATAGCTGCAAATTTTCGTGAGCGAGCAACAAGCTGAATTCGGAATCTATTAAAAATTCTGCATTATTTATCATACATTGTTGGAATATAAGATTTTTTTTATAATTGGGATGCATTAATTGAGAACGTGCTATGTGTAACATCAGATCTGAAGAAGTAAAGAAACCCCGATGATGGCTTGTAAGAAATTGTTTGAATATTTGGGTGCATATTTATCTTTATAATAAAAATCCGAGTCGTGTGAATTTCATAACAATTCCAGGTTGACCATTTCGTATTTAATATGTATGGAAGTCATTTTGGTACTTAGTGCAGGTGATAAATCTCCAAATATTCTTCCTTCGACATAGTTTCATCTATATTATAATTGTTCAAGTCGTACAATTGTCATAAACAATAACTTTTAACATATACAACTCGGAAATCATTAAAAATAATTTTTCGAATAAAACTACATAAAAGTTGTCACGATCAAAAATAATTCTTCAAACTCTTATGTTAGTCGGATGAAAATCTCGTCAATAGTATTTTTTAAGTAGCCAGTTCCCATTTTTTATTTTTCTCGTTTAGTAAATATAGACAATGCTTTGATGCTGAAATTAAATGTCCTGGTTAATATCATGGTGAAATTTATACATTAATTTCAAGGTAGTCTTCCGTTAGACCACTATAAGTGAAAAATAGTCAAATATTCACGGTAAATCATAAAATTGCATAAAGTAAAAAAAAAAAAAAAAAAAAAAAAAATAGATTTACTAACACACCAATAAACGCTCGCCAAATATGTCAAATAGCTTTGAAACAGCAACGATGAAACATTTTAAAAAGATAAAGTAGTGTTTCATTTTTTTTAGTTGCAGTTGTTCAAAAAAGATGAACAGCGAAACACATACACATATTTTAATAAATTCATTTGCTTGTGCTTTTTACCAAGTATAAAAAATTATGAATTTACTTATAATCGACTTCGATGTCCATGCCAAATTAAAACTTTGTAATGCAAATTTTTGGGAAAAAACGTAAAATCTAATTTTGAAAATAGGAAAAAGTACATCATTTTATGAATGTACATTACATGTCTAGAAAAAAGTGTTTTAAAAAATAGTTTTACTTTCATACTCATTTTTTGAACTTGCTTTTTATTTATATGTTAGCCAGTGAAAAACTTTTGGAACTATTTAAAATTTTGAAAAGATTTATTCTCATACTCTTTAAGTTCTCCGTTTTTCGTAATTAATTTAAAATTCAAAATACTCCTGAAAAAAAAAAGAATAAATCATTAAAGAATTTTAAATAAGTAAACAAGTTAGAATATTTTTTCTTTTCAGAAAAAGAGCGAGAATGAATTTCTCAGAAATACAAAACACGTCTTAATTAGTCGTGACAAACATAAAAAAAATTCAAAATATTGCAGAAATATGTTTTTTAACGAATGAAATTGAAAAAGAGAATTAATTAAAGTTGTTATCTGTTTATTTCTGTATTATTTGAAGCGTAGTGCAACAGAGATAAAATGTATACAAGTTATTTCTGTGAAAGATAAGAATAGCTTTTTCATTTTACACGGTTTATTTATTTATAAATAAAGAGATTTTCGAAATTGCATTGCAATCGAGATTTTTTATCTAGTCACAAAATAAATTAAGATATTCCATTTAGTAATCTATTAGAGAAAATTTTGTTTTAAAATTTAAGCAAACTTTTTAAAAAATGTAATGAATAAGGAAGAATTTAATTATTAAATTATTTCTAATTTTAAATATAATTAAATGACACATGTTACTTTTTTTCACCCAAAGACATAAAAAAATAATAATCACGATTGCAATTTTAAAAAATGTAGATGCGAATAAAATCACTTAAGATACTCATCAGCGTACTAGTTATATAAAAATAACATTAAATATCCATTAAAAAATTTATACAAACTTTGTCTTTCATTAGACTAATTTCTATAAATTCTTTTATAAGGGCTATAAGAGGGTTTGAATAGCTAGAAATCTTTTTTTTACATTTTCGAAATGAACTGACTTGAAAAACTTATCTAAATAGTGCTCTAGATTGTCTATTAAATTATGAGTCTCTTATATGTTCAGCAATTCTTTCAAAGAGACATAATTTTGGCATGCCAATATATGATGTTACAAACAGTACTGATTTGAATAGAAATTTCATAAACGCTAGAATGAGACAAAATTGGAGAGGATTTTGTTTTTTACATTTTCTATCTTCAATAGAAGAAAGTATTGTAATCGAAAATTTTTTTGACTTCCGGTTTTGGACGGATTTACATGTTTTAGGGGTCAGAGATTCCAAAAAACTATTTTTACAAAATGTCTGTCTGTGTGTCCATGTGTCAGTCTGTGTGACCATATGTCGCCATTCTATCATAAAAAAATGTATGAAGATATGCATAGAATTGAACGAAATTTTTCATGAATATTTTTGGCTGTGACAGGCAGGTTCTCCTTGAATTTTGAAATATTCCGCAAGAAGGATGCGTTGCAATAGCGATTTTTGTACCATTTTCAATATTGCACCAACTAAAAGTGTATGAAATTATCCATAGAATTGAACGAAATTTTTTGTGTAATTGCTTGGCTATGGCTAGTAGGTCCGCCCCGAATTTTTTAAAAATCCACTGGAAGGGAGCACTATAATCACGATGTATGTGCCATTTTCATTATTTTACTATCAAAAAGTATATGAAGTCATGCATAGAACTGAACTAAAATTTTTGAGTATGATTATTTTTGGGTATGGCAAATAGGTTCTTTCTGAATTTGAAAACAAATCTGCCTATCATTCTATTGTCGACCGGCTCGTGCAGAGACGGGGACTCGTTTTTACTCCTATTAATTGACTGAAGCAGAAAATTAAGATAAAAATCGAAGTTGATATAGTATTGGATTAAAATTATTAAAGCATTAACATGTTCAACCATTTTTTACAATATTAAAATGTATGTATGAGATAGAATAAAGTTTTGGGATTCGCACATGCAACTAGTTTTGGTAATAGCTGCAAACGGAATTTTTGTGGGGAAGCTAAAAAATGAATTCCGAATATATTAAAAATTCTGCATAGTTTTTCATACATTGTTGGAATGTAAGATTTTTTTTAAATATATAAATAGGACGGGTTAACTGAGAACGTGTTATGTGTAACATCAGATTTGTAGAAGTAAAAAAAAAAAACCTCGACGATCGCTTGTAAGATACAGATTGAATAGTCTGAATGTTTGGATACATATTTATCTTTATAAAAAAAGTCCGAGTCATGTGGCTCTCACGAACAGTTCCAGAGTTATCATTTCGCTTTTTATATGTCAGGAAGCCATTTCGATACTCAGTGCAGGGGATAAATCGCCAATCGTTGATCATGTTAAACATTTATCAATATAAAAGTTGTAGATAACATTGAAAAGATTTATAATAAATATAATTGGATTTTTTATTTCCGTCGCTATTTAAGTTATGAATTTATGAAAGTTTTTAAATGTATTTTTCTTTCTATTTTGCATGCTACAATTTTCGTTTAGAGATGAAATTTTACTTGACATTGTCATTGTTTTTGCAATTAAAAAGCGTTTTTAAAAATAAAAATCATAAAAAAAAATCCGCAAAATACTTGCATAATATAAAGTTTAACCGACTTACCTGGGAAATCTGACGATCGGTATGATGCCAACTTTGAGCTGCACAAGGTCTAGTGGAGTAATGGCGAGGATGTCCATAAGAAAGCACTTTGATCTGATGTAGTGACCGGCCAATTTCTTGCTCTCACAAACCATCAGCCCTTGTTCTAGGTACCCTGTTCTAAATTGGAAGGCAATGTCTAAGAGAAAAACAACGTCTGTAAAACTGTCCAAAATGTACCAGATAATATTTTTTTGCAGCTCAGGAAATGCCTGAAAGAAACAAATCATATTACGAAGTAACTATGAAAAAAGCACTAAAATCATTTATTAATAAAGATAAAAGATTATTAAATGAAGAAGTATCGGAACAGCACTGAAAAATTTCAAAAGACAGTGATATTATGTCAATACATTTTTTTAACAAATCTATTGGAAATTCTAGCAAATAAAACAAATTTACTTAAATAGGTACAGTCAGTCTCTTTTGCTTTCGTGTTTTTAACATACATGTTTTAACATCTGTTGTAATCTGCTGTATCTCGTTACAAGTAAATAAACGAGTTTAAGAAAATAAACAGAACTGCATTCATTACTTGCAACCTCATATGTTGTAATTCTTTATTATTTTTTGGCAATACTACAATATGCTATTGTAAATCTGTATAACGTACTATTGTAATCCATGTTTTTCATCAAATGATCGTCTATTTGACGACAGATGTGAATGGCAAAATACTCAACTGCAAATTGTCAGCATTAATTAAATTTAACAATTCCTGATGTATAAAGGGTATATATCTTATATAAAAAATGTTTGCTTTGAAATATTTATTAAAATTGTTCTAAGTTTACGACATATATATATATATATATTATTTCTTAATAATACGTAGCATTTATTCCCATCTAATTTCTTTAATTTAAAACGCATATATTAATAATTAACTTATTCAAAATCTAATCTAAAATTTAAAATCCTTCATAAATTTTTGTGAACTAACAAAGTATCATATTCTGGGAGAAGCTATTCCTAGGATACTAGCTTACTTGGATGAAGTTCAGTGGAAATATATGAATAAAATTTACCTGTCTTGCAATTATGGTCCAGGCATTATATAACAGGCAAACAGTGAGTAGAGACAGCCAGTAGAAAAGGATGTTTTCATCTGGGTTGACCACTGACCTCCAGGATCCAAAGAAAGGTCCCTTGATCATTCCGTCGGCACCTCTTCTGGAGGAATCGATGGAGTTAGGGTCTGGGATTTGACGCGTGGAAAAGCGCTTAAGGAAAGAATCTTCGCGTTTAAGAGGCGGTTTCTTGTGCACCTAAAGAAATAGACACATTTTCATAAACAGAAATCATTTAAATGATAATTTGTTACGAAATTAAATTATTGCAAACTAGCGGCCTTCGCCCGCTACGCTGGTCGGTTTATCTAAAGAAATCTTGAAGAAGTAGTTAGATAAGGTTCAGACATACATTAAAAAAAAAAAAAGCAAGTCGATCATTCAAAAAACGTTGGGAAATATCAAATATTTACTGTAATTTTTTAAGAAAAACAAAGTTTCGAAAAAAAAAATTAAATCGAAAAAAAAATTACACTGACATATTAATGCAAGGAAATTTTCCCAGAGAGAAAATTCGCCTTGAATACAATATTTCAAATTCTTTTAATTGCTTATAGGCGTTAATGCCAACATAGTGAAAAAAAATTCCATGCTGGGAATCGAACCCGGGCCATCAGTATGGCGCACTGACGTTCTACCGACTAAACCACATGGAACGACAGCCAGCTTGAAACTTTCTCATACTTAAGTAGACTGGCGAAAACATAACGATAGCGCGTTTTAAAATAGCACAGTGACATCTATTGGATTTTATATGTACTAAAAAACGTTATGTACTAAAAAACGTGAGCAGCGCACCTAATAGTTTCTTTTGTTTCTTTTTGTTACTTTTTTGTCTGTTGTCCGATTTTGATGAAACAAAGCCTATACACTGCCCGGGAGTGTGCATTCTTCATTAGTGAAAACCGCATAAAAATCCATTCAGTAGTTACGAAGATAACCTCGAACAAACAGACAGACAGACAGACAGACAGACAGACAGACAAAAAATTCAAAAAATTTTTTTTTGTGTTTCATTGGTTTTCTTTTATCGCCCTGACTCTATTTTTGTCAATTATCTTCAATGTACAGACACACCGGGTCCTACTGTTTTATTATATGTATAGATTTTTCATCTATTTTTCGAAAATTGCTGAGAAAACAAAGTTACAATTTTGCCCTTTTGCTCGGTGGTCAGGAGATTAAAAGATAAAACAACTTTCTCGGAAAACCCTTAAACTGGTTATACAGATTTTAAAGCCCTTTTAGTGTCAAATATATATTATGTACAGTACAATATTTATGTATATTATACTAGCGAACCCCGCGGCTTTTCTCAAATAATAATTGAAATATGCCAAGTAATATTTGTATGTATACTTTTTATTAAGAAATTATACTTTTAGGAATAATTCAATAATTATTAATTCAGTCACAGTTTGACTCAACTTCATTATTACATTGCATTATGGAGGAAAAAGATTTAAATTTTAATAAGAATAAATACAACTATTTGTAAATAAATGATAATTTAGGAAGTATTTTGACCCTTTTATGCTCTAATCAGTATTCATTCGAAATTTTGCAGCATTTACATCTTAAAATTAACCATCATGTCAAATTGTAATTTTTTTTCTGATGGTCAACTACCTCTTCGATATTAGTGACACTAACATAAAATGCCTATGTTAGTAGAGAGATTATCACTATTAATTTGCCGATATTAATTTAAAAATCGGTTGGGTATTTCCTATTATTACATAGAAAGTGTAATTTACGAAAAAAATTAAAAGCTGGTTTAGAACAATTGTTGTTTCTGCCAACCACAGGGTATAGTAGCTCCGGAATAAAATTTTGTCATGTGTGGAATCAGAGACTGCTATCATTGATTCACAACCATTACATCAGTAATCGGTTTATTAGTTCTTGAGATTGCAACAAAAGCTTAATTTTTGGACTTTTTCAGAACACTTTTTGCTCTTTTCCTTCGCTTCACCCCTTTTAAATTTCGAATTTATTCTTGATTGATCATAGAGGGCATTTATATTTTATCAAAACATTAGAACATTTTAATAATAATTTTAATTTTTCTTAAGAAAGGTGTTATAGTAAAAATAAAATACATTGACATGTTTCGGAACCGTCAAATAAGTTCCATAGTCATAATATAAATAAAACAAAATTTCAAAATATTTCTCGGACAATACAAATGACACGCGACAATGAGATATAAAATACAAAAAAAAAACACGCGCTCTATTGCAAAAAATTAAAATATAGACCATGATCTAAAACTTAACTAAAAATAAAAATTTCAAACTATTTCACTGTCAATACAAATGACACGCGACAAAGAGATATAAAAAAACACACCAAAAAACACGCGTGCTATTGTAAAAAATTAAATTAAAATAAAAATAGACCATGATCAAAGGAAATTCCAACTTGGTTCATCCCATTCAAGCCCTGACGAGGAATTTATTCATTAATTCTAACCATAACTTAGGAATAATAAAAGAAACTGTATCATTGCAAACCAGATTATTACGCGTATAAATTTCAATGGACTCTCTTATAATAGATTTACGATTACAATTAGACATGAAACATAATTTACTTTGATTAAACAATATTTTTATCTCCTCATTTAAATATGTTCTTGATAAGGCAGTGTTAGTACGTCCAAATTTAATATCAGATTCGTGCTCCCCTTTTTCTAATTCCAAACTTTCTCCCAGTCATGCCTATGTAATAATTTAAGTCACCATTTTCCGTAATATAAGGTATTTCATAAACTCCAGCAAGATCACTTATGAAATACCTTATATTACGGAAAATGGTGACTTAAATTATTACTTATTTGACGGTTCCGAAACATGTAAATGTATTTTATTTTTACTATAACACCTTTCTTAAGAAAAATTTAAATTATTATTAAAATGTTTATATAAAAGGTGAATATTTTAAAATCTGATGACTTATAAAATCAATTGGATTTAATTAACTTTTTATTAAAACATTAGAAGTTAAGCAAATTATTAAGCATTTGCATTTATTATGTAATTTCTATGCCAAATTTTTATGCCAAAATCTTAGATCCTCCACACACGAAAATTGTAAATACAAAATTCTTATCACAAACATCGTAATTTAGAACATTTTTCATTCCTGTAGCTCAGAAATAGTAGTGTCAAAAACATAAAATTTATCCTACGTTGGAGTAGTGATTATCATTGGCAATATGCAAGTATTAAATTTGAAATCAGTTTGAAATTTCTTCAGATTGAATAGAAATCGCATTTAGAACATTTTTAAAATGATTTTTCGTGTATTTTCACCCTTTTTAAAATTCGAATTTTTTTTAGAAACTGTTCTTACATTAAAATTTCCTTTACGTTTTCATTATCTGAGCATTTACATCTTATAAGTAATTGTTATGCGAAATCGCAAGTTGTTATCCCCAGCAGTATCGCAAAAATCTCAATTTAGAACTTTTTTTTTCTGCTGCAGCCTGCAGGTGCTGGTGATGTCGAGATGAAGACTATGTTGGAACAAGGTCTATAAACATCCAGCCATTACTTTTGAATTTAGTTATGTACTTCCTGAGATTGCGTAAAAATCGATCGCTTGCGTAAATTTAGATCGTTTTTAGAACGCGTTTTGTATATTTTACTCTTTTTAAATTTCGAATTGTTTAGGAAATGTTCTTAGAGATCATTTATATCTACAACCATTATGTCTAATTTTAATTTGCCAGTCACTTCAGTATAACAAAAAATCACAATTAAGAGGGTTTCATGGTCTTGTGTCTCCCAGGTCGTATTGGCACCAACATAAAATAGGGCCTATGTCAAAGGGCCTCAATAGGGCCTATCACTATCAATTTTCATCTAATGCTTTTGAAACTGATTTCGTAGTCCGTGAGATTGAGCACAAATCGTAATTTAGAGTGTTTTTAGAAACGTTTTTCGCCTATTTTCCATCTTTTTAAATTTTGAATTTATTAGGGAATGTTTTTAGAAATCATTTATATCTACTAAAAATGTATTTATTAAAAATACAAAACATTGCTCAAAGGTGCACAAAACAAAAACTTTAATATGAACTTATACAATTAAAGTAAAATAAAATATCAACGTTTCGCACCGTCTTCAGGAAAATATAATATTGAAATGACTAAAAGTTTGCTTCTTGATCGAGAGATAATATTTCTAATAAAATAAAATCGAAATGAATCAAAAGTTTAAATATGTTGCCACTTACACGCGAGTAAAAATTAAAATATTGCAAAGAGATACAAATTTAAGATTTATGATGTTATGCCATATTTTTGTTATATTATAGGATAAATTATCATTACAAGGTTTATTTTCTCGTGCAATGATTTTGACAGATCTCTTATTTTACCTTCAATTGAGTTATTGCATGGAACTATGATTTTAGCCTTTTCAAAGTTAGTATGGCAATCCTTGTTCGCCAAGTAGAAGCGAGAAAGAGCTGCATTCTGCTTATGATGTCTATTATCCCTGCGATGCTCCTTAATTCTAACTAATAGTTTGCGTGTTGTCATGCCGATGTGGACTTTTTTAACATTATTTGATAATGTGATGTGTATTTCATATATACCAGATTTTTGATCTATTAAAATTTTGTCGATCTTACCAGTAACGATGTCAATGAGATAAGGAAGTGGAATTGCGCCAAGTTTTATATTATATTTTTGTGTGATTTTTTTAAAAACTTTTCGAATATATAAGGGATTTAATGAAATTTTCGGTAAACCACAAGTTTATCCTGGCGTTGGCCAGATGTGGGAGGAGTATAGGCATTTATATCTGTAACTATTTTGTCGAATTCCATGTGCTAGCTACCTTTGTGGTCGTTTTGTGGTCATGAAATCCTCCCCAGGTAATGCTGAAACCAACGTAAAATAGGATCTATGTCAGAGTAAGCTCTATCACCATCAATTTTCATCAATTACTTTTGAAATTAAGTTCTTCCTAAGAGTGCGCAGAAGTCGCCGTTTAGAAAAATTTTTAAAAAGCTTTTCGCGCATTTTAAACTCTTTTAAATCTTAATTTTTTAAAGAAATGTTCTTAGATATTATTTATATCTAATAAGGGACAAACGTGCAAAATTTCATGCATCTAGGCCAACCAGTAACACAAAAATCGCCTTTTCAAAACATCTTTTCTCCTGCACTACTTTTGGGATAGTTACACCGACATAAAATATAGCCTATCTTGGAGTAAAGTCTGTCATGATCCTTTTTACACCATTATTTTTAAAACCGGTTCGGTATTTCCTGAGATTACGTACAACATTTCTAGAATGCTTTTTGCTCATTTTAACCCTTCTTTATGTCTAATTTGTAACTACCATGCCAATATTTCTAGGTCCTTCAGTAACACAAAAAATCTCAATGTTGAACGTTTTTTAGTCCCTTTATTTCCAGTTGATAGTGACATCGACATAAAACAGACCCTGTGTTAGAACAAGAACTGTCACCATAAATTTATAATCATTAATTTAAAAAATTGTTTGATATTTTTATATATTTTGTAGAAATTGCCATTCAGAACTCTTGTCAAATTCTTTTCGAACATCATCACTCTTTTTTAAATTTCAATTTTTTTAAAGATATGTTCTTAAACTTATTTAATTTGTAAATACTATGCCAAATTTCATATTTCTACGTGCCCTTCAGAGACACAAAAATCGTTTCTTTAAGAAAGTTTTGTGTTCCTGCATGTCCTTTGAAGTTACTAGTATGGACATGAGGTAGAGCCTATGTTGGAACAGGGACTAACACCTTATGTTTGAAATTGGTTCGACAGCTCTAATTATTACATAATAAAAACAAATAGGCAAACTTAACCTCTTTATGAAAAATGAGTATAGACAAGACTTACCTGAGTGATCGCTCCGGAAAGCTGGACGGTAGTTCTGAGCTTCATCCAGCGAGAGCGGGATGTCCTGGAGCCGGCACTTGGAGCCACAGTCGACGGTGCCCCCGTTGCCTGCGGAGGTGTGCTCGACGAGCTGTCTGCCGGCGCCGAGACTGCTGGAGCGCCGGTGGAAGCTGCACAACGAACAACACATCATTAAACAATCTTAAACGCAAATATTACAGAATTTTTTTCTTTGACAAAGATTTAAGAAATATTTAGTTTTGGCAACATAGTAGAATTCCTCTTTCCCAATAATATCATGTACAAAAAAATTCAGGAAGCTTTAGTTGGAATGACATAAGCAGGTCTTTCACTATAATTACAAACGCTTTCCAGTTCTTTACTGATTAAATCCATACACTGTATGGTAGTATGTGCTTATTTATGTCTTCTCCTTTGTAATTTTTTTAAATGTAAAACTTCCATTTTTTTTAAACAGCTAAAATTATAATATTATAGGAATGAAATTAATGAATAATCGTATTGAGAGAAAAAAAATATTAAACAATTCTGCTATTTCAAAGTATGTTTATTTGAATTTTGAAACCAGAAACTTGGCAGCTTTATAGCTTGCAAAATTTTTTAGCGCTATGAAAACTTTGTTGATTTTTTACAATGACGCTGTATATCATAAACTTTAACACTGAAATCCTCATTTATTTTATGTATTTTATACTTAACTAAAGTGTAGATACTTAGAGCTGTTTGTTGTGGAAAAAAATTATGAGAAAATATAAAATTTGTTGTAAATCTAAATGAAAAGACGCGACAAACATGATGCAGAAAAAAATATTTAAAAAATGGCCACCAGAAGCCTTATTATTGATTTTCTCCCAATATTTTAACAAAGTATAAGCATATGTACTTCACAAGCATAATGATTAATCAATACAAACACAGTTCAATATGTCAACCATTATTGTGAAATTCCGTTTAAAATCGCAAAATAATATATTCAACAGTCATTTAACGCAAATTCTTCAAAACGTTCAGAGCGTCGCGGATAATATTTTCCTTATGTTTTGGCAATGTTCTTTCATATTGATTATACCTCTGTGAATGCCTTTCGAATCTTGAATGCTTTTTCAATCTTTTGGTGCGGAATCACAACTTTGAAAGATAGGAGGGGTGTTCAATAAAGAAAGATCATATTTCTTTTTTATTGGCATACTTTATTGCACACACTGTTAAAAATGTGCAACATCCTGTCCAGTCATTTGAACGTTTTTATTGAAAATGGTTACACAACCGTCATTTTAAGCTACTCTGGCCATATTATTCCCTATGTTAAGGTAAGAAAAAAATTAAATAATTGTTATGTAACCGTTTTTTCAAAATCTGGTAAATGGCTGGACAGAATGTTGCAAAATTTTAACAGTGCAGAAATTTACTTCTATGTACCATTGTTGGCGAAATGTGTAATGAATACGTGATATTTTTTAGTTCATTTATTTCCAGTAGTTTGAAAATTACAGTCACGAAAGTTTAGATACTTTTAGTATCACACCAATAGATGTAATTCGTAATGAACAAATATGTTCTTGCTTGCTGGAAACTTTTCTTTCGCTAGAATAAATTGTCAGTTAAAGAGTATGCTATAGGAGACTTACGGAGAATCTGTTCTCTCCTGGAGCACAGTTAAATAATGCTTTAAGGTGTTTAAGAAGGGTAAAGAAAATCATCAACAAAAAAAGATGGATCCGGAGTTCTTGTAACTGAGCTGACAAAAGACTACATAACATCATCACTGCCATCATAAAGAAGGTCGCAAGATATGAGACTTATTAAAATCTGGGATTATAATAGCGTATCACTCACAAGTTGGCAATAGAAAATTGAACATGAAGTGTGTTTTTGCTCCTTGAATCTCGAAGACGACAAGACGCTCGCAGAAAGATTGTTCGAAATTGAAGATGATGATACATGAAGGTGAGATGAATCCCTTAATGCAATAATATACTTCGTCTGATAAATTCTTCGGACGAAAGCAAAATTTCCAACAGAGAAAAGCATATTTGCTCACTGCTTGTCCTTTTCCTTTTTCTTATGGGTGATACTGAAATTATTTGAACCTTTCTGCTTGCCACTCATATACCACTGGGAAAAAATGAACAACAACAACAAAAAAAAAATTACCACACATTCATAACACAGAAATATCTTAGAGTATATAAGAAAAACTTTGCAATAAAGTTTGCTAATAAAAAACTAGTTGGATGTGCCAATCCCAAAACTTTCTTCTATCTCATACGTACATATTAATATTTGAAAATTTAGTTACGCATGTTAATGCATTGATATTATCAATTCAATACTATACCAACTATAAGTTTTCATATTACATTTCTGTTTCAGTCAATTAATCGGATTAAAAACGAGTTTCTGTCTCTGCACGAGCCGATGAAAAATATAATGATAGGCAGATTTTGTTTTCAAATTCATGAAGGATCTACTCGCCACAGTCAAAAATAGTCATACACAAAAAATTTAGTTCAGTTCTATGCATAACTTTAAACACTTTTTAACGGCAAAATATTAAAAATGGCACAGACATCCAGATTATTGCGCCTCCTTCCGATGGATTTTTTTTCAAATTCAGGGAAATCTGCTGACGATAGCCAAACACTTATACAAAAAATTAATTCAATTCTCTGCATAATTCATACATTTTTCTGTGGTAAAATATTGAAAATGGCACAAAAATCACTGTTGCAGTGCCCTGTTAAGGCGGATTTTTTTTTTTTTTAAATTCAGGGAGGACTAACTAGCCATAGCCAAATTCTTACACAAAAAACTGCATCAATTCGCTGCATAACTTCCCATACTTTTAGCCGGTACAATATTAAGAATGACACAAAATTCGCTATTGCAGTGCACTCTTTCGACGGAATTTTTCAAACTCAGGAAAGACCAACTAGCCATAGCCGCAGACTTAAACAAAAAATTTGGTTCGATTCTATGGATAAATTCATACACTTTTAGCCGGTACAATACTGAAAATGGCACAAAAATCGTTATTGCAGCGTCCCCTTTCGGCAGAGTATTTGAAAATTGAAAGATTACCTGCTTGCCACAGCCAGAAACATTCACAAAAAATTTGGTTCAATTCTACGCATATCTTCACACACCTTTTGAAGGTAGTATGGCGACATACAGACACACACTTTAAAAACAAATAGTAAATTACGGTAGTTTACCGTGAATTATCCAGTAAAAGTACGGAATATATTGCTTTTTTACATAAATGGTCAACTCCCGTATTTTTGTGTGTTAGGGGTATTAACCGTTAATGTAATGGCATAATCTGTTGATATAAGTATAAAGTCCGCTTTCTTACGGACATTGTCTGGAATTTGGGCTGCAGTAAATATATGTTGCAGCTTTTTTTCAGTGCACAGACACACACATGGACATACAGATATTTTGTAAAAACATGTTTTTTTGGAATGTCTGACCTCTAAATCACACAAATCCGTCGAAAACCGGAAGTCGAAAAAAATTTCGATTACAATACTTCTGTTGAAGGTAGAATAAAGTAATTATGATTATTAAAAAATTATTACTTGACTATTGAAAAAATGTTCACTAAAATCCTTCGTTAATTTCTCTAGTAAAACATTCTTCTGTAAACTGTACGACATTGTATGTAGGAAAGATATGGTAATGATAAGAGATTCGTTCCGTCTTTATATTTAGCGTTTTTACTATGTGGGAATAAATATATCACGTGATTGTTAAAATTTGCACATATTCAAAAAGTTTATCTGAGAAAGTCTTCTGGTAGCCATTTTTTAATTAATGCCTTTATATATATACATATATAAATATACATATAATTTTTTTGAAAACCCTACCTTTTGGTTCATTCTAAATTTGAAAGTTAAATTAATGGATGATTTTGACTACAGACAGCTTTGAGTAGGTTAACATTAATTACGTACATCCTGTAAAAACATATCTATTATTTCAAGTGAGACAAAATTGGATAGATTAGTAAAATCGAGTAAATTCGGTTTTCCTTCCTAATAGTTAATATCTTTTAACTATAATTTAATACTTGCTAAATGCTCTTTCCCATCTTTTTACCTTCAGTATCGTGACACAAATTGCTTTTCTGTATTTTGTGAAAATTGTAATACATTAGAGAAATACTTTTGTTTCCCTGTTATATTTTGACAAGCGATTGTGAATTGTGGCTGAGTTAGTCTAAATTTCAAATCATATCTTAGCCCATATATAATAAGGCTTATAACTAAGCCTTTGTAATTTAATGCAGCTCGTCAATTCAATTAAAAAGAATGCAAAATTATTTTAAACAACTTAATTGGTTGTTATTTCCATATTCTGATGTTTGCCCCTCTAATCATAATTGCCATTTAGTAAGTTTCAAACAAAGTAATACAGTTTACAGAATATATGTAATTTTTTGTCAGTATGTAACTTTTCGATAGATCTATATGCTGAATACTATTTTTTTTTCACTTCATTTCAAATTCTTTAGCTCTGATTCTATTGGGTTGTTCGGAAAATCAATTCGTACCGGAAAATTCTGTTATTTAATTATTAAATACATTGTTTTCGATATCTAATATTTAGATATTAATTCACAAAATTTTCCCGTACGAGTTGATTTTCCCAAACGGAAATGACTTTCCTAACGACCCAATACAAACATGCATTGGTACCAGGTATCGCTTTATATTCGCCACCCACCTATTTTTATAAATAACAAAATATTAATCTAACTCGTAAAAACACAATTCATTTACATTGTAAAATTTTGTATTTATTTTGTCGGAAAATTTTTCAAATTATTTTTGTCGCTCTTAACAATACTTATTGATTTTCTGCAAACATTAAACTATTATATATATACTCTTTTTGAACGAATGGTCTTCTTTATCTTTTATAACTTTTTTAAAAATTAGTTTTCTTTTCACAATTTTGGCATATTTGAACAGTGTTAAATTATTTTTATCTCCTACAAAGAAATGAAAAGGCATTTAACGTCCGCACGTATATCCATATAGATAACTAAATTCCCTATAGTGCCCACATTAGGTCGTAGTAAGTATCTGAGAGCTCAATAAACTTTAATGTTTCTCTTATCATTCAAGTTTAAAGCAAGAGAAATTTTATATTTTAAGACTTTCAAGATATATTTTTTATTTTAATGTATTTTTAGATTCTTATTATTATGTTAAAGTTTCAGTATAGGGGTAAAAATTTAAAATAAAATTAGTCTGTGTTTTTCAAAATCATATAAAATTTAAGGATTTACGAAATAAACAAAGGAGTGATAAAATTTTTTTGTTTTAATGTCTAAAAACAAAAAGAAAACTAAATATCACGGATTAAAAAAAACGAAACAAACTAATCTTTATTATCAAATCTGTAAAACAATGATGTATCCTACGGTTTATGAAGCATTTGTTGACTTTTTTCAAAGCGGCTTTTTATGTATATTGAAAGCAAAACAATCAGTCATATAAATCGGAAAAAAGTTTTCTATTTTTTTTTCAAATCACATTTGTCAGTAACGATAAATGGATACACCACTTTCAATATTAAGGAATTTTCAAATTTCGTCCATTATATCACCAGATATACTAGACAGGACTGCTACATATTTATTGGAGTAGTTTTAATGAAATTCGGTTTGTACATGAACATAGGTTGGTATAATGCAACAAAAATAATATTCAGCTGTTATAATATGCAAGCATGATCTTGTAAAGAATGATCAAAGTTTGAAGTTATAAAAAAAGAGAACATTATTCAATGAAAAAAGGGATAGTTAGTGGTATGGCAGCAAAAGAAATTGGGAGCAAGATACGGATGCTATACCGGTATAAATTATAAGAAGAGCACTTACAATATCAAAAATCCTTAAATATGTTAAACCACGTGAGTATCCAGGCTTAACATATGGCCACAAAAAGAACCCTCAGTCCGTTTGCAAAGAAATACATCAAGCAACAAACGAATTGGTATAAAAATTTTTTTAGTCATGAAAACAGTTTTATTTTTTACGTTTTGATGGTATTCGTTCACTTTAGAATGGCCTTCAATAGTAAAAAAAGTACATTTTCTACGCGTCTACTAACACTGTAATGGTTTGGGTTGTCTTTCGTTCGGAGAAAAACTTAAAATTGCTTTTCGAAATGGACGACAAAACACACATACCTATGTTTACAACTTAGAACCTCATTTGTTTAACCAGGATGAAGAAAATGCTGGTCTTAACTATATTTTCCAACAAGGCAATGCTTCGTTTAATTCACTCTGTAAAAGAGACACAGAAGTGTTTTGAAGATGATTACATTCTTACACTTGATTAGCTAGATAATAGTCCAAATGAATTACCCATCAAGAAAATTTGGGTTATTATTGGGCGCAGTATCTACAATTTTGGGCCACTTTTCCATGATTCCACTAGCTTTTGCATTATTAAAAATGTTACATATTATTTTTCAAAGTCCAAATTTAGTTGTACAGAATTAGCAAGAAACAACGAAGCAAAGTATGGGGTTCTTAAGAAGTAATTTTTAATTTTTATTTTTCAACTATCTTTAAAGTTTTGGAATAAAGTAATATAAGGGACTTCTTTTGGTCCTTTCAATTAGTTTCATATGAATTGAATACATTTCATATGTTTGATTACTGAAATCCCCTTGCAATAGTGTCATAGAGTCTGATAATAAATTAACACAGCAAACTCAATAAACGTTTTTTTGTTAACAATTAAACATAATAAACCAATTATAAATATTAAACACACAAAAAACAGTTTCGTCACATGAATATCCTCAGCAACTGGAACAAATGCAATCAATGTAACATTTGAAAAAAATGTTACTTAAACGTTTTTTATTGGATTTGATTGAATAAAAGGCATTTCTAGATAACTGGAGCTACATCGGATGTAACCAGGCTTGGCACGAAGTAACTCCAAAGAACTAGTTTTCATGTTAGTTTTATGAAAACGCAAACGTTTCCTGTCAAAATAAAAAATAAAGGAAAAACTGTGATCACTCATGGGTTATTGGTTGCTAACGATAACATTTTGAAACTTGGTTTATTTATAGTTATTATCTAGATTGTTTCGCCGTAGAAAGCTTGAAGAGTTAAAATCTACACACGAAAACAGCTATTTACAAACACATCCCGTATTGCTACTAGCAAAAATCAAACTACCTCAAACTACTCAAATTTTCTATACTAGAATACAAAATATTTTTTAAAAGCCGAAATCTCCAAATTATCTTGTAATTTTTGTTCATTACACGGAATGAACATTTTTTTTTCAAGGGCCAAAACAGCCCCAGTTGACGGTTCCAAAAAAATGATCAAATAGCCTAGAATACTTATAGCCTAGAAACAGAACAAAAACAGCCATTTGTGAAATATGGAGTATTTTATCATTACATCAAATTCTAAGCATTGTAAACTTGGCACAATGGTATTGAAATTAGTAAAGACAAATAAAGTATAATTGACATGTAACATTTTGATTACATAGAAAAATCTGCTAAGTTCTAATAGTGTTGCTCCTATTGCTTATCCCGTGAAAATATAATTTAATATATAACAATAATAAATATTTTACAATATTTAATTTATTTTTACATTGTTTTTAGTTTTATTAAATCAACTTATATAGCTTATATGTAGATTAATAGAATTATGTTTATTATACATGTCAATTAAATGATAATTGCAATCATTTTCATCCCAGGATATATATATATGTTGTTTTGATTCTATTACAAAGAAATGTAATGTTTATTTATTTAAATTTTATAACATAATTTTCATAGCCATTAAAAATGTAGTTAATAGATTTGGGAATTAATTTTAAACATATCATTGATCATCGGTTTTTAAGGATATTCAGTATTTTTCTAACAAATATATAAAAAATGCATTTATAAATATATTTTTTCCGGCACTGCATATTAATCTAAGCTAAAATTTTACACCATTTATTTTAAAGTAATTTATTATAAGGTTTAAAACTAGTATTTTAATTTCCAAATTGCGTGCGAAGTATTTATCCTTTTGGATTTTTAACAATAATTAATTTTCTATGTAATTTCCCTTGTGGGAAAAGTATTACAAAGCATCATGTTGATACATTGACTCAAAACTGTATAAATTTGAAAGTCGGGATGTCGTCTGTTTTTTAAGTTATCAGATGCTATTTTACATTTATTATCATACTAAATTTTAAGAAAAGAAAAAAATATTAATATTTTTCTTCTAAGATTTAAAAAGATCACATGTGAATTAAGTATGGGGAAATCTAACACCTTTTTTCACTGATCTAATTGCATAAAATAGGCTTCAAGTAGGTCTGAATACATTATCCATCACAATCAAAGACTCTTCAAAAGTCTATTTTATATGTTGAATATTCACTCCGATAAAATACCTAAAATCCTTCAAATATGTCAGTTTCTGGACCATGAATTATTTTATGATAGAAGACGTTTTTTTTAAATTACGCACGAAGAAGTGTTCTGTAATGTGTCAAGTACAGAAAATATGAAACATGAGATAAGACTCCAGAAAATAAGCAATTAGTAATCGCAGCATCGTGTAGTTTAATATTATCGCGATGATTAGTGAATCTTTGGTGATTAATGGGGTTGTTTTGATTTAAGATTCAGTTCAACATTTGCACTATCATCTACACCAGAAAATCACACCGATTTTTTGTTTACCTTCATGCTCATTTCATTAAATAACGCATTTAATCTTTTGTAACATGTTTAAATACCTTACTCTTGGAACATAAAATTGGCTTTGGAATCTAATTAAATAAATCATAAACATCAAAATACATAAAGTCATCCCCTTAATGTTCTAGTACAAAACATTTTCCTCATTATTTGTAAAAATGTGCATAAAATTTGTTTCCTTTGGATTCCGACTGGAAAATAAAATGCACTGCGACGCTTTGATTTGGATTCAACTGATGTGGAACCCAATGATTGGAAATTAGGGCAATTAAAAATCTGAAGCTTTATGTAATTTGTTCCTCTAAGTATTCCTGCTATTGCTCATGATTCAGGTTGTTGCCGTTGTCTTTATCAATATGTTTGACAGAAGACGTTGAAGGACGATGATTATTGGTTGATCTTCTGAATGTCTCTTGATATGAGTTTTCGAACCAAGGACATGCGCTTTCGTTTGTTGCATTGTCATCATATCAGTACGCTAATGTTGCACATGCAGCGAATACATTGCTACCTTTATTCAGTTTATAGGATAAACATCTTCTAATATGTTCTCCATTTGTTGCATTTCGCAAATATTGTATACTATCCTAAATTTAAGTGCACTTTCATAGACTGTATCTGATCTAAATTTCTTCTGAATACATTACATAACAATACAATCATTAGCAGTTACATATGTTTGACAGCTATTCCAATCATTAATGATGGTCCGAAAACGATTAGATATTTAAGGGGCAAGTAATTTAGCTCACAAATAACATTTAGTTTTAAAGAAATTGAAAATTAAATTTTAAGAAAATGAAATTCATAAAAATGAATTTTTATGAAAATCGGTAAATAATTGATTTATGTTTTAAATATATTTACTTTTTCTGGGTTATTATAATTAAATCATCTTATATGTACATATAATTTGTGTCAAAAGTTTAAGCTCAGGCATAAAATGTTATTTTTTTTAACGAATAATAAAAAATACAATAAATAAAATTTTTCCATTATTAAATTTCCACAATTGTTTAAATAAATAATATCAAAAGAAGAAAAAGAAATATATCACATATCTGTAAATATGTATATATATGTATAATTTAAGATTTGTACAAACAATTGTCTCAAAAGTTTATGCGCAGTGGAAAAAATAACAACATTTTTCATTTTTAAAAACTATTAATTACAATTTACTTTTTCGTGATTTTGGATTAGTTCAAAAAGACATGTATCCTTTGAAATTATTAGGTTTTGTAAGATTTCTAGTGACAAAGAATACTGCTCTTTCTCAATGGCTTCTTTGAATTTTTCACGATAGTCATATTGGAAATCTGACGGGTTAAAATGACGTAGACATTCCCAATCGGTTTTATTCTAGGACTTACAGAAGACGAGTCAAAAATTTTAAGTTTTACCTGCGAAAATTACAATTACGTGAAATTTGATATGTAGACTGAAGCACTAACTTGTTCAAAGATCAATTCAAGAATCCTCAAATTGTCACTAAATGGAAGGAAATTTTGTTTCAGTATCTCTTGATGTTTTTAGGAATTTACTTTAATTTTCAGAAAATCCAGAAAGGTCAGGATGTCGAAGACAAATATCCTTCAAAAACATTCCTGGTTGATCGTCTTGCTGCCTGTTGAAAACAATTCTTGGTTTCTTTCGTAGATTATACAAATTCATGTTCCACACATTTAGACTATCTAAGCTCATCACTGAATGAAACAGTAAGCCACTTCTCCAAAGCAGGATATTTAATTTTTAGCCCAGTTTATTCTTGCTTGTTTGTGATGTAGTTTACCATTTTTGTGAGTCCTTTTGTTTAATATGATGTAATCACATAGTCTATGTACAAAATCTTTGGACTTCTGTATCCTGAGCTTACGTTTAATTCATTGTATGGGTATATTTTGTCTAAGCACAAATCTTCGAATTCTGAAATCCGTCTTAATAAACGTTATTCGTGGCCACCCGCATCTTGTTTTCCAGTTGAAACTAACACTTCTAAAGAGTACTTCATGTACATACGTCACTTTGTTCAATTTAAAATTTTTGAAATTAGAGAAACAATTTTTATTTTGTGATTTTAGTTTAGAAAACTTTTAAAATCTCCCTTTTTATCATTTTTTTGCCCTAAGGCATTTTCAAAATATGTGGGAAGGATTTTTTGCTGCAATAATTTTATAAAATTGGAAGCAACGTCATACAATTTCATTAATTGGGTCTAATCCCGTGTTTCTATAATAAATTGCATAAAATGCTTAAACTTAGGAAACAGTTTTTCTCTGGAAAAAAGTTAATTAAAAAAATAATGTACATTTTTTACCACTAAAAACGGCTTATTTTTTATTTTGATTAAATGTCACATATTTATGGAATATTGATTTTTTACTTCAATTGTTTTTAGCCATATTTGGAAAATGCATAAATGTTTGAGACAGACTATATATATATATATATATGTATATATATACATATATAGATAAATTTAATATGTAACATATATCACTAAAACATGTGAAAACTTCTGTAGAAAATAATTGCATTTATGAAAAGCAAATATTTTTTTTATTTAATATTGTTATTTTTAGTATAAATAGTGGTCACCATTGCAATGAAACAAGAATTCACGTGCATAATATATGGCAGGGCTCGAAAAATAGCGTTCCCGGGATCCCGGGGAACCCAGAAATCATTTCTGGGAATGTACATTTTTTCACTTAGGTTCCCGGCCGGGAACCTAAAAAATCGTCATGGTCGCCAGCGATGCCGCGCACGCATTATATCGCGTAAATTACGCAAAAATATAGCTCTTGAGGGGTCCGTGGGATGCGTAATTTTGTCAAAATATTGCGGGAAAAACGGCAAATTTCGTTAAAAAAATCGCGAAAAACGGCAAATTTTGTCAAAAAATCGCGGGAAGCAACACAAATTTCATTAAAAGATCGTGAAAAAAGGCAGATTTCGTCAAAAAATCGCGCTAAAACGGTAAATTTCATCAAAAAATAATAAGAAAATAACAGATTTCGACAAAAGTTCACGAAAAAGGCATGAATTTCGTCAAAAGATCGCGGGAAACAACGCAAATTTCATTAAAAGATCGAGAAAAAATGGCAGATTTCGTAAAAAAATCGCGAAAAAACGGCAAATGTGGTTTAAAAAATATTGATAAACGATAGGTTTTGTTAAAATATCAGGATAAATCGGCAAGTTTCATTAAAACATCGCAATAAAACGGCAGATTTTGTCAAAAGATCGCGAAAAAACGGCAAATTTCATCAAAATACTCACACAAATTTTATTGGGAACTTGGATTTTTCATCTGGGAACCTGCACTTTTCATGTAGGTTCCCAGCTGGGAACCTCAACTTTTTTGGAATTTTCGAGCCCTGTATATGGTAATATTTAATGCAAATTGGAAAGAAATATAGAAAGCGTTCAGCGTGTAAGGATTCCGAATAATGATATGTAAATATTAGAAAGAGCAATATTACATATTGTTGCAAAGAACCAATAAATAATTCAAAACATTTTAAACTTTAATTTTTCTTTTGGAAAAGTTTCTAATAAATGTTGGAATTCGTTTTCTATGGCCGAATATATATTACTGAATTTTTATGAGCAATAAAATAAAGCACTATTATTATCTGCAATTATTTTACAATCGATTCAAGTAAAATAAAACTTAATGTTCTTAGTTCAGGACTAGTTAAATATTTTATACGTTTTAAATTTTTATCAAAAGCATATGATACTGACAAAAACGGACATTGTTCTTTTTGGAACTAATGGGGTATTTGAAGAGAAGTTTTGGCAATAAAATTAATAACGTTTCTAGAGTATAGAACATGTTTTCTCATAATGCATTAAAATCACTGACAATAAAAGAATTCTGCATCATTCAGTTATTCTACCAAATTATTACAAAATGATGGTTTTTCCCTAAATGATGGTAAATGAATAAATATCTTTAAGAATTTAAACTTTTTTTTAGTGGTTGATGTTAATAAATTCATCTTCATAGTCACTCAAATGTTTTAGCAATATAAATAATTTATTTTAAAAACAAAAGTAAATAATGATATTGTGGAAGCAGCAGAGAATCTAACCAATATTTGCAGCCTTTTATAATTCTGAGACAACATCTCTAACTTTAGATCTATAGTATCTAAATATGATGAAAATTTTTATGAAATTTTCTAAATATTTTCATGCACTTTTGAAAAATGTTGATATTTGATGCATTTTTCTAAAAAGATCGTAACAAATATTTCTCGAAGTTTTCTAGCTCTTTCTCAACAGTTATATTGAGGATGATGTTTATAGTTTGGTCAATGTCTTCGACAGAAGCCATTCCAAATTTAAATATTCTTAGTTATTACAGACATTAGAGGTTTGACAGACATAATGTCCATGACGGATAACAAATGATTGAACTGCAAATAATAAAACTTACACAGCAAGAAAATAGTTTAAAAAATCATTACAAATTTACTTAAAATGGATTTGTTGAGTTGCCAACAATTGTTGATGAAAATAAATAACAAAATCTAATTTAACGAACTTTGTTTCTTTGAAAAGTTTCTAATAAAAATTTGTCCAATTGTTGTTTTATAAATTAAATTGTATTTTTAGCTTTTTATCGTCTGATTTTTAAGCTATTGCATAGCTTTTATCACGGACTTTGAGCGCGGCGACCGAATCCAAAAATTCCGTAACGAGAAAAGCCCTAACACATCCGTAACGAAAAAAACCTAACACTCGGCTAACGTCGTTTCAGTTCGGCAGACTTCGGCATGGTATCCTTCGGTAGACTTCGGCAGACATTGACGCGGTATTTTTCAGATATTTAGAGGATATCAAGTCTCTAACCTATATTTCTTATTTCAGTTACTATAAATCTATAGTTTCAATAATAACAATTCCTGATAGAATGTGTATAGAAAAGAATCGTCTTAAGATAAAACAAGGTAGGATAATGTAGCTTTTGGTGATTGGAGACACGCCCAATGGTGAGGATCGAAAAATGTAAAATGCTTATAACTCGCGATGTAATTTTCGTAGCGCGGCCAAATTTTGTTTGGTAATTTATTATGAGACAGTGTTAATTTTTGGTGACAGGAGATCCCCACGGTGAGGGTCGAAAAATTTAAAATGCTTATAATTCGCGATCTAATTTTCGTAGTGCGGCCAAATTTTGTTTGGTACTTTATTATGAGACAGTGTTACTTTTGGTGACAGGAGACCCCCCCCCCTCACTGTAAGGATCGAAAAATTTAAAATGCTTATAACTCGCGATTTAATTTTCGTAGCGAGGCCAAATTTTGTTTGGTAATTTATTATGAGACAGTGTTACTTTTGGTGACAGGTGACCCCCCCCCCCCCCACGTTGAGTGTCGAAAAATTTAAAATGCTTATAACTCGCAATCTAGTTTTCGTAGCGCGGCCAATTTTTTTTTTTAATTTATAATGAGGCAGTGTTACTTTTTGGTGACGGGAGCCCCCCCCCCCACGGTGAAGGTCGAAAAATTTAAAATGCTTATAACTCGCAATCTAATTTTCGTATCGCGGCCAAATTTTGTTTGGTAATTTATTATGAGACAGTGGTAATTTTTTGTGACAAGAGATCCCCCATGGTGAGGGTCGAAAAATTTAAAATTCTTATAACTCGCGATCTAATTTTCGTAGTGCGGCCAAATTTTGTTTGGTAATTTATTATGAGACAGTGTTACTTTTGGTGACAGGAGACCCCCCACGGTGAGGATCGAAAAATTTAAAATGCTTATAACTCGCGATCTAATTTTCATAGTGCGGCCAAATTTTGTTTGGTAATTTATTATGAGATTGTGTTACATTTGGTGACAGGAGATCCCCATGGTGAGGGTCGAGAAATTTAAAATGCTTATAACTCGCGATGTAACTTTCGTAGTGCGGCCAAATTTTGTTTGGTAATTTATTATGAGACAGTGTTAATATTTGGTGACAGGAGACCCCCACGGTGAGGGTCGGAAAATTTAAAATGTTTATAACTCGCAATCTAATTTTGGTAGCGCGGCCAAATTTTGTTTGGTAATTTATTAAGTATTTGGTATTTTATCGCTGGCCTTGAGCGCGGCGACCTAATCTAGAAATTCCGTAACTAGAAAAAAACCTAACATTTCGGCTAACGTCGTTTCAGTTCGGGAGACTTGGGCACGGTATTCTTCGGTAGATTTCGGCAGACATTGACGTGGTATTTTTCAGATATTTAGAGGATATCAAATCTCAAACTTATGTTTCTTATTTCAGTTACCATAAATCTATAGTTTCAATGATAAAAATTCCTGATTAACCTACATGTATTGTAAAATAATAAAATTATTTAAAACGATATTAACTTCTTATTTATTCAATAAAAGAAAAAAAAATGTTTTCTTATCGCTCATCACGCTCAAAAAGTGTAACGTGAATTAATATCAAAGACAAAAAAAACCCCTGCATTAATAAAAAATATATAAATAATTATAGTTGGATAAATTGATAAAAAATGCTATGCAATAGCTTTACCGCGGCAGTCCCCGAGTGCCACATGTTTTTTCGATAAATGCACTTAATTGTTTTTATGAATATTGGAGATGTTATACTCTGAGATATCACTACAATTTTCTAGATGATATAAATTTGTAAATGATATTTTGCACTATTCAGAATTATGATTTTAGTCTTGTTCCTATTCTATCATTAAGAATGCAATGAAGTTAAAACCCAATGTTGTATTCATCGAGATATTAATTTGTAAAACATAATGGGTATACCAACCAAAGTGTCTTAGAAACACAATATACAGAGTTAAAAAATATTGTATTGTTTATTGACTTCGAATGGATGTCAATACATAACAGTATTAGATATATTTTTAGTTGTTATAAATATTCGTAAGGTTCTACAACAATTATATTTGCTTGGCATAAGGGCTGTTAATAAGTAATTGCAATATAGGATCTCTAACTCTGTAAGAATAACTCAAATGTTTAAAAATTTATGATCACAATATGAAATCTTCGCTAGCCAATGAAATATGAATAAAACTGGGTATTTCTACTTGAAACATAGCTTTGAAATCGATAAATAATCAAAGTACTTTGAGAGTTTAACTCAAATAAAGATTCTTTTAAAACTGTCTTTTCAACAGTCTACTTCACTATTTGACAATTTATTGAGAGAGTGTCTTCGAAAGAGTGTAATGCACGTTCGTTAGAATGCGTTGTACTTCTGACGAATTCTTAAAAGCTTAAATTAAAATTTGCAATTGCATTTAAATTAACGTCGTATATAAACCTTACTGAAACGTCTAGTGTCAATTTTTAGAGATTTTGATTAAATGTGAAAGTTTACAGTTTGATATCATTGATTTCTTGAGGATGCTTATCTTTTCTCCGGTCACAAATTATATAAAATGACGATTGGAGACACAAGAAGTTAGTATGTACAAAAGTTAGTATGTACAAAAGTTAGTATATACAAATTTAATTATTTCTTTTCGATTTAAGTGGTTTTACACACATATTTAATAATGATTTATTTAAATAGTGAAAGAAATATTTATATAATGAGGTATAAGTAATCGTGTTATAGTGAATTTTGCTTAACAGCTGTTCCAGTTTAACGAATATTTTTCTTAAGATGAAATGATGTGTTCATTGAGATAATAATAATAACATAATGGGTTTCATATGACTTAACTGTCATGGAGAGACAACATACAGTATTTATAACATTGTTTATTGCATTTCAATGGATGTTAATACATAGTCGTCGTAGATATCTTATTTTAATTGCTAAAAATATTCGCCAGCTTCTATAACAATTATACTCGTTTGGTTCTATGGTTGTTTATAAGTAACTGAAATATCGGATCTCTAATTCTGTAAAAATTACTCAAATGTTTAAAAATTTATAATTTCAAAATTCAATCTTAGTGACAAATGAAATAAGAGTAAAGCTGGGTATTACTATTTGAAACACAGCTTTCAAATCTATCATAATCGAAGTCCTTTAAGAGTTTAAGTCAAATACAGATTATTTTAAATTTGTTTCACCAGTCCACTTCACTATTTGACAATTTCTTGAGAGAGTGTCTTCGGAAGAGTGCTCTGCAATTCTGGCGATTTCCCAAAAGCTTAGATTAAAATTTATAATTGAATTTTAAATTAAAGTCGCATATAAACTTGATTGAAACGTCTATTGTTAACTCTTATGGATTTTGATTAAATTTGAAAGTTTACAGTTAAGTATCTTTGAGTTAACGAGAATTCTTATCGTTTCTTTAGCCACAAATTATATAAAATGGCGATTGCAGACATAAGGAGTTATTACACAATGCAGTTTACGAATTTTTATTATTTTATTTATGTTTAATCTCTTCAGACCTGAGCATAAAATAACGCTACAAATATATATTTATTGCTTTTGATAATCGAGATGACACCACTGATGACAGAAATAGTCATTTTTATGCAATAAGTACTTTAGGGGACTGGTAATTTAGGTTTACAAATATGGATATAAAAGTACTAAACCCCTTAAAACACCAGTTTAACTATCAGTAATATAAATTTACGCAAAAAGAAAATTAGGGTGTTTAAACAAGCAAACGATCAGCAAATTCTCAAAAATTTTTATTGCAAAGAATTTAAGTTAAATAATCATGAATAATTCTTACTTTCTCGGCCACATTGTATTGAAGGTATTTTCGAAACGCGGATAATAATATTTTTTTACGAGGTAATATTTACCAATGCTGACATTTATTGATTTTGTTTTAAAGCAAAAAACATTCAGCTGTATAGAAATAAAATATAAATGCAAAAGATTTGAACAGTTTAGTTTTTATAAGAAATAGAATGGAGGTACACATTTGTGTACCTCAGGTCTGAATAGGTTAAGCGGTTTTATGTAGTCACACATACTTAATAATGATATATAGGAATATTGGACGAAATATTTACATAATGAGGTATACATTAGAATATCATTATATTTAATGGGCCTTGGACATTTTTCTCCAGTTTAACGAATATTTTGTTGTGATGGAAGAATGTGTTCATTGAGATATTAATAATAATAGTAACATAATGGTTATCACGGTACTTAAGTGTCATAGAAAGACAACATGTAGTTTTTTATAATATTGTTTGTTTCTTTCCAATATATGTTAATATATAACCGTCATTGATATCTTTTTTGAATTGTTAAAAATATTCGTAAGGTTATTTAAGCAATATATATGTTTGGTTCTAAGGTTGTTAATAAGTAACTGCTTTATAGGTCTATAACTCTGTAAGAATAACTCAAATGTTTACAAAATTATGATTTCAAAAAACAATCCTTGTTAACAAAATAAATATTAATAAAGTTGAATATTACTACTTGAATCATGCCTTTCAAAACTATAATAATCGAAGTCTTTGTGAGTTTAAGTCAAATTAAGATTATTTTAAATCTGTCTTTTCACCAGTTATTTCTACTCCACTATTTGACAATTTATTGAGAGATTGTCTTCGAAAGAGTACTCTGCATTTCTGGCGAATCCTCAAAAGCTTAAATTAAACTTTGTAATTGCATTTTAAATTAAAGTCGCATTTAAACCTGAATGAAACGTCTAGTGTCAACTTTTAGAGATTTTGATTAAATTTGAGTAGTTACAGTTTGGTATCTCTGCGTTCTTGAGGATTCTTATCGTTTCTCCGGCCACAAATTATACAAAATGGTGATTGCAGACACAAGGAGTTGTTATGTAACGTAGTAGACAAATTTAATTATTTCATTTAGATTTAAGCGGTTGTATACAGTCACGCATATTTAATAACGATTTTTATGACTATTGGAAGGAATATTTATGTAATGAGGCATACATTCAAATATCGTTACAATGGATGTGTCTGACAATTTTTCCAGTTTAAGGAATATTCTGTTGTGATGAAATGATGTGTTCATTGAGGCAAAAATAATTATAATAATAATATAAAAAGATAATGGATATCACAGGACTTAAGTGTCACAGAAAGACAACATACAGTTCTATAATATTGTTTATTGCCTTTCAGTGGATGTTAATATATAAACGTCATATATATATTATTTTAAGTGTGTAAAAATATTCGGCAGGTCCTATAACCATTATATTCTTTTGGCTCTAGAGTTGTTTATAGTTAATTGCTTTATAGGATCTATAAATTTGTAAGAAAAACTCAAATGTTTAAAAATTTATGATTTCAAAATAAAATCTTCGTTGACAAATTAAATATGCATAAAGCTGGGTATTTCTTCTTGTAACATAGCTTTCAAATTTGTAATAATCGAAGTCTTTTGAAAGTTTGTCGAATAAAGATTATTTAAAATCTGTCTTTTCAACAATCTACTTCACTATTTTGACAATTTATTGAGAGAGTGTCTTCGAAACAGTGTGCTGCACTTCTAGTGAATTCTCAAAAGCTTAAATTAAAATTTGTAATTGCATTTTAAATTAAAGTCGCATTTAAACCTGAATGAAACGTCTAGTGTAAACTTTTAGAGATTTTGATTAAATTTGAATGTTTACAGTTAGGTATCTTTGAGTTCTTGAGGATTCTTATCATTTCTCCGGCCACAAATTATACAAAATGGCGATTACAGACACAAGGTGTTATTATGCAACGCAGTTTTAAATTTAATTATTTCATTTAGATTTAAGCGGTTTTATAAAGTCACACATATTTAATAATGGTTTATGTGAATACTGGAAGAAATGTTTGTATAATGAGTTATAGAAAAGAATCTCATTACAATGAATGTACCTTTAATAGTTTTTTCTGTTTAATGAATATATATATATATTTATATGCCAGTTGCTTTCTTTCTATAAAATATTTACTTTAACGAATTATCAACAACTTTTTTAAACGTTTTAGAAAGAGCAGTCACTTCAGTTTTACAAATGTTGAATTAGCAAAACATTATAAATGTATATAAAATGAAAAAAAAAAAAAATGAAATAATTAATTTTCCTTGTCTTTGATCTTCGAAATTTCAGCATATTTTGAATCCAGGATTCGAGAGATGTTGCTAAAAGGGCTTCCTTTCTTATACTTCAAAAATAGTAAAATTATCTTTAACAGGTACAGCCAACTGCTTTTTTTAAGTGCGTTCGTAATTTTTTTAATACATAGTATCTATAGTTGTTTTCTGGACCAGTCCGTCTGCCCACATATAAGAACATATATATAATAGTCGTAGATTTTTTTTTCGTCCAGTTATTTCAAATTTTATTAAAATCGATTAAAAACTTAAAACAGATTAATAATTTTTTCTTTACAATTAATTCAATGATATCTCATGATAGATAATGATTTTAGGTCGCCATAATAATTATTGCATTAAATCCTATCATTAGTAATTAATTCAATGATATACCATAACATGTAATGATTCTAGGTTGCCATGGTGATTAAGGAGCGTTTAAGATGCAGTCATATTATTTACAAAATACTGATTTTAATATATATAATTGAATCTTGATCTGTATTTGTTGCTTGTAAATTTAATGTTATAACACTTATGCGTATAAATAAATTATCTGCAATGTTTTGAACAATAATACATAGGAATCTTTTCACTGCTACACATATTGTCCTTTTAAATTAATAGAAAAAGTAGATATCGGCTATATATATTATCAATGAATCAAGGTACCTGCCATAGCATCTTATATTTCGCCTTCCTTCCCAATGGTTGAATAAGGCACTGAATTACATCAATTTTTCAGTGAAACGCATAAAAATGCTTCATAACGTCATCTGTACTCTCGATAAAGAAAAAGTTCATGCAATATTTTTATGTTTTGGACACATACCGAGATTAATATTGTTTTAAGAGTAATTTTTTGGAAAGTCGTGCAACAAGAAATAACTGCTCATAAATATCCAGTTTTATTATACTTTCTGCTGCTAGATGTTAGCAATGGAAGTATACTTCTTCTCATTAGTAGTGCTTAGAATTCCCCGATTTAAGAATGTAAAATAAATGATTTATAAGTATTTAACGTATGAGATAAAATACTTAACGTTCTTGTCTTTATTGTTATGAACGTGTTGTAATTGTAAATCATATATGCATACAACTAACTGCAGTGAATCTAGCCAAATATTTATTGTAGATATATGGTGATGAAGGTTTTCTTTTACAAATAAGTCCAGTTCGTAAACTTAATATTTGAAAGCATTTTTTCATTTAATTTGTAACTAGCAAATTCTTTAGATAAGCTATGTTTTCGTCAAATCAAGAGGAGTAAAATAACTTCTAGACTCCCACAAATTGTAAACCTTATGTTGTACTAACCCTGCACAAAGTTAAAAAAAAAATAGTGACGCAATTTTCAATTGCAAGATATCCAAAATCTTCAGAAAGCTCAGCTTTATTATATTAAAAATAATATAATATTTTCCAAGCACTTAAATTAAAAATCATCATTACAATTTCAATAACATCAATATATGTATATTTTTATTTATTTATGACATGGCTTTGTCAGAATTCCCATGTTCCTTATGTCTAGACTTAAAAATTATAGTTCAAAGAAACTATGTTGCTACTGAATTTTAAAGAAGTAACAAATTTGAATCATACATCTTGAAATAGATTTGAATTTTAAGAGACTGCATAAATTTTTATGGTGGTAACTTCAAGAATTTTTTCCCATTTATTTCAGAAGTTACTTCTTAAAAATATTTTATCAAGGTTGGTAGTAAATGCATAAAATCTGCTGTCTGTTAATGTAGTTAAAGGAGGAAAAAAAGAATAATTGTATTTGCAAGAAGCAAAAAAATAAAATAAATTTATCAAAAAGGAAATAAAAAAACTTATTTTTACCCGTAATAAACTTGTTTAACAGTAATTCAAAAGAGTCCCAGGGAGCTGATCAATGGAGAAAAGCATGTATCTTTGTTCTTTTAAATCTAATTATGTTAAAGGTTTTCTGATATCGCCGAAAACCGATTTGATTTCACAGACATATGGTAAATAAATGACAGCATTTTTCATAATTATGTTATAAAGATGCCTAAAAGAGCCCTTGTAAGGGCATAAGAAGAATATGTTTTGACGTTTGAGGAAGATTTGAGGGCTCCTATTTTACTCATTAATTCACAAAATTGTGTTAAAATTTCTGCACGACACTGTAAAAAAAAAAAAAAAAAAAAAAAAAAAAAAAAAAAAAAAAACTGTAATTCTACAATTGAAAAGTTGCCGAAATCTGTACGGTTACAAACATTTTATCTGTACACTGTACAAGAAAAAATGTAAATCTAAAAAACTAATTTATGTAAAGTTACAGATATCTGTAACTTTACAAACGAGTCTACTAAAATTACAGTTATCTTACTAAAATTTTATCTGTAGCCTGACTTGTAGTTGCATGAAAAATTTCTTGGACTCCCATTTTCCTAAAAAAATCTTAGTAATCTTACAGATTTTTTGATTTACAGTGCAAATCTGTATCTGTTACATGAATTTTTGCTTTTTCCATTACATAAAAAATCCTGGGAATGCCAGTTTGTTAGAAAACTTTTGGTAACTTTACAGATTTTTTGTACAGTGTATAAGTGTTAAAAGAGTTTATTTTAAATATGAAGTACTTAGGCAAGACTCTGTTAGCATTATTAAATAACAGAGCTTGACAATAAGTTTTCCGTTGAAAAGTAATATAGAATAGTAACATTGCCTAAAAATCTTATGATATTCTCAGGGGTTTTTAATCAATGAGCACAATGTGGGGTATGAGATTGCCCTAAAGGAATATTTGGTTGGTAAAACAGAGGTTTTTGGAGTATGAAGCCCTATACCCAGCTCGGAAGCTAAAAATATTCAGGCTTTTAGGAGTTATTCTTTTTAATGCTCTGCTTTAATTCAAAAGGTCTATGGCCAATTTCAGAATTTGATTATTTTCAACACGCGGCTAAATGCATGAGAAGCTGCTAATACTTTTCGAGAAAGCGACTCTGCTAATATAGCCGGACACTGAATTTTTTCAGACCTCTGTGGATATTTAATATTAAACGCCTAAGCAGCTCAGGTAAAGTAGTGGAACTTTCAATTTATTCCCCCATAAATAGATATCTAATACTTGTCTTCCAGGAGTTAGGCTGAGGAATCGAAACATCAAATTTTTAAAACTTATGTGGATGACTAATATTCACCGTCTAGAACGTTCAACTGTATAAGATGAAACGCCAGCGACCAGTGCAGTCGTGAGACCTCTACACTGTAAAAAAAAATTCTTCAAAGTCACTAAACTTTTTCTAGAAAACTGGGATTACAAGAACTTTTCATGCAACAACAACAGGAAAAAGTCCTGTAACCTCTTCTTTTACATGCTTTTTTGTTGTTACCGTTACATGAAAAGTTCTTGGAATCCCAGCTTCCTATAAAAAGTTTAGTAACTTTGCAGAAATTTTTTTACAGTGTAAATAGGAATTTCTTAGTGACGTCTTGTGACTTATAAACGTGAACATATCATAGGGACTTTTTTATGTATTAATTTAGATAGTTAATCTGCCAATCTGCCAACTGTCGACAGCTGCTTTATTAAAAAAAATAACAATTTTTATAATAACTATAGTTGTGTGTGAAAAGAGTAGAACAATTAAGTATATCATGAGTTTGTACAGCTGCAATTAAATGAATAAAATTTTAATGTTTTTTTAGTTAATATACAAGTTGCTATTACAGTTACTTCTTACTAATGCGCTTCTTAATTATATGCGTTTCTCAGTTATATGCGAATTTAATAAGGTCCCACCACGAAAAATAGGAAATTGATCTTTCACTTATAAGAGCCATTTTGTATTGTGTCTCTCAGTTACTCGCGGAAATAACCGTGCAATTCACAAACTCTGAGTTAAGCGCGAAACTTTCTTTAATTTATAAAGAATTTTATTTAAGTCAAGGTCAAACAGACCGTTCCGTCAGTTATGGTGAAAATTTTATATTAATGACAATAAAAGATATTGTAATTTTTTTTGATGGCGTGATAGCTGAAAAAGAAAGTTAAAATGAAGATAATGATGAAACTGATACTGTAAGTGTCCCATCTTATGCTACTACTTTAGAAGCTCTGGACACTTTGCGATGATACCTTCAAAATATTGATGCATCATCAAACGCAATGAAATACTTTATGCATTAGAAAAAGTCGTTGTACAAGCGTGGAGTAACAAAAACAAACTAGCAACGATGACATCTTAAAAGAGAAATAATTGTCATTTTTAATGTAAATGCATTGTAAAATGTAAGTAAACTTTTAATGTATTCTTTGAAACTAAATTTTATAGTGGAAGTGTTAGAATTTTTTTACGCACACTACACACTGCAAAAAATTCAGTGTAAAGTTGCCAAAATCTGTATGGTTACTAACATTTTATCTGTACACTGTACAAGATAATATGTAAAGCTACAAAACTAATTTTTGTAAATCTACAGATATCTGTAATTTCCCAAACGAATCTACTAAAACTACAGTTATCTTACTAAAGGTTTGTCTGTTACCTAGGTTGTAGTTACATAAAAATTTCTAGAAATCCCAGTTTCCTAAAGAATTCTTAGTAACCTTACAGATTTTTTGGTTTTCAGTCCAAACCTGTATCTGTTACATGAATTTTTGCTGTTGCCGTCGCATAAAAATTTCCAGGCGTCCCAATTTCCTAGAAAACTTTTAGTGACTTTATATTTTTTTTACAGTGTACTAATATTATACCTCTTTTATTCTAATATCACTTGTAATCATAGTATTTATATTTGAAAATGTTTTTCTTTCCCATAATGGTATAAAGAAATATTACATCATCTCGTTTAAGCAGGACTCACAGTTATGCGTGGTTTTAAATCAATCCTTTCAAACGCGTACTCTGTAAAAAAAAAATCTATAAAGGAACTAAATTTTTTTTCGGAAACTAGGATTCCAAGAACTTGTCATGTAACGGTAACAGGAAAAACTCACTTAACCAATTATGTTACAGGAGATTTTGCTATTACGTTACATAAAAAGTTCTAGGAAACTCAAATTCCTAGAAAAAGTTTAACTTAACAGATTTTTTTACAGTGTATAAGTGAGAGGTGACTGTCTATATGAATTCCTTGTTTAATACTTTAGATTTGCTAGCCAAACAAAGAATTAAATCGTATTTATTAAATAATATGCATTAAATGGTATGTTTAAAAAGATATCTGTTTCATTTGTGTGTAGCGACCTGAAATTGTACTTTTTGGTTGAGTTTAAAGAAAGTAATAGAATAGCAATTAACTTGATTATGTGAGTGGTAATGCTCAATAATCACAACGATCTAAATTTTTATTTGAATAAAGTATGAGATCGTAAGTGGAACACAATGCAATAAATGTAACATTTAAAGTTTTAGCATAAATATTGCAGTTATAACATAAATATAAAATTTATAGAATTACATAAAATGTATTTTTAGGTATTTGTTCATTTAAAGAGAATTTCTCGAAATTAAGTTTAAAAGATGATATGTATTGCGATTGAATTTACAATGTATTTCAATATCTTTAAATGTAAGTCTTTGATATTCAGTGTATAAAGCTTAATATTACACTAAAGAACTACAAAAAAGTACATACAAAAGTACAAATTAGAAAAGTACAAGACGACAGTAAAAAGAAAAATGCGTTAACAAAATTAACTGAGTGAAGGATTGCTATGTTTTATTATATATCTGTTAAATAATAAATCGTGATAATGTAATTCTCTCATAATGTTGTTATATCTTTGGTACTTATTATTTCTTTCAGACACATTGTAAAATTTTACTTTATAAGTAACGCTACCCGGTTCTCTGTCAAAGGGTAAAATCATTGACTTCTTTTATTACTTAATGATTAAAACAGATGTCGTTCTTAAATCTTTCATCCCTCAAACAAATTCTGCCGATAATTAAAAGAAATTTCAAGACAACTTTTTTGAGATAAGAAAACATAAATTTATTTTCCTTAAATCCTGAGAGAAAATTTGTTTATTTCCAATATTTATTTATTTGTTTCCAAGCTACTTTAATCATATTTATGAAATATCGATCGTTTGTCAAAACCAATATTTTTGATTATCCACACACTTGTGAAAAAAATGTTTTTTTTTATGTGATACTGAAAAATATTTTACCATATTATAAAGCACAAAACGACATTCCACTCTCCTTAAAGCCCAAAGCCGATAGTTTTTTAATTTATTTTAAACACGTTGATTAATGGTAAAAAAGTTTATAATTTTCCGTTTTAATTTCCTTCAATCGTTATAAAAATTAAAAATCTGTATTGTAGAGCCTTGCCGAATATCCGAAGATTTCGAACTTTAAACATATTTTTGTTTGTGTCAGTGTCGGATAATCGAGATTTTACTATAATTTAAAAAAGTGGAGTATATCCTACCTTCTGTTTCGCTTGGTTTCTTTTCGTTTTGCTGTTGCTGACTATTGCTATCCGTTTCGGCCTGTGGAGGGATGCGGCGGGGGCTTCCATCGACCATCATCCCGCCGCCAACGCACTCCACGGAATCCTGGAAAAAAAAAAAAAACAGAAAATGAGTTAAAATTCATATTTAAAACTATTAATTCACAGAATATTGATATTTCAACAAATCAAAATGCACTACAAGGGGTAGATTATAAGGCATTACGCAAAATGTTGAACTAATCTATACCTGCTTCGCTACGATCCAGTAACGATCTATGCCCTACAGTGACCAACTCTCTTTTCTTGAGCCTATTGCCTAAAGTGTTACATAGCACATTGGGAAATTACCTTAACATGAGATCTAGTGTGAACCTAGAAAACATGCTATTCATTTTCTCGACTTTGACGAGATGAAAAGTTGAGTGAACCTTTCCCATCTCGAAGTCAAACTCTAGACCTGTAGTGTAATAGATAGATGCACTGACCAGTTGTACTATTGTGTTTCTAAGAAAATTTTACACATTAAAAATCTCACTGTTTCAATATTTTTGTTTTTTATTTCTATAGCATCGTATTTTACATATTTACTAAATACTGCTGGGTTGTCAAATCCAGATTTTCAATTATCAATTTAACAAAATTATTATATTTGATGAAATTTTTTAGCGTAATGAGTTTTCAAAGTTGTTACATCATGGAATGAATGAGAAATGCACTATAATTCGGCCAGTGACACTATATGAAGGACAAAGTTCATTACAAATCAAAGAGCGTATAACTCAGTGTATTGTGGATCATAATAGTAGGCATTTCTAGAGTTTCTCGCGATTCTATCACATTAAGTAAAGTAATTCTGTTAAAAAATATCGTTGCAATACCTACATTATTGCTAAAGTTAGAAACAAAAGACTGAATCACTTAAAGTGAGATTCTTTAGTCGCTTGTCACACTGTACTTTTAATTAAGATAATTACAGGCCCACTTTCTTTAAACAAGGAAGTTGTTTTGATGTACTTTACCAAACTGAAATTCCCTTCAAATCATTAACAGAATACACAAACATAAAAAACAAAATGTGCTAGATATCATTTCCAATATTTCTTTATTAAGAAAAAATATAACATAAAATAAATACTTCTTAAAATATTTAAAACAACCTATACTAATTTAATAAACAAAGTCTAATGTTATTCTTTGAATTTTCATAAATCAAATCTTATGAATTCTTTTGTATATCATAGTACTTTCGAAACCTAACAACTTGAAGCATTTTTCCGAATGGGAACAAATTTATGCAAATCAATCACTTGTAACGGCATCGATTTCCTATGTTATAAGATTTACTGTTAGAAATATTTTTACAAGTGACTAGATTATGAAGTATCAAGAAATTAAGGTAATGAATATGATGTTGTTGCATTCTTTTCCTTTTGAAATTATCTCGTATTTTCAAGCTGCGTTAATGAAATGTTTGGAAATTTCATTAAAATGGAAAAAGGGAGATATTTTGGGGTCATTAGAGTGGATTCTAATGAAATTTTATATGAACATCGTTTAAGTATTTGATGAATATTCGGTTTTGTATTGAGGATATCTGTACTTATAAAACGATAAGGTACGTGTCAGCGAAAAAGCGTGTATTTCTCTTTTGTTGATGGTAACGAGTAATTCTTTAAAAAAAATTTAATCTATAAAACTATCTTTAGCGGGATTCATTATTTGTTGTGGTAAGAAATGTTTTACTGATCTGTCGCGTAAAAGAAGAGTTATGATTGCAATTTATTGTTTTCTTATGGTGCAAAATATTTTACATATTTTCTAATAAACTCTGTGACTTATAATGCGATACTTTTATATAACAAAACTGTAACTCACGTCACGGCGGATAAGCAGTTATTTCACTTTTGCATGTGCCAACGAGTGGTTTGCTTAGAAAATCTAACCTGCTAAGCTCAACTTTAATTGATTATTGTTGTATTTCTCCAAAAAAATGAGCTACTTTTAATTATGTTGAATTTTGTTAATGATGTTACAATGATTTTAATGTTGTAACGGCGTGTCGTGCTATGAAATTTTATTCACTGATGGAAGGAGGTCAAACTTTTTGATGTAAGTACCTCTAACTTTTCGGTAATCTGTTTTTTTTTGAAATGATACTAAAGCATGAATTTTATAATTTACGCAGAAGCCAGCATGGAACTATGGACAAAACGGTTCAAAGAAGGTCCATTCAAAACGAAGCTGATAGGAGTACGTGAATCACTGAATGTTCCGAACAATGGCAAAATAGACTTATCTATTAAAGGCGAAACTGTGTAAATCCAAAATTTGAAATTACATTTCATCCCGGAGTACAGCTGTAAAATATAAATGAATAAAGTGTTTAATTTTTAACAAACACAGTTAAAAAAAGAAAAAAAAACTTGTAATTTTACAAATGTAAATTTGCATAAATCTGTTGCTTACTAAAATTTTATTTGTAAACTTTACAAAAATAGAGAAATGGAGCAACGAAGCGGGAGTAGCGTGTTAGCCCTGTGACAGATTTTTTTAAAACTTTCTGCAACAAATCTCATTAAAAGGATTTTTTTTTTTTTTGCTATGTGATACTTTTAACAGCAGAAGTGGGGGACAAGTTTATATTTAATACAATCAGAAAAAAAGACATTGAAAAACTAATATATCTTGAACCAGGTGTTATATGTTTTTTATATGCAGCGCTAGTTAGAAAAAAGTTGCCTACTTCATGGTGCTTTAAACTGCGTTCCATTCATTCCAAATGAGGTCATTTTTGAAGTACAGATAATTAAAATGATACACCGCTTGACATTCATTAAAAAGATTATGATTTTTAAAATTTCAAAAATTTTTAAAATCTGGCGATAGGAAGCGCTGCAATACACACAATAAAACATCTAAATAATATTATAAATAATATTAAAAAAGTGAATCTGGTTGAAAAAAATGCAAAATCTGTCATTTGAAATGTTTTTCGTAGAGTGGCATATTGCATATCCAATATTCCGGAAACAACGAGTACATTCTCACCACCATGCGAAGAAGGTAAGAAATAAGTATCCTACTATAAACGGCTCTAGTATCTGTTCTATTGGCTCAAATGAAATCAAATTTGAAATGCAGGCAATTCAAATGATGCGCTAGACATCATTTAAATAAAAAACTTTATTATGAAAACTCACCAGTAGATGGCGTTGTAACACATTGTATTTATATGCACACTAGCAGACTATGTCCGCCGCGCTAGTCAATATTTCAAAATCAACCGTGGATGAAAGGAACTGGTGAATTTAAATTTGTATTTTAAATAATTTGGGCCTCCAGCAGCACCTTGCTCATCGCTGAAAACGATTTAGACAACATTGTGATATTAAATTATCTTAAACGTTGGACAAAAATCAGCTATTTAGAAGTAACTGTTTTAGTTTATTACTAAAAGTGCACATTTGGAAGCGAAGTGAGAACATTATGGCAACAGGATTTTCCCTTATCTGAAGAAATATTAATTATTACAGTCGCTACCATGGTACAACTTCTGAAAAATTTCTTCACAACTTTTCATTATGTGAAGCCAGGAACCAAAAGCTACTCCCATCTAAAAACTTTATATATATATATTAAATTTTGTCCGCGCGATAAAAGGCACAATTATGCAAGAATAATCTTCAAACTCGTCAAGTGCATTGAGATGGTTAATATCTCAGTGGGAATTGTAAATGAGCAAAATCGAACCAAGGGGTGGTAATTGGGAAGGGTTCAAAAATTTGAATACCACCTTAACATAGCTTTGACAAAACCAGCTCTTACAAAACAATTGCAGGAAAAAAACATTTTTCGTTACAGCAAGTTGCCAACGATAAAAAACACACACATTAAAATTCTCACTACAACAATTATTTTATTATTGCAAAATTTTCTCCTGAAAAATGAAAACAAAATTATTTGTACTTTCGCATTTCAGCATTTTCTCTTTAGTTATTTAAGATAAAGTTATGTAAATTTGTATAATTTGGAGAACGATTTGGCGAAATTGGTTGACGTGATAATCAAGTAATAGCCAATTTACACTTTTCATATTTCACAAAAGATTCCTACACAGACATTATTGCGCAATGGGTTTAGCACGATTTTCTTGCAACTACAATTTGCCAAAATCCTCGTTTTAGAATACCAAAGAAATTTATATATATTTTATTTTTTCCTTTCATTTTAAACAGCAATTAACAATAAATAAAAAAGTAACAGTAGAACAAAATAACAAATATCATTTCAAAAAAGAAAATTAAAGTAAATAAACAACTTATCATCAGATAAACAACTGTAGCTGGGTTACCATAAAAGGCAAATAATGCCATTTTGGCACCCGTGAGATACCTCGATGAGTATATGAACAAATCTGCGACAAAATTTCCATATTTGGAAAAAATTTTAACCGGTATCTATACTGCACTTTTCCTACTTCTGTATAGTGAAAAAACTTTGACACAGATGTCATGTATGCACCACATTGGCGCAATTTTTTTCTGGCGCCAATTTGGAGAAAACTTGGTTTTTTATTACCAATTTCATAAATATTTTTTAATTATTTTCAATTATTTTTAAAAAATTAATAAATAAAAAAGTTTAATTAATAGCTATAGAACAAAATGATTTATATTATTTTAAAAAACAAAATGAAAGTTTATAAATAATTTATTAATAAATAAACAAACATAGTCGGTTTACCATATGAGGCATAAAATCGCCATTTTGTTGCAATCGTGCGAATGTAATGCGTATATGACATCTGCGCTAAAACTTTAAAAATTGCAATTAAATTATTTTACAGTTTGGATGAGGAAGACATTTATACTAAAATTTAAACATTATACGCATTTTTTTTTTTTTTGCTATAACTGCTATTTATATGTTTACAATGAAACATAAAAAAATATTCTAAAAATGCTGACACATTTAAAGAGAGTGAGAGAATTTAGTAATTGCGAACATCGCTCCGGCTTATGCCTTCTTGGTATAAAATCGAATTGTTTGATGACAAAAGTAAATTCAAACACCCAAATAAACAAATAACATACAATTAACCGATAAAACCATTTTTAAAAGTAATTCTGCTATTTTGTCCTGAAAGACACATAATGGTATAATAAGATTTTAAAAATATTTAAAAAAATAGAAAAATGTTATTTACGTTTTATCTAATAAAATATTTAAAATACATTTTTTTAGCCTGGCGCGAAATAGATAAATAGCGTAATAATGAAGAGGAAATGGTTAATTAAAAAAGACTTGTAAATTTTATTCATCAGGAATTTTTTATTTCAAAATGTTGAATTTATCAATAGTAATAACACATAATGGCATAAATTTCCTTTGAATTGCAAAATTTTTCCTTTAATACTACTTGGTTATACCGTCGACCAATTTCGCCAAATTATACAAATCGCCAAACTATAAGCCAGACTATATAGATTAGCATAAATTTTCATTTAAATAACGAAAAGCAAATTAGCAGAGCACATATAAAATGTAGAAATAAAATGTCGAATTAAAAATCACTTGATGACATAATTAATATTTATATTATGCTTAATGTCAAGTGAATGTGACATTTACCATCATCCATTATTGACATTAAATCTTGGAATTTGGCGGTAGATTTTTAATCGACGGGATAATCTTTCCTTCTTCAGTTTCTGAATTTTAAAACTGAAATTTTTTCTGTAAGTGAAATTGACGAAATGGAGCAAGAAAAATTAAATTAAGAATAAAAACATTTGCAAAAAGAAATAAAAGAGTTATACTCATATCTATATAATTTATGACTGAATATTAAACTATACTCTAAAAATTTTTCTTTACTTGTAAAAAACAACATTATTGCGACCATTAAGAACCTAAGTCAGTCATTAAGTCAGTAGTGCATTTTCGGCTTAAAAACACATTCTTTGGCGACAAAAGCAAGATGAAAATCGTATAGAAACGAATAGTAACTCACAACTTACAGTGTCTTTTACAATCAGATCTTTTTTTTTTCTGTAAGTTATATTATACGGAAATTCGATAAAAAAGAGAAAGAAAATAATAAAAAGGGAAATAACTATCATTCAAAATTCATTTAATCAATTTTTGAAATTCATGTTTTTACTCTAACGCCAGGGATAAGTCGCCAAAAGTTGAATCAATTCTTATATTTCGCGTTAATTTATTTTTTAAGCATTATAAATATTTTTTTCATTTTCAAGATAAATATATTTTTATAATATTACGCCTAATTTAAGCGGTTTTGATTTATTATTATTAATATTATCAGTAGTTATTTTCTGCTATTATTTGCAAGATATTTGTAATAATTCTAATAGATATAGCCATTTTAATTCTTTTAGCAACTATAATTTTCACCAAAAACAGCTACTGGCAACCCTTTCGTCAAAAATAACCGAAAAATACTAAATTTACTGCGAAAAATCAGAGTTATCCCTGTAAATTTGAACCACAAACCTTCGGAAAAATATTTCCTGTCGAATGATACAATCGGCAAAAAAATCCAGGTAGGCAAAAAAATCCATCGGGTAGTTTTTGAAAACACTCGTGTGGAAGTTTCAGAACTTCTGCTTTATAATATATATATGATGATGATAATGAACATGCGAAACATTATTTGTGTTACAGCACACATTTTGTAGCATTATTCTTTTGATTAAAAAGAACGCGGATTCTCAACGAGCATTAGTTACTTCTCTGCACATCACAGCTACATTGCAAGAAGAAGTAAAGTCGTATAGGTAAACTCTTTTTACTAGAATCAACAGAACGTTGTTGTAGCTGTAAAATAATCTTGCCATATTAATTGGAGGTCGGATCGCTCCATTTGCCCTGTTCAAGATGATAAAGAAAATTGAAATAATTGAAAAACTTAGCATTCAAGAACTAGAGGGAAAAAAATCCAGTATTCCAACACCGAAAATGTGATTACCGCGGTCGACAACAATTAGTCGCACAATAGAATAGTGTTTCATAGAATCATAGAATAGATTGAATAGTGTGAGTGTAGCAGTTATTTCTTGAGTATTAGATATGCGGTATTTCACTGTAAAAAAATCTTACGGCGGATTTTGAATTTTACTAACTAGTTTCATTTTTTTAATAATATTTACTATTTATAAAATAAACAAAATGTTTTATGTTTATTATAGAATGTATTTTTATATATTACATGTATATTTTGTATTTTTTTTAACAAATTTGAATTAGTTCAAATTATTAGTTCAAATTAATAGTAATTAGTAGTATTTAGTAGTTCAAATTTCATCTCATTTGGACCAATAGAACTCATTCGACAGCTCTCTGAAATTGGAAACTTATTTCTTTCTAACCCCTTATAATGGTCTTAACTGTTTTTAAATTGCAGGTAAAAAAGGCCAAAAACTTAATTTTCACAAATCGACATTAGAGGAATTATTTAAAATATTTACATTAATTTTCAAAAAATAAATTATCGGATTAACTTTCTTAGGATTAGTTGATTATCAGATTAAAATGTAGAATATGTAGCAATGTACCAGAGATTCATAAACTATAATTGAATCAATTTACTATTAGTCCAATAGTAGACAGCACAGAAACATAAAGTGTCGAGCACAAGAAAAAAAACCCTTTATTTTATGCAAGAGTAGTAATAGGGGATGTCTGCTGGAAGTGAAGTGGTGCATAAAACAAAAGTTAGTACTACAAATTGTTGACTCGTAGAGCTAACATTATGTTTGCGGTAAAAGGTATAAAGTGACTATACAGTAAGCACAATTATAAACCTACAAATAAACCACTAATGGTATTAATTTTTGGCTTATGCTCCACTTCACTTTCGGCAGACATGGATCATTAGATTCCATTATTACTAATCTTCCATAAAATAAAGATTTTTTTCTTGTGCCCGATAACCTTAGGTTTTTGTGCTATTTCTCTTGGAATATGTAGGGAGGGGAAGAGTTGTACACATATTGTTATTTTTTCAAATAATCAAAACATAAATTACTATGTATACATACATGTCCAATTTTTCTTCTTGCTAAATTTTAAGGCTACAGGCTTTAAGGTAATAGGCTTTACAGATAAAGATGCTAAACTTATCTTCTTTCACCAAGTTCATCTAAAACCAATTTTTCAAACAAATTTGCTATTATGCTCTAAAAAGATAATTACGTAACTAAATAATGTTTTATTTAGTTACTCAAGAGATTTAGTCTTCCTGAAATTTCTAGTGAAACTTTACTAACATTAATATTTTTACATTAAATGAAGTAAAAAATCAAAAAATAATATTTCAATCAGCTATGTTTAAAGGCTCGAACATGAATGCTTTCTGCAAGGGGCCATTCTTTTTCTGCGATAATGTTGTCGTATTGCCGCGTTTCTACCAAGGAGCCTGTTAGTATATACATATAAAGCAATTACCAGTTTCATTTCATTATTTCAAATTATCATTTTATAGCCACTTTAGCGTATGAAAATAAATAGTAAATAAAATTTAATAAGATGTAATAGAATAAAAAATGATTTTTACTACAAATACAAATTTAATTCATATTGGAAAATATTTATAAGGTACCCTGGGGTAATAACGCCACGTTAAGGTTCTACCAATTTTCATGGCTTAGTTTTAGATTGTATTTTTCAAACAAATATAGGATCTGATACAGCAACTCGTTGACTATCTATATAAAATAAAATAATTTAACAGATATGTATTCATAAAATGGAATGGCTTTTTTTCTTGACTAATGCTATTTAGCGTTATTACCCACCTATATGTGGAATAACGCCATGCAAACAAAACTATGAAATAAGATGGAATAATTGCATGTAGATAGCCCAATTCTAAAAATACAAACTCTACAAACTTAGAAATTGACAAATTGCATTCTAAGCTATTGAAAATGTTCCTTTTTTGTGAAAGTGTAAGAAAAATAAAGGTGTGGTGTGAAAGGGGGGATGAGGCAAAAGAATATCAGACCGTGAGCTTCTTTTTGCTTAAAAAGAACCGCTTAAATAGAAATATGGGAAATATTGCACAGTTTTAACTTTGTTTTATTTGAATCAGTATTTAGGATGTATCTCGGCCACTGTATTGAATGAACCGGGGTATTAATGTCAAGGATTGGCGTTATTACCCCGGTATAGTTATTGCGCAGTACATTTTAAATTACAAATTATCTCGAGAAGATATCCAAAATCTTCAACAACATTTTAAAAGTACATGAAATGCACTACAAATTTATGTAATTAACAAAGTATTTCAGGATAAAAAGATAGTCTTCACATCACAAAACGTATCTCGCAAATTTTAGATCAAGCGTTAATTTTAGTTGTTTGTAAAATCAATAAGACCTAAAAATGAAACAAATTAACTTGAAGCTGTTTTTTGCGATTTATATGACTCAAAACCCTTCTGCGCAGAGCACATGGGTGTCATTTACCTGATTATTTCATAATTATGCAAAATATAAACACTTGGCGTTATTACCCCGCCTGGCGTTATTACCCCAGGGTACCTTATTTGTACTTAAGTACATGATGAAAATAATGTAATCTATCTAATTTAAAAATCGTTTATAATAAAAATATATAAAATAACTTTAATAATATGATAATTACTTTTATAACAGTAACTATTTTAAGCATCCAGTTTTCAGTTACAGCTATAAAACTGTCAAGTAAAAATAGATTAAATTTAAGGAAGTGAATCTAACATTTTCTGTTAACTTTCCAACAAGAAAAACACACATTTTCTTCAAATTACATGTATCACAGCACCCAAAAATCTGACGGTTGAAAATATTTTCTTCATGTAAACAAATTTTTATAAACTGATGTTTCAGATCAGCTGTTACGACATCGATTTTCTGAAATAAAATTTCCTTTTTGACGCATTTTCCCAAGTATAACTTGATTATAAACAGTCGAGAAAAGACTCGGTAGCATGTTGTTATTACTTTCTATTTCGTTTAGCGTAGTATATCGGGTATTTTAAAAATACATTAAAGAAATTTCAGAATTTTAAACTTGTCGATGCACACTTTTAGAGTGTTTAAAAGTGAATCAAATTTTTAAATTTTAATATGCAGCGGAGGCGTTAGAGAAAACAAGATTTCGTCAGCGAAGGCTATGCTCACGCCCTTTATCATTATTTTGAGTCTGTCTCCTGAATGTTGTTCTGTACTTTATGTGAATTAATGAGAGAATATTATAATTCGATATTTAAGAAATATTCTTTGTAAATCTTTAGCTTTACTTGTTCTGTTTATACAAAGTATGCTTTTTAACAAATAATTACATTCATTTTTTCTTAAATAGTGTATAACTTATCATTTTTATTGTAATAAAATAGAACAACCTTTAAACAACGGGCACCATGGGATAGCCAAATTTTCTAATTATTCGGGAATATCCGTTATTTCGGGGTATAAATAGGCAAATTGTATATTTGTAGGTAATTCTAAAAGCGTCCGCTATATGAGGTGTACAATAGCCGTTATTGTGGTTTTGTTGTAGTTTATTTCATACAGCAAAATTGTAGAAGTTGTGACTTCCATCTAGATTAGTTATACAAATACAGGTTAATACAAGCTGTTCAAAAACAGTACTAATACCATCATTGCTAAAGACAATACAAAAACAATATTAGTGCATAAAAAAATCTTAATTTGTTAAAAAAAAAAAAAAAAAAAAAAAAAAAAAAAAAAAAAAAAAAAAGAATAATTTTCGTCCCGTGCGAGCTATGCCAGCCTACCGCCAATCAGGCTTCACAGATTCTGAAAACATATTAATCTGCTCTCTTTAAAAAATGTTACCAGGTTACGGAAGATTGAATGATATTATTATCACCCTGTAAACGGCTACCTTCTGTGATCCTTTTGGGATGTTTTTTCTTTGTAATGATGCGTTTTTCGATTAGCATGGCCTCATCTATCTCTGTCGTAACAAATGACGACAGTTTTCGAGATAGATAAGTCAGATCAATTACTCATTTGAAAATAAACTTATATATAATGTTTAGGTTAAAATGTTGCTATCTTTCTTACATTTATAACGTTGCAATGGACAATATCCTTTTTTTTTAAACAGAGATTTGGCTGCACAGATTATCTCTTTATCGAATTGACGGATTAATTAAAACTCGTTTCCCATATTAAAATGTAACAGGTCTTTCAAGTTCTTTCATGATGTAAATCACCTATAATTCAGTAGTTTACTAAGAAGTTTACCATTGGATTTTCTTGCTCCCAGTAATCTAAGTTTTCATCCGTTTAGATGTAGAAAAACACGATGATAAGCCTAAAAATAAATCGCTGGCATCCTGTATTCAGGGCGTTTCCACCAAGAAGATTTGGCAGACTAGTTGCATTTTAATATGCTAAACATTTTCTGTTTAATTTTGGAATTTCAGCCGCCAATTGGACGAGATGATTGTCTGTAAAATCGACTTTCTGTCTATTAAGATCAACGTTAAAAACCACGTCTGCCTGGGACTGTATTTCTGAACTGCAATATTGAAAAGCAATGTGTTTTGAAACTGTTTTTGTTTCGATCGAGCTTTAGCTAATTTTCAGAAATAGATATAACTTATTCATGAATTACTTCTTTTTTCTTAACACACCATCAAGCGTATTTTTTTATTTAATTTTCTCATGTATGTTTATATTAATTAATAATAATTATTCGAATTTTCTAATATGTATTTATCGAATAATAATTTGTATGAAATAAATCAAAAGAAATTTTGTAATACATTTACACGCATTGATGCTGGATCAAATGATGTAATATACAGACAGATTTTGGAAACCGCTCTACTGTATCAAATCATATTCAAACTTCCCGGAATGAAAACGGTTTTAAATACAGGGCGTTTCAGTTAAACGTTTTAGAACTCCTAAGAGAGGTAGGGTGCATCCTGATGACTTGAAATCATATAGCAATATGGGGTCGGAAATGCTTTCCTGAAGCAGTGATGTACACAGAAACACCATAAAAAAAGACACCATAAGTGAAAAATCGTTTTATTAATACATGTAAAAAAAGCAAAAGGTACTTGGGTCAAAGTAAGTGTTCAAAATTTCTGCCACCGACTACAATGCACACCTCACACCTCCGGCGCATGGAAATCCGAACATTCTCGAATATTCCAGGCAGTTACTGCGATTCTTGCAACTAACTCCTCAGCATTGTCAACAGGGGTATCATAGACCAGTGTTTTCATATGACCGCAGCAATAAAAATCAAGACATGATAGGTTGGGTGACCGAGCAGGTCAACACACGGGACCACCACGTGGGATCCACTGTTGACCAAATCTTACATCTAGGTAGTTACGAACACTTCTGCTGAAATGGGTAGGAGCTCCATCGGGTTGGAACCATATTGTTCTGTTGCATCGGGAAAGCATTTCTGACCCCGCCATGCTATATGATTTCGAGTCGTCAGGATGCATTCTACCCCTCATAGGAGTTCTGAAACGTTTAACTGAAACACCCTGTATATGAGCTTAATATGTGACGTTTACCCTGTTAAATCCATTCCTAACGTAATAATCGATTTATTATAATTTTTTCCTTCGTTAAGATTCACCGATAAATATATTATTTAATAAAAAAAAGAATTGAGAACTGAGTATTTTAAATACGACTTATTATTGTCCCCCAAAAAAGTTTTCAGCGTTAAAATTTCATTGTTTTAGGCACTTTAACAGTGATGACATTTAATATTCAGGAATTTCTTTTGCTTTATTTTTTGGAGTATTTTACATATGACATAATTATCACCTTTAAATTGTTTTCGTGTGTAAAACATTTTTACTTTAAAATTTTCGTATTTATTTTAAACATTTACACATAAATATTGAGACAATTTTTCTAATTTGTCACTTTTAACATGTAGCCAATTAATTCTTATTTTAAAAATTTGCTATCATTTTTAATAATTTCAATTTTTAATTTCAGTTTTAAAATAACTCCGAAACAAATCTAATTTTTTTTTCAATTTTCTTGAAATAGCATAATTTAATCACATTAATGTTTCTGCACTATTGGAATAAAAGGTAATTCCAATTTCAACTTGAGAATAATGAAAAAGAAGATATCTAATAATCTCTAATATTTTTTTCCTATTAGTCTCCTTTTTTCCACAAATAATTGAGTAATTTTGTTATCATAATTTATGAAGTGTAATTAAAACGAGAAAAAAATAATGTATTATACACTAATTTGAATAATTATGCCACCAGTTTTTAAATTAGTGTTTCGATACGGATAATTTGTTTAATTTAACCCTTAATTCGTTTCATTAGAATTTTATATATGCAAGATAGATATTTTCAAAATTAAAATTTTCTTTAAAACATTCTTATGCCGTTTTATTTCCTGCAGCTTGATTTTAAATAATGAGATATCTCTCATTGCCATCGCGAACGAATAATTAATTATTTTTACAGGTGAGTGATCTACAAGGATCTTAAGCAGTTCTAATGATGGTTCTCATGCAGGGAAAACGATTTAAATGCCATTTATTATTATGTTTAAATTTATTTCGCTTCAAATAAACCATTATTTTCTGCACAAGGAAATCCGCCATTGAAAGAATTTAAAAGCTATAAACAAATATTTTAAAAAGTAACTGCATCTTTTCTTAATGTAAATGCTGATTAAAATTTGTTGATTTTTTAATAGCAAAAAATAATGATAATAAAAAGATTTGCAAATAGGTAATCATAAGTAATACTAGACACATTATCGACAATGTTCTAAAATAAAATGATTATTAGAAATATTGCAGATTTTTTCATTGACTTAAATTATTAACTGCATTATTATTCCATTATTAAAACGTGCCATTGGAACAACATAAAAGGTGTATGCAAGTGCTTTAAAATGCAACTGCGCCTGTCTTCTGCGTAAATGCTCATTAAAGTTCGTTAATTTTTTAATAATATAAAAATAATAAAATTTGATAAAAAAATAACAAGATTTACAAATAGGTAATCATATGTCTAAGTAATACTAGACACATTATCGTTAATTTTACAAATTTAAATTATTGTTAGCAATAATGCATATTTTTTCATTAGTTCTATTTTAAGGATATTTTTTAAAAAACTGTGACTTTTAATACTCTTAAAGCAAAAATGCTTCGTAATAACATGATATATAGTATATAGCTAAAGTGACTGGTCACTTGCAATTTTAGACGTTTTGTTAAATATTTAAAAAACTACACGATGAATTATCCCGGCACTCCAGGTGTATAAACAGAATAGTACAGATCATACATTTCTGCGATTTTTTTCCTGAACCCCATAAGAGACTGTAAACAAATTGTAAAAGAACGAATATCTTTGTGATAACGCTGTGAAAACCAATCTAGCAAAAGTGTTCAAATTGTAGATTATGATTAAGTGGCATATTGTAATAAACTGTGTTCTTTTTATGTGGACAACATGTATATTATGGAAAAATCAAGGTTTTTATAAAAACAGTTCCAAGTTTTGCCAAGATTTTTGCTTATAATTTTGCAAAATTCTTAATATAAAAAAAAAATGTTTTTTTTTTTTTTTTTTTTTTTTTTTTTTTTTTTTTTTTTTCAGAAAACATGACAAACAACATTGTACTCAGTACCATGTAATCAGTGGCGGATCCAAGGGGGAGGTCACGGGGGTCATGACCCCCTCCCCTGAGCGAAGAAAAATTTTAAAGGAAATTTAAAAAATGAAATATATATTGAATATTTTCAAATTCATACCTGACTCTTATTTCTGACTCTTTTAAAACTGTACTTAAACCCAAAGTAGGTAATTTCTGAATATCCATAAAGCATTTTTTATTCTTAGATGCAAAATGCATTTATTCAGAACAAATGTAAATTGATTACCGTTTTCCATTTTTCAATAAAGGCAAAGAATCTTTCACAAAATCACCGTAAATTGTAGAATTTTAAATTGAATTTCAGGTTCTAACAGTCAATTGTTCTCTCATGACAGCTTTTTATAACTCACGTCTTAAATATTTGCATAAACTGCTCTCATTAAGAGGCGTGACCCCCCCCCCCGCCCCTAAAAAAAGGAGCCATGACCCCTCGCTAAAAGGAGGGCTGGATCCGCCCTTGCATGTAATCAGAATAAAATATAATAAAAACTGTAAGAAAAATGAGCAAATTTGCGAAACAGTATTTCATTGCGCATGCGTAAATGAAATCAAAATACAAGTTGAATGTAGATTCTGCCATTGCAGAATTCAAATTTCGCCTCCGATTAAAAAAAAAAATCGATAGAGGTCTTCTCTTTTAGAAGAGCGACCCCGTTTAGAATGCAATGAACTAACTTCATTTTTCTTGTGTTTATCAATATAATAGCAAGCAGAACGGCGTGAAATACCCAATTGATTACCAGTTTCTCTCTGAGACATTGGAATGGCGGAATAATAAAGAGATACAACTTGATATGCTACTTCTTCATTGACTAGATTCATCAAAAACGGATTTTTTCTTTAGTTTAGACGCTTTTTTATAGCCTCTGAGAAAAAGGAAATGCATTTTAACAATAAAATTGGATGAATGTATCGTTTTAACGGCCAGATTACGAAACTAGTCATTGGGGGCCACCGTAATACTTACCCGTCATGGATATGCATTATATAATATGTGAAAATGAAATATGTGAAAATTATTTATAAAATGCATTCCAATTACAAAACAAGATTTAAACGTATGTTTAAATATTCTTAATATACATAGTAATGTTCCATTAATGAATTGCTGATGAACCCATTTCGACAGATTATGTAAAATACCAAACTACACAAGGAGTACCGGATTGCGTAAAGGAAACATCCTTATCACTCCAAAAACAATTATACAACTAAACAATTATACAATTATACAATTAAACAATTAAACAACATATTAACTAACAGTTTACTGCGTCAGATTAAGCGTCTCATTTCCAATTAAAACATATATTTGAATTGAAATTTGAAGAAAATACAGGGTCATGAAAAATCGAAGAATGTGGAAAACAGGATTACAAATATCTCGGCAACTATTAATCCGATCGACTTCGTTCTTGATGCAAAATTTGTGTTATTTTATTGCCTTTTACGTCCTTTCCTTAAAATAAAAAAAATCGAAATTTTTTATGTACATTTTATCAGAACGAATTTTTTGAGAGTCCGAAAAAAATAGCTCCGGATAATCGAGGTTGCTGATATTAAATAGGCTTCGTTCTATTCTTACTTACTAAATACATATACAATTTTAAGTCTCTATCTCTATTTGTTTGTGAGATAGAGCATTTACAGACAGACAAACAAACAGACAGAAGGACGGCATTTTTTTCTAAAAATATGTTTTTCGAAATCTCCAGTATCTGAAACGTGTTAATCCGTCAAATTTTTTTTTCGATTTTCAAAACGATTGCAAGACTTACCCTATACTACATATGATAGGTAAGTAAAAGTGGACCAGAATGTTTGACCCGACGCTTCTTAGTTTGTCTGAAAGAAATAGCATCGGAGGCTGATAGTATGCAAATTGCCATAATGTATTAACTAAATGTATAGAACACCATTTGTGAGGCTCTCAGAAACATAGCTTGAAAATTCTGAAAGTAATTGTAGATAAAATAAGTTTAAAATCTCTTATTCCCAGATGGAAGGAAAAACGATGAGGGGCTATATTCAAATATAGAATACGTGTAATATTGTGTATACATAATTGACACTAAACAATGGATATAAAGATACAGTCCTTCAGTTGTATTAGTCTGATATTTCTATCCCGAAATTTACACTTCATCAATAAATAAACGAATATAAATAAAGCAAAGATTTAGCAAATATGTAATGCAACTCTGTGCTTTAACCGTGAAATATTAAAAATAAAAAAGACTGCTTAAAGTTGTAAAATCTTTGACAATTTCTACGGTTTCATATCTTTGCCATGTCACTAATATGGAAGGAATGCTCTTATTAAATAGATCTTTTAACTTTATTTGAATACATGGCTTATATTTAATATATATTTGAATACACAACTGATGTTTTTAATATAAAAAATCTTTTTGGTATTGTTAGTCGATAATGTATTGGAATACGATAATTGTAAAATAACAATTGTTAGTGATTTCGAAATAAGTAGTATTTTTACTTATGTTTTGCGCATTTAGAACATACGTCCTGTTACCTCTGAAGCACGGGTTGTATCCTTTTTACTAAACCTATATGCGTTAAAAGCATTTACGACTCATTTTCTCAAATACGAAATTTCACCTTAGAAATATTTTTCCTATAATTTGATTATAAAAATGCAAGAACATGCATAAATACATATGAAATTTATAATTTCTATTACTTTTAAAACGAATTTTGAATTTTCAAGCTGTATTAAAAAAAAATTCAGAATATATAATGAAACTCGAGTTATATGATGCATTTTATCGCGTTCACGTATTTCCAAAATCGTTCAGAGATTTTATTAGTTTTAATTTGTCAATGCATTTTAAAATTTCTGAATTACTGATAAAGGAAAACAGATTTTGTTATATTACAGACTGTTCTTTTCTGTCTCATGTGTTATACAGAAAATGCAATATGTGATGTATATTGATGATCAGAATCTTAAAAAACCCTTTTTTAATCCTTTCAAGTTACTAAATAATTTGATTCATGTCTTTTGTATAGTGTTCTAATTAGGATAATTTTGATTTAATTATGTCGTTCTTGTTTTACGTTATGATTTTTATGATTTTGAGAACAATTAAATTATTTTATTTTTTATATCAAATAATTTATGTGATATTTTACTTTCTAATACACTGTTAAAAATCTTGCTCTAGTTTGAACCAAATTTTGGTGAACAGTAGCTGCGACCATAAGATGGTGAAATCTCTAGCCAGCATTTGGAGCTTCCTAATTCAAACTCGTTTAAAACATTTGAACTATGCTTCAACAGTAGCTCCAAATATTGGTTCAAGATTTCACCATCTTTCAATGGCAGCTATTGAGCACGAAAATTTGGTTCAAACAGGATAAGATTTTTAACAGTGTATTACTTGTAAGGATAACACAAGCGAAAAATAGAATAGTATTTTTCTGTTTTGATAAAATATGAACAAACAGTTAAAACATTTCATTTAACTTAAAAAACGCTTATTTTTTCTTTGAATTAGAAAAAAAAAATCTCATAAAACTCTTTACTTATGTTCGTTGTTTATTACGTTATGTTTCAATGCTTCATTTATATGTTAATGGAATGTTAATATGTTAATGGAATATTCAGAAATATTGAAGATACATTTTGTCAGAATCACCCAACATCCAAACTGTCCGGAAATTTTATTAGTTTTTACTTGTCACAGCACATTTTAAGAGTCTTTATGCGTAAATCAAGTTCTTTACATTCATGAAACTTCAGAAATCTCAGATTAAACAAGATTTTCTCAGTAGAGAAAGTATTCATTTTTCTCAACTTATTTATAATATTTCTCATAAATTGAGGAAAGTACGATACTTTATGCAGTAAATATTGATTATTTAGTACGGAAAATAAAGTCTTCGCATTTCTTGTTTTAACTATTCTCTGATTAATGTTATTTTTAATTAAACATTCACAAACTTAAATATATATATATGTCGCATCGTAATATGTATTTTTTAATACATATTTAATACAGTTTTTATATACAGTTCAACCTCGATTATTAAAATTAATTGGGATCCAAGGTACTAACCTTGGATATCGGAAATCTCGGTTAATAGAAAATGTGTATAAAACTCATCGTGTTCATGAATCTAACATCTCTTAGAATAAAAAACAACAGAACGATTTATAAATGTTAAAATTAAGCATATAAAGTTATGTTTCACAGTTCAACAAATTTTTTAAATGAAATTCTCCTCACTGTTGACAGTCAAGTAGTTAGAAAATGTAACTGCCCGATAACACATTTGCACCAGATGAACAATAGGGCCACATGCCTATATGAAACAGAATCATTCTTCGTTATTGGCTCGGTTAACAAAAACCATGATTAATTGAAGCTCGGTTAATCGTGGTTCCACTATATCTTATTTTTAGTAGTGCGCTTTCAGATTCCGAAGTATTTTATTTTATTTATTTTTTTGTTTCAATTTGTCACTCCGCATTTAAAAAATCTTTACAAGTAAATCGAGGTTTAGAAATTTCTGAATCAGCAGAAACGTTAGAAGAAAGTAGATTTCGCCAGCTAAGAGAATGTTCATATCGCGCATGTCTTACATGAGAGGGAATCCGAAAATAAGTTCCCGCTGGTGTCAGTGGACAGATTTGTGTATGAAAATCAAACAACATAATCAGACGTGAAAGATACCACACAACTTTATTTGTCAACATAAGTACTAAGCACGCTGGGAAATTTGCAATAATAATGTATTGATAAGGTGTAAAAAGCCCTCAAGTAAGACATCAGGGCTTTGCATACGGACAAGCTGTTAAACGCTTTTTCCATGTTCAAATTGTTCATTCATTGACTTTTCCATCGAGGGCTTTTTGAAGCTTATAAAGCGGTATGACAAATGTTTCAATGTATTTGGTAATTATGTCGAAAATTAAAGATACGTTTTATCTTTAAAGCGTCATTCAATTTTTTCACTTTCCTACACAACTCTGACCATAGTCGACTGAAGAAACTTATTTTCGGACTCCCCCTCGTACATTTTACAGAATGTCGTGCTTTTGAAAAAAATAGAATTTATTAAAAAAAAATCAAAAAAAACATTTATATGAAATATAATTTCATGCATGCTTATTGAAAACCGTACTAATCAAGGTAATTTTGTTTTAATTGTGACAATCGTTTCTAATTTTATAAGATTTGTAATTTTCAGAAGTATATTTACTTTATGTTTTTATACGAAATAAATTATGCGATATTTTACTTTCCAAAAATACTAGTGAAATTTATAGAGGTTTAACACATGATGGTGTTTTTCCTCATGATAAATTATGAATGTTACTTTGAAACGTTTTATTTAACTTTTAAATAATCCTTAGTTCATATGCATCTGCACAATAACTAATGAATGTAAAAAAAAAAAAAAAATACTAGCATATCGTTATTTATTTAAATCATATGTTAATTTTTTGTTAAGTTATACTTCGCTGCATCGTACCTTCAAAAATATATTGATGGAATATTTAAAAATCTTGAGGAAACATTATGTCAGATTTACTCATCTTCCGAGCTGTTCGGAAATTTTATTAGTTTTAACTTATCAATGCATATTTTAACAGACTTTACGCGTAAATCAAGTTCTTTAAATTCAAGAAGTTGCGAAAATCTTAATATAAACAGGATTTCCGCAGCAGATAAATTAATCACTTTCCTCAACTTTATTTGAAATTTGTTTCGTAAATTGATGAATGTACGACACTTTCTATAGTAAATATTTTTTATTTAATATCTAAGAGAAATTTTTCGTATTTGCATTTTAAGTATTCTATTATTATTCTTTTTTTAATAGTTTCACCAACTTTTCTTTAAAATTGAATCACATAGAAAAATATTTTTTAAAATATATTATTTTTAGAAGTGACGTTTTCAATATACTCCGCAAACGTTTAGATTATCTTTACTCATTTGGAGATCTATTTTTCTTGTTTGAAATGCTAGTTACTGATATGTAAGATAGCATATTTTATCTAAAATAATTAGAGATTCATTATAGCTCTAGAATTATTATGAGCTTAAATTGTAAGGTCGTTGTCCCTAAATGAGATGTTATTCCACATAGTATTGTCACATTTATGGTAGAACAGGCATCTTATTAAATAAATGTATATTTTAATAAGCAGGTAATTATTGAATACTCGCCTAGTTCAAAACTGATTTGTTTTGTAAATATGGAATCGTTATCTGTAGTTATAATTACAATATACTATTGTCGTATTTAGGTAATTTCTGTCACATTTACGGCACTTGAAATCTAAATGAGATGTCCAAAGGCCCAAATAAAATAATGCGTTTTATACATGCAAATTCATCTAAAAATATTCACTTAACAGTTCACTGCTGTAACATAAAATGTTACAAAACATCTGGAATCAGTGGTGAGACAGTTCAATCAAAAGATGATTAAAAGGTCCGATTCAGCCATAGTTTTTGCATTAAATTTTGTACACGATTAATTCGAATTAAATTTCATAGATTCAAATATTTCAAACGATTTTACTATGTCTTGAAAAAAATATTCATATAATGAGACACTAACTAAATGAGAGACTAAATTTTTCTAAACTTAACTTTTTCTATAGTTTTAAATCTATTGCAATTTCGCCCATTCAAATATTTCTAACGATAACGACTCGAAACATAACAAAATTTTAGTAGAAACTAAAGTCAAACTGGAAAATATTAGTTAAATTCAGAAAATTGAAAATAAGCCGCGATAAGTGAGAGTTCTCACATCAGTTCGAGATTAATTTTGTTGGCAATGCAGTGAAAATAAAATATAACCTGAGGAATAATAAACAAAATTTAATAAGGAAGCTATACTATAATAAGGAATTTAATAAGAAATCGATTTTTACCATAAATTTTATTGTGTCAATTAAACATGCAAATTATTCTAACATGCGACAATTTAGAATTAGGTCGGTGTGAATCCGCATTAGTGTGGAATTCGCAGGTTAAAAATAATTTACAAAATATTCAAACCAGTATTAGCAAAAATATTTATTACATATGACGCTAGTTACTATAAAATGTCTCATGATAAATATATTATACTTAAAAAAGTTAAAATCGCGCAATATTTCTAATAATTCCGTTAAGCTGAAATTATTAAGCGTAGGGAAGCCCAGGGTGTGATATTCTGTTCTCTCCCTTTCGTTTTCTTAAATTTTCACAAAAAATAATATTTTCTACCACTTAGAATGCATATATGTAATAAAAAAAAAATGCGCCATTTTGTTCTCTCTTAGCTTCAATTCTAAATTTGTGGAACATATTTCAATCTTAGTTTCGTAATGTATTAACTTGTAACAACTAAAATTCTTTTTCTTATTTTATTTATTAATAAATTATTGCTTGCTTCTCAAAAAGGCGGGAGGTATTTCGTAACCTTTTTACTTTCTGGAATATTCCCGGGATTTTAATTTTATTTTTTTATTTAACATCGCGTGACTGGTGTTATTGCGCGTTGTTAAAGGGCTTGTTATTTGCGAGGAAAAATATAGATCCTGCCGAGTACACGCCTCCTAAGACCAATCAGAACTGATCATTATTTTACGTTGAGACTCGAGTTAATCCTAATTGGATTTTTAAAATGATTGACGAAGTAGGAGGGAGCTAGTTTTGTCGTGAAAATGTTTTTTTTCATTTGGTTTTTGAGGAGCGTTAGAATGCAGTTGCCTTTTAAACTGTCAAAATGCCCGTTTCATTTCCCCGCTGAATTAGAATATCTGATGATGTGGACTGGATAACGAAAATTGTAGTGTCGATGTGTGCTAAGGTGATTGCGGGGAAGAGCTTATCTATTTTATGAGTTCATCAATAAAGATCTTGAAGACTCATGGTGTTTGTTTTTATAATGGGGAAATACCCCAATGAAATTCTTGCACTGCTCGCCAACTGTCAGAGCGACTACTCTGCTCGTGCTGCTGCGGATTCCTAGAGTTTATGCAACATAGTATTATCGTCGAATTATATATTTATTACATATATGAAAACATAAATACTTATTTAGATAAACTTAGTTTTCATTTTTGATCTGATTCTAATAGAAGAATAGAAATTGTTTACTTTAATGTATAATCGGTGAAAACACATTTATATAAAATATCTATGTATATAAAATATGAGATATCTGTCTGCCTGCCTGATCATAGATGACTCCGAAATTATGACACCCAAGTCTCTGAAATTTTTGTCATGTGTGGATGCTAACACCGGAAAGAGCACTTCGCAGCCGGATTTTTAAATTTCAATTTATATTTTTTTAATAAAAACTTACCGGGTAAGAGGATATTTGCATCTTTCCACCAATCCACGGCAACGAAGCAGCCAGGTTTAGAGGCTCTTTTCATCTACCCACCAATCCGGGGTAACGAAGCAGCCAGCCAATGAAACTAGGTGGTAAATATGGGATTTAACGACAGAATGTCACTGAAGATTCACATGGAGTTGGTCTCATTGAAGAAAAGAATTTTAAAATAATTAAATTATTGCATTAATTTTGTGGTTCAAAACAACTAAAATTATTAACTATATTTCTTTACCCTTATGGTCTTCATAACAGAAATACATATCTGTGTTTACTGAGATAAAATTTAAAATGCTCTAAAATTCAAAATGTTCTTCTTATAAAATGTAATCTTTTTTCTATTTTAGTATGAATAGAGATTTTAAATTTTTGTAATTTGTTTGAAAATACCTATCGTCCTGGGCAAAGTCGAGCGGATCGGATCAGCTAGTAATTTATAAGAATATAGTGCAAACAAAAATTAAAGACATCTTGCAACATAGCTTAGTTGGATTAGATGTTTAAGCTACCGAATATTATATTGTTTGTTAAATTAAGTTACTTGCATTAAAATAAACACAATTTAAGTGAGTTCAATTTGTATAAAATTTTTCAAAATTTCCACCAGATAAAATTATCGCAAATGTGAATTCCATGATCATGTGTCTGTATAGACTGTCTCGAAATACACGCTATTCTTAAGTCATTTTTTAATTAAAAAATTGAAGACACATATGTTTCTATTTTGATGCTTTTAAACACATATTTAATATAACCAGTTAAAGAAAGGTATTACTTGGTATTATGCTGTAATTCACAATTTATTTGGTACAGATTAATTATCATTTTATCTGCTCTAAATATAATGTTCGTTGTAGATAAGTATCTGTACTCACCAAGTTACAAAATGCGGAGTAAATTTCATAACATTAATTTGGAAACTGATCGCTTATTCTTAAGCTTGTATCTCAGGTGAATTAAATAGACATTAAAGGCCTTGATGTCCATGAGGTTATTTGACCTTAAAAGTAATAAAATAAAATAGATTCGCTGTATAATGAACGATGTATATTTTAATGGGAAATTTTGTTTAAGAAAACGGTTTTAAATGTAGAAAAAAATTTCGGATTTCGTTCCTTAATACTGGATGCTTCATTACAGGCAATTTATTTACGATTCTTGCATTAAGATTAAAAAGAAAAAGAAAATTGTCATATTTAGGGGTCATCACATTTTGGCACAATGTTCTTACATGTAATTCGCTATCATGCAGTTTTGTGAAGAACTTCATAATTATAAAGATTGTTTTCATTCTCACTTTCTTTAAATGAAAGATTAAACCAATATCTTTAAGTTAATTTATGTCTGTTATTTTTAAAACACTGTATAATAATCTTTAAATACAGTGATTAATATAAGGAAAACCTTTATTTATTGAGTTTGTAATTTTTATTTTTCGTAAAAGAATGATTAAGAATACTATTCTTTTAACACAATGAAACTGATTGGCAAATTTATCACACGAATTGAATATTTCCAACTGAGCGAAAAATTGTCCAGGCCGGGAAACGAACCCAGATATTTGGTTACAATGCCAATGCTTTACCAGTTAAGCTGTCCAAATGTCAGAGCAGATGGTATGACCAGTCAGGTTATCTCAGTGAAATATCACAGCCGGCTATCGCCCAGTTAGCTTAACAGGAAAAGCATTGGCCTTGTAAGCCAAATATATGGGGTCGATTCCCGACCTGGGAAATTTTTCGCTTGGAAATATTCAATTCGTATGAATGATTAAGTCTTATATAACTTAAACGTTAACAAATATTTTTGACAGTATAATATATACATATTTTAATTCATATACGTACTCGGTTAACAGACAAGAATATGTGTAATATAATAATAAAGAAAATAATAATAAAAGATTAATAATAATACAGAAATTGTTTAAAATTTTAAATGGATACTGAAAAGTGAAAAGTCACTGCTGGAAAGTAAGGTGAATAAATATTTAATACAATTAAAGAAGACATTTACCCCCTTTTTATGACCAGAATTAAATGAACATGTAATTAGTTGTTAGCAGAAAACTATAAAATATAATAATTCGAAATGTTTTGTAGATTTTTAACATATTTATATAAAAGCATATTCTAGGTTAAATTTAGCGACACATATTATGCCAAATGTGAAATTTATTCTTAAAACGTTTAGAACTATTAGAACTGACGAGTAACTTGATTATAAACAGTGAAGAACATACACAAATAAAGATGACATTAATGTTGTTTAATCCTTTTATTCTACAAGCTATTTTAAAAGTTACAAAACTATGCGAAAGGAATTTTCGGAATGCATGACGGCACTTCCATTATAAAACACATTTTGTCAGGTTCACTCATTTCTAGAACCATTCCGGCATTTTATTAGTTTTAACTGGTTACTGCATATTTTATGGTCCTTTATAAGTAAATAAAATTTTTAAAATTCCTGAATCAGTGAGAGAGGAAACTAAATTTTCTCGGATAAGAGAATGTTCGCATCACAGAATATGTTTCATATAGTATTATAAAAAAAAGTAGTATTTCAGGAGGTAGTTATTGATGATTAGAAGATGAAAAAAAAAGGCTAAAACTTGTACTATCTCAAGTAACTCAAGAATGTTTGTTTTAAAACAGTCTTAATAAAGGTAATTTGTTTTTAATTTTGTCATAATTTTTTTTGGTAATAAGGGGGGGGGGGTATGATTTTTTCTTTTATGAATCATAGATGATATTACATGTAGCCAAATCAAATATATAATATTTTACTCATAGTATCACAGTACAAAAATATATACCAGAAGCATAATGGAATTTTCGCCCTTATGTTAAAAAATGAACGAAATGCTAAAATATTATATTTAACATGAAAATGTATATTTTCTATACATGTTCACAAAAAAATGATAGAAAAGAAGAAGAAGTATATCATAAATTCACTTACTAAATCCATAGTTTATTATGCTAAATTAAAAATGCTTTTATATGAAACTGAATTTTTCAAAATCAATGTTTAGAATTATTATTAAAGTTTATTAGTTTTCACTTGTCACTCCATACTTTAAGCTATATTACTTTAAGTCATATTGCACTTAAATCAAGTTCTTAGCATTCATGAAGTCGCAAAATTCTTAATGGAAACATGATATGTCAGGAGCGATCTTCCCTTTCCTAAACCTTGTTTCAAATATATCCTATAAATTAAAGAAATTACCGTACTTTATGCTGCAAATATTTATTATTTAGTTTACAAAAGAAAGGTTTCAAATGTTACAAATCTTGTTAATATTAATCATTTTATATAAATGAAGATTAAAAATTGTTTCAAAAAGAAAATATCACACATTAGTATTAATTTTTATAATACTTTTTCTATAGCAGTGTAATTAAAAATGTATTCATTTAACACTTTAGACTTTAACTGTCATACTTCTTTTAGACTTTGCCTTAACTAATCAAAATGTTCCTTTGCAAAATGAAACATTACCTACTTATATATATGATAGCATGGTTTATATAGAATAATTTGAGTTATAATATAAAATGGAAAATTTAAAATAAAATAATTATTTATAATAAAGTATTTATTTTTAAATATTTTCCTTTAAATTGAAGCCGTGTAGGCCACAAATTTAAGAGATAAGTTTTACATTTTTGCGTTATTATTATTATTTTTTTCTTTTTTGGCAATTTTATAAAAATTAATTATTATTTGCCTCACAATCTCCCACGCGCAAAAAGATGTTGAGATTTTTGAATGTGTAGAATTTAATTAATAAAATTAGCAATTGCAATAATTGATTCATGAATTGCCCCAATTGAATATTTTTTTGAATTTTTGCATAACTTTTTTAAAAACATCATCAACATCAGTTGTAGAAGATTCAAATTGAAGTTATAATTCAATTTTATAAATATTTTAAATCATTACTCTATTTATTTATTCTTAACAATGTAAACGATTATTCATAAAAAGAAAGGAACGTTATGCATACTTTATTTGGCAGCGATGCAATGATCGTAACTTTTAGCAGGCATTGATTCTAGCCAATGCATTATAAAAGCAGCTAATGGGCATGTGGTTTTGATAAAAGCTTAAATTTGAGTATTTTATAAACATTTTATATATTTATTTTCTTCATCGAACATTTTATGATAAGCCTTCATAAAATTTAAATATTTTAATCCTTGTATGTTTACGAGCTTACAGCATTGACAGACAGACAAAGCTTCTTCATAAACATTTTTTAGATAGGATAAAAGATTTAACATGTCGGAAATTGTACAGTTGTGGAATAAATGTAAACACCCCTCACTATAACTGCAAAAAAATATCGCATAAAAAAGTTACTAAAACCAAAGGATCGGAAAGTAAGTCTACTTTTGAATGTTGCAGTAAAATCTGCAGTAACAAAAATTGTAAAATCAACATTTCATTTCAAATTTCAAAGTGTTGCCATTCACAAAATGACGTTTGCGTTCCGCAAAGATACGTTTGGTCTTTATAATACAGATTAGATTCAATAATACGGAAATAATAGATTTCCGTCTTAAATAGGACATACTCTCATCAGTGGAGCTTAGAATCATTACCCATCATATGGTGCCATTGAATTAATTAAGTATGACACGACTGAACAGAATGAATAAAACTTTTAGTTAATTGCCTTTTATGCTTTTAATTGATTAGATTTTCATAAAATTTGAAATGATTCAACAAAATTTTGCAGCAATTATGCATCTTAAATTTCAAAGCATTCTGCTGAATAGTTATTTTACTGTTAAATGCGGACAGAAAGACCAGACAGCAACTATAGAATATTATGTATTTACTTATTAAGAGCTCAACTAAAATTGCATAATTGTAAAATGAGACACGCTTTCTTTTATTAAAAAACTTATTTCATTTTTTATGAAATTTTGATGATCAAATCATATCTGAAACAGTTAATTTGAATCTGTAATGAAATTAAGTTGTATATTTCGGAAGCATCTATAATTTAAAATGCACATGTATTCGCCTAAACACTAACAGGTGTAGCTTTCTATGATATGCCTTTTCCTTTAAAAATATTACGTAAGTTTGTGTGTTACTTTTAATTGTTTAAATGGTTGTTCTGCGAAATAATTTTGCTACTGCGCTGCCGTGTTGCATTTAATGTGTTTATCTTCACTAATTATTTATACATAGAAAAAAATTGTAAAATCATTAAATTTGCGAAACATCTGTTCACAAACAGGTGGTTAAGCATGTTTTTTTGTCGAATTTTTTTTACATAAAACATACAAACACTAAATCGAAAAATACATTATTTTTCATAGTTTATATCTGTTTTTGCTTAAATTAATTTTAAGTTAGTATTTTAATTTACATTTTAAAATAAATCGAAAATGTTTTAACGATTGACTATATTAGTCAATAAATTAAAATCTATTGAAAATTTCTTCAGCATTGTTTAATTAACAATAACATTAATTTTGCATTACTAATTTAAAAACAACTTTTTTATAGCGTTTATGTAATTTATTGTTCTCTAATAGGTTTCATTGCGTTTCTGCTCCCAAATAAATAATTTAGATTAAGAAAATAATATCTAAAATAAAAAATAAAAGAATTCTTATTTAAATAATTTAGTATACAACGCCCCGATGAATTAATATTTTTCTAAATTAATAATTTTTTAAAAAGTTATTTGTGTTTCAAGTATGGCCTTTTTTTTTCGGTAACATTCAGAATTAAAATTGCTTTTTTTGTGTAGTTATTTTTATATTGTTCTTTACAAAAACATTAAAGAATAAAAAACGAAAAGCTGCAATTGTTAAAAGCTTTAAACTCTGTTTCAAACATGAGAAAGAAAAACAACAATATAAATTTGTGTTAAATTTTTTTATAATAGTTTAAACTACAAGTAAATGTTAGAGTTATAGCATTTCCTTGGAAAAACATGTTTGAGAGAAGGAAATAACAAAAGGCACATTGACTATTCTAGCGAGATAATTTTGTAAAAAATACTTTTTCAACTGAAGTTTTTTAAAGAAGTATTTTTTTTATGAAGACAGTATTTTTAATTATTTAAAATGATCAGCAGGCCTTTTTTCATAGAAATATTTTATTTCGCAAGACAACACTTAAAATGTCAGAAAAAAATATAAAGGTTTTTCTTTATTGAAAAATATGTAAATATGTTTGATTTTTTTTTTTTTTTTTTTTTTTTTTTTTTTTTTTTTTTTTTTTTTTACAGATGCCGAATTTTCAGAGAACTAAATCATTTGAAATCGAAGTGTACATTTCGAGAATTTCTTCAGTAATTCTTAATAATAATTTTTGCTTTATTTAATGACTGAGGTTTAGTGATTACATAAACATTCTTTCTAGAATTTCTAAATGAAGTAAATCCTGGTTAAAGAAATTCCTGAAATAAATACATATATGTGTTATTGATGCAAGTAGATTAACCGATGTTTCACTTTTATATTTGGTAATTCTCTAAAGTTACAAGCGAGAAATCTTATAGATGATCACTGCAAACTCTGCTACTTTCTTATAAATAGCATTATTTTTATTCAATAGTTCCAAATTCGGTGAATGAAAAATCCTGAATAATAACTTGTACTTTATTTAATGACAGGCGTTTTCTGATTACATAACGAAAAAATTCTTTCGGGAATTCTGAATAAAGAAATTCTTGAAATGGACGCATATACACGGTATTCACACAAATGAGAAAAGCAATATCTGTATTTCTACATAACGCAATTATCGAAATTTTAAACGATAAATCTTATTGATAATCACCGAAAATTAGCTTACATCCCTACCAAAAAGCATTATTTAGATTCAGTATGTTCGAACTCTTACAAAAAATCCTGAATACCTGAATCCTGAATTTTTGCTTTATTTAATGACAGAAGTTTAGTATTTCCTTAGAGTAAATATTCTTCTTTCCGAATTTATTAATGAAGGAAATCCTTAATAAAAAAATTCCTGAGGTAAGTACATGTATGCGCTGTTGATACAAGTAGATTAAGCAAAGTCTTGACATTTATGTTTGGTAATTCTAAAAAGTTACAAGCGATAAATCCTCTAGATAACCACCATAAACTATATTACTTTTCTACAAATAGTATTACTTTCATTCAATAATTCCGAATTCGTAACAAAAATCCTGAATAATAATTTTTTCTTTATTTATTGATAGATTGTAGATTGTAATCAATCAGTATTTAAGAAAAAAATGTAATAAGTAAAAGGATGCGTGCTATTAATAGTATGTTAGATCCGAACGTTATAAATCTGACAAATATTGAAAGATTATATTCTGAGATAAATATATTTAAATGGAGAATCATAGGACAACCATAGCGTGTACAATATAAAGAAAAATTATTACACTGACATGATTGCAATATTCACCGGCTATTTTCCCATTTTATTTTAAAGTGGACTAAACATTTTTTAAGTTAAAAGATAAAAAAATACTTTTTATGTTCTGGACAATTCTGAGTAATTTAAAAAAAGATCAAACGAAATTCATTAATCTAATCCTCAAAAAAAAAAAAAAAAAAAAAAAAAAAAAAAAAAAATAATAATAATAATAATAATAAGCAAATAATTCCAAAAATGTCTGTTTTGAAGTTTTAATCTTTTTCCTCGGTAAATTTAAATAAAATAATAAAAACGTTTCCTATGCAAATTTTTAAAGAAATAAAATAATCTCAGTAAAAATTCTAGAAAACACATAGTAAACGTTTCTCTTCTTTTATATTTAAAGAACATTTTAGAGAACCACGTTTTTGAATAAAAGATGAGACCACAATATCTATGGTGACTGTCAGAATTTGATTTCTTGAAAAAGATGGCGGATTCAAGAGCCATTACTCAGTTGATGGAACTCTCTGCAAATATTGATTGTATTTTCTGTCGCCAGATGTTTTCGAAATTGCTAGTAAGTTATCCTTAACTGATTTTTGACTAATGCATTTTGGCAGAGATTTTATTTATTGTATTTTTGAATGCATAAAGTACTTTCTGTATCATTAACCAACTTTTTACAAAGGAGGTTATGCAAATTAGTATTTGTAAATCAGAAAATTAACTGAAAATTTTAAACTTTCTATAACAATTAAACTAGGGCGGCGAAAAAAATTATTCTTTAAGGAGATTAATGTGTGAAGTCGATAAATGTTTTAGTACATTTTCTTGTTTTAGTTCCAAAACCTCCAAATATCACGGACAGATAGCATTACACGTTTCGTAACTGTTAGAAAGGTCAAACTAATGTATAAAAATGAATAAAAGTTAATGCTAAAAAGTGGTTAATGTTTTGAAAATGAAAAGAAATAGACAATACTTCCGAATTTCAATCTGAAAACATTTATTGAATTACGGATGAAAATAGTTCGAAACAGCCATTTATCAAGCAAGAACTGTCGGCTTCCAGATATGACAGATTTACATAAAAAATAGCATATATTTTCTCTTTAGCTTCCGTATCAACGTATATACCTGGAAATGTATAAGTCAAATACTAGTAAGATTTCGTTGACTTCTGTTTGAAGTGTCACTATTTAAATATTTTGAACTCTTATATTTAATTTTAATCTATCAAAATATAGAATAAGCTTTGATTTTATCAAACAGTTACAAAAAATAAGTTTTCACAAAATTATCTTACGTTTAGTCCAAAATTATCTGCATTTTTACGCACTTTTATGCAGAAATTGCAAACGAACGCAAATAATTGTATAATACATTTTCTGTAAACAGCGTAGTTTAGAATATTAAAGAACGGTAAAGAACGAAAGAATCTCTTATAATTAAAAAAGGCATTGTATTCATGCGAAATCAATTTATCCAACGGGGCACTGAAATGCCCAAGCCGGGTCACCTTCCACTTACATTGATAATGCTGTACCGTTTGAGGTACCTGAGTTGACAACTAGCGGGTATATTTCTCTCACATAATCTTGTTGGTAATAACATCTAGTTTAATATCCTGACAGTTGAATAGGATAAACAGCAGGTTATGCAACTCCATTTAAAGAATGAATAAGTCTGTACACTATTATTTTGAAGTTAATCTTACTGATTGACAAAGTTATCATACGAATTCAGTTTTTTTCAACTGAACTAAGACATAGCTAAACAGAATCTCGAACCCGACTTAGAAATTTGAATTCGTATGATAATTTTAACTATCAAAATGACTGAGTTGAAAATAATAGTGAGGATTTAGTCAGTTATTCTGATTGAATGATGTGCACGGTCCGAAGCTCAAGGAACCAATATGGCCTCATGCCGGCTTCCATGTATAAAAAGTAATAATCTGATGTTTTTTTTATTTTTATTATTCCAAGCACTATAGGCGAATTTAGGAACAAAAGAATTTATGATATGATCAAAGATTTCTACGAAAAAGACAAAAAACTGGTCAAATTTGAAGTTACACCACAGGGAAGAAATATCAGTGTTATTGATCACAAATTTAATTCTTGTTTGATGTTAGAGATCTACATTTTTTTTCCCAGAGCTGGTAAAATGTAAAGAAAATGTTTTTTCAAAGATTGACATACGTAACTTTGCTCTAAAGTTTGCTAACAAAGGTAATATTAATTTGCATATACTACAGAGCATCCTCAAGCTGAGAGAAAAAAAAAACTTTCCCATTTTTTAGTTCTTTAGAGAAGGTAAATAGAATACATGAAAATCGTGCCTTAAATAACATATGCAACAACATTTTCTACCTAAGATCAATGATATTCGATTTCGAGCAAAAAGAGCAAATTTATTTGTTCAACAAACATCATAAAGTAGTATTGAAGTTAATCGTTCGTCATTTAATTACTCTCAGATGATTTTGTATGTTTTAATTGCTTTATCTAAAGTAATTAATAAAAACTCAAAAATATTTTACTGAGTAGCTCAAAATTACATGCAAAATAAAAGCTTTGGCAATTCACGAAATTAATTATTAATTATTTTTTTAGTAAAAGTGTTAATATTAAGAGTAGCCAAAGAAACAAAAATAAAGAGTTTCTACGATAATATGTAGAGGTTTGAAATACTATAAAAATTATGTTAATACTATATACTACAGACCAGCTATACGGCACTGCTCCATAGCGAGTATTAGAAACGTTGTATTAAAATGGTATCTCAAAATAAAAATGATATGTGACTGTTATAATTTCAGTTACAAATGATCAATAACGGAAATTTCAATAACGAAATAACTGGACGTTATTAGAGATTAAATCTTTCAGAACCAGCATTTAAAAATGAAATATAAGTTATAAAATTTTCTCACGTTTTTAATAATTCTCCTAATAAATAAAAAAAATCATCTAATGAAAATTTTTTGATGAAAAACACTTTTTAGAGAATGGCTAAACGTCATGGATACGAGTTTTAAAATATTACTACAACAAAATTACACAATATTTGTGCTTTTGATAGGATAATAATTAAAAATGCAAGAAAACTCATAAATTTCTTTTAAATTAAAGAAATGACTGAATGTTTTCAAAATTATGCCTTTTACAAACGATATCAGTAGCAAAAGTGTAAACGAAAAAAAAAAAAAAAAAAAAAACGGAAAGAAAAGAAGTTTTATTTGATGTTAAATAGTATTAGAATTCTGTCCAGGGTAATGGATTGACGATTTTTTTTTGAAAGGCCAAAAATTTCCATTATGAACAAAAATACAAAATTGTGTGACATAGGAAGTTACACTTTTTATTGTAATGGAATGTAAAGTTAAAATTTTAGCTGTGGGACCCATAAATATGACTATTTTTGTGATAAAATAGTGGTTTATTACAATAAATTAAAACCATTTAGCTCAAGTATACTTTTCCTCTTAGTGGCTAATTATTTTAAATATTTAAAGAACATAAATGAAAAATAAATAAATAAATAAATAAATAAAATACACAAAAATACTGGAAATTTGAAAAAAAAATCTAAATTTAGAGCGAAACCACGATTTTTATCTAGCCACCTTTTAAGAGTTTAAAGTCTGTTATTGTTATTTCATGTATTAGTTATAGTATACGCAATGTGAAAATTTTCTGGTGTTTCTCTAAAATGTCAAAACATATGCTAAAATTGGCAAGTTGAAAGTTTTACGAATGAAGGTTAAAAATAATATCCTCGTTTATTGTCGACGTTTATTTGTTGTACAGACAATGTGCGACAAACATGATGTACCTTCAAAGAACAAAATATGAATTAAGTTTGAGAGCTACAACTTATTTGATCTTGCATGATAAATTCTAAAAGAACAAAAACCATCTAGTTTAAAAAATCCTTTTAGACTGTATTTCTATTTCTGTTTTGTCAGACTATTTGAAAAATAGGGTTTAGTGCTATCAGCTCTTACAAGGAATTTATGCTGATAAAACAAACTACTAATAAATCTTCTAAATTGTTGAATGTATTTTATATGTTTAGGAAATATAAATAGATCAAAGATGATTTGACATTGAAATCCATAAATTTTTAATTACGAACTGCAGTTTTGCTTTACTATTTGGCTGAAGCTGGGAGTGGATCAATGCTATCCCATCTCAAAAAATTTGATTTTCTAGAGTCTCAGTCGTCACAGATCAAATTTTAAAAATGTTCTAAAAATTATAAAAAATTAAAATAATTTGCCGAATATGACGCGAATACAAGCACTATCATTAAATAATTAAATAGATACTTTAAACAAAGAAATAAATAACTAATAATTCCACTTGCCTTACTACTGCAGCACTCTGAAATGGTACAAAATAATCAATGAATATAATACTGTTATTTTAACACATTCAAACTGATTGGTAAATTTATCAAGCGAATTGAATTTTCTCCAGGCCTGGAATTTAAGCCAAAACCTTGGCATGCAAGGCCAATGTTTTACCGTTTAAGCTAACTGGGTGACAACCGGCGGGCATTTCTCGCTCAGATAACTTTCCATAACATCCGGTTTGTTATTTAGACAGCTCGACAGAATAAACTTAGGGTAAAGAAATTCCATATAAAGATTGGTATGCAGATATACTATCATCTTAATACAATCAAACTGATTGGTAAATTTATCATATAAATTGAATTTTTTCAACAGAGCGAAAAATTGCCCAGGCAGGAAATGAATACTTTGATTATTTTTAATAAATAAATAAAATTGTATCAATTGCTTTTTTGACGTGTATAATAAGATTAAAAGAAACCTTCCGCATCTTAAAGACCCCCTCCCGCACAAGATAATTCAGAAATGAATACTTATTGCTTGAAAGACTTGAACAAAAATAAACAGTACCGAAAAATTATGTTTAAAGAATATATATGAAACACTTTCCAATGCATTTAGAATATTGCAACTAAACTTAAAAAATAACAAACACAGTTTAATAAGGGGAACAATAAGAACAAACATTTTTATAACAGAGCTACGCTTGCACTATAAATAAAACAATCTGTAAGGTTACTAATACTTTTTAGGGAGTCTGGGATGCTTAGAACATTTTATATAACTGTAAACCAAGTTACACATAAAATGTTTGTAAGATTACTGTAATTTTCATCGGTTTTTTTAGTTGAATACAGCTACAGATTTATGTAGATTTTCAAGAATAATTTTGTAGATTTAAACCTTCTTTTGTTTAGTGTAGAGGTAAAATTTTAGTAAGTGCACAGATTTCCATAATTCACGTATGTAGGTAGTTTTTTAACCTCTTGTGGCGAGGCGGTATACCTATGAAACCACTTAATTTTAATTTCCAAATGCTAGATCGGACCAGAATTTTGGTTAAAAAAAATTCGGTTCATTGAATGCGTGAATTGTAGCTTTTTCATATTTACAATTAAAATTGTTTTCAAATTCCGGTGTCAGTCATTAATTTCAACACTAAAACCATAAATTTCTCTGCGCCACAAAGGATTAAAACTATAGCATGGTGAAATTCAATTGATATCCCTTATCTATTAAATTTTTAAGAAAATTGTAAAACTAAAAAACCTTGAAAAGTTCTTTAATATAAATTTTTAAAACTTTGCAACCTTTTTTAAAAATACATCATAAAACTCCATAATCTTGGCAAGAAAAATCTACGAGAAAGGATTCCTTAATATTTTGAGAGGATTTTCTTTTACCGTAAATGCTATTGTTGTATCTTATCATACACATTTAAAAAACCCTGCTATAAACAAATATAGTTTTTTTCAGTTCATTTTTTATTTTTTTTTTGTTATACGTACTTTGATCGAATAATACCTTCAATAAAATACATTGTTGCATTTTTTTTCAAATGACGTATTTGCTTTAAATATAGTCTTCAACACAAGCCTAGGCAGTACAATCTTCTGGCCGGGTTATCGATCGCCGATTTAATTGTTTTCTGATGTTAGAGATTGCAGTTTATTTTCCTTAAAATCTTCCGTACAAACTAGCAAATGACTTTTTATGTAAAATAAATTTCAGAGCTTGTATTTGAAGTTTTAATTCCATGAAGTTTGTAAAGACCACAATGCCTATTATTTTTGCACAGTTTAGATTATAAATAATATTGGGGAACAATATTTATGTTACTTATAACATAAATTATACAGTTGTATAGTGTTATTATCGCTTTAAACACCTATAAGATGTCCAGAAACTACACAGCAAATGATATTTTTCTTCTTTTTTCTCTTTGCGTATTTTCTGATCATAAGTATTTTTATAAAATCGTGTCTCGAATAAAATTGCATTTTTTTGGGGTATATGATATTATTTCTTAAAGAAAACAGAATAGCTTGAACTTAAATAACTACACCATTCTATGTCTTTCTGTGTGATAGGCTATCAACGTCGACTTATGTTCTCTTTATTTTCCAACAAAACTGCTATATACGATATAATATGGCAGTTTCTGTAACAGAGAGCCATGCTAGGAAAATTAAAGACCCTTATATTTAATTTTATTTTTTCAAACATCGCTCTGTTAAAAAAAATCTGTAAAGTTACTAAACTTTTTTCAGGGAATTGGCTTTCCAGTTTTGTAGAAAAAAGTTTTATGAAAAATATGCTAAAAAAATTTTATCTAACGGTAACAGCAAAAATTCTTGTAACAGTATTGGTTACACGAATTTTAGTTGTTACTGTTACATAAAAAGTTTTAGGAATCCCAGTAAAGTTTAATAAGTTTACTTTTTTTTTTTTTTTTTTTTTTTTTTTTTTTTTTTAATAATTGACACTGGTTGCGTTCGATCTGTTTTCTTGCCCGCATACAGAAAAACGAAAACATTTCTACTTTCTAAAACAATTCTAATTTAATATTCCAATATTACATTCTAATAAAGTTATAAAGTTGCAGATTACTGGAATTAAACATTTTCTTGTGAGATTTGGAATACAAGAATAAACTGAGAATCAATTATCACTGGTGAAATTTTTTGATGTTTTTTATATGATTTGCAACATTAATTTTAAAAATATGCAGTAAAAGAATTACAGAGGGAAAATTTGTTAATAGAGAATTACTGATATGGCAAGCAGAAAATATCGACACGAGGCTATTGCCAATAAAAAAGTTATTTATAACAAAAAATATTGGTATTTTTCGGTGTAGCGCCACTGGCGCTGTTAACCAAAGTTTTTCCTCCTTCAAATGTAGGAGAACGGCGTAACTCCATGTATTTGATAAAATTACATGATTTTTGTTGTTACCGTTGCATAAAAAGGTCTTGGAATCCCAGTTTCCTAGAAAAAGTTTAGTAGATTTAAAGTTTTTTTTTTTTTAATAGTGTACACGAATTTACATCCTGTTACCATCCCTTATTATTTATCATCGATTCAACTGTCTTTAGATGTTGGATATTTTCATTTATTTCTAACAAAATTTTCTGAAGAAATAATTTTTTTTTCAACAAAAAGGAAATTTTAGGCCTAATTTTTCATGATATTTTGCGTAGTCCGTTTCTGCAGCTGTCAAATGCTGACAAATTTTTAATGTTTCACTTATACTCAAGTACTTCTTTAAGTTCAGAAATAAAGTGACATAGATAACTTACAGGTTTACATGATGCAACTTTAAGTGCTTTGCTACGATTAAGAACTATAAAGGCTTATTTTGTGTCGGCCGATTATCTACTCGAGGGATATAGGCCCAGAGGGGGAGTGCCCTTCGTGGGGGTCTTTCTAAGGGAACCTAGCCCGTATTTATGCAAGGCTCGAAGAAAACCACGAAAACTCCGAACGGTTAGGCCGACGGTTGCGATTGGGGAACTAAAATGAAAAAAAAATACATAAATGTTTTACTACAAATGCGCTAAAATAAATAACTTGGTGGTTTTCGGTTTTTTAAAAAAATCTCAGAGAGCCGTGTTCAATTTAGAAATATTTCCGATGCTTATTAAAAATAAATATTTAGCATTTCGGAAAAGTATTATTATTTTTTTTTTGAATGAAACATAAAATTTAAAAATACATTAAATGCTCATTAATTAGGCGAATTTATAGAATAACAAAAATAATGTTAAAAAAAACGACATTATTTTAATTGTAAACGTTAATTGCCTATATTGTAGCTCATTCATTTAATATTTTATCTTATAAATGTAATTTTTTCGTGAAATGCTGAAATCTGAAATAAAAAACTCTTTCAAACCTTTTTTTTTTTTTTTTCGACATCACTGGACTCTTTACGAAGTCTACTGAGAATATCCAGCTGAAGCATTATCTATGATGCATTGTTTTGTAATGATATTGTTTATTTTATTATTTCTTCTTTTTCTATAATTACAGTCCTGTTATAACTCTATACACAGATTTGCCAAGTTAGATGCTGTTACTTGTTTACCTATTGTATTTTTAAGTTACTTAAACATTTGTCAAATTTTTACTATCATTTGAAAAGACGTATTGCACGTATAAATTATACTTTAGGTACAAAAACATACTGATACTTTCTCTCCTTTTCTCTTTATCTACTAAGTGATGTTTTAGAAAAACGTGTCTCGAATAATGTATATGGGTGCTTTCACTGTAGAAAAAAAATTTGCAAAGGTACTAGACCTTTTCTAGGAAACTGGGATTCCAAGAACATTTCCTGTAACGGTAACAGCAAAAATTCAAGTTTCAGAATCGATTACATGAATTTTTCCTGTTATCGTTACATGAAAAGTTCTTGGAATCCCAGTTTCCTAGAAAATATTTAGTACCTTCAGAGATTTTTTTTTTTTTTTTTTTTTTTTTTTACAGTGTTGTTTTTGTAGTTATTTTTATTTGAATTAAAGCTTGCGCGAAGTTATAACGTATCACAATTGTGTCTGGGTTACCAATCGTGGTCTTAACATTTACCAGATGTTAGAGATCAGAGTTTTTTTTTAACAAAAATAATAAAAAATAGAAAAAAGCTTTTATGTAATACGAACACTGTAAAAAAATTGTAAAGGTACTAAACATTTTCTAGGAAAATGAGATTCCAAGAACTTTTCATGTAACGATAACAGGAAAAATCCATCTAACCGATTCTAAAACTTGAGTTTTTGTTGTTACCGTTACAGGAAAAGTTCTTGGAATCCCAGTTTCCTAGATAAAGTGTAGTACCTTTACAGATTTTTTTTTTACAGTGAAGCTATATCAGAAAAGTTTTAGACTTTATATTTGTATGACGTTAGTGTTATTATTAAACACTATTTTGAACGAGAGTTTTTAAGTATCTTTGAAGTTCTGGAAAATTTTTAACCCATTAGTGCCTAGCGTCCCATTTTTGGGACAGTTAAAAAAAATTCATGTAAGCGCATTTAACACCATCAGTAAAAAGGAGTATAAATTCTTTCTCGAGACAAAGTCCTCGATAAATTAAGCTAAAAGTTATTCTTGCTTTAAAAATGGTAGGAAAATGCAAAATTTGAATTTTAACGAAGAAAATAATTCAGGCACTAAGGAGTTAATGCTTCATTTAAGTACCAAATAAATTTTAAAAAGACTTTGATGTGAACAATTTTTAAGCTAGATTTACAGATGTTAAATGAAACTTTTCACAACATTGATTAACTATTATTTAAATTGAACTTTTTAAATTAAAGGTATAACAAATTTTTTGAAATAAATTGAAACCATATAAATATTTCTTAGTTTCTAAAAAGTCAAAAATAAAACATAATAATAATGAATACGATTAAAAAATCACATAAAATGTCAAATCAGTTAAAAAATGTTTAAAAAATATTTAATGTTTTAATTTAACATTTCTAGTGCTTCGTATTAAAAATTAAAAGCTGTTTAGATAAGATGCTCAGCGTTAATAACGCATGAAAGAACCTGGAAGATGGCACCTATAAATTCTGCGTAGAACTGTTCTGAGTCATCAGAATGAAAAACAACCGCTCAAAGTAAATTTCTCCCATTTGTAAATTTTATGATTGGAGGAAGGATGTAAGAGTCAACATTCGATCTACAATTTTCAAGATAAGTTTTGTTGCCTATAAACTTTAGATTTTTTGGAAAATACTTTATTAAATAAATTTGTAGTGTATTTCATATAATTTCAAAATGTTGTGGAAGATTTGGATGTGTTCCACAAGATGCATGGATTATTTCTTCACATTATTTTTTCGGATGACTTTTTTTTTCGGCGCTGAGACTAAATAAGAACAGTGTTTATTTTTTTTTACGCACAGCCAAGTAATTAATGAATAAAGAGATGTTTGTATCTCCTACGTTACATGACAGATGAATAAAACATATATTTATTACAGCATCCTGATGTCACAAATTATGGTAAGTAAGAGAAATTTGTCAATTTCAAGGACTGTGGAGTTTGTATTTCGCATTTTATAGTTTTGTTTTCATCGCATTATTACTCATGTAGTTTGGTAATAACGCCAAACAGCATTGGTCAAGAAATCACTCCGTTGCATTTTTCTACTAAATTATTCTTTCTTGTACACATAGTCAATCAGTTGCTGCATCAAATCATATACATATATATGTTTGAGAAAAAAATATAAAACTAAACCGTGAAATTAGGTAAAACCTTAACGTGTCGTTATTATATAGGACATAGTACTTTACAATAGTTTACAATACTGTATAATACAATAGTGTTGTTCTGCATATCACTTTGTCACCAAATTAACAACATATTGTAAACACTATTTAGAACACTGTAAAACACCACATTTAAAACATTTTCAAAACACTTTCTACACGCTGCCTTTAAAATTACACAATTTTAAAAAGGAAATAAAAGACAGTTTGCTTTATAGAAAAAAAAAATGCAGGAGATTACTGAGTTGACTAATTTTGCCAATAAATATCAATAACTGCATTTTTGGAAAAATATGTCATTTTTAACAATAATTTTTTCATAATATTTATTCTGGCACAACACATATACATCATGCTCACAAGAAAATCAAAAACGATTTTAGTTAAAAGTGTTAATTATTATGTTCAGTTGCTGTTTTAAAAGTGTTTTACAAATTCGCAGTGTAAACAAAAAATTAGAATAAAGAACTATAATCGTATTTTTATGAAATAATGACGTAAAACTTTACATAAATTTGAAATTTTATATAAAATATGCAAAGTAAATATATTTTTTAACAAAAAAAAAATTTAAATAAAAAATCAACACATGTGACTTTTACTTTTTAAAACGCGATATAATTTTCCTTTCATTTAATTAAGTTTTTTATTTGTTTGTTTAATATTTTATGTATTTATGTTTTTTATTCATTCATTCATATATTTATTTATTTGTTATTTTACTAAATGATTTTGTAAAAGAACATATAAAAATCATGATGTACATGAATAGTTTCCGTCAATCTTTAGAGAAATAATACACTCCAGGAAGTGGAAAGTTGGTTCTAGCCATAATACTGCAAAATCTTCCCAAATTCGTAGTCAAGATTAAAGTGATCAAAACTTATTTTCCGTAATTCAGTTTTCATAAAGATTGGTTTAAGTTACATGACATTTCGGAAAAATATTTCCAAGATATTGATCTTCTTTGATAGTTATATTTTAGTCTCTTAATTTTGTTAGCTTGATTAGAAAAATACAATAGAAGTGTACGATATAATTTCCAATATGTCAGTATAACATACTGTAAGGATATTTAGTAGTGGCATGCTTATTAAACACAAAAAACTTGAATAGATTTTGTGTTACACAATTAAAAAAAATTCTTGATACAAAAGCATATTATCCAAAATTTTTCCTGGAAAATATAATCAAATTATTACATGCAATATTACATTTATTTATATTGCACGACTCTATAAATTTATGAAGAAAAATATCTTAGGTACCAGTTACAACATGTTCCTTTTAAACGATTTTCCCTTTCATTTCAATATTAAAATTTATAGCTATAACATATTCCGTCTGAACAACAAGATAAATATACACAGTCAAACGTAATGGAATATAAAGAGCAGACGGCGTACATTCACTATTGTATTGCTTTTATTCAAGCAATTTATTTTGAATATCAATGGTATGTTCTGCAAATGAAACAAAAATAAAATGTACTTTTTGGTATGTAATTATTCCATTTTGCTTGTGCAAATGTGTTTTGTAATGTGCTTTAGATGCATATTTTATAAATAAAGTGAAATGGAACAGGATTTTCCTTGATAAGCAGAAAAAGCAAAATAAAAGTTATTTTTTCTGACTAATACATATGCAAATAAATCCTACAAGGAGCTTTTTATAAACGGTTTAAAAATGCTTAAAGAGCTAAACTAGAGATATAAAGTATTTTATCGATATTATAAATTTTTTATCTATATATACTATAACTGATCAATACTACACTGTAAGAGAATCTGTAGTGTTACTAAACTGATTCTAGAAAACTGAGATGCCTAGAACTTTTTATGTAACGGTGGCAGTAAAAATTCATGTAACCGATTCTGTTAAAAGAAATTTTGCTGTTACCATTATGTAAAAAGTTCTAGAAATCCACGTTTCCTAGAAAAAGGTTAGGAACTTTGCAGTTTATTTTAAAATGTACAAGAACAGTTTCATATTGAAACGTTTTGACAAAACTACTTGACGAATTCTTTAGGAAATTCAGGAACTTAAGAAACATATTTGACATGATATTTTTTTCAGCGAAGGTATAATATTGTAAATCATATACTGTAAAATAATAATACATAAAAAATAAAAAATAAATAAAATAATAATTAAATTTACGGCAAAAACTGCTGGCAGCAATGTTGCCAGCCGTTTTTGCCGTAAAAATTGCAGTAAAATTACATCTAATTTTACCAAGATTTTCATGGCAAAAACAGCAACCAAAATTGCTTCTAGCAGCTTTTGCCGTAAATTTAATGGTTTCTTTTCAATTTAAGGAAACAAACAAACAAACAAAAATGAATGTAAAAATAATATTTACGATCACCATATATAAGTTTAAATTATTTGAAATAATGCACTGTTTCCAAAAGTTTGGGGCAAAAAAGTCCTTAGATTGTTTGAGTGTCACCACTTTTGTTAAACTGCAATATTCATCATTTTTTAAAAAAATAGATGAAAAATAGGACGAATTATACTATTTAAAAAAAAGTGGTGACATTTAAATAATCTGAATAAAAAATGTCACTACTCTGGCAACACTGAAATAATATCTGACTGTAACAGCTCATTCTGTGTGTGATGTATAGTAGGGTGGAACGAAAGTATAAGGAAAAATATTTTCTTTTGAAAATAATTTTGTAATAGCAATTAAAAAATGCCATTATATGTTTAACAATAAAACTACGAAGTTTGTTCGTTCTAAATTTATATCATGAGGTGCCGCAAGAGCCTTAAAAATAGGATTTAAAAAAATCCAAATTTAACATAATATTATAATTTTATTTTTACTGTTTTAATTTTACATTTTAATAATCAAATATTCTTTTTAATAGCAATCTATAGATGCTTCTTTACTTTAACAATATTATTATTAAGTTCAATTGAGGTAAATTTATGCATTAAGTTTTTGCAAAAGTCAAATAAATTAGCTTTTTTCAAAAAGAATCAAGATGTAATATCAGTTTCAATTTAGCAGTTATAATTACTTTTTTTTGCTTACAAATAATTGTTTAAACACTTTAGTTTTTAATAATATGTAAGACTTTTTATAAACCCTTTCAAATTCATTAGGACCCTTTGTTTTTCTGTCCAATTCACGAATCAGTTGGTGCAAAGGCAATTCATTTAAGTGGAACAAACAAATCAGCCACTGTAGTCGTCTGTTCAGATATTTTGCCATTAAAGCAATCATAACGTTATTAACTCCAATGTTTGTGGGTGTCCCGTCGCACCGAAAAGCAGTTACAGTTGATATGTTCAAATGACTGTTACAATTAGAGTACTCTATTATTCTATTTTTTATAGCTTCGCCTGTTCCCAAATGCAGGGGTTACATGCCCTAGAAAGGATGAATTGGGCTCTTTTACTAAAGAAATATGTTCTTCTATGACCGTCTTTTTTGTAAAATTTGTTTCCTTTTTTATATTTCACAATTGCTTTTTCTTTTCTTCCATCGAAAATCAAATCTATACTTTCTCCAACTTGTTTAAGGCTTTTTACTATCTCTTTTGTCCGATTCTTAGCTCTCTCTCTACGAATTTTCATCCTATAAATTACTTTACCTTAGTTCTCCTCTATAATCCTTCCAACATCTTTAAGAGCAGCACTTGCGATAGTTGCAGCAACTCTGTCTGAAACTCCAGATCGGTCACAAACACATGCTACTGTAGAAGTACTACTCGCTTTGCTAGCTTGCAGTTGTATTCAAAAAAAGAGGTAAAGTAATTTTTGGGACTGCATGTTAAGTTTCCTTTAGATGTTTTCTTGGGATCTGATTGAAGGACATCATTTTCAGCTTTTCTAGCAGCCTTAACTACTAATTTCTGATTTTATTTGTACTTTAATTGTTTCAGTTTGACCTGTTGCTTCTTCTATTCTCTTTTTGTTAAAATCTTGGAAAAAACTTTATGACTCCACTTTTACTCATTTTTCTCATAGTTCTTTGGTCAATTAAAAAATCTTGTTCAAGTTTAGGTACTTTTTTTCTTTTTTCGCACTTACAAACATTAAATACTATGCATTTACAGGTTGCTACATCAAAAAGAAGTTTGTTTTCATTTAAAAACTTTGCTGCAATTAAATCACATTTTTATGTACCTTTTCTACTTTTTGATATTAAAATACTTCTTTATTTATCGTGATAGGTTTTTACCATTTTTAACATGCGGGTATGAAATACTATAGGAATAGATGCTTTCGACCAAGTAGATTCAACTTTTTTAATAAGAATATCAAGTATTTCATTCAAAGTTGGCCTTTTGATGTTTTTTTCTGGTTTAAGCACATGTCAAATATAAAGATAATATTTCATAATGTCATAATAAGTTGGAAGATTCAAATCGCTTAATTTTTTAGGGGATCCAAAAATTGGGCATTCTAACTTTTGTCTCGTCTGAATTGAGACTGCCATCACACTAAAGTTAAAATATTAACTAATAAATTTAATACTACCACTAATATTCAAGCTTACAATATTCATAAACAAAACAAAATAAAAAAAGAGCAGCATAAATAGATTTTTTACTCAAACAATTCATTTGCTTGCGCGGAATTACGAGAAAAACATGTGGCCAGATCATTGATGCAGCTACATGCATCCCTTACTCTTTTACCACACTACACCAGCCAATAATATGCCGCCTGAATCAAGGTTACTTCAAACCATATACTATTCTCCTTCTGACTATTAATTTTCAGAACAAAAAATGTTTTGCTGCGTTTTTAAGTTAAAAGTATGGTTAATCTTTTCTATTATGAAATACTGTTAAAATCTAAAGAAATGGAAGTTAAAAAGTGCAGATTTAGTAGCATAAATAATAAAGGCAAAAGGTATAAAACTATAAATATCTACTGTAAAGTAGTTTATGTGTGTTATTTAAAAATTGAAAAAGGGCATTTGATATTAAAAATATTTTTCTTTTTACAGAACCAAATTTATCAAAATTTGTAAAATCTGCTAAAAAATCATATATTCAAGTCCTTTGCGGCACCTCTAAATATATTATGTTTGTTAAAATATTTTAATACTGTATTAACAAAGGCATTGGACAACTTTTTATTGCTATTACATAATGAAATTAAAAAATATTTTTTTGTTCCACCCTAATGTACAACTGCGGGTGATGTGGGTGATGTTTATGTACTTATATTAAAGTACACCACAATAAGTTATTTTTGCTCAATATGGAGTGTAGAAAGGCATATTTTTTATGAACATTATAGCTTTATCCTACTATATATTAGGTAAAAATTGGCCATATTTTATATTTGAAATTATTAATTAGCAATATAAAATGTATATCTGATTCTACATTTCAGTAACCAAAACGGGAGTCTGTAGACTGTGCTTTTTTATTCGCATATCACTGTTACAAAGTAAGCTGAAACAAATGCTTTAATAGGATAACATCCTTAGTAACTATAACTTTAAGGACATCTTTTTTGTTCAAATCATTATTACAGAGTTTGAAATTAATTTTGTACACATTTTTCCTTTTAAAAGAATAGTTTACTGTAAAAAAATCTGCAAAGTTACTAGACTTTTTCTAAGAAACTGGAATTCCTAGAACTCTTTATGTAAAGTTAATAGCAAAAACTCTTGTAAGCAATTCTGTTTCTTGAATTTTTGCTGTTACAGTTACATAAAAAGTTTTAGGAATCCCACTTTCCTAGAAAAAGTGTAGTAATTTTACAGAATGTTTTACAGTGAAATATTCTTTTAAAAAGAAAATATGTACAAAATGAATTTTAAACTCTGTAATAGTGATTTGAACAAAAATTATGTCCTTAAGGTATAGTTACTAAGGATTTCAAGACTTAAAGCATTTGTTTCAGTTTAATTTAAAGTAACAGTGATGCGCGAATAAAAAAGCACAGTTCATTACAGTATATAGTAACATTACAGATTGTTTTTGAATGGAGAGATACATAAAAAAATTCCTGTTGTTAGAATTTTCAATTTTTTTATTATTCTATTAAAAATAAATTATTTCCTTAGTATGGTCAATAACACCAAAAAGTGACACCAATTATATTTTCATAAACTAATAACTGACACAAAGTGAAACAGTGTCTGGCACTCTACTTGCTAAGATTAAAAAAGGAATTTTTTTTTTGTATTTCAAAGTCTTTGTGCGTTGAAAAAAACCTTTATCTTTATTATAAAAACAAAATTTTTAAACCTTATTGATATAAGCTATTACAGGATCTATGCAAGTTTTCTTTTTTTTATGTTTAAAAATATCAGTAATGTAGCTATTGAATAACTGATATTTATGAACCAATAACTGACAAATAGTGGCAACTTAAATTTTAATAATATTGACTACACGATTAATTTAATTTATAATGTTTTTTTAAACAGTTCAAATAATAAAAATGCAATTGTATTTAACGTGAATTCATTGCCACACGTGACATTTTCATTCCACATTTTGACAAATATGTTGTTTGGATCACCGGGAAGTATCAGAACAATTAAAATAGGCACCAGTGTTTTGATTACATGAAGAAGATGTTGTATGACACTATTATCCTGCCTTTTCATGTTTATCAGTTGTTTTATGGATGTTATGAGTGAAAATATTTTGATAACTAACGATTTTGGACATCTAAAAAAGTGTTCCATTTCACTTTGTAATCCGAACACAAGTAAGAACTGCCTATTTTGTCTATTAGAGTATAGATCCAGCTTTTTAAATCATTTTTGGAATTTGACCTAATATTACTTTTATTATTAATAGTATTAGCAAACATAGTTGCACGAGGAATCTTATGAAATGTGGGATAACTTTGCCAGCCTACAATTTTGTCATCTCCCTAGATTCGTTCATGCATTTTCTTGAATTTGGGGCTTTTCTAGTTATTTTTTCATATAATTAAATACTTACTTTCAAGTCAATACTATAGTACTCTACTAGAAATAAAATAGTTTTCAAATATTTTTTTATTTTATAAAAAGGATATGTGAACCATTTTTAGGACACTAAGCGCCAAAGATGGTCCACAATCTATAAATTTGATATTTCATTTTAAAAATAGTTAAATGTTATTTTATAAAGAAAATTACCCTTGAAATGTGTCAGAAATAACCGTAAAAATTTATAAAAAAGAAGAAAAAACTACAATCACATACACCTAATTAGGAAAAAAATTCACAGATGAACTATATTCATTTTTGGTCTGCTTTCCCTTCTACATTATTAAAAAATTTGTAAAGTTAGTACATTTTTTCTAGAAAACTGGTATTTCTAGAAATTTTTATGTAAAGATGTCTGTAAAAATCCATGGAACAGATGATGTTTTCAATGTAAATTAAAAAAAAAAATCTGTAAGGTCGCTAACAATATTTTAGGAAACTAGGATTCCTAGATTTTTTTATGTAGTTGCAACTCGAATTACACATAATATTTTATTAAGGTTATAGGCATTTTAAAAGATTCATTTGTAAAAGCTATATATTTTTGTAGCTTTACAAAAATAAGTTTTGTATATTTACATCATTTTTGTACAGTGTACATATAAAATTTTAACAAGCATCTACATTTTTTTTTAATTACATCTCAAGAATTATAGTATTTTTGCAATGCAAACTTAAATTATTGTGTAGCTTAAATGTTTTTAATTTTAAAAAGGAAAATTAAAAAAAAAAAAACATTAAAAATGCTCGGGGTGGGTTAAAAAAAAGTCTCGAATGGTATTAGGATGGTTATGCATAAAGTTCAAGCAAGAAACATTTTAAAATACTAGCTTTTAAAAAAAAAAGATTTTATATTAACTTTTTCGGCAGATGTTAATAGCACCAGAAGAAAAAGTTTATTAAGTTTTCACTGATAACATTTTCATCTATTTTTAAGAGAAATCTATTCATTTAAAAACGAAATGAAAGTGCTTTTTTGTCATTTTGTTTATTTCTTTTTCAGTAAAACATTACAATAACATATGGTATTCAAAAATTCTAGCCGAATAGCTACACTTTCGCATACTTTACTCTAAAAGTATTCAACGTCTAGTAAGTTTCGCTCATTCATTTTCAATGTTTTAACGCAGTTTAAGTGAAATCATTAAGTGCTTTTCTTGAAGCAATAAATGCAGAAAAGAATTAATAATAAAGAAAAAGAAAAATTCTGTTTGAATTTTGAATTTCTCTCCATAAAATATTTTCGCAAAATTTATTCTAGTAACTTTTTTCACAGCGCCGAAACAGCCTACGGTTTTTTAATGACTCTTATCTAACGTTTTGAGTTATTTTTCATATTATTTTGAGGAATGTTATTTCTTTCGATTCCTAACTATTTTATATATATACAGGGTGTTTCTAAATTCATGGTTCAAACTTTAAGGGGTGATAGTACACATCAAGACAAACAATACTTAAATAGGAAACCAAGGGTCCCAAAGTCTTCCGAAGGAGATAGGCGCCATTAAAGTTTAGGGTCCAAAAATTCAAATGATTATGAAAAACAGAAAAATTGGTCGATTCGTTTGCGGTTTTCACTAAAACTATTCTTTATGTCTGTATTTTATTGAAAATGAATTATAAAGATGAATTTCAAAAAATGCCGATAGAGGGCGCTTTAGACTTTGGAGTAACGTACACTATATTTTACCATTATTTTTCGCATATCATAAAATTTTCAGAAGCTTAGACATAAACTTAAATTTCGAGATGAAAATCTGAATCGTTGGGAGTGGTTAAGTAGCGCAAACTGAACTGTGTTCAATGGGGGTGGGGAGGTTCAAATTTCAAATGATTATAAAAAACGGAAAAATTGTTCGATTCGTTTGCCGTTTTCGCTAAAACAATTCTTTATGTCAATATTTCCTTGAAAATAAATTTTAAAGATTAATTAAAAAAAATACCGTTAGAGGGCGCCTTAAACTTTGGAGTAACCAACAACTATTTTTAACCGTTATTTTTTGGCCCCACAATCAAAATTGTGGGGCCCTCTAATAGCAAAGAAGTACCTTTTATTTATTAGTAAAGTGGTCACAGTGCTAAGGCATTCAATAAATCAAAAGTACAAATCCTATGTATAAATTAGTTACAGTGCGTATTAAGATTTAAAACTGTATCTAAGACACATTGAGACACATTAAGAACAAAATGTCGAACGATAGGGCATTTTAAGAATGTATAAATTGTAAAAAACCGTTTTTAAAGAAGGCGTGTTTTTAAAAAAGTTATATTTTTTTATTTAAGACTAAGAAGCATAAAAATCAATTTCCTGCGATGTCGCTGGCAATATAATGACACATTATGTATTGTAACTGAGCTGGATATTTACTACAAAAATAACTATTTGTATTTTTTTACTACTTTGATTTTAAGCTTCATCGACTCAAAAATGCAAAATTACATTCCAGTGTTATTAATTTATTTGCTTTTGTTAGGCTATATCGTCATCCCATTTTTACTCAGTGACACGAGAATTGCGATACCCCCAAGTGTTTATTTTGGCTGCTTATAAATTTTCTCTTTAATGAAAAATTTTCAATCAAAGTCGTTTCGATCAACATGTAATCGGTCAGCGTCTTCTGAGGCAATTTACAATTTTTAATCGAAAATAAGAACTGAAATTTGTTGCAAACATTACCATATAAAGTTAATGTGCTAGACTTCCCATGGAATTTTGGCAGAATTAAAAAATATATACATATGCTTATTTTAAGTAAGTCCTTCTAAAGTTACGAGTATTAGTATCAGTGTATTTTTAAAAATAATAAAATATAAGCTATAGTTTATATTAAAGTTATATTAATCGCACATGTAATTAGTCTAATTTAACACGTTATCAGAAAACAACTCTTTCGTAAGTGATTTAAATAGTAATATCGAAAGGAAATTTATTTTTATGGATTTATAGCAGATATGTAATCATTATTACATTTGCAGTATTTTTTCCACTTTTTTCAAAATAAGATTGTAAAAAGGTATTTCTCAAAATTATTGAAGTATTTAAAAGTAAAAAATTATGTATATTGTAGTTCGAGTTAGAGGCAGTTTGAACAAAGCAATATAAGCTTTGTTAATATAAATGTTTTCCAAACAAAATTAGATTTATTTATATTTGCTTTTTTTTCTATTTTTTAAACCCGTATAGATAAAATCTTTTCCTTATTGGGTAAGTTCGTAAAACCAAATTATTACATAAAAACATTTTTTATATATATAAAAAATATTGAGATGGAGACGAAACTTAAATGGTGTCTGAAAGCCATTACGAATAAGCTGGTTTATATCTAATGGTAAAAAAAAATATTACCATTGCATGAGTCTGGAATATTCGGATTTATATTAGTTTACTATGCATGTAATATGTAGTTAGTTTAGTGAATTAGTCCTCCAACTTTGCCCGGGATGGCTCAATTAGTACAACATTGGCAGCTTGTGCCACAACATCACTGGTTCGAATCCTGGTCGGACTTTTTCGACTTCTTAGGTAATTTGCTTAGACAATTATTGCGCATTCGGTATTATTATTTGCTTCTTGATATTATCATTTTATTAGTAATATTAGTAGCTACTTTCAGAATTGATTTTGATAAACTAATCAATTTTTTTTATTTATCATTTATTCAACAGGTTTTTAAAAAATGCATGATAGAAAAGTACCAAGTTCTAATAATTTAATGATACGTATATTTAAAATGTATTTTCAAATCCTCTTCAATCCATCCAAAGGGAAAAAATGTAATGAAATTTTTTAAAGACAAAATATTGTTTCTGATACGTTTTCAGATTTTATAAGATAAAAGCGTATAACTTTAAGGAAATCTTTTTTGTTCAAATCATTATTACAGAGTTTGAAATTAATTTTGTACACATTTTTCCTTTTAAAAGAATAGTTTACTGTAAAAAAATCTGCAAAGTTACTAGACTTTTTCTAAGAAACTGGAATTCCTAGAACTCTTTATGTAAAGTTAATGGCAAAAACTCTTGTAAGCAATTCTGTTTCTTGAATTTTTGCTGTTACAGTTACATAAAAAGTTTTAGGAATCCCACTTTCCTAGAAAAAGTGTAGTAATTTTACAGAATGTTTTACAGTGAAATATTCTTTTAAAAAGAAAATATGTACAAAATGAATTTTAAACTCTGTAATAGTGATTTGAACAAAAATTATGTCCTTAAGGTATAGTTACTAAGGATTTCAAGACTTAAAGCATTTGTTTCAGTTTAATTTAAAGTAACAGTGATGCGCGAATAAAAAAGCACAGTTCATTACAGTATATAGTAACATTACAGATTGTTTTTCAATGTAGAGATACATAAAAAAATTCCTGTTGTTAGAATTTTCAATTTTTTTTTTATTATTCTATTAAAAATAAATTATTTCCTTAGTATGGTCAATAACACCAAAAAGTGACACCAATTATATTTTCATAAACTAATAACTGACACAAAGTGAAACAGTGTCTGGCACTCTACTTGCCAAGATTAAAAAAGGAACTTTTTTTTTGTATTTCAAAGTCTTTGTGCGTTGAAAAAAACCTTTATCTTTATTATAAAAACAAAATTTTTAAACCTTATTGATATAAGCTATTACAGGATCTATGCAAGTTTTCTTTTTTTTTAATGTTTAAAAATATCAGTAATGTAGCTATTGAATAACTGATATTTATGAACCAATAACTGACAAATAGTGGCAACTTAAATTATAATAATATTGACTACACGATTAATTTAATTTATAATGTTTTTTTTAAACAGTTCAAATAATAAAAATGCAATTGTATTTAACGTGAATTCATTGCCACACGTGACATTTTCATTCCACATTTTGACAAATATGTTGTTTGGATCACCGGGAAGTATCAGAACAATTAAAATAGGCACCAGTGTTTTGATTACATGAAGAAGATGTTGTATGACACTATTATCCTGCCTTTTCATGTTTATCAGTTGTTTTATGGATGTTATGAGTGAAAATATTTTGATAACTAACGATTTTGGACATCTAAAAAAGTGTTCCATTTCACTTTGTAATCCGAACACAAGTAAGAACTGCCTATTTTGTCTATTAGAGTATAGATCCAGCTTTTTAAATCATTTTTGGAATTTGACCTAATATTACTTTTATTATTAATAGTATTAGCAAACATAGTTGCACGAGGAATCTTATGAAATGTGGGATAACTTTTCCAGCCTACAATTTTGTCATCTCCCTAGATTCGTTCATGCATTTTCTTGAATTTGGGGCTTTTCTAGTTATTTTTTCATATAATTAAATACTTACTTTCAAGTCAATACTATAGTACTCTACTAGAAATAAAATAGTTTTCAAATATTTTTTAATTTATAAAAAGGATATGTGGACCATTTTTAGGACACTAAGCGCCAAAGATGGTCCACAATCTATAAATTTGATATTTCATTTTAAAAATAGTTAAATGTTATTTTATAAAGAAAATTACCCTTGAAATGTGTCAGAAATAACCGTAAAAATTTATAAAAAAGAAGAAAAAACTACAATCACATACACCTAATTAGGAAAAAAATTCACAGATGAACTATATTCATTTTTGGTCTGCTTTCCCTTCTACATTATTAAAAAATTTGTAAAGTTAGTACATTTTTTCTAGAAAACTGGTATTTCTAGAAATTTTTATGTAAAGATGTCAGTAAAAATCCATGGAACAGATGATGTTTTCAATGTAAATTAAAAAAAAAAAAATCTGTAAGGTCGCTAACAATATTTTAGGAAACTAGGATTCCTAGATTTTTTTATGTAGTTGCAACTCGAATTACACATAATATTTTATTAAGGTTATAGGCATTTTAATAGATTCATTTGTAAAAGCTATATATTTTTGTAGCTTTACAAAAATAAGTTTTGTATATTCACATCATTTTTGTACAGTGTACATATAAAATTTTAACAAGCATCTACATTTTTTTTTAATTACATCTCAAGAATTATAGTATTTTTGCAATGCAAACTTAAATTATTGTGTAGCTTAAATGTTTTTAATTTTAAAAAGGAAAATTAAAAAAAAAAACATTAAAAATGCTCGGGGTGGGTTAAAAAAAAGCCTCGAATGGTATTAGGATGGTTATGCATAAAGTTCAAGCAAGAAACATTTTAAAATACTAGCTTTTAAAAAAAAAATGATTTTATATTAACTTTTTCGGCAGATATTAATAGCACCAGAAGAAATTGTTTATTAAGTTTTCACTGATAACATTTTCATCTATTTTTAAGAGAAATCTATTCATTTAAAAACGAAATGAAAGTGCTTTTTTGTCTGTGTGAATTCTGTTTGAATTTTGAATTTCTCTCCATAAAATATTTTCGCAAAATTTATTCTAGTAACTTTTTTCACAGCGCCGAAACAGCCTACGGTTTTTTAATGACTCTTATCTAACGTTTTGAGTTATTTTTCATATTATTTTGAGGAATGTTATTTCTTTCGATTCCTAATTATTTTATATATATACAGGGTGTTTCTAAATTCATGGTTCAAACTTTAAGGGGTGATAGTACACATCAAGACAAACAATACTTAAATAGGAAACCAAGGGTCCCAAAGTCTTCCGAAGGAGATAGGCGCCATTAAAGTTTAGGGTCCAAAAATTCAAATGATTATGAAAAACAGAAAAATTGGTCGATTCGTTTGCGGTTTTCACTAAAATTATTCTTTATGTCAGTATTGTCTTGAAAATAAATTATAAAGATAAATTTCAAAAAATGACGATAGAGGGCGCTTTAGACTTTAGAGTAACGAACAACTATTTTTACCGTTATTTTTTGCATCTCATTAAAGGTTTCGTAAGCTTAGACTTAAACTTAAATTTTGAGCTCAAAATCTGAATAGTTATAAGCAGTTAAGTAGCACAAACTTAACTGTGTTCAGAGGGTTTTAAATTCAAATGATTATAAAAAACGGAAAAATTGGTCGATTGATTTGCGGTTTTCACTAAAACTATTCTTTATGTCTGTATTTTATTGAAAATGAATTATAAAGATGAATTTCAAAAAATGCCGATAGAGGGCGCTTTAGACTTTGGAGTAACGTACACTATATTTTACCATTATTTTTCGCATATCATAAAATTTTCAGAAGCTTAGACATAAACTTAAATTTCGAGATGAAAATCTGAATCGTTGGGAGTGGTTAAGTAGCGCAAACTGAACTGTGTTCAATGGGGGTGGGGAGGTTCAAATTTCAAATGATTATAAAAAACGGAAAAATTGTTCGATTCGTTTGCCGTTTTCGCTAAAACAATTCTTTATGTCAATATTTCCTTGAAAATAAATTTTAAAGGTTAATTAAAAAAAAATACCGTTAGAGGGCGCCTTAAACTTTGGAGTAACCAACAACTATTTTTAACCGTTATTTTTTGTATCTAATTAAATGCTTGTAAAAGTTCAAACTTAAATTTTGAGCTCAAAATCTGCATCGTTTTGAGTAATTAAGTGCGGAAATTTGAAATGTGTTCGAGGGGTGGGGAGGGTAACATTTTAACTCCTGAACACTGTTCAGTTTCCGCTTCTTAACCCCTCCATCGATTTAGAATTTGAGCTCAAAATTTAAATCTAAGCATTTGCTTAGAAGCTTACTTATCTAAGCTTACGAAACCTTTAATGAGATGCAAAAAATAACGGTAAAAAATAGTTGTTCATTACTCTAAAGTGTAAAGCGCCCTCTATCGTCATTTTTTGAAATTTATTTTTATAATTTATTTTCAAGACAATACTGACATAAAGAATAATTTTAGTGAAAACCGCAAACGAATCGACCAATTTTTCTGTTTTTCATAATCATTTGAATTTTTGGACCCTAAACTTTAATGGCGCCTATCTCCTTCGGAAGACTTTGGGACCCTTGGTTCCCTATTTAAATATTGTTTGTCTTGATGTGTACTATCACCCCTTAAAGTTTGGACCATGAATTTAGAAACATCCTGTCTATAAAATACCTTGTAATGTTAAGCGAATTACAAAAAAAAAAAAAAAAAAACATTAACACTTGTTTGTAATTAACATGAGAAAAAAAAGAAGGTGCATTATTTTTATACTATTCTATTCAAAATTTTAAAAATATATATTTGAAGCGCTAATATCATATTGATTTTTACACTGAAAAATATTTTTTGGAAAAAATTATTCAGTCATCTTCATTAAAAATAAAATACATTGCTTCGAAAAGTGTTTGAAAATAGCTCTCTCTAGGTTAATTATATTTTATTTAGTAAGTCTATGGATGTCGTAGCATCCATTACACTAGCGAATCTGTTCAGTATTCTCAGAAAGAAAAATTGTCTGCCAGTGCTTATTTATTTATTTCGTTTAGTTTATTTTGTAATTATATCGAGTAGAAGAACTCGAAAATGACAACAGCCTTTTAAATTTCTTTTAAAAAATAATAAAAATGCACTTTTTTACAGATCAAAAGCATCGATGAGCATAAAAAAGTCCCTTCTATCGTTAGACAAGATTCATATATTTATCACATAGATATATTTATCACATACAATATATTTGATATACAAAAATTGCGACTGATTTTTATTTATATTTTTGTTTGTGTAGATATTTTCCATTAAACTCAATTTATCAATTTTTAAGGTTAGTAAATCTATTCAAAAATTGTGCTTGAATTTTGATTTCTAATATAGATGAAATTATTTTGCAAAGTTTATTTTAAAACCTTTGAGTTAATCTTCAAAAACCTCTATAATATTTTTTGAATGTTATCTTTATATTTTGTGTTGCTTGTCGTAGCACTTTGAAGCAAATTATTTTTAATTTTTTTAAATGAATTATTTTAAGAATTTAAATTCTGTTTTCTGTAAAAAAATAAGTTATTACCTTTAGCAATGTTTGTCATGACAAGTTTGTTTATGATAAAGTGCGAAAGTAATACGAATTCATCGGAAGATAAAATTGAATTTTTATTACTTTTTTAGAATTATTTATGCTTTAATAATTTGAAAATGATATTCGGGTATCAAAAACTGTTTGTACGATAGTAGGAGAAAAGTAAGAAATTTCGGTATCAAATTATTATATTCATTAAACCTTTATTAAATTATGTCTTTATTAAAAATTAAAATATATTACACATGCATTATTATTAAAATTACGCTATTTATTCTCTTTAGCTTATTTAGTGATTCTGCGGAAGACTTAGACAGCAGATTTTTCTATTCTTTTGCTATAGTGTAATAGCATGCCTTTTGAAAAGTTAATTTTTAAGTCACTACCACATTGAAGTTAACCTAATCAATATTTCATCATTATTTCAATTTCTATGATTATGGTGTAGAAATTAGCAAAAATAATGTCCCTTCAGAAACCTAACATTTGGTGCTATATCTAATATTATCTTTTAGGATCTTTTATCTTATTAAAAGACAATTACATTTACGAATAAGTTTAATTAATAAAGTGAATATTATTAAAATTAGAAGCTGTATAATGTATTATAATAAAATTTAATATTTAGTCACAAATTACTTTTCTCTTTTTTTAGAGTCTTTTTAATTTAAACTTACATAAAACATATTGACATGCATAAATAAGCAGTTTTTACGAAATATTTATCATCATATACTTTATTTAAAAACAGAGATAGAAATAAAGATTTTTCTACAGTCAATATACGTGTTATAGCCCATATTGAAATAAAGAGGAATTATTTTCATGCATAGTTTTTAAGAGATATTTAACTTCATGTAATGTTATTTCACGCCTATTTTTTTACATTGATATTTATGCTATTTTTTTGCGCCATTGCCCCAATTTTTTATGTTAAAATTCCGATACTTTTTCATGTTTCAGATTAATGTGAAAATAATGGGAATTTTATTATTTGAAAAAAGTGCTGCCAATGAATAAATTTGAATTTTAAATAATGTAGGCGTGAAATAACATTATACGACAAGATTTTCAAACAAAATGTCAAATAAATCAAAAAAAATTTAACCATATATTTACTGGCACTGACATTGTTGGTATTTTTTTTCAAATAAAAAAACACATAATAACTAGAAAAAAATTGCGATGTTCACATGTGCTCCAGTCTTCCCTGTATCATAAATGTATGAGTTTAGACACAAGAATAAACCTTATTTACTTAAAAGTCACGAATAATTTTAACTACAGCTAAGCAAAATTAAAGTTACAATATTCATTCCAAGAGTCACACACAAAACAACTACTACAAGAACTTCAAGAACATCAAGAGCAAAAAGCAAGAAAAACAACAAAACATATTCATAATAAGGGAAGGAACAACTTGGAGTATAATTAATTACATTTCAAGGGATAATGAATTTGCAGAGTAAATATACAGTTGAAGTGAATAACACATTTAGATCTTCAAAAATTTCTGAGAAATATCACATTTAAAATTTATTTCTTAGATCGTTTAACAGCAAAAGGAAAAAAAAAAAATTTCGTAGTGAAAAAGTTTTCTCTACTAAACTATTCTCATTTTATTAAGGGTAGCTTAATTCTTTAAAAGGATGCGAATGTGCTTTTTTTATTCTGTAATATTTATCCATTATACAAAAAAAAAAAAAAAAAAAAAAAAAAAAAAAAAAAAAAACATGTTTGAAAATTGTACTTGAAAAAATTTTCTTTTCGCACATTTCACTTTATTGTTTATTCAAGGAAACATCCTTAAATTTTACTTATTTATTTTTAATGTTCCAGCGCAGTTTGAACAAAATCATTAAGTACTTTTTTTGAATAAATAATATAAAAGATAGCTAATGAGAATGGAATGTATATTCTTTGAATATTCAATTCTACTTCAATTTTATACTTTTGCATAAGTATTCTAATAACTTTCAGTTTAATTCGAGACCTTGTGGATGCCATTTTTTTAAAACAATGTTATCTGAGTATTTTTTTTTGTTACTTGTCAATGCAACATTATTTTCTTAATCTTAGAATACATTAGCTCTAAATATTAGCTTAAAATATATTATATAGCTTAAAATATATTATATTAGCTTAAAATAAGCAAGTTTGCTAACATGTCCTGAGGTAATAGTTAAAGTGCTACCGATTTTCATAGCTCAGTTTTAGACTTTTTTTTCAAATATATATATATATATATATATATATATATATATATATATTCGACTAATGCCGCAACATATTGACTATGTATAGATGAATGAATATTTTAGCAGATAAGTATTCATAAAATGGAATGGTGTGATTTATTGATTGGTGTGATTATCTATTTAGTATTATTATCTACTTGTGTGGGTAATAACGCCATGCAAACAAAACTATAAAATAATGTGGAATATTCGCATGTAAATTTTCCAGTTCTAAAGATGCAAACTCTACAACTAGAAATTGACCAATTGCTTTTACTTATCATTAACTGCGATATAAGGATGAAATAATTATAATTTGATGTTTTATTCTTTTGACATAAAAAAATTAATGACATTTAAGACATACAAAGTTCTCTATGTTCTCTTTAGTTTTTTCATATTTGGCAAAAATGGTCTCTCGTGTATAAAATAAAGAAAAATACTTTTGCCACTGAAAAAAATTAACCGAGGTAATAATACAAGTGGATGGCTTTATTACCTTGGTATACATTTTGAGCAGTATATTTTAAACTACAAACTATCTAGCGGACACATCCAAAATCTTCCACAAAATTTTAAAAATACACGAAATGCACTGCAAATTTATGCAATAAATAAAATATTTGTTAATAAGTATGCACTCCTCGCATTTCAAAACTTAACTAGCAAATTTTAGATAGGGTATTGACTCTTCCGTGCTTAATCCATCGATATGTTCTACAAATGTGACAAATTAATTTTTAGTGTTTGTTTTTGATTTAGCCATTCAAATGTCTTTAAGCGCAGAACTCGTAAATATATTTTCAGACTTCTTTCATAACGACGCGTAATATTAGTACTTGGTGTTATCACCTCAAGACATCTTATATTATAATAAACATGTACATGATCAACAAAATGCAGATGTTAAATGAATAAAGGCATGTAGATTTTCTTTCTGGTTGATTCTTCAATGGGTAAGAATTAAGTACACTGAATTTTAGTGAGTAAAATGATGTTGTTTTGTTAAAAGAAAAATATATTTCTTAATAAAAAGGGTTAGTTTAACCCATTGTATTCAACTGTTTTATGCAATCAATTACTTGTATATAAAATTAATAAATTTTGAAACATGGATGTCATTAACATTCATTATAACATAAATGATTGTTTGAAAAAGCATGCGTAAGAGATACATACATTGGCTTTATGTTAACTTTGGTGTTTTATCTTTGAAACTACATCCAAATTACGGCCTTTTTCTAAAAATTTGTAGCTAGTAAGCATTTAAATGATGTAAAATAATTATTTTTATTAAGTAAATTGAAATCTGTTTAAAAATTTATAATTTACCAAATTGTGATCTAATAAACAACTAAAAAATACACACATATATATATATACTAAAAACAAATAAAATTACAATTCAAAGAAATATTGCTGTATTTACATAGTTTAATTAAATCTGCCTCAGCCTTTTCTTTGCGTTACTTCAAGAAAATATTTTTTAATCAAAACATTTTCCGGTGGGGAACACGCAGGATAATTTGGACTGTTATATTACACATTTGGTCAATTGATTGATAAAATAGGAAACATCCAACAGATCTTCTCAAGTTTTCGTTTGCGGAAGGGTTTTTTTTTTTTTTTTTTTTTTTTTTTTTTTTGTATCTCTCAACAACCAAAATTACACCGAAAATTCCTTTAAAAAATAAAGTACAGTTATTTGAAATTTTGTCCGGTTAATTTGTGGAAACATTGTCCACATTATCAGATGTGTCATACGCTTTAAGAAATGTTTTTAAATTTCATTGCAAAAAAAAAAAAAAAAAAAAAAGGAAATGATTAACACGAAAAAATTATCTACACAGAATTAGAAGAATATGAACAAGAAATACATCTTAAGTAAGCATGTATTTGCGAGAATTAAGTATATATTATTATTACTTATATGAACTTTTTAATGTATGTCCATTATATTGATTAAATGATGAAGGTTTTAAATGAAAGCGAATATTGTTATATTTATTCCACAATTAATGTAATATTTGCATGTAATATACCTATTTGTCTATCTGTCTATATATCTATTTATCTACCTATATGTATATATACTATATACATATTTTTTCTTTTACAATGTGTTTGTACTATTTGAATAATTTTTTTTCATTTTCTGGTAGCATTAGTAGTACATTTACTTATAAATTAAAGGAGCGAATTCCCAGATAATTCTATTTTTCATTTAAATCGATATGTGCTTCTATTTAAAGCATTTTTAAAGCATTAGGAGATAATGTCATAAATAGCAAATTAACATTTAAAGTAAAAAATCAGACTTCCTTAGAACTCATCAAATGGACGAAAAAAAATAAGTAAAGGTTTATTCAGTGTTTTAAGACTGACACATGTCATTTGTGTGTTATTTCAAAATGAAGATAAACAAGGATGTTATTTACCTCATATTTTTATGATGAAAACATAGTTTTTGCCAAAAAATCGCAATCATTAAAGTACTCTGTGATTTTGATTTAAGGTATTTATATTATGATTTTCTATTTTTTTAAACTTAAATAAGGTCTTTAGTATTTGATCTAGGTATGAAAAACATGCATAAAAAATTATAAAATTGTTATAGAAATGAAATAAATCTTTTCAAACATTTCTTTCAAAACGCAGTATATATTCTGGATTTAGAATATATACTGTGTCTACTTATATAACATAAGTGAAAACAAATTTTTCAATTGAAAATTCTAATTATTTACTTAATGTATTTTCATACTTAATGTATTTTTGTTTGTTTTCTAACAGCACTAAAAGGCTTTTTTATTTGAAATATATTAAATATATCTTCAAACTAAATTTTGAAATATATTAAAAGCAACTTATAAAATAAGCTTTTTAGAAGAAGAAATGACTGATATTTCGACGCTTACAGCAGTCTTATTGTTTATGATTTACCCAGTCTTTAAGCACGTTCTTCTACCAAATTGTTAATATAATTCTACTTAATAAGAAGAACATTTATGCACTCTTTTTTTAAAGTAAATTTGTTTAGAAAAGAGTAGGGCCAAGAGGGGTTAATTATGACCACTCTGTGCATTTTCAACATTGTTGTTTTATTTTATTTTATTTCATTTTATTTTTTACTTTTTAGGTGCGTTCGTAATTATGTAAATACAAAGCACCTATAGTGGTCGTTCAGTCCGTCCGTCTGTCCGTCTGTCTGTCCGCATATAACAACGCAAAAACTACCGAACCGAATCGTTTGAAATTTGAAATACATAATTATTACAAAATTTTGTCGAGTCATTTCAAATTTTATGAAAATCGGATGCATAGATCAACTACAGGGGCCATCAAAAGTATTCCATTACATTACGGTCAATGGGGAAAAAGTTTCAAATGCATTTTAATCGTTTGAAATTTAAAATACATAATTATTACATAATTTTGTCGAGTTATTTCAAATTTTTTGACAATCCGGTGCATAGATCAATTACAGGGGCAATCAAAAGTATTCAATTACATTATGGTCAATGGGGAAAAAGTTTCAAATGTATTTTATACGTCTGAAATTTAAAATACATAATTATTACATAATTTTGTCGCGATATTTCAAATTTTATAAAATTCGGATTCATAGATCAATTACAGGGACAATCAAAAGTATTCCGTTACATTACGATTAATGGGGGAAAATGTTTCAAATGCATTTTAATGGTGTTACACTTATTCGAAATTAATAAAATTTATATGCGAATATAAAGTACTTATTATAATATACATTTTACATAATTTGTGGTGCAAAGAACGTTTGTTATTGATTTACAAGGCCACACAAAATTATTCCATTACATAATGGTATAGGTAGAACATTGATTTGATGAGCGTTTTAATTATAATTCACTATTTACAATTTTATGAGATTGATATATGAGAGTAGTATTTTTAAAACTTCATTATCGTAAGAACGCACCTCATTTGCTACGCGTCACGTGCAATTTCCAACTTGTTTTATTTTGCAAAAGTGATTTTTTTAGTACATATTAAGTAATTTTAACCCTTTAAGAACATATCTTTAAAATTTAAACTCTCATAGCTGTTTTTTAAGTTTCAAAGCTGGTTATAATTACTCCTTCAAAATCTCACAATAATAAAAGTTTGGAGTAATTTTGGTTAACTAAAAGTTTGGACCAATGGAGGGGAAATTATGACCTCTATATTTTCTCTTTATACTTCCTTCTATGTTTTTATTAGGGGGTAATTCTGACTACTAAGAACTCCAAAAATAAATATCTATTTGCGAAAATTTTCGTAGACTTTGTTTCAAATTCAATTTGGATATCGAAAATCCTCCAAAATAAGGATAAAGAATATCAAAAATGAGAAATACATTATGTGGTTAACACCTAAGTATGAAACAAAACATTGTCGTACAAAGTTTTCTCCAATATGGAGGCGGTAGCAATTACCACTTTGGTCATAATTACCTTACCTGCCCCTAAACGAAATATAGATGATCATTCCATTTCAAAAGCAAGCTTGAGAATAAATATTAATATAATATCTTGTTAATCAATTCGCATAATAAAGATATCATAGGAAAATATTTACTGAACGTGTATGCTGAACATTATACGATCGCGAAGTATAATTAAGTGGTGCACTCTGAATTTATTAGAATAAATGTGTTACATAGCGTGGAAGAATACGGCGAATTGAATGCATACATACTTATTCACATCAACGCATTCATATTCCTGAGTTCTCGCAGAAAAATCTCTCTACATATTTCTTGGAAAATAAATTAGAAATGTGGAAACTGATGTAGTTTTACACATACTTGAAAATAAAAAAAATGGGCACATCTGTTTCTCAAATTGTAGTATAAAGTACTCGGAGATATTATAAGACCGAAAAATACTAAAAAGTTTCTACATTTTGTTTAGTTTTAAGTTTTTAGATTTAACAGTGTATACAACTGTAAATTTCTGTTGATTTGTGTTATCTTATTTATTTATTTGTTTATTGATTAAATTTTAATTTCGTTATGAAATATCAACAGGAAATAAATTCTAACGTAATTACAACTTTTTAATGTGCATTTAGAGTTATGTAAAACTGTTAATCTCAATTAAATACGCAGTGTCTTTACAAAAAATCATGCTTGAAAATTACTTAAAAATAATAAAAACTAAGTATGTTGAAATAGATTTAAAAAAAAAAATGAATTCGATTGTTTAAAAATACGTTCAAACATGCTATAACAAAACAAATAGAGGGTTCAAAAATATAAAAATAATCTGTGAGAGAACGGAAATAGATAATGTCATTATCACTGGTCGTAGGACATCAGCGTTACACACGGAAAAATCTTTATATTAAAATAACTTTTGCAATTTGTTAAAAAAATAAGTATTTATTCACTAACGTTATTTTAACTATCTGTCTTCTGAATGCATAGACGCGATTGAATATTTGTATGTTTAAACTCTTTAAAATGATCTTTGTTCTATAAAGAAGTAATTTGTTTTTATTCTTTATTTTGAAAAGTTCAAATCTGAGTTTTTTGACTTAATTAAATGTTAAAGCAAATGCACTTTTAAAAAGACATTTCCCCAGAGCTTTTTTAGATAACGGTATTTGTTATCTAAATACTTAATCAGTTAAAGATTTGTTTAACGCTTGAACTATAATTTATTCTCAAATTTAAATCCTAATCGTATGAAAGAAAACTGCAAATAAAATGATCAAAACAGTTGCACCTTAAAAAAGATTTAACATAAAAGATTTATTTTTGTTATAATATCGAAGTTTTTCAAAAAAAAAAATAATAATTTAAGATTTAAAAGAACCTCTTTTGAGAGCGAACAAAGTATTCAAATTTGCATATAAATAACTTGAAACTGCTTTCTACATCATAATCAAACATAAGATTTTTATTTATGTAAGATGGAACCACGACAAAGTACGACCAGTAAATAAAACAGTTATAAGTAAGTGAAATAAGAATTTTCTCTTTATTATAGTTTCTGAAATGTTTAGAAAAGAATTATTTACCTGTAACAAAAACAGCGTAAATTTTCATCTTCATGTATGATTTATATGTTTGACTCACATGTACAAAAATTTAATTAATTAAGTTTGGAAGTAGTTTTTCGTAATCCGCATAAAATTATGACTGCACATGTAATAGAAGGCAATAAAGTAGCTGCTTATTTATCTAATATAATGGAAGGTGGCATTAGAGACAATCACCTTATCCAATTGGGTGAGGAAATTTCAGAATTAGGCAGAACTCGCTTAGCATATTAAAATGCAAACAGTCTGCCCAGTCCAATCTTGGTGAATACTACTTTCAAATCCGATTTTAGTAGTCGAGTCGTATGTTTATCATTATGTTTTCCTTCACCCAAAGATATGAAAAGATGGAGGACTGTGAGCAGTAAACACAACCATGAACTTTTGGATGAACCAGAAAAATAGGGTTTGCAGATGTTTTTCTTAAAAATATGGCTGGGCAGACTACTTGTTACGCAAATCGTGTTTTAACTATTTCTGGAAATTAAACCTCTAATTCAATGAAGGGATCATATGGGTAATTTAATCATCCGTTACGTTCTACCTATTGAACCTCTTAGAACATTCTTGTGCTGCGGTTGTAACCTTGCCACCAACATAAGTAGTGAGCAGTGCCTGGCTAGGTATCGTTCTAAGTGATATAACTGTTGGACCGTCCCTGCGCTATACCGATGGACTTGGTTCGAGTCCCAGCTTGAAAACTTTTTCACTGTGTTAACTTACGTCTTTTGAACAAGTAAAAATTGAAACAATAGTAAAAACAGAAAGATTACCAAAATAAATAAATAAATAAATAAATAAATAAATAAAAAATATTTTCACTTTTTTACTTATTATATTGAACAAAATCGAATTTTATTTTGATGAGAGTTTCTTAAATATAAAGGTTTTAATTTTCAAGGTATTATGAAAGTATATTACGTTTATTTTATCTCATCTTGTATTCATCTGAAAATGAATAGTTTTTAAAAATAATGTGCATCCAGAACCGCAATGATACTAACTGATAGAAGCAACGGCAAAATTGAAATACGATCGTGTAGTCACAAGCTGTCAAAACATAAACAAAAAGAGTAGAAAGTATGAAATCCTACTATTTCAGTTCCATTTTGTTCCTTAGAAATATCTTCTCCTGTCACATTAATAACAAATAACACAAGACACTTTCCAAGAATTTTTTCCATATACGATATTTTGTCTGATATGGAGTTTCAAATATTTTATGATTGTAGTGGTGAAATTGTATAGTTGATATTATTTTCTGATTGGTGTTTTTTAATCGGATGGTGATCTTTAAAGAATATCTTTTTATTATTTACATTATCGCTACAGGAAACCACCAAAGTAATCTTTTGTACACAAGAATTCAATAAATATAAAAGAAAATACGGAAGATTTAGTACTAAACAAAATAGGTTTGAAATATATAATTCATTAATATAAACATGGTGTAAAAATAATAATTTAATATAATTTATGGCGATATAACAACTAGATTTTTCCTGCCAATTTGTGTTTTTAGAAAGTTTAGCTCCTGAGGATGGTTTTGAAGATTAAACCGAAACATAGAATTTAATTAAACTTTTTGGCTTTATTTTTATATCGTGTATAAATTTATGAATAAGGTATAAGTTGGATAGCAACCTCTATTTTGTTTATTATTCGATTTTTTTACGTGAAGTCTTCAATTATTAGGAAAATATGTATTTTTATAAACGACTTTTTATTTCTTACGCAATTTAAAACTTCTGCGTGTTTTAAATTGTAAAATATTTTCTTAATTATTTTTTTCAAAGTTAACAGTGACCTTTTGAAAGTTTATATTATGTAATTAATTGATGGATTTCCCGTCATATGTATAAAATACTCTTTACGCTATACTTCTTCATAGAGTTCCTTCATGAAATTTTTGCCTTGTGTTAAACATTAAAATTTGTATTTTATTTTCCACTAATCGCCAGTGATTCACATCTTAATGAATTTCTGACAAGTAATTGAAATGCAGTAGCGATTAACTAAGTATATATGCTTATCGTGTTAAAACTTGAACGACATGTAGAATGCACCTTCGGAATTCTGAGCATTTAAACTTATACTGATATAGTTGAGTAGTTGCTTAGACAATGCATCGATGTACTATTTTAGATATTGAGTATTCTCAATTTGGTAGCTGTGACGTATGGTATAGGTTTTATTTTTACTCCATTTATGTTAGTTTGAAATGCAGCTGGCAAACCTATATAGCTATGTTAAATATAGGTAAACGCATATAACCATATAAACGCATATATGGATCGTGAGTGTGCAGTTATTATAAAGGACTGTTTTGTCCGAAGACAAAATGCACATTACGCACACCACACAAATATTTCTTCTCGGATCACGCAATGCATAAACTTATTCAGTAGCAGAAAATAGATAAAAAAATATGAATTATGATTTTTCGATAAAATTATCAAGTAACTAAAAAGGAAAAAAAAAAAAAATGACCCAGGTACCGCATTTTTAGAAAAAAAATCTGCCGTGTTAAAGCATTTACTACGAAGCGGTATCAAGAAAATAAATTTTTATCTAATGAAATGTTGTATATGTATAAGTTATATAGTCATTCATCACACATTTATGATGTATGTATGACATGTAAAACGTAAATCTTATTTATATATTAATATATTTTGTGCATATGTGATTATTTGGATTATATATATAAGTATATATGATGGATTAGGAAAGAGCTTGTCAATATCGTACATGCAAACTTGAGACAATCAAAATTGTGGGGTCCTCTAATAACAAAGAAGTACCTTTTATTTATTAGTAAAGTGGTCACAGTGCTAAGGCATTCAATAAATCAAAAGTACAAATCCTATGTATAAATTAGTTACAGTGCGTATTAAGATTTAAAACTGTATCTAAGACACATTGAGAACAAAATGTCGAACGATAGGGCATTTTAAGAATGTATAAATTGTAAAAAACCCTTTTTAAAGAAGGCGTGTTTTAAAAAAAGTTATATTTTCTTTTTTTATTTAAGACTAAGAAGCATAAAAATCTATTTCCTGCGATTTCGCTGGTAATATAATGACACATTATGTATTGTAACTGAACTGGATATTTATTGCAAAAATAACTATTTGTATTTTTTTACTACTTTTGTTGATTTTAAGCTTCATCGACTCCTTAATAAAGCAAAATTACATTTCAGTATTATTAATGTATTTGCTTTTGTTAGGATATATCGTCATCCCATTTATACTCAGTGACACGTGAATTGCGATACCCCCAAGTGTTTATTTTGGCTGTTTATAAATTTTCCCTTTAATGAAAAATTTTCAACCAAAGTCGTTTCGATCAACATGCAATTGGTCGTCGTCTTCTGAAGCAATTTACAATTTTTAATCGAAAATAGGAACTGAAATTTATTGCAAACATTACCATATAAAGTTAATGTGCTAGACTTCCCATGGAATTTTGGCAGAATTAAAAAATATATATGTATGCTTATTTTAAATAAGTCCTTCTAAAGTTACGAGTATTACTAGGATTGTATTTTTAAAAATAATAAAATATAAGCTATAGTCTATATTAAAGTTATATTAATCGCACATGTAGTTAGTCTAATATAACACGTTATCAAAAAACAACTGTTTCTTAAGTGGATTTAAATAGTATTATCGAAAGGAAATTTATTTTTATGGATTTTTAGCCGATATGTTATCATTATTACATTTGCAGTATTCTTTCCACTTTTCTCAAAATAAGATTGTAAAAAGGTATTTCTCAAAATGACTAAGTATTTAAAAGTAAAAAATTATGTATATTGTAGTTCAAGTTGGAGGAAGCTTGAACAAAGCAATATAAGCTTTGTTAGTATAAATGTTTTCCAAACGAAATTAGATTTATTTATATTTGGTTTTTTTATATTTTTTAAACCTGTATAGATAAAATCTTTTCCTTATTGGGTAAGTTCGTAAAACCAAATTATTACATAAAAACATTCTTTATATATAAAATAAAAAAATTGAGAAGGAGACGAAACTTAAATGGTGTCTGAAAGCAATTACGAATAAACTGGTTTATATCTAATGGTAAAAAAATATATTACCATTGCGTAAGTCTGGAATATTCGGATTTATATTAATTTACTATGCATGTAATATGTAGTTAGTTTAGTGAATTAGTCCTCCAACTTTTCCCGGGATGGCTCAATTAGTACAACATTGGCAGCTTGTGTCAAAACATCACTGGTTCGAATCCTGGTCGGACTTTTTCGACTTCTTGGAAAATTTGCTTAGACAATTATTGCGCATTTGGTGTTATTATTTGCTTCTTGATATTATCATTTTAATAGTAATATTAGTAGCTACTTTCAGAATTGATTTTGATAAACTAATCAATTTTTTTCATTTATCATTTATTCAACAGGTTTTTAAAAAAAAATGCATGATAGAAAAGTATCAAGTTCTAATAATTTAACGATACGTATATTTAAAATGTATTTTCAAATCCTCTCCCTTCCATCCAAAGGGAAAAAATGTAATGAAGTTTTTTAAAGACAAAATATTGTTTATGATACGTTTTCAGATTTTATAAGATAAAAGCGTATCTGGAAGAAAATATTCACATTTCCATATAAATAGCTCCAAAGTACTCTACTCTTCTTTTCTTAGAAATGGAATTTTTACATTAATCTCAGCATAAAATATTTTTAAATGAAAAATTATCATTACATAAGTTATAAACAAAAGAAAAGTTAAAATATTATCATTTAGACGTAAGCTGTCAAAACATGAACAAAAGAGTAAAATATATGAAATTCCACCATTTTATTTTTATTTCTTTTCCAATAATTTCATTTTATGTCACATCAATAAGCGATAAAATAAGACACTTTCAAAAGAAAATAAATTTTTTAGCTGTGATATTTATTTTCTTATGAAGTTTCAAATCCGTTATACTTTTATATAGATAAAGAAATAAAGTTGATGTTATATTTTTCCCATTCTGTTTCTCTAAAAAAAGCTTAAATATAACATTATTGAGGGGTATTTTTGAACATTTTGTATAACTGAAATTTAGTGCTAAGTTTAAATGATAGTGGTTAAAAAATGAACATATGAATTTATTCTAACGTTTAAATTTATTCATTAACATAAATGTGTCGTAACTGCGAAAACAATTTAAAACAAAATATTGTATTTCGTAACAAGTTATAACAAATTTAATCTTAGAAAACTCCTTTTTTTAACATATTTTACTATACATTGACATTTAATTATATTCAAAGGTAGAAAACCAACGATTATAAATGCACAATTAATGTATGAAAAGGCAGCAAACAGCTGTTTCGAATCTACTATTGAGATTCTTCATCAGTGCAAAACTCAGAGAGCTAGAAAAAGCAAAACTGAGCAAGGGGACAAAACACAAAGCTGACAAAGAAGTTAGCTTTTTCTAGCTCGCAGAGTTTTGCACTGATGAAGAACCTCGTTGGTAGATTCTAAACAGCTGTTTGCGACCTTTTCATACATTATTTGTGCATTTATAATTGTTAGTTTTCTAGCTTTAAACATTTTTGCATAAAGGCTTTATTTGCTATTTTAATTTAATTAAATTGTTGAAATTTTATTTTTTAAAATGAATTGCAAATTTTATTCTATTGATTGGCTTAATTCTTAAATACCTAATATTCATATATATATATATATTATTTTCTCATTATAGTAGTCTTTGACAGGTCCTCATTATAATACTGAGAATTAAAGATTTTATATGACATTAGTTAACTGACAATTAAGAAAAAAAAAACAATATACTATATTATCCTTAGTTGATTTTTTTATTATTATATTCTAAAATTTCGTATTTTTAACCGACTTCAAGGAGGAGGTTATGATTTCGACCTGTATGTATTTGTTGTTCACGCATAATTTTCGTAAATATGAACCGATTTTGATAATTCTTTTTTTGTTTGAAAGCGTATGGGGCCCATGTGGTCCCATTCAAATTTCATAAAAATCTGTTGATTAGAACTTTTTAAAAAATTAAAACATTAAAATTCAATATCTTTTCGGAGCAATTGACCAATTAGAAACGTTCATTTTTCATGTTTTTAAGTTACACTTACATAGACACACGATCTTTTCAAAGTGTGAAATCCTAACTGGACAAGGTTTACATTTATTAACAGTGTACACTGTAAAAGAATTGACCCTTTTGCTGCATAATCACTCCCCCGTTTTTATAGAATATCTCTCTCTTGACCCATGAGAATTTTCCACGATAGGCTGAAGTAATCGTTTTCTATAAAAGCGGTGGGTTGACGATGCAGCAAAAGGGCCAAATTGTTTACAGTGTACACTGCAAAAATTTTGATCCTTTTGTTGTACCGTCACTCCCCCGCTTTTATAGAATATCTCTCCTTTGAACCATGAGAATGCTCCATGATACATTGTTTAAAATTTGACCAATTTGCTGCAGCGTCACACCACAGCTTTTATAGAATATGTCTTTTATGACCAATGAGAATGCTCCATAACACAGTAAAGTAATCGTTTTCTATAAAAGCGGTGGACTGATGATGCAGCAAAAGGCTCAAAGTTTTTGTAGTGTAATTGGGACATAAGCGTCTGTAAAAGAAATATTTGGGAATCAAATGCTGTCACTCTCTTATAGAGGCAGCCAGGTACAGGTAATGAGTTTCAGATTCCTTATCAAATACGCTACTGCTCATTTCCGATTACAGCGTCACTGTAAAAAATGTGACCCTTTTGCTGCATCGTCACTCCCCTGTTTTTGTAGAATATCTCTCTTTTGACGCAAGAGAATGCTTCGTAATTGCGTGAAGTAATCGTTTTCTATAAAAGCAATAGAGTGATGATATAACAAAAGTGTCAAATTTTTTACAATGTAGGATTTCTCGATATGAATATGACGACACATGTAGCACAGTATATAATTGGGTGAAACGATTCTGGACAAAAACGAGTCACCAAGCATCTTGTTGAGCGGGCAATTTTCGTCAATCTTGTTAACTTCTCATACGAGTACAATCGAATTCTTAAAGGAAATCATCATCAAATTCCATAATAAAAAATGCCTGGCAATGCAATGCACTGTTAAAAATTTGCAACTTTTGCTGCATCGTCACTCTATCGCTTTTATAGAATATCTTTATTTTTATCAATGAGAATCCTTCATAATGCATTTAACTAATCGTTTTCTATATAAGCGGTGAAGTGATGATACACTGTTAAAAATCTGCTGCATTTTATTGCAACGCACTCCGCCGCTTGTATATAAAGTCTCTACTGCGACCTATGAGAATGCTCCTTAATACAGTCAAGTAACCGCTTTCGATACAAGCGCTGGAGTGCGTAGCAAAAAAATGCAGCAGATTTTTAACAGTGTATACAGCAAAAGTTTCAAAATTTTAACAGTGTAGTTGGGACAAAAGCGTCTGTAAAAGAAATATTTGGGAATCAAATGCTGTCACTCTCTTATAGAGGCAGCCAGGTATTGTTTATGAGTTTCAGATTCCTCGTCGAATCGCCACTGCTCATTTCCGATGCCATTACTGCCTGTATAGGTATTAGATTGTTGCTGTTTATCGATTGAAGCATAGTGCGATTTTTGCTAAAATCTTTCTTTTTCCTTTTTTCTGAGTGAAGGGGGAGTACACTGTTAAAAATCTGCTGCATTTTGTTGTAACGCACTCCACCGCTTGTATATAATATCTTTATTCCAACCAATGAAAAAGCTCCATTTCACGGCCAAGTAACCGTTTTCTATACAAGCAGGGGAGTGCGTTGCAACAAAATGCAGCAGATTTTTAACAATGTACTTTTGACTGACTACACTAGAAAAGCATTTTACTATACATTAATATATGAAGTCATTTTGCTGCGTGCTCATATATGGAAACACTATGTCGCGCTCTTATGTGTAAGGACACTTTACTTGATGGATTGTCACCTTTTGATACCAAATTCGATGATCGTAGGATTCGATGCAGACTAACAAGGAAGGTCTCCATACGGGCATACTCAGAAAAATCTGAAAAAATTACAGAATGTTCTTCCCATATAGTTATATATGTTTATAAAAGAAATTTCGGCGGAACCTCCTTATAACGTCCGTAAAAAAATAATAAACATTTCGTTTATTTGGCGATTTATCTCCGTTTGGCGAAAAAACGAAATTTTGAAAAATACGCTTTTACGCTTCGAATACTTTTTAAAGAAAAAACTTTCTATGTTCAATTTATTTAAATAAGTTTATTTAAGTAATTTTAGTTTTGAATTTTTACTTTACTTTAAGTGTAATTTTGTCATATACGTTTATATGTACTTATAACAAAATGAAATTAATATATTTTATCATTTAAAACACAATTTAAATTGATTAAAATTGTTCCAAATTGAAAAGTACACTGTTAAAAATCTGCTGCATTTTGTTGCAATGCACTCCATTGCTTGTATAGAAAGCGGTTACTTGGCCGTGAAATGGAGCTTTCTCATTGGTTGGAATAGAGATATTATATACAAGCGGTGGAGTGCGTTGCAGCAAAATGCAGCAGATTTTTAACAGTGTTGCACAAGCTACAACACCGCTAAAAATCTGTACCATTTTCTGCAGCGTCACTCCACCGCTTTTATAGAAAATGGTCAATTCACCGTGCTATTTAGCAGTCTCATTGGTCAGAAGAGAGATATTCTATAAAAGTAGTGGAGTGACGTTGCAGTAAATGCTGCAGATTTTTAACAGGTAAGTCAATTCACATCAATTTTCAGATTCGTTAAAATCGTCTGCTTTTAGCGAGGAAATGCACTGCTCGCCAAATCCCGCGTCGCTTTCAGCTTTTCACGCCAATTATTCCAAATTATTTTATTTTTTTACATATCTAATAATGTAATTCCGCCGTTAATTTTCACTGATCCTTTATTACCTACATAAGTAGTTTAATTCGTATTTTTTTCAAAAAATTCTGAGTATGCCCCCAATGGAGACCTTCCTTGTCAGATTTCATAAATGCGGTAGTTTTTCGAAGTGGCAGATCTTGTCCGAAGAAGTTACCATACAAAGAAATTCTTAAGATTCACAACGATACTAACCGATATTGTAAGTGGTTTCAGAAAAGTTGACAATCAAACAGTGACAAGTAAACTGAATACACCAGAACTTAGCAAAGTGCGTACATTAATAATGCATTGCAAAGAGCTATCGTGTGCCAGTACACATAATTATGTATTACGGTATGCATAACTAAAAAGTAGGAAATAAAATAAGCTTTTTAAGAAAAAAATATCAACCGACTTCAAAAAAGCGCTAAAAAGAATTAAATAATTCTTTAAAATTCTCTAATGACAAAACGTTATCCAATAAGCATACATCGGATATCAGGTACCGGCATAAAAAACGGTTAAATTTAATATGTATAATTTAATATCCACCAAACATAGATTTTAGAGATAATATTATTTTACAAGAGATGAATTGACATATTTATGATTTATTTTATGAATATATACATATAAAAAGTAATGAATTACTTTTTGAAGTTGGTGCCAAACTATTTGATGTATATTAAGAGATGTAGCTAAATTATGCCTAATACCATAATTAAAATGGGGATAATCATTATCGATTGTGATTGTTTGGCACCAACTTCAAAAAGTAATTCATTACTTTTTATATGTATATATTCATAAAATAAATCATAAATATGTCAATTCATCTCTTGTAAAATAATATTATCTCTAAAATCTATGTTTGGTGGATATTAAATTATACATATTAAATTTAACCGTTTTTTATGCCGGTACCTGATATCCGATGTATGCTTATTGGATAACGTTTTGTCATTAGAGAATTTTAAAGAATTATTTAATTCTTTTTAGCGCTTTTTTGAAGTCGGTTGATATTTTTTTCTTAAAAAGCTTATTTTATCCTCTAATGCAATATTTCATTATGCGGCGTACATGAACGCGCTTTTAAAGGCATTTTTATCTAAGCCTGCAATAATTTGAGTAGAAAAAAATATTCTTAATTTATGTACAAAATAATCTAAAGTTGGCAATAAATGTTCAATAACAGTTTACGTCTATTTGCAACATCAAATGTTTCAGCTCCGTTTTCTTTAGCCGCAACCTTAATAATGATAGTATGCCTATCGCTATGATAATTTCCACAGTCGTGAGATACTTTTTCTTGACAAGCTACGCAATAAGAATCAATACTCACGTTAGTTAAAATATTAAAATTACATTTATTTATAGAATTTTTTTGATAAACTCAAAAGATGAAGTCGAAATTTATTAGTGACTATCACTAAATTTTTGTATGAATTTGGCATTGCGATTTTATTTTTGCTATTAACATCATATTAATGAAATACTTGTTAATAGATATTCGTAGGAAGTTTTGTATAAATATTTAATTAATTTTATTAAATATTTATCCAAAAATTCCAGCAAATATTTATTAACAGGTACTTCATTAATATGATGTGAATAGGTAAAATAAAATCAGCAAATGAAGAATAATAAAAAGCCAAATAATTTTGGTGAATTATTTTTTTTTTCATTTGCTCATTTTCAATAAAATTCATGTCTAAATATTTTAAACTTATACTAATAATTAAATCATTTATTTATCTAAAACTTGTTCTTGCTCTCTTACCCTCTTAAAAATGTTTTTCGAATACATACAAAAAGCTCAAATGTTTTAAAATTGTTTTAGTTATTTTTATGTTTAATATGATTTTTGAGGAGATTACTTAAATTGAAATAATTTTGAAATTGTTAGATATATTCGAATTTAAATATTTTCAAAAATTCTCAAATTTACGTAATTATGGAGCAAAAAAAATTTTAAACGTAAGTTAAAACTTTACATTAATCAGATCGTAAATAATTCTTAGAAAACTTCTGAATCAATATTTGTCTCCATGTAAGTTGATATAAACCATTGAAATTTTAAAAGCAATTATCTATTCGTAAGCTGTCAGAAAATGAATAAAAAAGTAGAATATATATAAAATTCTGGTCTTCCATTCTTGTATTATTGTTTTAGAAATTTCTTTTTATGTCACACAATAAAATATGCTATGTTCACAAAATATAGTCTCTTTTCAAAGAGAATAGTTGTTCCACAATGTTATGTTTTATTCGAGATTTTAAACTAATTGTGATTTTTTGCTGATAAAGGAATGTAGATAATATTACCTTCTTGACGATTTCTTTTAAAGTATCATATATGCATAAATGAAAAATTACTTTACTAAGATTTATAACCTAATTTATTCCTTAGGGCATCGAAAGAGCACATTTTACTGTTAGCAGACAATTCATTATCCACTGAATTTTAATGAAATCACGTAAACTGCGATAAATATTTTGCTTGCTTTTTAGAGTGATCGAATTCTTTACAATAAAAATACGTAGGCAATTATAAACATAAAAGGTAGATTAAAAAAGGACTGAATTAATTTTGTGTGGATACTTGATAATGCTTGAACTTTATTGCTTCGTAAAATCTTTATAGTCTCAGAATACTTTTTTTATGCCTAAGTTGAGCAAGATTACAAGATCACTAGGATCCGGTATAGACCTTATTTGCTCCCCCCGGTAAATTCCTCCATATGCGGAGAATCATTACAAAAACTTCCAATCCTCAGAGAGAGAAAGCACATAAGAAAAAACTCTCAGAATATTGTAAATACGGGTATTTAAGAAAAGCTGGTCTTAATAGATGCGTTTATAGATTTTTTTTTCAGACGAATTCTTTATGCCAGTGATTCTCAAATATTTCTCACTTATCTCTTTAACAAATGAGCATGTTTTGCGCGTTACTGCTTTTTAACTTCTAAGAATCGGTACTAGAAAAATGGAAAATATTCAACAATAAATAATTTAAATAAACAAAATTTAAAAATTCATATTTAATGCAAGCTTTACAGGGATCAAGTTTTGTATTGCTTTTGTTGAGTTTCCTCATCCTCACATATTTATTGCAAAATAAGTATTATTTTTATAAAGTCTTATGTTTACATCATCTTCAGCATTTTGCATATTTCAAAAAATTTTTTATGAAACAATCCATGATATTAAAAATTATCTTTATTGAATCATTTAGCTATACAATGTTGAATGCTTGTTGTGAACACAGAAATATAATTTTTCTTATTTAATTGTTGATTGTTTACCTACCATATTATGTTACTTACAATTGTTTGAATGTGCTTCAAAGGGATGACAGCAGTTGCCAAAAGGCCGACATTAATTACGTCTTTTATTCAAGATCAATGGAAAGAATTTTAGTGGTTTTTAAAAGTATCTTTGGTTATTAAGTCATATATTGATTATTCGTAAGAAAAAGAAACATTTGTTATGCAGCTTTGTAAATAAAGAATTTGTATAATAAATGTAAATTATTCAGTTATTATATTTCTTTAAACAAACGATGTATAGTACAAATTCTTCCAAAGTTATTAAAAAGGATTAAAATCACTCTTGTAGTCTTTAGAAAAAATAACATCAAAGGTTGTTTTTTACATGATTTTTTTGAGAAATCGCGTAATTATTGTAATTTTTTTACATAAATTTCACGCAAAAAATCAATTTTAAGTATATACAATCAAATATTAAAGCAAGGGTTACTAAGGGATGACGTTAGGTACCATTAACTTTCTAGGTTCACAAATTTTGTTTCCATTTTTTCTGAAAATGGCATTTTAAATTTATGTTTACCTTATAATCTATGTTTAATGTTTTTAGAGTCGTGTAAGATTATAAGGATAATTAACTTATTTATATATGTATTTATAAATTTACATATTATGTTAAGGCAAAGCAAATATTAAATATCTTTATTACACTGAACTCTTATGTCCAAAAAGTAAGGAGCATTAACTGATTGTTTTCCATTTTACTTGATTTGTCCAATATCCACTGAAATTAGTGATGAATCTTCTTGAATATCTAGGATGTAAAGAATATGATTTACTGCTTACTTTCCAGGGAAGATTTAATAACGAGAATAATTATGGGAATAACAATACATTTATTAATAAAATAATATTTGCTATTATCCATGTACCAGAAAATGCTCAAAAATGTCTATTGTATCAAATAAATAAGTAAGACCTGGTTCACCATTTATATGAATTTGTGAAGTATAGCATGCTATTCGTAAGGCATTTAACATTTCTGCGAAATTTTATAGTTCTTTATTTTAGCATACAGAGTTTTCTACTAAATTTAACACGTTTTTCTAAAAACTTTAAAAAGAAAAGTAGAAATAGTATACTGCAATTATAACATGAATATATTGAAAATTTGACAAAATATAGGAACTTTTATGAAATAATATTCAATTTTTCCTGCATAAAATATTGCAATTTTTTTATTTCATAATTTGGTAGTCCGCTATATAAGATAACCCATAAAGAAAATTCTGTTAAACATCCTGGAATGCCAAAAAGGATATGAACTATAAAATCGAGTTTGATTGACACATTTTGGAAAATCTCTTGTTATCCGGTTCATTATATCCCCATCTTTTAAATTTTTGTGATATTTGGCGGAATTTTTAATATAAGTTACTAGGCACATTTTGTTTTATTAAATAAAACAATAGATTCATCTGTCAAATTTGAGGGTAAAATTTCTTGACACATTTTGAACAATTTAATCAAGAGTAACTTTTTAAATATGCTTTTTTATTACACGGCTTTGAAATATGAGTATTATCCTTATTTAATCTTAAATTTTTAAGATTAAAAGAAGGCTAAAAATATTATTCAAAATAACAAAATAAAACAAGCAACAACAACAAAAAAATAATGTAAACGCTGAGAGTTATTCAAGCATGTTTGTTCTCATAGATCAATCAAAAGTGTGTTAATAGCTGATTGCAAAAACCATACACTGAAAGAAATGTGTATGTATATTATTATATTACATAAATTATATATATATATATATATATATATAGCTCATTTTACAGTATAATACTGAAAACTGGGGCGCCAGCTTAAAACTCGCAAGATTAACAGTAAAATACGTAAAAATAGCAAGTAGTATACTGTTAAGCAGAAACATACTGTTTAATTCATTTATAAGACGTTACATTACTGTTTATTTTAAAGCATAATACTGGTTCCCTAGTTGCCAGTATTATATTGTACAATCTTTTTTTTTTTTTTTTTTTTTTTTTTTCAGTGTAGCAACATGTTACTTTATTTAATAAAAAGATATATTTTAATCCGAAATTTTATTTTAGATTGTGTATTTGTATATTCTTATACATTATTTATTTATTTTAAAGAATAAACGCTATCAAAGTAAATATGTTTATTTAAAGTTTTAATAAAAAACCTGTATTGCAGTCTACATCGAACATTTTCAATCGCAAATATGTTCGTTATTTTTTAAAATACGTAAATTTTCATACAAATTCAATTTTCAAATCTCGTGTTATACTCTTCATTTTAATTCTTAAGATACATTTTTAAATTAAATTTGGGAAATAAGGACGAGAAACATCAAAATAAAAATATTCAATGCATATGCATGTCGACAGAATGTAAATAGGATACGTATTAAAGTATATACTTTAGAAAATCTATTAAAATTCTTTTATCATCCATTGTTGTAAATCCATTCAAAATGAATTTACTGTAAATTTTCTCGAAATTTTCAGAAACGAAATGCTCCCATTCTAAATGACAAAAAATAAAATAATTTTATGCGCGTAACATCGCATTTCTTTTCTTCTAACATAACATATTTCTAACATACACTTCTGATGAAATGGTTTCTCTATCTACGTAAAACACAGTATGATATATGAATCTGGTGGTGTTAATCACAGTTTCCTTAATTTGTTATTATAACTTAGACATTTTTAAAAAATTGATATGCTGGTATGTTTCGTATTTTTATATCCTATGTTAACCCTCTAATGTATAAATAAAATTTTCATTATTCTTCATTATTCACTATTTTTGTGAAAAATGAAAACCTATCATAAAATATTTTTTATTGTGCTGCATTATGTTATTATCTGTCCACAAAACAGATCTCCATAAATGAATGCTGAATTTTTTTCCTTGCTTTACAGGGTAATTTTCATCTGTCCTCATATGAGTCCTGTATGAATGAAAGGGTTAACTTAGATACAAACAGCAACTCAAAAAATCTTTAAAAGAATTGGTGTACTGTGTCAAACGTATTGACGCGATGAGCTGATATTCTAATAATATTATGGGGCTGAAGTGCACCAAAACAATTTAATTTATGGCAAAAATTTCAGTACAATTAGATGTAATTTTTTTATTACATCTATTTTATTACATATTATATCTAATTTTACTGCATTTTTTACGGCAAAAGCTGCTGACAACATTGCTCCATCAGTTTTTTCCGTAAACTTAACGGATATTTTTTACAATACACATTTAGTTAACACAAATTAAATTTTGATTGCGCGTACACATGCACAGTGAACCAATATTCAGTAAATCTGCTCATTTTTCATACAATTATTATTATTATTTAATTTTTATTACTTGTTATTATATAAATTGTTGTTTGTCTTATTTTCTGAAAAAACATTTTTTTATATATTAAGAAATCTGCAAATTATACGCAAAAAATTTCGTACGGTTATTACATAAACCTTAATTTCTCTACGAGTATACACAATAGCCTCATAAAAATGATCACAGTTTATTACCATAAGCTAATTAATCATAATTTAAAGTTTGAACGAGTTTGCTTCGTCAGTTACAACAGGGTTATTCAAAAGATATTGCTTATTTTTTAACTTATTGACGGTCCCCTGTGGGATTTCAGGGGAAAAAATCTTCACAGTAATATATGACCTATATAGATGTTTACATGCGTAGAATTTCAGGATAATTCCTAGTGTTTTTTCTAAATATTTAACAAAATGTCTAAAATCACAAGTGATTGGTCACCTTTAGCCATATAGTGTATTCAATCAATTTAGTTATAATTTTTTTCAAAGTGTTGTCAAATGTGTTTCATTCTTTGAAATTTTGAAAAATACCAGACATTTTGAAACAAAATGTTTAAGTCACATATAGCTAAACTTAACTTTACGTGCAAAATAATTTTATTAAAACCAGAATTTTGAAAATATTTTAAGATATAAAAGAAAATGATGAAAGTAATTTTAAAACTTGGCAACAAACTTAATATCTATTTCAGTAGTTTGACATATGGTTTTTGTGTTACAGGATGTTAACAGAGTACTTTAACACAACCCTATTTGTTTCTTCTTAATTTTAATGTTTATAAAGTAGGTTTATCTTTGAAACTTGCTTAGATAACATCCAAAAATAATGTTAAACATTTTTTCACTCTTTAAATAACTCCAGGTGTTTTACAGTAAATCCGATTAAATTTAAATCAGTTTTTCTTTCTATGAAGTGCAGTTTACTGTTTATAGTAACTTAAATTCGAAAAGAATTGCGATATTATGTATCTTTTGTCATTTTTTTTTCATCGTCACTTTTCAAACGCTGAAAAGAGCAGATTATTATTAGTATTATTATTATTTTGTATAAAGTATATTTAGAAATTTTTTTTCAGATTTTCATGTAATATAAAATGTAATGTAGGATGAACTTTCTTGCACATGCAAAAACAGTGAGTTTAGAGAAACTATCGATTTATTTCTTAGCAGGTGAATCATATCTCATTACCAAGAAACATAAAATTGTCGCTTTAACCCTATTATCTACCGAATTATGAATTCGTGAAAATTTTACATTCTAAAGCTTTTACGTAAATTATTTAAACTAAATTAAAAGATTTACATGATAATTTAATAAATTTTTGAAGGATTTTAGAAGGATTGAAGGATTAGGATTGAAGGATTTAAAAGGATTGAAGGATTTAAAAGGATTGAAGGATTTAAAATGATTAATTAAATTTGAAAATTAATAAAATTTCGGAGTATATTCATTCAGTGTTGTATTTCATAAAAAGAATTTTTGCTTAAAATGCATTCAAAATGTCTAAAACTATTTAGAGGACAAATTATATGCAGTTTCAATTATTAAAAAATGTTTTATTTTTTATGCTTAATCTTGGCAATTTAACTTCCTTTCTTAAGATTTAGAACTAATTAAGTCTAAATGACAGCTAAGATTTGTAAATTCCAAAAAAATGTTCACTCATTGCTTGCTACATTCTTGACAATTTGAAATTTTAATGCATTTAGAGGATTACACAACTACGATTTTGTGCATGGTTTACAAGTGGGATTCAGGGTCGATGCCGACATATTTATTAACTTATTGATTTGAATAGTAAGACAAAACTCGAGATAACATGGTATGTATTTTCCCCAGCAGGAAGAGTTTTGTTTGTGCATCTATCGAATATTCTCATAATAAATCCTTATTGCTATTTATTATGTAATTTATATTTTACATTCAATCAGGATAAGCAGTTTCTGTAAAAAAAAAATAATAATAAAATAAAATACATAAACAAAGAAACACATTGAATATGTAAATGGATTTTTCAAAGGATTTGTTTCGTTTTTAAAGATTGTTTTTATCTACTGAAAAATTTAATAATTTATAATTTTCTGAATTACTTCTTATATATTGATTAAAACTTCAAGTCTTTCTACCATTTAAATTTGTATTTTTTATAAATGTAGTACTAAAAGATTCAGTTCGCGATTTTTGCACTAATAAAAATAATTACGATTACATGTGTATGACTGTTTGTTATAGAAAAACTCTCATAACTCATATCGCCGGCTCGGCGTCTACATTTTCTAACATTACGTGTGAGAACTTAAAAACTCCGTTACCATTTTCAACCCTTAGTTTCGTCATATACATCTGAAAAATAATTATTTCCAAACATGTGACTCATACAGAATGCATGATATATTGATGTTAATGGTGATTTATTAAGCATACTTTTAGCCTACCATATAAAAAAATTATTGCATGGCTTAGCTCGTTTAGTAAAATGAGCACTTATTTTACATTGTCGCTCTCTTGAATGCAGTTAGTAGCGTATTTAAGCAGGTAATTTGGAATTTATACATATATATATGCAATAATAAAATTCGCCATTTTCTTGTTTCGATTTCTCTCTAAATTCTTATAAGAATATACTTTCATTATTATTTCAGTAATCTACTAATATTTAATTATCGGCTAAAGTTCCCTTTTTTCTTTAATTCAGCATAATATATTACTTATTTTACTAAAAAGAACTAGACTCTATTACTTAAATGTCAATCCCTTATTTCGAAATATTAAATTTATTCTATTAATGCATTTCTGCATTTTAGAATAAAAAACATTCGTCAAAAGCTTTATTTTTGTTTTATTTATTTTATTAAAATATCGTCCGGGCAATTCCAAAAAAGATTGCGCTTACGGACTATTCACCTCTGTTTAACTTTGCAAACTACCTCATTGAGAAAAGAGCCAGGGCCCGAAGCTCCTTATACTGGTCAATGAAAATGTTGGAAACTTTCTACAAATGCCTTCTCATTCCTTTGATTGGATTTACATGCTTGCGTCAGCTGGGAGCCCGGGAAAGAGTCTCGAATGTACGATCAAAACGTGAAGACGGGCGGGAAAAAAAAGCAGAATGTACGGAGCTGGTAACTGTTAAACAACACCCGCCGATTATCAGATTATTTTCGAACGTATTTTGGTGTTGCGATGTATTCTCAGCGGTGTATTTTCAAAGCCCCCTTTTAGTTTCCTTATTAATTGCGGTGACACTGATTCAGAAAGGGGATGCTTATCTGTATAATGCATTTTTTGACGGAAATATGAACATTTTTCTATTTATTCCCGAATGTTGGAGATTAGAATGATGTGTGGATTAGCAAGTGAAATTGGACAATAATAAAAATTTTATGTCACTTATTCTCGTATATTTTTCACTTATTGGAGAAATAAAATAAATAAAATAAATTCGCCCATCTGCCTCTTTTATGTCAGCCACGACATGGGGGGAGTTCAATAGTTATTTAACTGAGAATAAAAAAGATAAATCAGCCAGCTATATTATGAAATATCCCGTTCTTTCCATCGTTACACCAGATGTTCTTTTTATGATCACACCGACGTCTTACACACACATATATATATATATGTATAGAGAAATATATAGATATATATTTCAATGCATTTTAGGCAATGGCGACTACTTGTATATTCTTCTCGTACAATACATTTTGTGTAGTAGATTTTTTTTCTTTTTTGCATGTGTTATCGAATTGTCAGTAAAACATTTCTTAATTGTGAAAGTTTTGGGAAACCGAATTAAAAAAATTGTTGCCGGAGACAGTTTGAGATGAACATCGAATAAATTTCAAAAGATAGTTCTTTGTAATTTACGGGGATTTGTTAAACGACGATTGTAAACAATATTTAAAAATCCGGAAAAAAAGATGACTATAAAAAATTGAGTTTTCTCAATTAATGAACTGCGTTATGAGCTTAAGTATTATATCGCTATCAGGTTGCATGAAGCTTACTACAAATGAATCTTACTATTTTTCAACGACTTCCTTTATTTCTTTTGTTATTTATCTTAAAGATGGTGTTTCACGTAATACGGAAGATGTATGAAAGATGTGCTTTATAAATCAGAGAGTGTTAGATGCAGAAACATGCAGTACGAAAAATTCTAATGTACATTATATAAATACGCCATTTTTTCATGGAGAGGACATTATTTCCAGCTCAAATTAGAATGGCTATACTATATATGTGCCTAAATTTTAACGAATAAAAAAGATCCGCTCCTTTTTCACTTTTTTCTATCTTTTCAATAAGAAAGTATTGGATCGGTGAAATGTTTGATTTCCAATTTTTGACGGATTTATACGTTTTAAGTGTCAGAGATTTTAAAAAACAAGCTTTTGCAAATTGTTGGTCTGTGAGTCTGCAAGTGTTTGACCCTGTCTGTCTGTATGAAACATAAAATGTGCGGGCGCTCTATCTCAAGAACTTATGCAATTTGATAAAAATTTGTATTCAGATAATACCTGATATAAATTTATGCTGATTAGTTTTTGATGTAAATCTCTCTACAGGTGGCACTGTTATGCTGCATTTCCTACGATTTACGCAACAGCTATATATCAATAAATATGATAAGAAATTGTATCAAATTTCAGATTCAGTTAGTTTTTAACATGAATTGATGATGTTTACATTTTAGTGTAAATTGCTCATTAAGTGGCGTCACTATGTAGCATTTTCGTGATTTCCGCAATAGTTCTATCTCAAAAATTAATGTACGTATTTCCATTAAACTTCAGATTAAATAAATCTGTGAGTTGAACTTGTTCTATTTAGATTTTGCTATCTTCGCCCAACAGGTGGTGCTGCTATGCTGAATTTTTCCCGCTTCTTGCAATAGTTTTATCTCAAAAACTGATTCAAGAATTTTCATTAAACTTCAGATTCAGGTGTAGCTTGTTAAGTATTATTGCTTTTTATGCTTTGGTATAAATGTTGCAATTTTCCCGATATTCACAATATTCCTACTTCAAGAACTAATGCACAGAATTTCATGCCTTTAGAATCCTCACGATGAGCATAGGTTGTCATTTAATTTTGGCACCGTGTTAGCGAATTTTGAAGTATTGACATGCATGAGATAGAAGAAAATTTTAGGATTGTCATATCCGACTAGTTTAAATTACATATTTTTACAGTTCATGATCTTGCCTAATTTGTGCATAAATAAATGAAATACGACACAGATGAGTTTTAAAGAATTATTTTTTTTTATCAAACAAATTCTTTTAAAATAAAAATTTATAAATGTCTATGAAAATTTTTAAATTATTTTTTTTTTCAGATTAACTGCTCGCATATTATAGAATATGAAATAACACCATTAATTATCACTTGCAAAATTACTTTCAAAAAAAGAATCATTAAGAATAAACACTGTAGTTTAAAAGGGAAGAAAATGATCGTTAAGAAAATGGCTAGAGGACATGCAGACACCTTATTTAGAATTCAAAACTTAATGCTGCAACAGAAGAATATAATTTAATGCTTTACCCACCTCTTTTTTATAAAGAATAATAATTTACTTGGGAGATAATTGTTTGGCCTGAAATTTGTATGCTACTGTGACATTGAACTCAGATTCAAATGCGTACTTTCTAAACATGCTCTTGATCAAAAAGTAGAATCATAAGCAACTGTAATTAAGAAGATCTTTATAATTTCAAATTAAATGTTGTAAAAACTTTATATAGTACTATAATTTATTATAATTCATGGTCCTTCCTAATTTAGGCATAAGTAAATGAAATCCAAACCAACTGAGCTTTATAGAAATATGACTTTTTTTCTAAATAATTTTTTTAAATAAAATTTCATAAATTTGTATGGAGATTTTGAAACCAAAGTTTTTTTCTTTCAAATAAACTGTTCCACTTACTGAAGAATAGGAAGTAATGATATTAATTATCACTTGCAAAATTACGTTCATAAGAAGAATCATTAAGAATAATCATTGTAGTTTAAAATGGATGAAAATTATCGTTAAGAAGATGGTTGAATGGCATGCAGACACCCGATTTAGAGCTGAGAATTTATAGTGCTGCAACTCAAGAATATATTTTGATGTTTATCCAAGAATAATAATTTACCTGAAAGATAATTGTTTAGCCTGAAATTTATATATTAATGTGACATTGAATTAAGATTCAAATACGTACTCCCGAAACATTTTCCTCATGAAAAAGTGGAACTATAAACAACTGTAATTAAGGAGATCTTTATAATTTCAAGTTAAATGATGTAAAAACTTTATATAATATTATAATTTGTTAAAATTTATTGTGTGATAGCGCGGATTGCTTAAAAGTTTCTGTTCAATGCTTGAAAGTTGAGCTTTAAGGAAATATATCGTTTTTTTGTAATCAAACAAATTCTTATACAATAAAATTCCATAAATTTTATTGAGATTTTTAAATTAAAGTATATATTTTACAGATTAACTGTCTGCATACCAGAGAATAGGAAATAACGCCATTAATTATCACTTGCTAAATTGCGTTCAAAAGAAGAATCATTAAGAATGTTCATTGTAGTTTAAAATGAAAGAAAATGATCGTTAAGAAAATGGCTGAATGGCGTACAGACACCTGCTTTAGAATTCAAAATTTAGTTCTGCAACTGAAGAATCTATTTTAATGTTTTACGCATCGCTTTTTATGAAGAATAATAATTTACTTGGAAGATTATTGTTTAGCTTGAAATTTTTATGCTGCTGTGAGATTTAACTAGGATTCAAATATATACTTCCGAAACATATTCATAGTGGAATCATAAACAACTGTAATTGAGGAGATCTTTATAATTTCAACTTAAATTTTGTAAAATTTTTATATAGTAATTATATTTTTTCAAAATTCATGGTCCTGCCTAATTTGTACATAAAAAAATGAAATTCGTCTCAACTGAGCTTTAAGTTATATTTTTGTTTATCAAAAAAAAATTTTAAATAAAATTTCATAAATTTTTATGGAGATTTTTAAATTAAAGTCTTTTTTTTTCAGATTAACTGTACGAATATAATAGAATAGGATATAAAGTCATTTATTATCACTTGCAGAATTGCGTTCAAAAGAAGAATCCTTAGAAATGATTATTGTATTTTAAAATAGAAGAAGATTATCGTTAAGAAGATGGTTGAATGACATGCAGACATCCCAATTAGAATTTAATATTTATAGTGCTGCAACTGAAGAATATATTTTAATGTTTTATCCAAGAATAATAATTTACCTGAAAGATAAGCCTGGAATTTACGTGTTAATGTGAGTTTGAATTAGGATCCAAGTACGTGCTTCCGAAACAGCTTCCTAGGCAAAAAGTGGAATCATAAGCAATTGTAAATAAGGCGATCTTTCTAATTTTAAGTTAAAAGATATACTAACTTTATGTAATACTATAATTTGTTAAAATTATTCTGTGATAACGCGGATAGCATAAAAGCTTATATTCAATGCTTAAAAGTTGAACTTTAAAGAAGTATGTCTTTTATTTATAAAAACAAATACTTTTACAATAAAATTCCATAAATTTTAATGGAGATTTTTAAACCAAAGTTTTTTTCAGATTAACTATCTATATACCATAGAATAGGAATTAATGATCGCTAGCTAAATTACGTTCAAAAGAAGAATCATTAACAATAATAATTCTAATTTAAAACGGAGAAAATGATAGTTAAGAAAATGGCTGAATGGCAGGCAGACATCTGATTGGGAATTGCAAATTAAGTGTTGCAACTGATGAATATATTTTATTGTTTTATCCATAACTTTTTATAAAGAATGAAATTTACCTGGAAGATTATTGTTCAGCATGAAATTTATATACTACTGTGAGATGGAAATAAGATTCAAATACGTACTTGCGAAACATCTTCCTGATCAAAAGGTGGAATCATAAAATATTATAATTTGTGAAAATTTTTGTGTGTTAACGCGGACTGCTTAAAAGTTTCTTATCAATGCTTAAATGTTGAGCTTTAAGAAAATATGACATTTTTTCTTAACAAACAAATTCCATAAACTTAATGGAAATTTTTAAACCAATGTACTTTTATTAGATTAACTGTTCGCATACCATAGAATATGGAATTTCACCATTAATTATTGCTTACAAAATTGCGTCCAAAAGAAGAATCATTAAAAAAATCATTCTAATTTAAAATTGAAGAAAATAATCGTTAAGAAAATGGCTGGATGGCATGCAGACACCTGATTTAGAATTCAAAATTTAGTGCTGCAACTGAAGAGTATCTTTTAATGTTTTATCCTCCGCTTTCAATGAAGAATAATAATTTACCTGGAGATTGTTGTTGTGCCTCAAATTTATATGCTACTGTAAATTTGAATTAGGATTGTAATACGTAATACCGAAACATCTGCCTGGCCAAAAAGTAGAATCATAAGATACTGTAATTAAGGAGATTTTATAATTTGAATTTAAATGTTGTAAAAATTTTATATAGTATTATAATTTGTTAAACATTTTTTCTGTGATAACGTGGACTTGAAATTGAAAAAAAAGTTTTTAAGAGATTGCAGTGCAATAAACAATTTTTATTAAAAAATTGAAGTTGAAAATCAGAGTTAGAACCCATTTATTTAGCCAAGCCAGCGAAGTGTCTCATTCAAAACAAAAATTCAAGTTTTTGTTCACCGCCTTTTATAAAGAACTAGGGGGCTCTGCCCTATGCGAGCTATGCTCGCCAACTCCCGTCCAGCCGCCAAAGATTCTAAAAGCACGCTAATTTCATCGGCTTTAAAATAATTGAATGATATTTTTTTTAAAAAAAAGGTCGATCTCCCCACTAATGAAATTTCCATATAAATTTCTTTGATTGCAGGCTTTTAAGGCCAAATTAGTCGCTCTCATGATATACATGAAGGAAAAAACTGATTCCGACTCTGCCTCTGCAGCTACTTTTCCATAAAAATAATATATTTAGTGAGCACTCACACCTTTTAAAAACTTCTCCATCACCATATGTATACATAAACCTAGACTTGTTATTCTGAATTAAAAAAGAATATGATTTTTTTTCTGCTACATTTAAAAGATAAATTAAACAGTGTTTATCAATCTTACATCCGCATATTTGAATGTGAATAAATATTTGCTGTTCAAAAACTTTTATAAAGAATATTTAAAAATAAATAAAAAAAATTTATATCAAACATTTTAGTTTTAATTTTAAATGAATAACATATAACTAGTATATATTGATAATTACGATGCACTATAATAATATTTTCATGTTAACATAAAAAATTAAAACTGAACGTGTTTAAAATATGCTTGAAAAAATACTTTTTCCCGAAAAAAAAAAAAAAAAAACGAGATACTAACTGAGATTGAAGTTGTTTATTTATAATAAATGGAATAGAGGAAATTTTCATGCTTTTTTTTCAATTGTTTGTTCAGTTAATCGTTCAATATACGAAACATTTTTTTCAATATAGCTCCTTTATGTCTCCAACTTTTATTTCTTAATAAAACATTATCATGATATCAGTTTTGTTTGTTTTTGAGAAATAAATCCAGACATATCGGGTTTTTTTTAATACAAAAGTAAGATAGAACGCGATTTAATCATTAAAGGACTTTAATAGTTTAGTATTTTGAGAAAAATATATTGATTATTTTAAAACTCCATTTTAAGAATAGTTTCAAGGGAATTCGCAAAAAAAAATTGTTTTAAAAATGATGATATTTTTTATTTCCTGTTAATTTAATAGCATACTATTAGAGTACTCTTTGTGTAGATTTTTTATGAAACATATTTTCACATATTGCTATTATTATTATTATGTATTACATATATAATTATTATGTATCAATATATAATTATTATGTATTACATATATAAGCATTACAATAATAAATATGTATATACAAACGCATTTTTAATCATATATACAAAAATATATTTATAGGTGTTATTATATTGTATTGATATGTATTGCAGATACCGATATTCAATTTAACTGTTACTATTCTTAACGATACATATTCATCTTTACTTTTTTGTTTTTTATGCATTTAACAATACTTTTTTCTCTGTTTTAAGGTAGCTTTTATGAATTAAAAATATTTTAAAGACTTTTTCAGTTATTTTTGTTTAATTTTTGTTCTATTATATATATTAAACAATGAAAATATAACCGGATAAGTTATCTTTATAGAATTATTTTATGTAATGTGTATTGATAAGGTAGCCTATACAACTGTAATGAATGCTTAAAAAAAAAAAAAAAAAAAAAAAAAAAACATTAATGACACAGGAGTTTAAGAAAAAAAATAGTTGGTTAAAATGCTTGTTTTCTCCTCTTTTACAAAATGTTCCGCAAAACAAAATCTTATATGAAATTCAAACTTAACATTGTGCAAGCGCATTTCGAAACAGGATCAAAAAGTTACAATGCCAAATTCGGCCGACTGTTTTCTAGATATATTTAATTAGTATCTCTTCTAATAATAGATTTTTTTTCGAAAATCATTATTAACAATTCTCGGTACCCACAATTAAAAGTTTGTGTTCAAAGGAATGGTTTTCTCAAAAACTATGTAATCTATGATAATCGTTACAGTTTTCCTGGAATGTTGAAAGAAGCTTTCTGCACCTATTTTTTAATAATTTTAGTTTCAGTAAAAAAATAAATAAATAGAGAGAGAGAGAGAGGAGAGACAGAAAGAAAGCTAGAAATCAAAGACAAGCCAGAGGCATATTTTTGCAATACATTATTGACCATTTTTGCTGAAAATATGATATGATAAACTGAAACAGAGCAAGCATTTTGGACTCGACTTTGCGAGTTCTTTTGAATGATTCTACACGATGTTTTATGTCGATTGTTTATTCAGCTTTATAGTTCATAAACTTTCATATTTTCTTGTTTCTTTCCAGAATAAATCCATTAAGCTTTTAAATTTTATTTTCTTACGAATATTTCTCCATGATATCAGTTTTTTTTTCTTTTCAGGAAAAAAATTCAGATAAACAGAGATTCTTTATTAAAAATTTAAGACTAGAATGTGACATAAACATTAAGGTGCTTTAGTTTAATTGTTTGGTTAGTATTATAGTTTAGTATTTAAAGATTATTTTAAATCGCCATTTTAAGAATCGATTAGTTTATAGAGCATTTGAAAACGCAATTTTTATTTGTAAATAGTTTTTCATTTTTAATAACTTGATGGTATGTTTCCCTATTTGACTATTTTTTTGTGCACTCGAAAAACTTTTATTTTCTTTAGTTTAAAGGTATAGTAACAAATACATTTAAACACCTACCGCAATTTTAAGGACTTATGTTCATGCATTATAACGTTATATTTATACAAAGTGGACAAAAAGTACGTAAAAACTTTAAAATTTCATAAAAATCATAAAAATAACCGAAATGAAAAACCCTTTGCCGGTGCCTTTGTCCCATGCTAGGCCAGAGGATTTTTTTTTAAGACATGAAAAAATCATTGAAAAAAAAGTCGACAGGTGGTACTGGTGCGAGCGACTTCGGTGGAACTATGCAACAGAAATGGTTATAATAATTTTTGCAGCTAATTTAATACCAATTCACCATTGTAAACCCTATATGTGAACAAGGATGTTGAGTTTGAAAGAAAAGGAATTGTTGACAGAATTATTTTATGTAAACAAAGAATCAGTGGCCATTTATTTATGTAAATTCCAAGTTATGAAGTGTGTTAAGACTAAAAAGAATCTCTAGGAGTTAAAGGCCTGTTAAAGATTATTCGGCAATTGGGGGAAACATAGAAAACTAGGGAATATTGAGTTCCCATGGCCTCTTAAATCTTCAGATTTGATATCAGCAGACTTTTGATTACATGGTTATTCTAAACTCTTCGACATAGATACAGTCAATTATAATCTGCCAGAACTTAAATATATGATACAACGAGAGCTGTCCTGTGTATCATATGTACATCTGGACCTATTGCACTCTACTCTTGCTGGATTTATGACTCGCCTGAAACGAGTTATCCCCGGTGGTGGTAATACGGATCACATACAACTATGACAAACGATTCGGAAGCATCCTGCTCCTTATTTCCGTGTTCTTTCTTTGACTCCTGTACGTTGCCACCACCTATCATATTTTTTTAAGTTTTCCTTTTTTTCTGTCTTCAGTGACCTACTGGTGCTAGACCTACCAATGCCACCCATTACGGTTATTTTCACAGGTTTTATGACTTTTTAATTTTTTTTCCACCATATATGTGAGTAGATATGAATGATAAGTAAAAATATTACTATATATACGGTTCACAGCGTTCTTATTTTTTTCAAATTTTGTTCCTATTTTTTTTAAATTATTATCTTCGCTTTATACCCTTTTAACATCTTCAACAGAAACTAATTACAAAGAATATTGTTTTGAAATATTGACAGAAAACATCGAAAATTTGTACGATATATACACTATTAAATAGTAATTCCCATTTAACGATATTAGATAAATTCATTACACCAGTTCAACAATAAATTCTTCACAGATTCATATTTATTTATTTCTATGTATATGATTCCCGTTTTGACAATGCTTTTCTCAATATAATCAGAAATTTTATGCATTTTAAATATTTTAATCATCTGTTCCTTAATTTTTTACAATATCCATTGTTTATTGAAAGAATTTGTTCAAGCAATTGAATCAAGTTGTTTTTAGAATTATAGTATGTTCAAGGGGTATTTGAAATAGATATGTACTTAGTCAGTGGTTAGGTGTATTTTACTATAAGTAGAGAGACTACAGGAACCGCTTCTTGTTTTTGGAAGCGTGAAACATTTTGAAAAATTCAATGTGCGAGTATAGCAGCTGTCTGTACACAACTTTTATCGTTATTTCATGAGAGAAAAATATGTGCCAATCTTTTTGTTACATTTAGCAATGCATCGTATAGCGTTGTAAAATTTACCATAGATACTTGCTGGTGAATCTCAGTGCCAAAATTCAAATCTTATCTCACTGGCCGTTTATTCTCTCATTACATGATCTTCTTTGTTTTTACATTTTTTTTTAATTTACAGATTAACTTGCGACACGTATACGTGCCACAAAAAGGCTTAATAATTCTTGTTTATCTCCACCAGTAAAATTTTATTGTAAAATTTGCCTTACTTAATCGGAGCATTTTGTCGATTTAATAAGGTGAAAATTTCTGTTTTGAAAAACTTGTGACAAATCATTAAAAAATTCGCAAAAAGCTTCCGTCACGAAAGGGATAAAGTGAATTGCACAAAACTTGCTTACATTATCTTTTTTTAAATTTCTTATTGGCTTCAATTTTATCGCATTTATTTGATTATATCCGAACAAACGCGTTATAATGAGATGTCAGTCTTTGTATTATACTGTAATTTGTAACTGTAGTTACTTACATTTTCGATAAAGTAATTGTAGTTGCAGTTATCTGCAAAAGAATGTAGTTTTTCCGACCACATTTATAGATAATGATATTGAAAAAAAAATATGTAATATTACGCGTGTTTAAGTGAAAAAAAATATATAAGTTACAAATGAGTTTTTGTTTAAGAGTAACTGCTATATTTTCAATGTACCAAAAAATTAAACCTAATTATTACTGCGAATTATTTTTTTTTTAAATTTAGTAATCAATCTTAAGCGAATTGTTATTTTTTGGTGCGTTTTTTGTTTTAACTATAATTTCAATTTAACGAGCATTTGTACAATGCCCATAGCAATAAAAAATTGAAGTTTGGCTATGGTTTACTTTGTACATAGTTCAAAAAGTACAACGCTAATTTTAAAATTTGGAACATAGTTATTAAACATTTTAAAAATTGAAACATTTTTCATTATGCTTGATAAATAGTATTTATAACGCATACTATAATGTAATTTAAGCATGTTCTCTTAAATACTTTATTGTATGTACTACATAGCAAATGTCCGCTGATTATGATTGATCTTAATCTTTTGATTGTTTATAAATAATTTATCACGTATGTTAATTTTATCTAAAAGAGAAAAATTAATCAACTTATTGATTAATTATCTAAATATTTGCTTTTCTTTTTTCGTTCCTTTGTGTTGATTGCGCAAATAACTACAAGAAAAAAAATCTGCAATTTATTTTGGCGTTGATATAAAATAAGAAAAATGATTAACAGAAAAGGAAGGATTTAGACTCGACATTAGTTACTGTCAAAAAAGAAAACTGTGTAGGCGGTATAAATATTAAATATGTCTTGCAAAATATAATATTCGGACTTTATTCAGAAAAGCACCAATTAGTGAAATTGGTTTTCTTATGAAACGTGAAAAACTTAGATACAATTAGCATTTGCGATTTCGTTAACTTTTTCGTTGAATCTAGATATAAAAAATTAGGAAAAACAAAAAAAATTGAAGATTTTCTTTTTAAATTTTAGACTGCATTAGATGCAACTGAATAGTTCATAATGGTTAAATACAAAAAGCTTTCTTTTTTGCTTATAAGAATATTAAAATTCAAAATTGCAAAAATAAATAAGGCTTTTTTTTCATAGCATCACTTAAAGAATTATATATTTATATATATATATAAAGCAATTATTATATTACTGAGTTACAAATACTGCAAATGAATTAATCTCTTTTACTGATTATTATTCATTTACTTTTTGATTTGTCTTTGGAAGATACAGTTAATATTCTATTCTTTTCAAAAGATTTGTACAGAAAACCTTGTATACATTAATATTTATTCATATTTCAACATAGAAAACAAAACAGTAAATATATTGATATTAAAAAATCAGCAGCCAATTTGATAAGAATTCATTATCAGTTCTTTCTGTTAATTTTGTTTTGTGTGTAGTTATCAACTATTGGAGGAAAACCTGTTTTAAGAATACATAAAGTCTTTGATTTGTAATTTAATTTCTTGGAAAAGTTTTGCAAGAATGGACAATTCGAAGATTAACTTGAAGAGAATAAGCTTTAAGATAAAACCATATCAACAGGCTATTTATACGACTTCACAGTGGCTAAATTGTCAATAATTTCCCAACGGAAAGCCAAATAATCAAATTGCAATTTGTAGCGACTGTTCACTAAAATTTTCTTAAAATATTAGTTCTTAAAGATTAAATGAAACCTTTCTGTTTTCTTTTTTTCTTTTGTTTGGTTTTAATTTGGCTTCAATTATTACGTTTTAATTAAATTTATTTTAAATCCCAAAGCTTTTAAATTTCGTTTCCCGTTACACTTTGTACAACAGCCTTAAAATAGCTGGCTTTAAATTAGAGTATCGGCTGAGAAATCTTAGAGAGAGTCTCAAAATGTAATTTGATTTAAAATACTTTTTGACAAAAATATCTCAGTCTGGACTTTATGCGAGTAGAATTTAGCTTGTTTAAGCTTAAGGACACCAGAAAACTTAAAATTATATGTATATTATAACTAGTTGTTTTATATCTTTGAAGTTTCTTGAAGATAAAGGAATATATATTTATTAAATATTCAATAGAATCGTCTAATATTAATAAAAATAAGTGAAATTGTAAAACACTAAAAGAAGTTATAAAGGCGAATCCCATTATGAAAATTTTAGCAGTTTTTTTTACTTTAAAAAATGACAAATAAAAACTATCAACGATTTTCTTAACAAATGCTAATATTCTTTACAAATGCTCTTTATATAAGCTAAATGATTTTATCAACAGAATTCAAAAAAGCATGAGACCCGTACTTATTTTCTATATGTTGTTGTTACTATTGTAATAAAAATATTTGCAGTTTCATATAAAGGTTCAAAATTTAAGTAAGAAATACGATTGTATTAATGAAACAATTTCCTTATTAATAATTTTTCAAAAGCAGCACAAAGAAAAATATTGGATTACTCCTCACAAAATGAATTAATCAGAAATAGTGTATTTCTGATGCAGCAAGAACATTGAAAAATTGCAAAATGTTCTGCTTGTAATTAAATGTATTATGATTATTTTAAAATCTATCATAGAGAATTGTTAAGTGTGTCCCCTAAAAAATCGTTTATTTATTATTATAACGCATTTATTTTAATTTTTTTTAATTTCATTTAACGGTAAAAAGTACAAAATTGTGGAAATTTTACATTTTTTTTTTTTTTTTTTTTTTTTTTTTTTTTTACATTTTTATCTTTATACATAAATATACAAAATATAAATTTGTTTTGATGCTTTTTCTTTTTCAATTTTTATTCGCCTTATGAGAATGATAATCATTAACATAAATTTATAAAACTATAGCTAGTAAACTAGACTAGTAAAACTAGACTAGTAAAATAAGAAAAATATGGTATTTCGACCTCACAAAAACAAGATACACGAATACTGCTGAACTCAAGTTCAGTGTCCAAAAATCTGAATAAACTAATTTTGTCTTAGCATGTGAAAAGTCACTAAAAATGTCGTCTCTTTAAGATAAGCAAAGAATTTTTGCGCACTTTTCTTGACTGTGAAATGTGATCTTTATTTTATTTCAAGATATGAAAATCAAATAATTTGTGGTTCATATTGTTTTTTATATGGAAGTGTTTTTATTTAATATTCCATTATGTTATAGGGAAAAACAGCATGATGTATGCTTATGGAATGCAATTTCGGCTCATAAAAAATAATAATACTAATAAATTAGCACGATGAAATTAATAAATGAAAGGTAAGTAAATTTTAAATAATTTTTCAGTAATTATTGAAAACAATATAACTGTTTTAGTTTTATGTCATATTTTAAAGTGTCAGTCATCGGTGACTAACGTAGCGTAAACGGAAAGTTCAGTGTCAGTCACCAGTTATTAACGTGGCATTCAAAGTGTAAAGAAAAAGAAAGCATACACTTCAATATATAGTACAAAAAATCTTTAAGCAACAAGGGAATATTGTTAAAAAATTTCACTTTCTCAATACAATGAAATGTGATATCCAAATAAATAATTAAAAATCACACAACACACAAAAAAGAAAAAAAAATCTTTTTGCGATTCTTATCCATTTCGGATAATGTGTTTGAATCCTTCTGTACACGTGATAAATAGAATTTATATATACTCCATGTAATATATGGAAACGCAATTCTAGCAATTAATCATAAAAAGGAGTTCCGACCCGGCATCCCATACGGAATATAAATGAAAACAACATTATTTTTTATAACACAATATGTGTTCTTTAGATTTTTAACTAACAGTAACAAACATAATTTTTATATGAAAAAAAAATTATTTATTGAAGTAAAATTTAAAAAAAAATACATTAAAAGCGATACTTTGGTATTGTCCCATGACCGGGATTTAGCAGTTGAATATATTCCCACAGATAGCTATCCATTTTTGTTCTTGATCTTAGCTGAATTATGTGCGTTAAATATGAGTTTTATTTGTATTTTAATGTTTTAATAATAGTTTTAATTTCTCTATGGCATATAAAGTGCGGAAATGATGCTGAACTATTTTATTTATATTAGTTTTAGTAGAAAGATATTTATATTTCATAATTTTTTGCCTGCTGCAGCAAAGATAGATTAAAAAGTATCATGTTTAAGAATTATTTAAAAGGGTACACGACTTTTCGGTCCCGCAACTTCGGTCCCGTCTTTTCGCTCCCACCGTTTCAGTCCCGATACATTTCGATCCCTGGCCATTTCATTCTTGAGACAATTCGGCCCCAAGACATTTCGATCTAGAGATAATTCGGTAACGAGACAATTCTGTCCGTGGTCATTTCGGTCCCCAGCAGCTTTGGTCCCTTGCAATTTCGGCCCTTAGTCATTTCGGTCCCTTGTTATTTCTTTGCTCGCTACCTTATAAGTCGGATTCTAATTGTTGTGGCTCTGCCAAATAGTATAAGTTCAATATTATTCGGACCTTTTTTAATTTTTTTAATTCTCCCCCTCCCTCTCATCCCCAAGTTTTATAAAAAGTTCAATATAAAAGTCCTATAAATTTAAAGTTTTATAACTCGTGATAATGAAATCACAAAGAGCTGAAAATTTTGTTTGATTAAACAGTGTGATATATGTTTAGGGGATATTATCTTTTGCCTTTAGTATTATTATTATTAATCAGAATAAATATTTTAAATTTTATTATTAATTATTAGTATCAGTATTTTATATAAACTTCCATAAACTACTTTAAACTGAAAAGTATTTTATATAAACTGCCATAAATATTTTTTGGCTGTTTACGTACATTTTTTAGAAACTTTAAATTAGCATTAATTATATAATAAAAAAATTTGCTTAATTTTTTTTCTTCCAATTAATTTAATAATAAATGTTTTTAATAATTCAAATAAACAGTTATAAGTTATAATATATATATATTTCCTCAAATCACCCATATATACCCTATCCTTTGATAATTCAGAAATGAGATATATTTATTGAAGAACATTTTTTTTTCTTATTATTTTTATAATACAAGGTTGCATCTTATAAATTTGTTTTCATAAGTTACTTTCCAACATTAACATTACGAAAGCAATAGGGATTTCGTAAGTGGGCATGCTATGAAAAAAATTTGTTTTTAGAAATTTGCCTCTGCCACTTTTTTTTTTTTTTTTTTTTTTTTTTTTTTTTTTTTTTTAAATAATAATAGTATCCAATTATTCTTCTCACGCGATGGAGACAAATTTGTGAGTTAATTTTATTGAAACTGGGCTTATTTCCTTCTAATAAGATGATTATTTTTTTTTATTTACATACAATTAATATAATAATATTTTAAAAAATAATATAAATATTATACATAAATATAATAATAATATAATTGCTATATATAAAATATAATATATAGTTTAATAAAATATATTAAAATGTAATATAATAATATTTTAAATAATTTTATTTTCAATTTTAAGTGACAAAACTAAGGTTTTATTTATTTATTTGTATAACCTTTTCGCTTCTACTTTCCCAGAAAAAAATAATAATTCTTATTTTAGTTTTATTTTTAACTATACTAATTGTTTTAAATTTCAGTTTTAAACTACTAGGGAATATAATGAATATTGAATATAAAATGGATTACGTATTTAGTTTATTTTAAAGTAGGTAAAATTCATCATGTAAATTAATAATGTTATTAATTAATAATTATATTTAATAAAATATTAATTTTCTTTTTATATTAAAATTACTAACTGTTTTGATAATTAGGATTACCAATTATCATTAGGATTACTAATTATAATTAGGATTACCATATAAAATTTGTGTGAATTATAATATTTTGGAGTTATATGTGTGTGCGGTTATCAGGCACTCATACACTATATTGCCATTGATTATGGGACACTTGCGATTTTAGACATTTTACTAAATATCTAGAAAAATACATAAGGAATCATCTCGAAACTCTTAGTGTATAAATATAATAGTATACGTCATACATCACCGTGAATATTTTTTACCGAAACTCCATAGGGGACCGTCAACAAATTAAAAAAGAATGAATATCTTTTGAATAACCCTGTCAAAACTAATGTAGCAAAAGCGCTCAAACTCTAGATTATGATTGAATGCTTTATTGTAATACATTGTGTTCATTTTTATGCAAATAGCATGCATACTCGTAGAGTAATTAAGGTTTTTATAAAAATGGCCCCAAATTTTTCTAAGTTTTTCCCTTATAATTTTCAGAGTTCTTAATATAAAATAATATTTTTTTTAGAAAATATGACAAACAACATTGTACACAGTACCCTGTAATCAGAATTAAAAAATAATAAAAATTCTATGAAAAATGAGTAGGTTTACTAAATAATTTTTTACTGCGCATGCGTCAAAGATATCAAAATTTCATTTGCATATTATGTTAGCTAAATGTATAGAGCAACTTTTGTAAAAGTCTCAAAATTATAGCTTGAAAATTCTGAAAGTAATCGTCTATAGAAAAAGGACAAAATCCGTTGTTTCCAAAATGAAGCAAAAAAATGAGGGATTTTATTCAAAAGCAGTCGTAACATGCCGTATTGTGTATTCTATATTGACACTAATCAATGAATATATGGATACAACCCCTCTTGTTTTTGCTTCATTTTGAGAATAATGGATTTTCAACTTATTCAATTGACGATTCTTTTCAGAATTTTCAAGTTATGATTTTGTGACTTTCACAAAACTTGCTCTATACATTTAGCTAACATTATATGTAAATGAAATTTTGATATCTTCGACGCATGCGCAGTAAAAAATTATTTAGTAAACCTACTCATTTTTCATACAATTTTTATTATTTGTAAATTCTGATTACAGGATACTAAGTGCAATGTTGTGTGTCATATTTTCTGAAAAAAATATTATTTTATATTAAAAACTCTGAAAATTATAAGGAAATAACTTGGAAAAATTTGGGACCATTTTTATAAGAACCTTAATTACTCTGCGAGTATGCATGCTATTTGCATAAAAATGAACACAGTGCATTACAATAAGGCACTCAATTATAATCTAGAGTTTGAGCGCTTTTGCTACATTAGTTTTGACAGGGTTATTCAAAAGATATTCATTCTTTTTTAATTTGTTGACGGTCCCCTATGGAGTTTCGGTAAAAAATCTTCACGGAGATGTATGACGTGTACTATTATATTTATACCCTAAGAGTTTCGAGATGATTCCTCATGTATTTTTCTAGATATTTAGTAAAATGTCTAAAATCGCAAGTGTCCCATAATCAATGGCAATATAGTGTAATCGCATTATACTAAAATTTTACGGCCTTCAGTTTAAAAACCCTGCAATGCTCCCTATAAAATTATGTCTTATTTCACAAAATTTCAGTTTGCAGGAGAAAGGACTGAAATGTTTTGGGACTAAAACGGCTAGGGGTCGAAGTGTCTCGGGACCGAAATGTCTCGGGACCGAAACGGCGGGACCGAAATGGCATGACCGAAATGGCATGACCGAAATGGCGGGACCAAAACGTTCTGTTTCCTATTTTTAAAAAATGTAAAAATGTGTATATTATTACGCAATTTCAAGACAACACATGGTACGGTTTTAAAATTAATTGTATTTTAAGATAAATTTGTTTCTTATTCAAAGGTGCAAAAAGTGAGTGCAAATGTTAAGGTCTACCTTAAATTTATGCTAAGTTTTGCAATATTTTAATTTATTCATAATTTTCATACTTGCGTACCTTCACTAAATATGTAGATTTTGATTGAGAAATCAACAAATATATGTAGGTAACATTAAGGGGAAGATTCTGTAAATATTCTGTTCTGGTTAGCACGATTGGCAAAGAAATTCAAAAATAGCGCCGACAAACAGTTTTTCATCTGTTAATTTAATTAAAAAATGTGTTTTGAAGAAGATTTTAAACGAAATCGTCTGTGCGATCTCCGGCCACACTTACCCACTTGTTGCACTATCGTATAGAAAAAAAAATGTACTTTTAAATGCACTTTGTTTAAAAGCTGCATTTCAATTTGTTTTTGAGTTATCTTTTTTTGTAGTTTTTAGTACCAATTTTGTAACTGTGGAAACAGAAATATTCCATTTCTTTTTAAAGTAAAAGTTAAAAAAGAAATATCTTTTATATCTGTTTAAACTTTGGCAACAATTTGAAGAGAAAACAGCAACAACAAATGAACTGATACTAATTTAAAAAATATATTTTGATGAAAAATATAGTCTTTTTTTAAATATTCAGCTGCAAGTACACAAAATTTGAACTTTCTAAGTTAAGTAGTTTTTGTGTACGGACTCTGTGACAGACAGACAGAAGACAGAGACGAATAGGGTTTTGTCAGGTGAACAAAACCCTAAAAATGCTATAAGTAAAATATTTGTTACACAAATGGTGAAAAAAGTTTTCATGGATCTGCAAAATTTAACCATTTTTATCACCCTTTGTACGGTTCATCACCGTGTTGCAGATCTGCAGCTTACCCAAAAGTCAATAGTACATTCACAGTAAGTTTTAAAACATGATTATATTTATTGTTACTACCTCACAACACACCAATCAACGCTTTTCATATATATATATATATATATATATATATATATATATATATTTCATTTTAATAGGAATTAATATTTTTCATTGGAATCCTTAACAGACTTTGATATTGAGTTAATTCCTAAAACCAAGTTTTGTTAATCCTTGATAAACTTCAGGTGAAAATTGCAAAAATTGACTTAGTAAATTTGCTCAAATTAAAATCGCTGGAGATGTTCGAAAGTAGATTTTTTAAAGGTAATTTTGTATACTTTTAAATTTTGTATTAGAAGATTGTTAATATTTATGAGAAGTATGCTAATTACTGCTGACTGTAGATGTGAAAAAATGTACTTTTTAGTCAATAATTAGTTTATTTTTACATTCTCATTCATTTATTTATCTTTTACATGCTTTAACTCATGTATTCTTTGATATGAGTCAATATTTTTTTTAATCTGAGTTGTTGATCCCCAAAAGGTTATGTTCAGAAATAGTTGATCATTTCAGTCATATTACAGAGTATTCTAATTTAAAAACAAGAATTTTAACCGCATATTGTTATTTACCAGTTCTCTTACACTGTAAAATATAAGGTGTTTATAATGAAATTTGTCTCTTCTTTTTGGTAAAATTGCATTTTTTAACTTCTGTATTTAAAATGAGCAAAACTAATATGAATTACTCTAGTACTAGTATCTATTTTTCTGTATTGTATACAAACGCATCCCGGTCTTCCATCCTTATGTTTTATTCATGGTCAAAGAAAGTTTCAATGAATTTCCTTGATAAAAATTGCTTCAGGTGCATTGTTGGATCTGGAAAGATTTTCATGATGCAGGAATAAATCAGTGGAAGGAAATTATTGTTTGATATAGAATTTCGTTGAATATATGCATGTAATGAAAGTTTGAAAACAAAATGTATTGAAGACAAGGGACGCTAATCCTTTTATTGGTATTTGAATTCTTGAAATGTTTGTTTCCGGAACAGTTTTAGAAGACTCTTCAAAAAATGTTGTTTTAAAACATTCTTTGGAATTGATGAAAAAGTGAGGGTTTTTTTATTGGTTTCAAGTGTAAAGCTTAAATTGTAGTGCTAATGTTCTCTGAATGCATGCGGCATAGCTCCATGAAAAATAAATGTGTAATATATTCATAAATTATATTGTTTTATATGATTTTGTTTAGTTATGAGAAAAAATGAAATGCTATGAATATTTCACCAACTAAATAATAAAGTTATTTATAAAGATTTCCAAAAAATGCATCATATGCAGATTTTTTTTTCTTGGTGCGGATGATGATTTTGAAAATTTCGCAAATGGTAACACAACCGAATATGATCAAAGATTTATTGTATAATGAATGTAACTTCACCTCCTATAGCTCACGTTCACGACCGTGATATGAGAAACGAATCTTTTGGATATCAACGTGAGTTCAACGTGTCCCATTTTCTGACGCAGTAAATATAACTCAAAATTTGGTTTTGTTTTGGTGACCATTGTGACTTTGACAGTAGTGACCGTTTATGACTTCACCCAATAGATAGTTGGATCAACATTGACTGTTTGTGTAAACTGTTTGGTCATGTAAGGATAACACACAACAATAAAAAACGTAGTCTCAATTAATGTTGAAAGTAGTGTATGAAAATAACAGTTGGATCTTTGTTGGCAAGTAGTTCGTTTGCTTACGATACGGCAGCGAGGACATTTATTGCTGTAGGATAATTAAAGACAATAATTAGACCTCAATCAACACATACTTTTTCTAACCAGTTGGTGATTTTTAGAAGTAGACTTTTACATCGACAACCATTTATTTGTATGTGTTGAGGTTATCAGATTTTAGTAGGGTAAATTAAAAAAATGTACTTAATTACTTGCCTTTATTTATTTATAAATGTTGAACCTCCATTAAATGTATTTGCTTCAATATTTTTTATAGAAAAGTACTTTTTAAGATATTGCTTGGGAAAGTATCAGCTACGGATCCAATATTAAATTTGTTGTTGTTGTTGACGTGACCTCGAAGGGGCAGAGGGGTGCTGGAGCTTACATTGAACTGAACCCAGGGTGTTGGAAGTCAGACTTCACCAGCAGAGGATATACAGCAAAGCTCCAATAGATGTCAGCACCAAACATCGCTAGATCCTCAATTTCTATATGTCTCTGAAAGGGAGAGAAGGTTTCTCCATCGATCAATACCCCTGGTAACTGCTACGTCCGCACACAGAACTTTCAGAATCCCTTTATTTGATAAGCGCGTACCCTGCATACACTCAGTGCATCTTTGGTGATGTCGAGCATCGTACCCGAGTATCTTTCAATCTGGAGTTCGGTGCTATCACCACTAGGCTACCACGGTACCGATATTAAGTTTAATCTGTATCAATTGACAGATAAGACGATTATCCCTGACTAAAACTTTTACATCGGCCAACATATTTTCTATTGCAACTGCTGACAAAAGTTAGATGATTCCGCAAATTATAATCTCCGAGATAATGAATTCAAATTTAAATAGCTGCACCATAATATATTTTTGGAGAATGTCTTCTGCCCTTTCTCAAAAAATTTCAGTGTTACCCTCGTATAGTGGAGGAATACTTGTTGCATGCAAGTTATAACTTTTAAAGATTTTTAAGAAGACAAAAGGGAAAAAAATTAGCACAAAGTTGGCACAATACATTTTTTTAATTACATCATTTTTCGTGAAACGTATTTGCTTCCTTTAAATTGTTTGCGATTGATAAATTTTGAAATAGTGTTAAAACGATATATTTTCCTGTAAAAGTATAAATAGACGGCAAATATAAACTGCAAAATATTGCAGTAATAAATTTTAAAAAAGTAATAAACAATAAACTTTTTAGAAACACATGTATTCAGAACACAAAGTTATAAAACAAAATACATTTGTTGCATGAAGCAAAATGTGACAGTTCAGAATAAACATGCTTTTACATCTATTTTATTTTTGAGCTTTAAATTAAAAGAAAAAAGGTTGAGTTCTAAAAAATCACGGGCTTGCATATTCAATCTCGTCTCAATTCATAAAGATTTTTCAATATAACTTATCTGCGTTTTTCGCTTACATTTATTTTGTGGAATAAAAATCAGATATCTCTTTACATAAATCGTAGACTTCATACATATTTCTTTGAATAGACGTGAAGAGCAGAATTCAAATGGTAAGATGTTTGATTGTGGTGGTGTGTTCATGTGCAAAGTAAAAGAAAAAGCGCTTTACATGCAGAATTTAACAAAAATTTTGCAATCATGCGTACAATTTAGGGGAGAGTGGGGATACTTGAGCATAGGGGATACTTGAGCCACCCCTATTATCTCTACAGTTGGTTAATTTTTCTTTCTAAAACTGCCAATATGGTAATATATTTATAGTTCTGAACATGTAAAAAAGAAATCACACATCTTGGTACCATTTTGAAAGTATAGTGATTAATAGTTGTCTTTTAACTATCTGAAGTAAATATTTGGGTGCATGGTTTTTTTGTTTTTTTGTAATTAAAGTTTTGTTTAAAGTTGCAACTATATACATAAATTTAATAAGCATAATTTCAATTATATTTTGAATCTAAAATAGTTCTAATAGCTGCATGCTTTATTTAGTAAAACTCTAGGAAACAAAAATAGTGGTAGTGGGGATACTTGAGCCAGTGAGAGTGGGGATGCTTGAGCCATGTCTCAACCACCCCTACTAGAAATTAAACATGGGTGAAACAAAGAAAAAATAAAATTCCATCCTTATATTCACTAATAGATTTTTTTCTGGATAAAAGGGAGAATAATTTTTCATTTTATATTTTTTTTTCTTAAAAAAATAACGACCTAAAAATGTTTCAAAATGTATATTTTTTAAATGAAAATATCCATTTTATTTTTCATTTTGACTAACAAAATAGCCTGTCTAGATAAATGTAAACATAGTTTTCAATTTAACTTTTATTAAATTAAAATAACTTTTTAAAACTGTTTTACAGGCTGTAATCTCTAATACTTTAATTAGTTAAGTCCAACATATTAAAATATTTATTTTTTAATATAACATATTAAGATTAATATTTTATATTGAAATCGTAACCTCTATTGCTGTAACTTTTTTTTTTAATTTAACTAAGAAAATTGAAGAAAACTTGGTAAAAAAAAGCGCACAAAAAACAAGAAAAGCAACAAAAATCCCAGTTCAAACTTACCTGCATGGAGCCAAAGAGGAAGACAAAATCTTTTCCTGTGAAATCAAAAAAGTGTTTGAAATAGTAGAATGATACATCTGGCTTAAATTCCGACAGCTACTAAATTAAAAACATGAGTTCGACAGTATCATCAAAGGAAAATTCTGTCAATGATGGTGATGATGTGAAAAGAAAACCTTCTATTGATGGTTGGTTACTAATAAAATATGCCAGAAAGAAAACTGTAAAAATATTTGTTGGATAAGTGCTTAATATTTTGAAAATGAAATTTGCCCGATGAATTGCAGATTCCAAATTTAAATGGCTCTGAACTGAGGAGGCTTCTACCGTCGTTATAAGTCAAGTTGAAATTATCCTTCGACAGCCAGTTCTAACGACAAAAAATGATCTTATTACTAGCTTTGTTTTTTCAATTGGTTTTGAAGGACTTTATGTTTCATAATTTATCATTCTGTAAAATGTTTGTGCAAAAATAAAGCGAAAAAAATTACTTTTGTAGGTATTTTTCCGTCGTGGCTCAAGTATCCCTCCACCATGGCTCAAGTATCCCCCCCATGGGGATACTTGAGCCACGATGTAAAACAAAAAATAAACACTTATTATACATAGAAAAATAGTTCAAAATTAATTGAAAGTGGTTTTCAGTTGAAGAAAAAATATCAAATTTTCATTTTCAATATTTTATTTTATTCTAAGAAATTATAAAAAATTTAAAAAAATTAAAATTCAAAAAATGGCTCAAGTATCCCCATCTTCCCCTACTGATAGAATTATCCATAGACTTTAAAAATGTTTTTTTTACCCCATTATTCTGTAGAACGGGATATTCATACAAAATAATTTTTAGTATATGTTAGATATAAAATCCATTCCAATTTATTTTTAATTGTAAGTTAATGAGAAATATTTAAATATTTTAAAAGTATCATTTCAAAATTTCAACGAAATCATTAAATTGCGCGAATACGCACTAAAAGTTTTAGGAGAAATTTTAGAATTTATTAATAAAAAATAAAAATAAAACTAGCATAATAAACATAAACCAAGAAGTGATAATTTAGATTAAAATACTCTTATAGTTATGCATTTTGAATTTTTAAAACAAAAAATGTTGAGTTATTACGTTACTGAAATGTAAAATCATAGACTTGCGTGGGTGAAAAAGACGTGGGCTTCAAACACATATATTTGAAAGGGTTTTTCAATTAGATTTATTTAAGTTTTTGCCTGCATTTTCGTTGAGCAAATCAGATACTGCTTCTCTCCATAAATTTAAAATTACTTACATACTTGTTTAAATGGACGCAACAAATAGATTCAAGTAGTTAAGTATTTGATTTTTTGTTAGATAAGTTCAGTTACGAAATAAAAAGTTAACTTTAGAAGCAACTAACGATTTAACGATTATACAAATTTTGTTTTCGAAAATATCATATTTCTGCATCATTATTACAGTAAGGCAAATTTCAGCATAACATTATAATCACACGATAACATTAAAATCTCTTTCAAAGATATGTATTTTATGAAAAAAATGGTAAAACATCTTTAATTTTAAAAATATTTTAATAACTTCAATTTAAATTGTGTGAAGGATTTTTATTATAAATTTTCTAGAATTGATTTTTATCAATAAAGTTATATATATAAATGCTTGTAAAACGCTTTGTAGAAATTGCTTTAATTTTTGAAAATGGTTTGTTGCATTAAATTTATTTTGTGGCTAATTTTTTTTTGCAATCAAAAATCATTCACTTGTTTACGAAATCATGTATAAAAAATTATTTTCTATGAAAGTATATATTGTATGATGAAAAAGTATTCAGCTCCCTACTCTTACTCGTTTTCCGTTTTAAAACGTCTCCATAGAATAAGTAATTTTCGGTGAAAGTTATTAGGCAAGACTAAATATTAATTTATGCATGCATAATTCATAATTAGTTAATACATATTTATGTGTAAACATTTTGAAATATCATTAAAAAATCGACTTGTGGGGCATCTGGATGATGTATTATTTGTAAAAATTTTTATGATGCAAAAAAATTGTTATACATCAAACGTTATTAAAAAAATGTATGTAATTTTCATAAAATCTCAACTTAATCAAAAAATGAAATTAGTTTAAAAAACCTTTATGAAATTGAAGAATACACTAAAAAAATAATAAAACGTAAACTGTTTAAAACGAACTTTTTAAAATATAAACAAAACAAAAAATAGCAAGAAAAATGAAGCAGAAAGGGACAATACAGAATCGAATAATTTCTTAAAATTTATACAGTTCTACTGTAGCAATAAAACGGATGTTAACATATTATCATACAACATCTAATAGATATACAAAACCTGAAAATATTACACATAAAAAGTTAACTTTGTCGAATAAACACATGAAAATTTTATGCATTTTACTAATTTTCAAGAGTTTTAATCGCTATCATTTTATGTAAAAGATTTAAAGACAAACTTTTCCAAAATAAAACTTTTCAAAATTCGAAAAGATACATTTAAAAAACAGGATAAACAATAAACAGGGATCATACGCTTCAGGGATTTTTCCAGGAACAACATCAATATTTTTTTTAAAAAAAAGAAAAATAAATCTAGGTTAAACGCGTAAAAAATTTCGCTTTATTTAATCAAGAATTAGTTATTAAAAAAATATTGGTACCAACGAATTTCCTGTTTGGTAAATTGTTGGAGGCGCACGAACCCTGTGAAAATTGTTTATGGAAACATAATTTAAATGCGTAACAGAAAAACGAAAAACACAAGAAATATAAAAACTTATCATTTTGAGAAAAAAATTTGGTGAAATTGCTACATTTCTAAACAATATAACAATTGAATTATTTCTTTGATGCAAGGAAAAATGCGGAGCAATATTTAAAGAATCTTGTCCTTATAAACATTTACAATTGTAGCTATGGAAATTTTTGTATAGTAAAACCTTTATTCTATTTTCCATACATTTAGGACTTCAATGATACTTTTTTTGAAGGAATTTAAAGAGCAAAATTCTCGTGGTTGAATATTTGACTTAGATATTTTAAATTCACATAGAAAAGCAAACTAGGATTTCTACATGCAAAGATAAAAAAATTTTAGCAGTCATGCAAGTGTCTTATTTGATAAAATGATGAAATATTTTATGTCAGTATCATTGTAGAAATAAAACATGTCAGCATATTATGCAACTTATAATATGCATTACATTCATGATTTTAAAAGTGATTTAAAAATGTATCATTATACTATTTTTCTATAGTGTTTTTCACAATTATTGTTCCTGAAATACTTTGATAGATAAAAACTGGACTAAATTTCATTAACATTTAATTGTGCGCATATTTGTAAAATTGTTATTGACAATAAAGAAGATAACAAAGACTACAGCGAATTATGAACAAAAAAGACTGGTATCTTTTATGTTTAAATTTTTCATATAAATAGATAAAAATTTGCAAATCTTTATTGTTTTAAATAAATGGAAAATCTCGATTGAAGAAGTTTATTGCATAAGAGAAAGAGTGAAGTATTTAGAGTCTAAAGAATAACAAACGTGGTAAATAAAAGAAAAACGTTTAAGCATTTTTAAAAATAAATTTTCTATTCCAAAATGTAATTTTTACACAAACAGACGTTATGTAATTTTTTTTTCAAAATCTCCGATCATTAGATTGTGTAAATCCTTCGATAATCAGAAGGGAAAAAAATTAAATCACAATAATTTCTTCTATTACAGATTTAAAGGCATGATTTAAAGACTTCTACACTGTAAAAAAAAATCTGTAAAGGTACTAAACATTTTCTAGGAAAATGGGATTCCAAGAACTTTTCATGTAACGATAACAGGAAAAATTCATGTAACCGATTCTGAAACTTGAATTTTTGTTGTTATCGTTACAGGAAAAGTTCTTGGAATCCCAGTTTCCTTGAAAATGTTTAGTACCTTTACAGATTTTTTTACAGTGTATTAGAAATTTAAGGGTGGGAAATGCAACAAAAATTTTCAAAACAAATATCCTAAATTCAAAGTTTCAAATTGAAGTAGAAACTTTATTTTAAAGCCATAGGGATTAAACGGTAAAAATGTAAATAAAGGATATGAATACGCATATCATCTACCCGCGATAACTTGGCCATTGAATAAAGCAAATGTACAAAAATTTATCCTTCAATAATGGTAGAAATCACGAGTATCATCTTTCACAATCTAATTTGTAATTCAATAATGCTTTTCCAGCACAATTCGTGTCTTCGAACCCCTTGTTTTCTCTTTCTTATATTATGAAATCTTTCAAGTGCATTTCCAAGTTATCATAGAAAAACATTAATATATTTCGTTTTTACTGTATATTGACAATTGTCAAACACAGAAAATTACCAACTGTAGCTACAATACTTAAAAAAATTATTAAGTTAGGATTTATAGCGCAGTTGTGTCTCACTTATTGTAAATAATTTAGTATGAGTTACTACAGTGCGTGTCAAAAGTTTAAGCACAACAGAAAATTTCAAAATAAAATTTTATTAATGAGTGAAAGATATTTTCCTTTTCACGTTACATACAAATTGTAGTTTTAAAAATATAGTTAAATATAATTTATGCTATAAAATTTATCTTAAATAATAAAACTTATCAAAACAAGAAAAATCAGTGAGTCAAAAGTTTAAGCACATTAGTTTTCTCGTCTTTAGCAGAACAAGGATATGAAAAATTAATACTTGGTTATTGCTCCTTTCTGCTGAATTACTCTAATTATACGGTCTTCCATGGATAAAATGAGGTCCTTTATTATATTTGGTTCAATTTTAAACCAAGCGTTCTCAATCGCATCTTTTAAATCTTTAACTGAAGAATATTGCTTCCCATTTGGATAAACTGCATGAGTGATAATACCCCATATATTTTCGACTTAAGCCACGATGAAATTGAATTGAGGTATAGATCGAAGCATTATCATGTTGAAATAACCATTTTTTTCCTCCCAAAACCTCGGCAACAGGAAGCAAATGATTGGCAAGTGTCTCTTAATAGTTTTTAGAGTTTCCACGACCACTGATGTATGTTAGGTATGTCTGACCATTAAAAGAAATAGCCCCCCCCCATATTATTACAGAATCACAATTATGTTGTCGGCTAAATACACTCCTAGGTTCTTTACGGAGATCATGCCAATAGTATTTAAAACCATCAGGGCCATCGAGGTTCCATTTTTTCCATCACTGAATTTGACATTCAGTCACTTTTCGCCAAATGACATATGCTCTTTGGCCCATTGTAATCTAACTCTTTTATGTTGTTGTTTGAGACAAGGTAATCGAGCCATTTGGCGGTATTTTATGTATTTGAATTCTAAAACTCTTCTATGAACAGTTGTTTCGATATTTGTCCTCCAACTGAACGTTGCATTTGCTAAAGGGAGTAATTACACGTTAAAGCCAAATCTCGGATGTGGCTATCTTCATGCAAACTAGTCACTCGCGGCCTTCCTGAACAAAATTTTCGTTTGAAATCATTACCACGCGCCAAAATTTGATAAATACCTCGTTTTTATCTTTTTAATGCACTTGGAAGTTTAGAAACAGACTGACATTTTGCTCGCATACGCCATATTTATTTCACCTTCTCCTTTGAAAATTATTTCGACTTCGGCATTTTATACTAACTCAAAACAACAACTGAACTACTTCTTATACACCCAGAAATTGTTTGCGTGCGCAACCGCTTACTTCAGATTGTAAAATTTGCATAGAAACGATTTTATGCTTAAACTTTTGACACGGTTATTTTTGTTCTATTCTTAAACTCCATGATTTGAAGAAAATTTTAAAAGTTAATTTCAATGAATATGGATATTATTAACATATACAAGACATTTATTGAAATAAAATGAATGTTTAAAGTTTTATTTTAAAATTGTTATTGTGTTTAAACTTTTGGCACGCACGGTATAATGTGTCAGATTAAATGATTATATCTAGTATTTAAAAAAATGTTATTTCTGGCAAGTATAATGCTTGATCCGCACCTTTTATACTAATCTCTAATAAGCAATCTTTGCATTGTACTAGTTCTGAACTAAGTGATAAAACTAATATTTCAGAGTAAAAAATTAAATTGTTATTTTCTGAAATTACCTTTACTTTTTAACACCTCTTAAAGAGTATAAAATTTGCAAAATTTATAAGTAAAGTTCTTTGTAAAATTAAACGAAAGAAAATAATATGGACAAAATTATGGGCCTGATATTCAATAGCAGTTAATTAAACAAGGAACCATATAACTCAATAAATCTGACTTCCCATGATCATATATATTTAATTTAAAATCACTGAGGCATACACTTTTAGCTTAGACGAAGCACATAAAGAAATTTTTAATTAACGGAATGCTTAAAATTATAAAGTTAATGTGTTATTAAATTTTTGCACCGGTATTCTATCTTTCAAAAGTTAAGCTCATAATATTATATAACTAACTTTTAATTACAAATATTATTTCTCTAAAATGATAATGGAGAAATGTCAGTTATATGAAGCTAAAATAAGTTAAATAATAATTATAGAACAGTGTTTGGTGATTAAGGATAGTAATTTGAATATCAACCAGTAACTTCATTAATTAGTATTTTTCTTAAACCAAGTATAGATATATTGAGAACACATAAGAAAACAATACTTTTATCAATTATTCGATTATATTATTGAGATCAAAGCTACTACCGTGGTCTGGCGTCTTAATCATCCCAACCCATCCGTTATCTGTGGTCCATATCTTTAAATTATTGAAAGTCGCTTTTAAATGTATGAGGTTGCATCTTCAGTGCGGTGGACTACCACTTTCCCAAGAGTCCTATAGGAAGGTTCGCCACGGTCCAGCCTGTTCACAAAATGGCATAGTGGCGAACAGTTACTACATTCACAATAGAAGCAGCATCATTAAAAAATTATTATTCTTATCATGTTTGTATCCAATAAAAAAAGGAAACATATTGAGAGTGCACGTATTACATCAACTTCCATTATAAATTTTTAAAATTTAAATTATAAAAAATGTAAAAATAATATTAATTTAATTTAAATGTAATAATTTTTTAACAAAATTTTTTCTATATATTAATATAAAAAATAGCAAGAAAGGAAAATCATGCGGTAGCATAGATTATAAAGCTCTTTTCAACACACTTAGAACGCTGTTAATGAAGGCTGACGCTGCTGAGAACGCTGTTACAAAATTTTGTTTTTAATAAGATGAAAGGTGATGTCTAAGAAATTAATATAGAAAATGTATGACACAACTGAAAAAAAAATCGTCAGTTACCTTATCTACGCTGCAAAATATCAGAATTTCTCTGTGTAGAGCGAACCATGAAACAGGCTGTTTCAACATTATAGATGTATAATTTTATACTTAATACATTTGCAAAAATTTAATCCAACATGGAAATGTACAGAGGAATTGAGAATTACTGTGAATCAGTTTCCATTAATAAGCGGAAAGGTATTCGAAATATTTTGTGTTGCCCTATGCTTGATATATTGAACTTTTAAAAAAATCAAGTAAAGAGGGGAAAATTCATTAAATTAAAAATTACATACCGGAATTGAATTATACATCACCATTTATTGTTCATAGAAAACATGCTAACTGAATTCTATATATGTTTTTTGAACTGTAAATGGCGTGCCTATCACATCCTACTGAAAGTGTCTCACTTATGTATACCAATTTCAATAGGTTTCAAGTAGTGTAACATCCTTAAAATATACTGCATATTCTCTAAACCAAAATATAATGGTATACTTTTGAGTGCCCCTGTATACGAAACACAAATATTGCGCACTTAATTTTCAGTACAGAACATGTCATTGTAAATATCAATATAACATTTTAATTGTATGGGAATCTGACAATAATTAAGCGAGTACTAGCATGACCAGTCATAAGTACAGACAAACCTAATTCATAAACAAACATTTTTAACTCTAATGAAAAGGTGTAAAAAACGTTTTTTAAGTGCAATTTCTTAAAATAAATAAATACATAAATAATAAGGATTTATGCTTGTCCTGAATTCAACTAACATCACAGACAGAAATTATATTCATAAAAATAAATACGTAACAACTTTATGTAAATGATCAATATTTTGTAAACAGAAATAATACCTTGAAACATTTTTATTCTTCTCATGCTTTTATGTGATAAAACAGCAAATATAATGAGAGAGCTGGTTACTTCAATTTCCAGCCGATGTTTAAAAATAACATTAAAATATTATTCCTGTAGAAATAAATTTCATTTACATTCTAAGTAGTGATACAAAGGGACTATAATATATTTAAAAGCGTGGATTTTTAATTTAAGTTATAAAGTTTACGTTTTAAGTTGAGAAATTCACTGCATAAAGTTATTTGTTATGAGCGGAAGTGTTTGAATTGTAATTTCTCATTCAAACAAGAACATTAAATCATGCATTTTCTACAGGTTATGAAACATTTTTCTATACTAATTTTATTTTATTAAAAAAATCCTTTTTAGATAAAATTAAATGTTTAAATAATCAGTTAGAATAACCCTTAATCTAGTAAAATCCATTTTTTCCTATTAACACTATATCCTGGAGTAATATGTGAGAATTCTTTCATGAAATGTTATAGCTAATTTATAGAAGTTATACAGATTACCGAATGAAATATCTAAATAATCAATTTTATAAAAACATTAAATTCGAAGCCGCATTGGTCGTCCGAGCCGTGCCTTTTATTCTTTTCGATTGTTTTACTTTGATAAATGACCTTATAAATGTGTGTTTTAAATTATTTTAAAAAGAATCTATAAAAGTATTATAGTATACATACATTTATTAAACTTTAAAACGCATAAAAAATCTGAAAATGCATTCTCAGCAACTACTATCCCTGTAACACAATATAATTCAGATACAATATTACATACGAAATCTTTTATTGATCCTTTGAATGATAGATGTAATTCATATTCTACTGCAAGCACCCTGAAGTTAACCTCAATATTGTATATTAATATAGTTATGTTTAAACATAATTAAAGTACGCTGAAAACATCTTTCCCGTTAATTATTATTTGATCAATTCATTTGCGTGACCCTGTAAATGAAAATTAAACGCTTTGCACTCCATATTAGATAGAAAGCCTATGTAGTATTCTCGTAAAATCATATTAGTACCGTTGTGTTTGTAACAGATTTAAATCCTCAATATACGCCGCAAATGATTTTTCTTCGTAGACCATATTATGACGAAATACTTCCCCTACATGCTTACAGTATGCGTTATATATAATACATTCTACAGTAGCCATCCTCTAGTGCACTCCAAAAATTTTATTAATTTCATTACGTTTATCTTTGTGTTACATTATTAAAGTACACAATAAAAGTTTTTCCCCATAGACCATAATATAACGAAATACATTTTAATACCCTGTAAATGAACGATGACTTCTACATACTTCATATTCAATACCCCGCATGTCATGATAAACCTCAATTATTCATATAAATTACAAGCATTTATTTATAGAAGCATGGACTGACAGAAAGCAGACAGTCACAAACATTTTTTAATTATCCTTAAAACCGTTAATAAAAAGGACAACTCTTTCTAAATACCTTAGATTTTTCGTTTCCTCATGCATATAGAATAAATATGTCATAATTTTCTTAAAAGAAAATAATCATATAGATTTTAGAATAAATGAATATCGTGATACGTAGTATTTCTGATGTTGCCTTTCTAATTTTTCATCGCATTTAAAAGGCATAGTGATGAGTGAAAGTATTTTTTTAATGTTCCGCAAGCGGCTTTTGATGTAATATACTTATATACCGTTCGATAATATTTATTTATTAAAAATGAAGTTAATAAAAAGCAATTAAAAAAACATGTTAGTAAATAATTTTTAAATTTGCGGAGAGATTTTTCATTGATTTTATTTTAAGTTGAGCGCTCTAATATATTTTTAACATATAATATACATAATTTTAAATACCTACTAAGAATTCCAAAAACCATACTTATATGAAAAATAAAAATAATGAGTTCAAATAAAGTTTTGAATCTTATTAAAACTATATTTTCATACCGCCATGCAGCAGAAGTTAATAGCTTAAGAGATCGCCAAAGATCCTGTTTACAAACATCTTTTCTGATAAACTTGAAATTACATGTTTTAATTTCATGTTTTATTTGCGTTTTAATGCTTTATTTGTTGGTTGGTGAATGGAATATAAACTGGAAACATGAATGAGCTATTTAAATTCATTTAAGTGCAAAAGTATTTCGTCTGCGCAGATAGATTAAAAAATATATAGGGGAGAGTGGGGATACTTGAGCATAGGGGATACTTGAGCCACCCCTATTATCTCTACAGCTGGTTAATTTTTCTTTCTAAAACTGCCAATATGGTAACACATTTATAGTTCTGAACATGTAAAAAAGAAATCACACATCTTGGTACCATTTTGAAAGTATAGTGGTTAATAGTTGTCTTTTCCTTATCTGAAGTAAATATTTGGATGCATGTTTTTTTTGTTTTTTTTGTAATCAAAGTTTTGTTTAAAGTTGAAACTATATACATAAATTTAATAAGCATAATTTCAATTGTATTTTGAATCTAAAATAGTTCTAATAGTTGCATGCTTTATTTAGTAAAACTCTGGGAAACAAAAATAGTGATAGTGGGGATACTTGAGCCAATGAGAGTGGGGATACTTGAGCCATGTCTTAACCATCCCCACTAGAAATTAAACATGGGTGAAACAAACAAAAAATAAAATTCCATCCTTATATTCACTAATCGATATTTTTCTGGAGAAAAGGGAGAATAATTTTTCATTTTATTTATTTTTTTCTTAAAAAAATAACGACCTAAAAATGTTTAAAAATGTATATATTTTTAAATGAAAATGTCTATTTTATTTTTCGATTTGAGTAACAAAATAGCCTGTCTAGATAAATGTAAACATAGTTTTCAATTTAACTTTCATTAAATGAAAATAACTTTTAAAACGGTTTTACAGGCTATAATCTCTAATACTTTAATTAGTTAGGTCCAACATATTAAAATATTTATTTTTTAATATAACATATTAAGATTAGTATTTTATATTGAAATCGTAACCTCTGTTGCTGTAACTTTTTTTTAACTAAGAAAATTAAAGAAAAATTGGTAAAAAGAGCGCACAAAAACAAGAAAAGCAACAAAAATCCCAGTTCAAACTTACCTACATGGAGCCAAAGAGGAAGACAAAATCTTTTCCTGTGAAATCAAAAAAGTGTTTGAAATAGTAGAATGATACATCTGGCTTAAATTACGACAGCTACTAAACTAAAAGCATGAGTTCGACAATATCATGAGAGGAAAATTCTGTCAATGATGGTGATGATGTGAAAGGAAACCTTCTATTGATGGTTGGTCACTAATAAAATATGCCAGAAAGAAAACTGTAAAAATATTTGTTGGATAAGTGCTTAATATTTTGAAAATGAAATTTGCCCGAAGAATTGCAGATTCCAAATTTAAATGGCTCTCAACTGAGGATGTTTCTACCGTCGTTATAACTCAAGTTCAAATTATCCTTCGACAACAAGTTTTAACGACAAAAAATGATTGTATTACTAGCTTTGTTTTCTCAATTGGTTTTGAAAGACTTTACGTTTCATAATTTATCATTCTGTAAAATGTTTGTACAAAAATAAAGCGAAAAAAATTACTTTTGTAGGTATTTTTCCGTAGTGGCTCAAGTATCCCTTCACTATGGCTCAAGTATCCCCGCCATGGGGATACTTGAGCCATGATGTAAAACAAAAAATAAACATTTATTATACATAGAAAAATAGTTCAAAATTTATTGAAAGTGGTTTTTAGTTGAAGGAAAAATATCAAATTTTCATTTTCAATATTTTATTTTATTATAAGAAATTATAAAAAATTTAAAAAAAATAAAATTCAAAAAATGGCTCAAGTATCCCCATCTTCCCCTACTTGAAAATTATTTTAAAACTATAGAACTTGCATAAATTGAGGTATGATTTTCAAACAAATTTTGTACATTTTTAAGTAAATTGAAATTTAAAAGTATATTTTCCTTATTCAACGCAGAAAGAATTGCAAATGTGCGTTTTTTAGAAATTTTATAAGTTGCAATACAAGTTAATAAAAGTTAAATTCATCCGTCATCTATTGCGGGCGTCAAAATTACAATAGTATTTCGTACGAACACATTTGTGCTTTTTAATATAGGCAATTAGTCCCCATAGACCACTTGGCGATCACTTGTTGAACACTTTTGTGTTTATATAGATGATAACGCCATGCACTCCATAATCTGTGCCCAAAACGTTTTAGAACATCTCAGTAATCGGTATTATGTAACTATATTTTTAACTATAATTATAAATGTTTTAATTTCATTCAAATATGCAGTAAGTGATTTTCTCATTTTATCGAAAAACAATAAAATTCTTTTATGCCTGTTAATGAAACATAAAGGCTGCTAATTCTATTGTTCACATAACATATGTTGTAGTCCACCTGAGTGACGTACATGAATGTCATTATGTTTGAATCCTGTTCACATTGTTCAAATTCATTGTGAGCAATTTTCCCCTAGTTGGATTATGATGTACAGAAAATCTTTTCTGCATTCTATAAAGGCAGTTCTGTACTACTCTTTTCTATCAAACAATACATAATAAAACTCAAAAACCTATTAAAAATATTTAGCAATCGGATATATTTATAATAGTCACAGCACTGGTAACTGAAATGATAAATATTTAAATAATTCTTCCTAAGTCTCAACTCCGAAAGAATGTAGAATTTACAAATGAGTACAATGTACTTCAATCCTAATATAAATTATGTCTTTCATACGCCAAACAACTGAAAATAGAAGTACTTAATAACCGTATTATAAATATATGAAATGAAATTCTGAAGGAATTTCATCTTAGTGAAATTCATGTCCTAAATATATTGTCATGTTGGTCATTTTTAAGAATCAATGAAGCAAGTTGAAGAAAAACTCATAAAATTATTGAATGACATCTAATGTTTCAATTATACTGTATTTGGTATGATTAAAATTATATGTTTTTAAAACTACATAATGAATCTCACACTATCAATTATGGGAATGCAATTTAAAAAAAATAATTGCTTTTTTACTACTTGCAAACAACTGCATTTCCCCGAACTATATATTATGGTTAAAAGATTTTTATTCTGCATCTGAACAAAGAAAAAAAAGTGAAATGTGCAGTATTCGGTGTTTTTTTCAAATGCCATATTGTCTTTAGTAATTAAAGAGTAAGTGTGGGAACATTCTAATTCCTGCAAATAAAATTTCTTTTAATCATCATTTAAAAGTAAAGATAAAAGTAAAATAAAATTATTTTATGTCTAGAACATTTATTTTAACAGTTAATTAATTAAACATATATTCTCTTTTTTGAATATAAGAAATAAGAGTTGAACTGGTATCTATTAGTTATAATAATAAATACCTGACAAAAAGAAGAGTTTGTACATTGTCAATAATTTCATAAAGAAGTGTTAAGAAATGGTTCTCAATGACAGTTTGAAAAAAATAACAAACATGTTAGATAGGATGTGACTCATTGGCTAAAAAAATCTAAGTTTTTAGCATGACTTCCTGACTGGTAACATATGTTTAAATGCGTCGCCGCAGTAGCATGATCAGTAGCGGCAGTTACTGCCACACCAAGGGGTTCGGGTTTGCATTCTGTTAAGACATGCATGTTGTGCTGTCCCCTTGTAATGAGATATATATTACAAATTTAAGTTTTTTTCCTCCAAAATTTTAACCTTATGCTACATTAATTTCCTTTTTAAAAATATTCCTTACTTATTTCAACTTATTTAATTACAATCCTGTTATTAGATCTAATTTATTAATCCTTATAGGAACGATATAAATTATTTATTCGCCTTTAAAAACATTTATTCCAATATGTGTAAAATTTAAAAAATAGCTCTAAATTAAAAGTATTCTTAATTAAACTTTATTTCTTAAAATTCCCAATAAAGCTCATTTTATACGTCTGTTTTTATCAATACTTTTTTTTAAAAAGTCTTATTAAATTTATTCCAAAATCATACTTTTCAAATATATCATTCTTTTTATTTATTTTTTTTCGTGCTTGGTATTTATTGCGTAAAATTAAATTCATTTTTCTGTGAATTTATTATATTCGAATTTTGATTACTTAGATTATAAATTAGTTAAATAATAATCTTTTAAAATAAAGTTATCGTTTGCAGAAGATTCGAGACTTCTATTTTTAACCTCGGCGCTAGACACTAAATTCTGTTTAAATAAAAGATTCAAGGCTAGAGATTATGGAAAGTTCTAGAAACTTTTTTTTACTTACTTAATTGAGGAGGCCCAGAAATGGATGGAATCTTTTATTCGATGTTTCGGGTTTGAACGATTTAAAAGCAAGGACGAATGTTTTTTTTTATTTTTATGGAATGTTGCTTCAGAAGGGGAGAGCATTTTCCCTCTGCATATGATTGCATTTAAATAAATCTTTTGGATCTGTCAAATGTTTAATTTCATGAACCCTCTAGTTCTTATGTAATAAGAAAGAAAATTCATTGTGCTCTTTTATAACTTTAATTTTTCCAATAATATTTTTACTTTATTTATGACATTAATTATTTTTATATATTTTATCAATCGTTATTTAGTCATTCTTTCTGTTTAAGTAAGGCTATAAATTCGCTAAATTAAATTGATATTCATAAAAGTATATAGTTTCCAATAAAAATATAACATTCCTTTACATTTTGCGAAAGTGTCAACATTTTCTCGACACAAGTAATATCTTTGAAGCACTTTAATTTTTCTTACGACTTTATCAAATTTATAACTAAATATGCCGAAATGAGGGATTCTTACTTCAAGTTCCATTGCGCGCTTTTTAATTATATGAAAGATTAAACATTTAAACATTATTCTTGACAGAAATAAAATTCATTGTCTTTACTGCATTCTTAAAACAAAAGTGTGGATTTGGCTTCTTAGTAAAGAGCTATAATTTATTGAATCGCGAATAAGTTGTTTTTTAAATGCTTTACTCATCTTGATTTAAATTGCGTATCTAAATAACTCATCTTGATTTAAATTGTTTAAAAACAACTCACTTACATGAGTTGTTTCAACTCTTTGTGAGAAGCTGCCTTTCAAAACATGAGATGGGCTAATTTCGGTTCAAGTTGAGTTATTTTTTGGCTGACATTTTAAGAAAGTGGAGAGCAATATTAAAGAAAAATGAAATTATTTTATGTACAAACGTTTATTTTCGAGTTAATTAGTTGATTAAAAGTCTTATTTTTCTAAAATTCTATTCTATTCAAGAAAATGTGAATGCGCGGTAAATATTTGTAATATTTTTGGTTATTAAAATCATTTCATAAAAAAGAAAAAAGATTTTTGAATAAATTTTCATTAATAAAAATATGTTCAAAGCTAATGAATTTAATATATTTTAATATTTAAATTATTTCTTGAGTTTAAATTCCTTTTAGTATTTCAAAATATAAATCCAAATTCTTTTGAAAAATTACTTCTCAAAAAAATTCAAATAATGGCAGATTGTAATATTTTTATAATGAAAATAAAATGTGATTTGTTCATAATTTTAAAGTTCAAAACAGAACAAAATTTTAAATAATATTTTATGAAATACCTAAGTGTTATTTAAATTGATTAAAAATTGGGAAGTCATAAGAGCTAGATTTGAAATAACTGTAATGAAAAAAAAACTAGTAGGACTTCAAAAAATTAATAATTTTAATTTTTAATACAGAAAGAAAGAAATCATTCGTACTATTTAATAATAAATCATATGATATATTGCTGTTTCACTAGAAGATAGATCAAATATCTGAGATGATGCCTTCTTCAATAGTCAGAATGAAGTACATATTTGCGGAAATATTTAACATGACTTGTTCTTTTTGAAATAATGAAAGCATTGTTTATGATAGCTTGAAAGGAATAAAATAACATTTTTAATTAAAAGTTTTGAAACCTGAAAATTTAATTATTATAATCAAAAAGTTCAGAATTAATAATATTCATTCTTTTCCATTCTGAATTTAATAAGAAATAAAATTCTTTTATTGAAAACGGTGCAGCTAAAAGGTAAGAAACAATGTTTGGTGGGGTTTATGATATAGTATAACACAAGGGCTTACAATATATTGCTGAAAAATTATAATAATAATAAAAAAAAATAAAGCTGGGTGACAATATATTCCTGACACAAGTAATGTTTTTGATGCATTTTAATTTTTATGACGACTTTATCTAATTTATAACGAAATGTGTCAAAAAGAAGAATTAATGCAATTGCGGGCTCTTAAATTAAATGGGAGATTAAAAATGAAAACATTATTCTTGTCAGAAATAAAATTCATTGTCGTTAGTAAACAGCAATATTAAATAAAAATGAAATTATTTTATGCAGAGAACATTTATTTTCGAGTGTTTAATTGATTTACAGTGTCAATTTTCGAAAATTCTATTCTATTTAGGAAAATGTGAATTCGCGATAAATTTGTTCTGTTATTAAAAACGTTTTGTAAGGTAAAAAGATTTTTGAATAAACTTTCATTAATAGATATATGTTCAAATCTAATGAATTTAACACATTTTAATATTTAAATTATTTCTTGTGTCTATTGTTCGTTTTGGTATTTTACTATATAACTCAAAATTTGATTGAAAAATTTCTTTTTAAAAACATAAAGTGATGTCAAAATGTAATATTTTTACAATGAAAATGAAATGTGATTTGTACATAATTTGAAAGCATATTACAGAATAAAAATAAAATAATAAAACATATTTTATGAAAATTATAAGTGTGATTTAATTTGTTATAAAAGAATGAAATTCTAACAGTTACATTTGAAATAATTCTAATAAAAATAGTCTGATTTTAAATTAATAATTTTAATTTTTAATAAAGACAGAAATCAGTCGAAATATATAATAATAAATTACATGATATATTGCTATTTCACAAACAGATACTGGATATTTTATTTCTTTTTAAAAAATCGGAATGAAGTATATATTTTGGGAGATATTTATTGTGACTTGTTCTTAATGAAATAATACAGACATTACTCATGATTGCTTAAAAGAAATAAAATAATATTTTTAATTAAAAGTTTTGAATTCTAAAAGTGCATTTATCATATTAAGAAAATTCAGAATTAATAATATTCTTTTTTTTTTCTCATTCTGAATTTAAAAAAAAAAAAATGAAATTATTCTATTATACACAGTGCAGCTAAAAGGGAAGAAATAATCTTTTTTCTCGTTTATAGTATAGTATGTCACAAGCATAAGTACACTTGTAATAACACTTCTAGTTATGTTTTTCTCTAAAATTATAATATTAGGCATTTAATAAAGCTGAGTAAGTACTATAATAACACTTAATAATAACGTTTCTAGTAATATTTTGCTTGAAAATTATAATATTATGCATTTAATAAGGCTGAGTTCCTACTATATATACCATTCATAGTCATTTAAGTGCACAAATGAGCAAAATAGAAATGAAAAACAGAAAAACCTCTTTTAGTTCTAATTCCAACAAAGAGCAATACTTTTGACTGAGAAAAATGTTTTTATATGATAAGAAAAAAAATTGCGCTGTTTTGTAACTTTTAATTTTTTTAGTATCAGTCTTTCTTTATTTATGACACCATTTTGTTATCGCTACTTATTAAATCATTGTTTTTATTTATATAAGCCTGTAAATTCTCTAAATTAAACTCATATTCGTAAAAGTAAATAGTTTCAAATTAAAATAGGAAATTCCTTTGCATTTCGCGTAAGTGTCAATATTTTCTCGACGCAAGTAAATTCTTTGAGGCATTTTTATTTTTATTACGACTTTATCTAATTTATAATCAAATATGCCGAGAAGAAGTATTGTTACTTCAAGTGTCATTGCGCGTTCTTTAATTAAAGGGAAGATTAAAAATGAAAACATTATTCTTGTCAGAAATAAAATTCATTGTATTTAATGTAAAGCAATATTAAAGAAAAAGGGCATTGTTTTATGCACAGAACGTTTGTTTTTGAACTGGTGATATGAATAAGGAATTTATTTATCTAAAATTCTATTATATTCAAGAAAATGTGAATTCGCGATAAATATTTGAAATATTTTCGGGTATTAATATCGTTTCTAAAGGTAAAATATTTATGAATTAATATTCATTAATAAAATACGTTCAAAGCTAATACATTTAACATATTTTAATAGTTATATTAATTCGTGGATTTATAATTCCTTTCAGTATTTTTCCATATAAATGCAAATTCTTTTGAAAATTTGCTTTTTAAAAAACTTAAAGTGATATCACAAACCTAACAGGTAGATGCTAATAACTCTAATGAAAAAAGATAGTCGGATTTTAAATTAATAATTTTAATTTTTAATATAGAAAGAAAGAAATCATTCGAAATATTTAATAATAAATCGTATGATGTATTGCTACTTCACTAGGACATACTAATGTCTTTTTTAATAGTAGGAATGAAGTACATATTTGCAGAAATATTTAATGTGACTTGTTCTTTTTGAAGTAATGCAAGGACTGTTCCTGATTGCTTGAATGAAAGAAAATAAGATTTTTAATTAAAAGTTTTGAAATGAATGAAAATGTAATTATCATTCATAAAATGTTAAGAATGAATAATATTCAGTTTTCTTTTTAATTCCGAATTTAACAAAAAATAAAATTATTTTACTAAACACAGAGCAGATAGAAAGGAAGAAACAATTTTTGGTGGGGCTTATAGTGTAGTATAACATAAGGGTATAGTATGTGTATAACATATTATGTAGTGTAAATTAACTTACATCTAGTAAAATTTTGCTCGAAAATTATAATATTATACATTTAACAAAGCTGAGTTTATACTATATTTATCTATCACAGTTGCATGAAGTACATGAATGAGCAACATATAATTGAAACGCAGAAAACCTCTTTCAGTTCTCATTTCAAGGAAAAAAGATTTTTTTTGACTGAGGAAAAAAAAATATATACATATATAACTTGCTTTTTTTACAATTTTTAATTTTGCCAGAAACATTTTTCTTTATTTATAACACCGAGTTTTTTTAAAAATATTTTACCACTATTTACTATAGCATTATTTCTATTTATATAAGGCTATAATTTCTCTAAATTAAACTGATTTTTACAAAAGTAAATAGTTTCAAATTAAAATATAACATTCCTTTACAATTTGAAGAAGTGTCAATAATTTCTCGACACAGGTAATATCTGTGAAGCATTTTAATTTGTATTGCGAATTTATCTAATTTACATCCAAATATGCCGAGAAGAAGGATTGTTAGTTCAAGCGCCATTGCACGCTCTGTTATTAAATGGAAGATCAAACATGAAAACATTATTCTTGTCAGAAATAAAACTCATTGTCTTTACTGGAAATCAATATTAAACAAAAATGGAATTATTTTATGTACAGAACGTTTATTTTCGAGTTGCTTAGTTGGTTAAAAGGCTTATTTTTCTAAAATTCCATCCTGTTCAAGAAAATGTGAATTCGCGGTAAACATTTGTAATATTTTCGGTTATTAAAATCGCTTTGTAAGGAAAAAATATTTTTAAATAAATTTTCATTAATAAATATTTGTTCAACGCTAATGAAATCAATATATTTTAATATTTAAATTATTTCGTGAGTTTATACTTCCTTTTATATTTTACCATATAAATAAGGATTCTTTTGTAAAATTTCTTTTTTAAAACTTAAATTGGTGTCAGATTGCATTATTTTTACAATGAAAATGAAATGGGATTTGTTCATATTTTCAAAGCTGATTACAGAACAAAATTTTAAAACAAATTTCAAGAAATATCTAAGTGTGATTTAGTTTAAGATGAAAAAATGGAAATCGTAACAATTAACTTTGAAATAATTCGAATGGAAAAAGGTTATCAAATTTTAAATTAATAATTTTAATTTTTAATAAAGTAAACAATCATTCGAAATGCTTAGTAATAAATCATATGATACATTGCTATTTCAGTAGCAGATTCTAAATATTCATACTTTTTTAAAAGTCGGAGCGAAGTACATATTTGGGGAAATATTTATTGTGACTTATTCTTTGTGAAATAATGCAAGCATTATTCCTGATTGCTTGAAAGAAATAAAATAACATTTTTAATTTAAAGCTTTGAAATCCGAAAATGTAACTATCAAATTCAAAAAAATTCAGAATTAAAAATATATATTTTTTCTCATTCTTAATTTAATAAAAAATAATATTATTCTCTTAAACACAGTGCACCTAAAAGGTTGGTGTTTGTAGTATAACATAACACAAGTGCTTACCCTAGTAATATTTTGCTTTAAAATTATAATATTAGATATTTAATAAAGCAGCTATTATACTTACTACTATTATACTTATCATTCATAGTTATTAATGAGCAAAATATAAATGAATAAGATAAAATACCTCTTTTAAATGTGATTTGAAACAAAAAACAACGTTTTTGACTAAGAAAAATAGTTTTTATGTGAAAGAAAATTATTTGTGGTCTTTTGTAACTTTTAATTTTTCCAGTAATATTTTTACTTTATTTATGACAACTATGTTTTTTATAACTAATTATTTAACCATTCTTTCTATTTATGTGAGGCTATAACTTCTTTAAATTAAACTGATATTCATAAAAGCAAGAAGTTTTGAATTAAAATATGAATTTCATTTCAGAACATGATATTTTGTAACCCACCTTTGTGAATTGCATTTCCAGAAACATTTTTATATTATTTATAACACCGAATTAAAAAAAAAATATTTTACCACTATTTATTGAATCTTTCTTTCTATTTATGTAAGACGATAAATTCTGTAAATTGAACAGATGCTTATAAAAGTAAATGGTTTCGAAATATAATATGAAATTCTTTTACATTTTGAGATAGTGTCAATATTTTTCCTACACAAGTACAATCTTTGTAGAATTTAAATTTTTATTACGACTTTTTCTAATTTATACCAAATATATCGAGAAGAATGATTGTTACTTCAAGTACCATTCCCCGCTTTTTAATTAAATGGAAGATTAAACATGAAAACATTATTCTTGTGAAAAATAAAATTCATTGTATTCACTGGAAAGGAATATTAAACAAAAATGAAATTATTTATGCACAGAACATTTATTTTCGAGTTGCTTAATTGATTAAAATACTTATTTTTCTAAAATACTATTCTATTCAAGAAAATGTGAATTCGGGGTAAATATTTGTAATATTTTCAATAATTAAATTAGTTTCGCAACGAAAAAAGATTTTTTAATAAATTTTCATTAATAAAAATATATTCAGCGCCAATGAATTTAAAATATTTTTAACACTTAAATTAATTCGTGAGTTTATAATTCCTTGTAGTATTTTACCATATAAATGCAAATTCTTTTGAAAAATTGCTTTTTAAAAAATTTAAATTGATCTCAGAAATCACGACAGCTAGATTTGAAATAACTCTAATGAAAACAGCTAATCAGAATTTAAATTAATAATTTTAATTTTTAATATAGGAAGAAAGAAATCATTTGAAATATGTAATAATAAATCATATGATACATTGCTATTTCACTAGCAGATACTAGCTATTTATGCCGTTTTTAAAAGTCGGAATGAAATACATATTTGAAGAAATGTTAATGTGACTTGTACTTTATGAAATAATGCAAGCATTATTCGTGATTTCTTGAAAAAAAAAAAACATTTTAATTAAAAGTTTTAAATCCAAAAATGTAAATATCATATTCAAAAAGCTCTGAATTAATAACATTTTTTTTAAAATTCTTAATTTAATGAAAAATAAAATTATATTATTAAACTCAGTGCAGCTAAAAGCGAAGAAATAATCTTTAGTGAAGTTTACAGTATAACGCAAGGTCTTACTTCAAGTATTACTAATTACTGATAAAAAATTCATTGCGCTCTTTTATAATTTCTAATTTTTCCAGTAACATTTTTTCTTTATTTATGACACCGATTTTTTAATAACATTTTATCACTACTTTTTTAATAATTCTTTCTATGTATGTAAGGTTATAAATCTTCTAAATTAAACTAATATTCATAAAAGTAAATAGTTTTGATTTAAAATATGAAATTCCTTTACATTTTGCGAAAGTATCAATATTTTCTTGATACAAGTAATATCTTTGAATCATTTTAATTTTTATAATGACTTTATCTAATTTATAACCAAATATGTATTACATCCAAATTAAAGAAGGATTGTTACTTCAAGTGAACATTGCGCGTTCTTTAATTAAACGGAAGAGTAAACATAAAAATATTATTCTTGTCAGAAATAAAATTCATTGTATTCACTGGAAAGCAATATTAAACAAATATTAAATTATTTTATGCACAGAACGTTTATTTTCGAGTTGCTTAATTCATTAAAACACTTATTTTTCTAAAATTCCATTCTATTCAAGAAAATGTGGATTCGCGGTAAATATTTGTAATATTTTCGGTTATTAAAACAGTTTCGTAATGAAAAAAGATTTTTGCATAAAGTTTTACCCGTAAAAATATTTTTAAAGCTGATGAATTTAAAATGGTTTAATATTTAAATTATTTCGTGCAGTTACAATTTCTTTTAGTCTTTTGCTATATAAATACAAATTTTTTGATTTTTTTAAATATAAAATGACGTCCGAAAACATATCAGCTAGATTTGAAATAACTATAGTAAAAAAGCTAGTCGGATTTTAAATCAATAAATTTAATTTTTAATATAGAAAGAAAAATTCTACAAATATTTCTTAATAAATCATATGATTTATGGCTATTTCACTAGACATACTAGATATTTATACCTATTTTAAAATTCGGAATGAAGTATATGTTTGTGAAAATATCTATTGTCCCTTGTTTTTTATGAAAGAATGCAAGGAATTATTCATGATTGCTGGAATGAAGTAAAATAGCATTTTTAATTAAAAATTTTGAATTCTGAATTGTATTAGCCAAATAAAAAATGTTCACAATTAATAGTATTCATTTTTTCTCATTCTGAATTGAACAAAAAATAAAATTATTCTATTAAACACAGTGCAGCTAAAAGGGAAGAAACCACTTTTGCTGGGGTTTATAATATGCCATAGCACAAGGGTTTACTTCTAGTAATAGTTTTATTGAAAGATATAATACTAGACATTTAATAAAGCTGAGTTGTTACTTTATTTATCATTTATAATCGTATGGAATACATGAATGAGCCAGATATAAATGAAAAAAAGGAAAACCTCTTTTAGCTCTAATTTTAAACGAAAGGCAACTTTTTTTACTTTTTTTTATTTTATGAGAAATTAAAAAAAAAGAAACATTTCACTCTTTGATGACTTTTGATTTTCCCAGTAACATTTTTACTTTACTTATGACGCCGATTTTTTAAAACTATTTTGTCACTACTTAAAAATATTATTAAAATGCACCGCACAATACTGAAATATGGTGAATTTTTGTTCAATCTAAAGTGAAAATAAAGAATAAACCAATAATGTTCATGTTGAAAATTTGTATTCTTAATGCATTATTTTTGTTACATAAACTTTGTGCAATTTTATTATTTACCAAAAAAAAAAAAAAAAAAAAAAAAAAAAATTTCAAAGAATGAGATGAAGAATAGATATTATTAACAGTGGACATTAATCGTAATTAGAATTATGTTTTAATTGCTTATGAGGTGATATAAGTGAGAGATATTTCTCTGCATTTTATGAGTTTCGGATAATTTACTTAAAAATTTTTATTGAAAATATTAAAGTATCTCGAATTTAAAATTGAAGTATTATATAAAAGCCGCATTAAAGTTGACTTTTATCATGTCTTCCTATAAATTTGCAAAGTATGAGAATATTCGGATTTAATGTTCCTAATTTTATGTTATTACTATATTAACTATTATATAAATAATTTTTATTTACTTCGTGAAAATTCAGCCATCAACATCTGCCACATTTTTTTCTTCTTCCCATGCATATGCTGTTCAACGAATATGTTTCATGCAGACGATATTTTCTGTTATTTTTGCAAAACATTTGAATACTTATTTTTATTGTAAGCAGAAAATCATTCGATGATATAATCAGTTAAGTACATTTTTATTATTTTACATTTCTATATGCGAAGGGAATTAACAGTGCATCGAAATGCTATACAGTGAACAAATTATATTTATATATAGTCCTTAGTACAGATAGAAAATAGAAATTTTATTATTAGTGGAATATTTGTAATTTTGTTCTTTTGATAAAAAACGACTAATGATATATACCTGTACAGAAATAAGTTTCTGAAATTTGCATTTTCTGAAAAATAAGCACACTCTGATTTCTTCATCGCCGATGAAAATTATTTTATCTCCGTATTGCTCGTAACCACCTGAGCTTGATGTGAATAATTTTCTAGATTTACCTTCATCGTACTTTCTGAAAGTCTTGGATTTTCTGTTGACCTTAAAATACGAGATCATACTCATCTTCAGTATTTGTAGAAAAGCTAAGCAAACCTCGTTGTCTTCATGTCTAATGACATTTGCCAGGCTTTTATATATATTATTTTATTTTTATCAGAGCTACGTGGGTCGCTGTTGCAAAACATGAAATCAGGTCTTCTGTAATGTATTTTTAATATCATATGCACTCATTTGGAGACTAATTCACGCGATTTTATTTCATGTTAATTTCAACTGGAAGTTTTTGGTGTTTTGCAGAGTCTGTAGCGAAGTTTTAGCTACAATCACTGTCTGCATAATTTATTGCGTAAAACATGTCATTTTTGACGTGATACTTTCATCGAAGCTTTAATAATACGACATCTAATCTTAGAGCAAATGTTGCAACAGGGAGCCTATGGCATTTTTGTAGCTACAACATGTACGCATTTGAAGAAAAAAAAATCATTGACTTTCAGGGCTCATTTAAAAAAGGGCAATTTGGCCTTCGTGAACACACATTCGTTCATTATCTTTTTCCTGTCAACGTTTATTGTTATTTTTCTTGTGAGTCGAGACTTATTACAATTCATGTAATCTATGCCAACATGTAAACTAAATGTCAAATTTATTCACCAGACATTTGACATTAATTTTTTTTTCTATTATTTCACACAGGTTTTACGAGCAATTCTAATACACAAATGCAACTGTAATTGACCCTAACATATAACGCGTGTACACTGAACGTCCAATCATCATTTAAAGCTTCACAAAACAATGAAAACTTTATGTGGAAAAATATCAGCAATCCTTCCTCTCGTGGATATTTTATCATACAAAAATTTTGCTTAAAGATAAACATCTTTTGGGTATCTATAGCAGCGTGATTATGTCATTGTGTTATATAATGGAAGCTGTATGCCAAAGTGACACTCCTTTATTAACATTAATTGTTAGAAAACCACGTTTTAAACAACAGTCAATGAAAATGAAAGATCGCATGAAGGAAAACACTGTCATTGCTAATTTCCGATACAAAGAACTAAATTAAAATAGATTTTGAAATTAATAGCATGTAACTACATGCTATAGAATATTAGGGAATCGTTGTGTTTCACTATGATTCATATTTTCCATGTGGAAATTGAAAGACTTTGTTTATTATTATTATTATAGTTATTATCATTATTGATGTACTCCAATTTAAATGTAAAAGTTTTCAAAAAGCAAAAAAGTAAATTACGCAAGTTATTAAAATAGAAATCTTTAAATTAATTCCCTAACTACAATTGTTTCTACTTATAGGAAACCTGATTGAACGTTTGTGGTATTATTCTACTGATTTATATAAAAAGGTAAGAAATTTTGCACTTTCCCTCTTAAATTTGAATTTTCTATAAAAACAGTAAAAAATATTTTCAAGAAAAACTCATTAACCTGAATTTTTTTTCTCTTTTGATGCATTACTAACTTAAATTTATTTCCGAAAACTTCAGTTCAAAAAAACAAACAAAGAAACAATAACAACAACAAAAAATGTCAAAAGCAGTCCGTTTGCACTTTACAAATTGTCTGTCTGATGTACTCATCGCTCGGAACATATTTATAGAAAAGGTTCCTCAAATTTATTCAATATTTTGAAAATAATGATTGAATAAAAATCATTATAATTGAAGTTTGTAATAGTATAAATAGTGTAATAGTTCTTTTTATTAAACATTCTCATTTCATGAATTTTGAGGAGAGAAAATTTTAAAAATACTTTTTTAAAGATAATTTTTATTTAAAAAGTGTTTTTGAAAATAAGTTGTCTTTTACTTAGTACGTTTTATTAGTACCAACTATTTTTTAACTGAAAAATTTATAGAAAAATGAGGAAGAAAACAATCCCCGTCTAATGAATTTAGGGATTTAATTTAGAATGAATCTTTCTCGTATAAAAAACTGCGAATTAAAAAACATAAACTCAATCATGTCTCTAAACATGCCATTCCAAAACATTGAAATAATGTATTGTTGTATTAGGTTTGCATTTTGTTATTATTATTATATGACGAATTAATAATTGTCATTCACTATCATTATAACCCAAAACTCGTCAAGATATATCACAAATTATATGCTCTATTAAATGCATGTATCCAAGTAATTAAGCCGGTGATAAATAAAAAAATAATATTGAAATATGCCACATACATTCCAATTTTCCCTCTTTTTCTACAATATATTCTAATTTAAATTGAAAGACAATTTTGCAATGATATAAAGTATAAATATATAAAATACATTTTTTTCTTACAACCAATAGCAAGAATATAAAGAACATTTATATCGTAAATTTTTTCACCAGGAGCAATATCCTACAAGTATAAGTAAATCACAATTGATTTTTAAGTGATGAAATCATGCAATCCACTGTTAAAAATTTGAAACTTATGCTGCATCGTCACTCCACTGTTTTCATAAAAAAAGATTATTTCACTCTATTATGGAGCATTCTCGTAGGTCAAAATATAGACATTCTATAAAACAGGTGGAATGACGATGAAGCAAAAGTTTTAAATTTTTAGCAGTGTGCATTTAAGAGTTATTTCTCAAATTGCCCAATCAACTGTACAAACAGATTTACAAGAACATCAAAACTGAGAAAAAGACTGAGAACATAAGCTAAACAAGACAATTATATTTCAAGACATTTAATAAAAAAATATGTTTATAAAAAATTGACATGAAAAACACAATTTCAGACAATAATGATGAACAATGATACATATAACTATCATTCCATTCAATATTGAGAAGCACATGGAGTCATACCTCAATTACAATTTGCAATTAATTCAACAAGTTACAAATAATCAAATCAAATAAAATAAATATATTACAAATTACAAATAAATTATATAAGAACAATCATGAAATACACATAAACAGTTTACTATGCATATATATATATATATATATATATATATACAATGGCGGTAAAAATTTCTGGCCAGTTAGTTTTTTTGATTTATTTACCAGAAGGTTTTAGCAAAAAAGAGGCACAATTGCTTCAAAAGTTAGAAATATATGAATGTCCTAAGGCCACGTGATCATTTTGATAGGATACTGAACACACTTCATGGAAAGGGGCAGAACTCGAAATTCGTGTCTGAAAAGTTTCCGGCAATCATTCCTTAGTTTTTTTTTTCTATCGGTAAAATTTTTTTTGTCGTGTTCGTGAATCAATCAAAATGAATAGCATAGTTCAAATACAAAAATGAAAAGTTCAACTATTATTGCTCGTAAATAAGTGATTAGTTTGTCGCTAATAGCCAATCTTCACGAGATATTGCGGCAAATTTTTAGATCAGTAAAACCGACTCTAAACGATATTTGAAAATTATATAAAGACTAGACGCTTTCGGAGACCAATTTGGTCTCCATTATACTAAGCAGTGCATTACGTTATTTTCATTCCTAAATTTATATAGTTAGTAAATCCTTCCCTAAATTCATATATCCTTAAAGAGAAATCAAGAATTCTTTGTGATTTTGATAACATTTCATACATTTTTTGTTGTTGTATATTTCATCTCTTTTATCAACTATTATTTAATTTCCGTAGCTGTAAAAAGTGAGTGAAATTTCATAGGTTTAAACTGAGATTTATTCATAAGTTATCGAAATTAAACATACATTATCTATTTTTTTAATATAATGAAATTTATTTAAATTTGAAAATCACGCATTTATTTTTTTTCATTATTTAATAAATGAAAAATTAATATGTATATTTTTGTTTTATTTTAATTTTATGCCTGATGTCATAAATATGACATAAATGTAACATAAATATGATGTAAAAGAAACATAGGTAATGGAGGCAAAGTAAAAGCCTCGTGAAAGCAAACCGTAAACACATGTTAGTACTTACATTTTACAACTATGACTTCATAAGAATATATCCATTCATTGTTGGGGTGCTTTGCAAATTATTGTCTTCATGGTTTAATATTTTTTTTTCGTTCATGCGAATGAATCTTTTGTGTTCGTTTTCTTTACGAAGTCGGACAATAAGTAAGTCAGTAAGTCAGTAAGTCAGTAAGTCAACCTAATTTCAATTGAAGAGGAAGAGTTACTTATCCTGTTATGGATGGCGCAATTTGCAAAAACATCGAAATTGGTGACAAAAACTGGTGACTAAAAAGGTCACATTTTAGCAACTTATCAGATTTCTCAATATGGTTGAAAAACATGATTTTTAAAAAAATTATAAAGATATATTTATTTAATAAACATTATATATGTCATATGTTAAAAAATTAATATAAAATATAAAAAAATGTCTATATAAATATTTTTATTTATATACATTTTAGATATGCAAAAAACAAAAAGTTAAATTCCATTCTAGTAGTAAAAAAGTATCCTCAAAGGCAACCATATTGATTCATTTAAAGCAAGAAAACAGTTCGCCAAAAAAAAAAAAAAAAAAAAAAAAAAAAAAAACAGAACAAGATATAAAACTCTTCCCTATTGAAGTTGTCATAGAGTAAATTTTTATTTAAACGTAAATTAGAAACAAAAAAGGTTTGATGTTTAAATGAAATATTTGGCACAGATGTCACATGCGCATTGGGTATGGCGCGTTGTTTTTTTTATAAGAATTTGGTGAAAACTTTATTTTTAAATATCAGTTTTTACATATGTTTTTAAATTATTTTTTATTATTTTAAAAAGAAAATAATAAATAAACGATATTTCATACAACAACTACGCAGATTAAAACAATTTATGTCATTATAAAAAATAAAATAAAAAAATCCTTAATAAATAAGCAGCAAGAGCCAGGTTAAATAAAATATTTGGCACAGATGTCCTATATGCACCGGGTTTGGCCAACACCGACGCTATTACATTATTGGCGTCGGTGTTGTTTTGGCCCGATGTTTTTTACAACAATTTGGTGAAAACTTCATTTTCGAATATTAGTTACACACATATTTAAAAATTATTTTCTATTATTTGAAAATGAATAACAATAAATTAACGATAGTTTATACAATGACTATATAGAGCAAAACAATTTTTGTCATTTTAAAAAAGAAAAAGGAAAATTTCTCAGTAAATAAATAACAATAGCCATGCCACCGTGTCAGATGAAAAAAGTCAATGGTATCTTTGCCAAATATTTTAGTTTATGTTATTGTTAATTACGATTCATTATTTATTTACGTTTTATTCCACTACAGTTGCCTTCGCATTTTTTAAAGCTTTGAGTAGTTCGGGTTTCGAAAAATGAAATAGCTACCAAAATATGTGAATAGCTATTAAATCAAACCTGGTTTATAACCTGGTTTGTTTTTTGTTTTGTTTATATGTATTTGTATGCATATAAACATACACAACATATTTATTTGTTTATATCTAGATTACTTTTGTTTCTATATAAACATAGATTAATGACCTTTTTAAATTAAATAAATTTTATACGTATGGAAAAATTGTTTATGTATATGAAATAAGATATAAATTTCCGGAAAATACGATACTATTTTTTTTTTCTAAGGATCTAACGTAAAAGAACCGAAATAGCCGTTTAGCATATAAAGAGTGAAATAGGTAAGTCCGGAAGTGTTGTTGAAAGTCACATGGCCTTCAAGACTTTCTAACGTCCGGGAGACCCCGGAAAATGACTCTTTTTGTGGAGTTAATTATCAGGGGAAAACAGTTGATGATTCGCATAAAAATTATGTTGCAATATGCCGCGATTTACGGAATAAAAATATTGCTGAAATAAGTCAGTTTACCATATCAAGATGCTGGCGTAAAGCAGAACTTTATAGAAGAGTCGGTGTTAAAAAAATTTCAAAGGCAAAAAGACGAACCGAAACGAACCCAACTGTAATTTTTTCAAAGAATGCAAAGTCTGGTCAAGTGAAAACTAGGCAAAAGTTCTATTTTTCCATTAATCGACTTTCAAACTTTTTTGGGAGTGATGACAGACACTACATCCGATGACCTAACAACAAAAGATTTGTTTCGACATATGTTTTCCTACAATGAAGCATGGCGGAAAACACGTTATAATATGGGGAGAATTTTCTTCAAAAAGTGTTGGTTCGTTATTTGAAATCCGCGGCAAGATGAAAAAAGATGAATTATGCATTGTATAGAATATCTTGCAATAATATTCGCTGCCTTATTAGAGGGAAAATTGTGGTCGCAGCTATTTGTTTCAACATGATAACGACTTTTTGAACGCATGCAAGCTCGACAAGCAATAGCATCTGAACAAAAAATTCCGCTTTTTAAATGGCTACCCCAAATGCCCGAGATTAATCCAATAGAAAATCTAAGGAAATAATTGGCAAACGTGTGCAGAACTATAAATATTTCAACTCAGCCAAAATTTCCCAAAAAATGCATTAAGTGTGAAAAAAAACGATCGATCATATACGATCTCAACCGTTGATTGTATAAAAATCATGTTGCTGAGCCGCAATAATTATTACTAAAGGTATTGTGATAAAATACAAATTGTAAATGTTGTTGATCACTGTTATTTTCCATTACAATACCATTTTTTTCTAAACTTGCGAAAGTGGCCGGAAACTTTTGAGCACATGCGTTTTTCTTTGCACTTAATTTTGCAGTTAAATTTAATGTTATTATATGTTATTCCATAAATACGTTCCTAACAATTATGTCAATATAATGTATAAGTATCACTTTAAGATTGCCCTTTATGTTGGTATACTTACAAATTAACTAAAAAAAATCGTTTGGCCGGAATCTTTTTACCGCCATTGTGTGTGTGTGTGTGTGTGCGTTAATCTGTTTATATATTTATATATACGATATTTACGTGAATAGTTTCGGTCATTTCCCACAAAAGGGAGTGACTAAAAGAGTTTTTCAAACAAGAAACATTGCTTTTAAATAAATATTTTAGTACGATAATTTTAGGTCAGTCATTGAAAAACCTAGATAAATATTAAATAAATAAACAATGTAATATTATGTATGTAATAGAAAGTATCTTTAAAAAATGATTGAAATATTACATTTATATTCTAATCTTATCTTTCTATGAAATACATGGAGACGCCTCTAATAAATAGCAGAAGTTTAAATAGTCTCTTTAACTTTTCTAGTTGGTATCTTTGAGAAATATTTGGGAAGAATGAAGAACGTCTAAATATTGGAGTCTATATTTTACTTTGACATCGCAAATATTTACAGAACTATTCTATTTGAATTGAGCATTAAATCTTTTAACAACTACAAGTTTAAAGAGGGAAAAATATGTTTTTTTTCAATTAGTATATTATTTCTTTCTAACCTATTGTTTTTTAAGTAGATTTATTTATTTATTGAACAACATGCATCTGACTTGTATACTCTACATAAAAGCCTGCCAGTAGATTGTCCCGAGTTATTTACTTTATAGCTTTTTATATTGAAATACTAAAAGTTAATTCTATTTAAAAATAAATGGCACAAAAAAGTATTCATGTAATTTCAAACTACAGCTTTCGACGAGACACCACTATAGAAAAACCACATTCAGTAATGTTACAACTGTGAATCATTGCATTTGTGAAGCAAAACTTTGTTACAAAAATATCTCGTTATTTAAAATGTTACAGAATCACATTTTTCACAATTGAAAGTTGTTGATTGTATTATTCAGAAGAATTGAATATAATCGTATTACATTCGTAAATATATGTGTAAATTATTCACTTTAAAAAAGCATATCTGTCAGTTTGAAAAACTATACCTTTGGTATAAAATTTACACACTTGTCATTAAAAATTACCTTCATTGATGTGTGCTTTTCGGTTTAATGAAAGTTCGGTTTAATTTATTATCTCTTCAAATAGTCCAACAAGTGTTTAAATGGTAGAAATAGTAACGGATTTACTGCGAGTGATGTATTGGTGTAATTTAAAATTTTTGCCTATTACACTGAAATCTGTGTAAGAATATTACACAGATGTATGTGTATGAACATAATATTACATGGAAACATGTTTATTTATGTGAACAAAATAGATAGCAATACTTGAAATCTTGGCTTGCGTAATTATAGCTGATTACTATTATATATACAGTCGAATCTACTTTTAAAATAAAACATATACAGACGCCTCTTTAAAATGGTAGAGACGTTTTAGTATTTTCTTTAAATTTTCCATATAGTTTCCATTGAGAAACAGATTGGAAGAATGAAGAACGACTACATATCGGAGTCTATATTTTACTTTGACAGCGCACATATTAACAGAAATATTGTGTTTGAATTGAGCAATAAATCCTTTAACAGCTGCAAGTTTAAAGAGGAAAAATAAAAACTTATTTTAGCTGGTACATTAATTCTTGCAAAGCTATTGTTTTTTTAAGTAGATTGATCCCTAATTAATTACTTGAACGTTTTTAATGTTAATATATTAAAAATTAGCTTCTAATTAAAAATACGTGGTATAAAAAAGTAATTTAAAACTATTTCGTATAGTTTAAACCTACTGTTTTCAACAAGTAATCACTGTAGAAAAAAACCACATATCAGTAATAGTAGGACTATAAAACATTGCATTTCTGACATAAAACTTTGTTACAATAATATCTCATGTTTTGAAATGTTACAAAATTGTATTTTCACAATTAATAGATGTTGATTGTGTTATTCAGAAGAATTGAATGCAATCGGCCATTTGTAAAACTACATCTTTTGCACAAAATTTACTCTTCTAATATTTGCATTGATGTGTGTTTTTTTGGGATGATGAAAATCTGTGATTTGAAATCCCTTCAAAAAATCAAAAGAGTGTGTAAATGGCTGTAATTGTTACGTATTTACTGTTTAATAGGCGTGCTAATCTAATTTTAAAGTTTTGCAGATTACACCGAAATATGTGTAAGAAAATAATATTACACAGAAACATATTTATTTATGTGAAAAAAGTAAGTAGCAATACTTACAAACTCAACTTACGTAATTGTAACTGAATGATGAAGTTAGAGATTAGGACGTTGCAGATCGTAAGTTAAAATCTCATTTTAATAAATATTACTTGTTTATTGTAGATTGAATTAAATGTAAAATTTGTCCTCTTGATATAAATGTACCTTCGAAAAACTGGCTGAAATTTATCTGAGACAAAATATGGAAATAATATTCCATATTTTTCATAATTCCATTATAAATTTCCATATTTTTCAAAATTGTATTTTACAATGCATGTATTCAGACAATGCAGATTTTATTCCTAAATTAGGATTACATTAGGATGTCATGGTATCAAAACAACATTAACAGAGAATGGCATGAAGCAAATATATTGTCAGATGATCATTTTTTTTCTAAATTTAGGTTACTTCAAAATTTGTATTCTAAAATACAAGGTTATATACGAAAAATTCGTCATTTTTTTATATGGCACTTACATATGTGTACTCATTAGTAATTTACATGTTAAACTTAGTTATCAGGTAATATTTTACAGGCTTAAGATGTTTAATGAGCTATTATAATTCATAGTAAAATGTATATTTCGAAACTGACCACACGGAAAATTTCAAAAGAAAGTCATAATTTTGACATAGGGGGAAGGGAGAGGGGCACATATTTGGTAATTTACATACCATTTTATACATATAGACAAATCATTTTCGCATCACAAATATATCTGTTTTAATTATTAAATTTTCGCATTAAATTTTTAGAATATTGCATCTAGGCTAGAATGTAAGCTAGAAGAACTTAACATTTTTTCTTTCCTTAACATTGGTTATACTTCGTGTTTCAACAAATGTGTAACAGTTGCTCAACGACTAATGTGGCTCGGTAGAGAAATATATTTACTTAATTCGCCTTTATCGGTTGCCACTGTAACAATCCAGTAATAAAGATGTAAATTTTTGAAAATATGTAACGTAATGGCATATTAATAGCAGGAAAATAACCTATTTTATTGATTTTTGAATTTAATCAAGTGTTATCGATTTTAGGTAGATTTCGTAAGAAATACTACCTATTGCAATCGCACCAGTTTATCTATCTATCTATCTATCTATCTATCTATTTACATATACATATATCACTTTTTTATGGACACGATAACTTCTATAATTCTTCACCAATCTCCACCAAACTGGTACATAAAATCAAAGGGGGAGTTCTTGGCTAAGTTCGTTAATGGGCAAAATCGGACCAAGGGGGTCGGAATAGGGGGCGTTTTTGTGAAAACCGAAAAAACGCCATAACTTCTTAATTAAAGAAGATATCGAATCGGTTTAAAGTTTATAGTACTTCTTAAAAATGGGCCAAAAGTATATGTATGACAGATTTCTGATAAATTTAGAAGTGGGCTCAAGGGCCGAAAAAAAACAGGGATTTTGAGAGAAAAAAATTCACAACTTCGTCAATTTTCAAGATATCAAGTCCAACTAAATTTTTTGTAAATGTTCTTAAAATTATCTAAAACTTTTGTACTTACAAGATTTTGATAGGACCAATTTTTACCGACGAAAAAAATTAAAAACGAAAAGAAAAAGGGCGCTGAAAAAAGAGAAAATCCATAACTCCGTCAATTTTTAAGATATCAAATCTTATTAAATTTATTTTACATCTTCTCAAAAATATCTACAACTTTTATATTGACAAGTTTTTCACAGGACCAATTCGTATAGCAAAAAGAAATTAAACAACAATAGGAGTTGGAGAAAAAAACTCAAATCCAAACTGCTTATATTCTGACTCATTTTTAAATTCATTTTTGATTTTAAACGCATCCAAATGGCAGATCCTCTTATTTAGAAACTGTATAAAGTGACGCATTGGTCAATTTTCAGATAAAGACAGAATATGTTTCAAAAAAGGCTACCAAAAAGGGTATTTTGAACAGAATTTCCGAAAGTCATTGGGACTGAAAATTGAAGGAAGTATTCAAATAAGAAATTGCGTTTTTTTCTGACTCGTTTTTAAATCCATTTTTGCTCTCAAATGCATCCAATTTACAGATCCTCTTATTTAGGAACTATATAATGTGATGCATTGATCGGTTTTTTGATAAAGACAGAATATATTTTGAAAAAGGCTACCAAAAAGGGTATTTTGAACAGAATTTCCCGAAGTCTTCGTGATTTGAAAATTTAAGGAAGTTTTCTCATAACAAATTGCGTTTTTTATGACTCGTTTTAAAATCCATTTTCATCGCATCCAAACGCATCCAATTTACAGATCCTCTTATTTAGGAACTATATACTGTGACGCATTGGCCAGTTTTTTGATAAAGATAGAATATATTTTTAAAAATGCTGTCAAAGTGAGTATTTCGCACAAAATTTTCCGAAGCAATTATGATTAAAGAATTGAGGATGTATTCAAACAACAAACCGGTTATTTTATGACTCATTTTTAAATTCAATTTCTCAAATGCATTCAACTGACAGTTTTTTGTTATTTAGAAACTGTATAATGTACTGTTTTGGTCGATTTTTTAACAAATTCAGAATCTATTTCAAAATATGTTGTCAAAATGGGCATTTGAGCTAAATTTTTCTTAAGATGAGTCTGATAAAACCAGTTTTTGCAGAAAAATGAAATTAAAAATTTTTCATAAACGGCCAAATGAAGTTATTAAATTGGGTTTATCTCTAATCATATATATATATATATATATTGTTGAAATGAGCACACTTCGAAATCTACCTCCGCCTATAGGCCCAGCCGACAGGGATTTTTTAAAATTATACAATTTAAAGTATTATCTTAAAGACGATATGTAACATTGAATGTAACCATTTTTAATTAAATCAACGATAAACAATTTAATTTTAAATGCAATATTTGATAGTTTTATGAGTAATGCATTAGTATCTTCTGAATCTGCCTTGGTAGTAAGCGGAAGTTGCTTAAGTCAACATTAAATCATATAAGTTTTTTAAGTTGTTTTAGGTAGATTTCGTATGAAATACATCCTATTGCAATCGCACCAGTTTATATATCTATCTATCTATATATCTCACTTTTTTATGGACACGATAACTTCTAAAATTCTTCACCAATCTCCACCAAACTGGTACAAAAAATCAAAGGGAATAAAATCTCGGCTAAGTTCGTTAATGGGCAAAATCGGACCTAGGGGGTCGGAATAAGGGGCGTTTTTGTGAAAACCGAAAAAACGCCATAACTTCTTAATTAAAGTAGATATCGAATCGGTTTAAAGTTTATATTACTTCTTAAAAATGGGCCAAAAGTTTATGCATGACAGATTTTTGATAAATTTAGAAGTGGGCTCAAGGGGCGAAAAAAAACAGGGGTTTTGAGAGAAAAAAATTCATAACTTCGTCAATTTTCATGATAGCAAGTCCAACTAAATTTTTTGTAAATGTTCTTAAAATTATCTAAAACTTTTGTATTTACAAGTTTTTGATAGGACCAATATTTACCGATGAAAAAAATTAAAAACGAAAAGAAAAAGGGCAGCGAAATAGAGAAAAATCCATAACTCCGTCAATTTTTAAGATATCAAATCTGATTAAATTTATTTTACATTTTCTCAAAAATATCGACAACTTTTATATTGAGAAGTTTTTCATGGGACCAATTCGTATAGCAAAAAGAAATTAAACAAAAATAGGATTTGGAGAAAAAATCTCAAATTCAAACTGCTCATATTCTGACTCATTTTTAAATTAATTTTTGATTTTAAACGCATCCAAATGGTAGATCCTTTTATTTAGAAGCTGTATAAAGTGACGCATTGGCCAATTTTCTAATAAAGATAGAATATATTTAAAAAAAGGCTACCAAAAAGGGTATTTTGAACAAAATTTCCCAAAGTCATCGGGACTGAAAATTTAAGGAAGTATTCAAATAAGAAATTGCGTTTTTTTTTACTCGTTTTTAAATCCATTTTTGTTCTCAAACGCATTCAATTTACTGATCCTCTCATTTAGGAACTATATAATGTGATGCACTGGTCAGTTTTTTGATAAAGACGGAATATATTTCAAAAAAGGCTACCAAAAAGGGCATTTTGAACAGAATTTTCCGAAATCTTCGTGACTGAAAATTTAAGGAAGTGTTCAAATAAGAAATTGCGTTTTTTTTCTGACTCGTTTTTAAATCCATTTTTCCTCTCAAACGCATCCAATTTACAGATCCTCTTATTTAGGAACTATATAATGTGATGCATTGATCGATGTTTTGATAAAGACAGAATATATTTTGAAAAAGGCTACCAAAAAGGGTATTTTGAACAGAATTTCGCGAAGTCTTCGCGATTTGAAAATTTAAGGAAGTTTTCACATAGCAAATTGCGTTTTTTATGACTCGTTTTAAAATCCATTTTCGCTCTCAAACGCATCCAATTTACAGATCCTCTTATTTAGGAACTATATACTCTTTCTCATTGGCCAGTGTTTTGATAAAGATAGAATATATTTTTAAAAATGCTTCAAAGTGAGTATTTCGCACAAAATTTTCCAAAGCAATCATGATTAAAGAATTCAGGATGTATTCAAACAACAAATCGGTTATTTTATGACTCATTTTTAAATTCAATTTTTTTCTCAAATGCATTCAACTGACAGTTTTTTGTTATTTAGGAACTGTATAATGTACTGTTTTGGTCGATTTTTTAATAAATTCAGAATGTATTTCAAAATATGTTGTAAAAATGGGCATTTGAGCTCAGTTTTTCTTAAGATGATTCTGTTAAAACCAGTTTTTGGAGAAAAATGAAATTAAAAGTTTTTCATAAACGGCCAAATGAAGTTATTAAACTGGGTTTATCTCTAATCATATATATATATATATATATATATATATATTTGTTGTTGTTGAAATGAGCACTCTTCGAAATCTACCTCCGCCTATAGGCCCAGCCGACTGGGATTTTTTAACATTTATTTTCACCATTAGACGAATGAAAATTTCTGTTCGTGATATAAAATTTATCCAGAGATATAATTCGACTTTTTTGGAGGTTTTTTGTATTTCTAGATAAAATGTCCCTCATATCCATGTGAAACCTTGTATACTTCAAGGCCTTTCTGGTGAATAATTTTTCTGCCCTCTTTCAGGAATTTGTACTTTAACTTGAGTTGCCTTGTATTTAAAGAGAAATCATACATTATTTGTTCATTTAAATCGTCAAGACAATTTTTTTCAGTCAAACAAATGCAAATCAATGATAAAAACGTTACAAGAAACATTTGTCAATTTATCATATTGTTCACATTTATTTAGTATAGTTTAGTTTAACAAAATATAAAGTATCTCATGATACATGATTGTTTTTAAGCAAAGAATGTTTGCATTAATTTAAAATCCATTTTGAAAAAAATTACATAGAGCTTACAGATTTTGTTTTGGAAAACTACTCATGCTTCAAATTAATTATATTTTATTTTTAAAAAAATCAATTATTTATATTATGATTAGCTGAAATACACCTTAATCCATCTTGGTTAAAAAGAAGAAATATTGAAACGAAACAATGAGTTTTTTTATGAATGAATGTTTGTTTCGTTGCATTGGATTTTTATTTTTGTCATCAATAATATTACTAATAAGTGGTTTGTACAGAAATTCTAATATTGAGATTGTTTTTAGTAATTCTAAAAGTCAGAAAGAGCTATAGCTGTCCATCATTTTTGATCTGTTTTGCTCCTTTTTCCGCTATTTAAAATATTTTATTTCGCATATGTAATAATATTTAATGCAATATTATTAGCACATAAAGTATATAATGATAATTATTAAATTTTCAAAAAAGTGTCTTGTAAGATGGGTGCTCTTGTTGACTGTAGGATTATTTCTTAATTGATACTAATAGATTTGAAAGTTTGTATTTTAATTTAAATTTTAAGCATATCATAAAATAAAGAATATATGCTATCTGAACCACCCGGTTTTGCCCAGGCCCGTAATAATATTCGTAAAAGATTTTGGTATTTGTATTGCAGAATCTCATAAAAAGACTCAAATCGCATGAACTTTGAATCGAGTCCCCGTTACCTACAGTACCTACAGCAAGCGCGCAACACAGGCATTGCTTAAAACAATCTTAAAACAAAACGCAAATCATAAATCAAAAACAAGAAAAAAAGAATAGAAAGAAAAAAAGAAACTTTGAATTTATTAATTTGACATTCGATCACCAGGGAGCGAATTCTATTCATAACAAAGATTGTTTCGGACGAAACTTCGTTAGATAACTTACCGGTAGAAAAATAATGAAAAGAGAGTGGCTGACTTAAGCAAATTATTTGATGAAATCAATATTATAAAGGTAAGTACATTTTTTAAATTTTATATTAAATAAGTATTATTTATCCTATGTAATATCTAAGAATTTAATTGAGTGATTGTGGAAATAATTACACGAAAGATTCTTCATCTAGATTTATAAAAATTAAATATAAATATTTATTGTTTGAAAATATTTACAGGTCGTCTATAACTTCCACTACCCACCATGCCAGGCTGTCTGCATTTCAAAACACTTTCTCACGCTGTGAAAAATTCCTAAAAACTGTTTATTTGAACGGAAATAAAATGAGATTTTATAAATGAGATTTTAACAGATTTGTCAACTATTAATAGGTGTATGAAAATAATTTTTAGAATTTCTGAAAGGAAAAATTTTTTTGCACTTAGCTATGTAATTGTTGTGTTTTTAGGCACTGTATAATTTAAGATAAGAATTAATTTCTTAACTAATTATTAGAATTTAAAATTCTAAGGCTCAGATACATTAGGAGAGGCTTTGGACTGCCTTCGTAAAACACACGATCCTCGTACGTGCCGTAATTTTCGCTAGCCATCGTGCACACAGACAGACAAGTGATTTTTTCTTTTATTAGTATTTTACTAGTAGATTTTTACAAAGATGCATACAAAATGGTGCAATGAATAAGGACTTACAAATAATAAAAAAATATTTATGACTGATAGAGTTAGTATTCGCTTCCATCAAATGTAATCATAAAACTTAAGCAACGAGATTCATAGTTTTTTTCTTCAGGTCATACATAAAACTTGTACACACTTATTTCTTCTGTGGATAAAGTAACAAATACATGCATAAATATGTATATATGTTCAAGGAAAAAAATCAATTTTTTCGATGAGTTATATTTCATTTCGATATCAAATGTTTAGAATAAAAAAACATCTAAAAAGTTTCTTACAATATCCCAACTCGTATTCAAAAACATTATGAATTGAAAGATATGTTTAGTTTTCCTTTAAAATAAAAAGCACTACAAATAATGATTATTTGATGAATGTTATTTAATGATAATGTTATTTAATGATGTTATTTAAAGAATGTGTATTTAATGATAAGTTTGTTGATGTTTGAAAATTCTTCGAGATTTCTTTTCTTTTTGAATGATAAATGGGACAAATTCAGAAAATTTTGAGGAATTAATACATTTGCGAATTCTGAAAACAATTTTAGGAAATCTGATATTAGAATGCCATTTTCCTCGAAAAAAAACAATGTTAATTTAAAAAATTAAAAAGTCTTCAGAAATAAATAGATAAATCTTTATAATGGCATCATTTAAATATGTGTATGTATACAGTATGCCTATTTAAGTCGATTACCATTTTCTTACCATGAAACGGCTCTTCTATATTCATAAAAGTAATGTCTGGGTATAGCAAAATAGCCACGTGCGACTGAATGAAACCTACTACAGCGCCATATGGTAAAGTATTGTGCCTTTAGCATTCCTATTATGAAAACGCAAACAGATAAAAAAAGAAAACCGATTTAAAAAATTGTAAAGTATCATCCACTTAGTACGAAGAGACACCATGAAGACATTAATGCGAAGTTAAAACACGAATTTGTTTTTTCGTGATTTCCTACACTGTAACGTGAGAAAATGATCGTAGAAAGAAAAAAACACAAGTTATAAAAATATACCTTTATTTCACAAGTTCAAATTTCTCACAGTCAATTGCAATGCATATTCGGATTCTTGTTTGAATTTCCCGTTGTACATCTTAGAGCATAACAAGTGTGCGTAATACACAGCTTAAGAACCTGCAGAATCTCTTTAGGGGTCGAATACACCTGCTGTTTCAAGTATCTTCACAGAAAAAAGTCCATGCAGTCAGTTGATTAGAGCGTGAAAGCCAGTCTTCAGTACCGTCATACCCAACTATTTGGTTCCCGAATTCTTTGACAATGTATAGATTCACTAAAGATGACTTGTGAGATAGTGGTAAAGCATGTTTATTATAGAATCCGAGGATTAAAGAATGACAGGTTCTTCACAAAACTGGATAGTACATTCTATCGTAGTAGTAAATGTAACAGTGTAAAATACTGGACCTATTTGTTTGTTCTTGTAAATAACACCAAATATTACAAGCGAATAATATTTGATATCGAACGTCAGTTAAACATCTATGATTTTCCACAGTCTAATAATAAGTGATCTGCCTGTAGTACAAATATTCATCCCTTGGGGTGTGAAATGAAGTCTTTTTGATTGGGAATCACAAACGATGCCATTGTGCTCCATTCCGAGGTCTTGCTGACCTACAAATAATTATGCTTTCATAAGTTTTGTCTAGGAAATCACGAAAACACATATGCAAGTTTTAATCGTTCTATTCCTCGTATTAATGCCCAAAATGTGTTTTTGTATTTAACATATGATGCTGTACAACATTGTAAATTACGTTTTTGTCTATCTCTTTTTGTTTTCGAGACCGGAGTGCTAATTACGCACTGATTGTGTACGCTGCCATTGTAGGTGGTTTCAGTCAGTGACGCACAGCTACTTTGTTATAGATAGAAACCTCTTTCATGAATGTAGCAGCAACCAATTCGAAGTTAAGAGAGTAACAAGAAACTTTAGTAGACATACTGCATGTGTTACCACATGTAATTTATATGGAATCATGGCAGAATAATCAGGTCCAAATTATCACAGATTCCTCTTTCTTTTTCTCTCTCTCTCTCTCTCACACACACACATACATAAATTATTTATTCATCATATCTAACAATTTTTTAAATAATATCGGCAAAAAATATTTTATAACTACTCAAAATAAAAATATTGTGAATTAATGATTATCATGTATTTCACAATTGCATTTTCATGGATTTTTTTGTTTTTTATTTTAAAATTTGTTAATAAATTTTGAAATTCCAAAAAAATGATGTTTTTAAAGTTTTGTTTAAAAGTAATATATGAAAGTATGAAAAGATTTATCTAGCGTAAAAGAAATAGCTTGTTATTTATTCTACGTATGTAAAAGTAAATCACAAATACTCAAAAAGTGAGAGAGGAAGAAAGTTAATTTAATATGAATAACTATTGTTTTTCTGAAATCTCAAACAGCAGCCTTTTTTACGATTTTTTTTGTTTTCTTGTAATGTAAAAAAAAAAAGACTTCTAATATCTTTTCACAACTTTTTATCCAAAAGGTAATGGTTGTACTTTACAGTATTTTTTTCCTTTTAGCTGGATTTTTATCTGCAACTCTCAGCTTTTTTTAAACAAATCTTTGACTCTTTGACGGAATACAGAGTGTAAAATTTAAATATTTACTGTAATTTATAACTAATATAATCTTATTATTTCCCGTTACGCTGTTTAATTTAACTAATTTTTCATTCATAAATATTTAAATTTATAAATGTGACCTAGTAGTATTCGGAATGCTTCATTATAGCTAACGATTTTTGAAAATTTTTATTTATCATTAATACATATTACTTTGCCTATATTCTAATCGTCATTAAGAAATTCAAAATTATTTACAAGCATTAAAAATATATTTATCATGTATAGTATTAAACTGTGCTTATATTATTCTCACTTATTCCACTTGTAAAGGAAATTAGGTCTTGCGTTCTGTTTACATATCCACAAGTACATCGGCTACTTTCTCATTAGCGATGATTCTTGATGCTTACTTAACACTTTATAACATCATAAATCAATTAAACTGTTCCCTTTTTACCTGGCATGTCAACGTTAAATAGCAGTACGTTAAGATAGTGACTAAAATTAATGGAAAAAATAGTTGCATTTACAAGCCCTGTGTAGGACACCAATGGCGATCAACATAATGGAATTTTTTTAGAATTCCTCTCAATAATGGGTTATCCCTTTTTCTAAATGCTCCACCAGTGGCCGCGAGGTTCTGACCTCCAAACTGGTAGACGGTAGGTGCTGGGTTCGAACCCAATCGCGACCGTCGGCCTAACCGTTCGAAGTTTTCCGTGGTTTTCTTCGAACCTTGCGTAAATACGGGTTAGGTTCCCTTATAAAGACCCCCACGGAGGGCAACCCACCCCATAGGGCCTATATCCCATAGCGTAGATAATCGGCCGACAAAAAAATACACCACCCTTTTTCTAAATACGAAAAATAAAATAAAATAAATAAAAAAAATAAAATAATTAAATCGTTAACGATATTATAGTTTTAGTATCGCTTTCAGAGTTTCGAGGTTCAATTAGTCAAAGAATGTTATTTTAGAACTTGAGGAGGAACAAATTAAGTGAAATTGTTATGTAATATTTACACTAAAGCGTATTTTTAATTGTATATGCAGCTTGCTATATTAGATGAATTTATACGAAATGGTATATTGTAGCAGTGATAGGCATAGCTTGAAAAACGTTACAACAAAACATGAAGATGCCATCGATTGGAAAATATTTTGGAATTCTTAATAGCTAAAGCTCGTGAAATGCAACATTGCCTGGGGAAGTATCAATACGATAATCACGTTTCCATAGTCTATATATATACTTGAATAAAATATAATTTCATATTAAACATATGAACTGGTTTCTGATAACAAAAATATACATTTTTCACATTATTAAGATTTATATAATAACACATTTACCATACATTAAAAATTATTATTTCATCAATTTTCCATTACACTTTATAGCTGTTGTGGTTACTTACAACCACTGCACATTGTTATTTAATTTAATTTAAGAAAGGAGTTTTTTAACATTTATTCATTTAATATTAAAATTCCCATATTTAAATTTTCCTTTATTTCCCTTTCTTTTTCAAGCCTCCCCTGTAAGCTTTTTTTCATAAGTAACATTTCGTTTATTTTAAAATAATAAAGGTGGTTTTAATATCTGTACTTCCGGGAAAATAATCATCTAGAAGGTTCCACAACATTCTACAACATTCTATTTCGGATGTCATTCCCTATTTCTAGATACGCCCTACTCAATCAGATTTAAATCAGCTTTATTACGTAATTCAAAACGGGGTAGCACTTTCACTCTAATTTTGGAATCGTATCTTAAAATATCTATAAAAAATTAATATTAATAAGGCTTTTTTTCCTATTCCATAACATTAGAAGTTATGCAACGAAAGTTTATAATTTTAATTTCCTTTATCATTTTTGTCCCTGCCAGCTGGCGATTTTATTTCGTAAGTATTTGCGATTCGATGCACCGCGAATTCGGTTTTAAAGCGGAGAAAAGGATGTTCCCCGAAAAAAAGGTCAATTTTAGGATAAATTTTGCGTTTAAAATTTCAGTGTAACGGTCTAACGGTAGAAATCTGATCCTGGAATTAATCAGTGTAGCACTGATGGGGAAGCTCAGTCAAATTTCCTGAGTATCTAAAGAAAATTATGTTTGAAAACGACTTAAACGAGCATCATGTTTGAAACTGCGATTAAACTGAACTCTATTAATGATTGCCTCCTTCAAGAGCTCTGGATCTGAAGTAGTCTAGTAATAAATCTGAAAAAAATGAGCAAGAATAGAATAACCTTTCTGTTTGCAGTACATAAATCTCGCAACCATAAACGTAACTCCCTCTGCATAGGAAAAAGTTGAAATCCTAGATGCTCTAAATATGTTAATATGGCTTCACAACCTAATGTCACATAGGATCACTAAAAATGTGTGGATGACCAGTGATATTTATGCTGAGTGGTTCCCTGAGGGTTTTGTCCCATCATTAAAGAAGAATCTGCGGTCACTTAAAGACGAAGAGAAGCCGCTGTCTACCCTTGATTACTCTTTGGCACATTCATCTGCTGATCTTCTAAAATCAAGATATGAAAAGTCAGAGTCAATTGTTTGTCAAATTACACTTTCGCGTTAATCCAGCCATTAGACTAAGGCATTATTCAAGCATTTAAAGCCCATTACATAGTGAACTGCTAAGGGTAAAATAAGCTTTGAAGAAAAAATGAAAGATTTCCTAAAGACAATCAATCTAAAGACCGCTTCGCATTATGTAGGCCTTGCAAGGGAAGCAGTAGTACAACTTTAATTCAAAACTGGTTGAAAAAGTTTCTGGTGAAGAGGTCTCCATTGAAAATTGTTCCGATCCTGGATTCTCAATGAATGACTTACAGTCTGCGGTTAGTGCTACGCATCTTGATATCTCTATTGATGATTTCAAAATTACTGGATAGAAATTCACAATAGCGAACCAAGTATAGTGGTCATAACACATCAGGATATCATTGATGCTGTAACACGCCACAAAAATGCCGTGAACAAGATGATGATGATGAAATTGAAAATGATGTGGTAATGAAAAACGATGTTCCATATGTTAGAGAAGTGATTTAACATTTAATGAAGTTAATTTCGTCAATGTAGAGGAAGATGATTCACATAGTGTTCTACTTCATCTTGGTAGTATGAAACAGAAGGCCGAAACGAATGACAACAGTTTTACAAACAACACTTACGGGCTTTTTTAGACAGTGTAAGGTTAAGTTTGTGTTTAATGAATGCTAAAATTAATTATATTTCATAAAGCGGGTAAGGTTTTTGAACATTTTGTACCACGTCTTTGACACCATTTCGATATATGCGGTTAAGCTATAACGTGAGTGTGAAACATATATCTCAACAACCGCGTTATATCCGGCTTCTACTGTATTTGAATTATTAAATATTATTTTAAGTGCAAAAAAAGTATCAGTATTATGTTATTTTTTCAAAACCACAACAATAGCTAATAAGGATATTACGTCGATCATATGCTTGCCTTTTCTGGTACCGCATGGTTTCCTCGCTGGAAGGGGAGGGGGTTTGACGTTGCGGAACTCCAGACACTCTGGTCCCCTATCGAAGTCGGGTCTATCTTGTCAAGCTGGAGTTTTCCGTGACCACCTGGGTACGCTAACGATACCTAGTCTGGTCTCCTAAATTCCCTGTGTTGAGCCGCGAGGGTTCCGCAAGTTAGGAAGGAGATCGGGCGGAAAACCTTAGTGAGGCGATGTTTGTGCCGTTAGAAGGGGTTTTCTTAGTCCTTCCGGGTTCCGCTACAGGCTTTTAATCTGAGCTTTTGGGTAGGTACGCAGCAGGTGTTCATTCGGGTGTTCGTAAGTAGGTGTGATTCAAGAATGAGGGCTAAAGACACCTGATCAAGAGACACTATGCAGTGACGGAGATCTTTTCTCTCCTTCCGGGAGTAGCTATTTCTTTTCCAAATGATCCTCAAAAATTTCTTCCCAAGTTTATTTTGAGGGTCTTCCGCTGAAGAACTCCCTTTTGGGGATTCTTCGCATCAGGCTTGTGGGTCTGGCGACTTTATAGGTTTTTCATTCCTGCGGATCGTCGGGATGATCTGGGAGGGACTTCAAACGAAGGAACTGTTCAGATCTTTGAGTATTCGGTTTTGAGGACAGTCGCAATCGGCTTTTCGTCTCTTGTTTTGGGAATAAGGACTGCGTGGCGTATGGTCAGCAGCGTGCAATCCGAGGATCTGGTTGTCCGTATAAGGCGTCAGGGACGTGTAGCCTAGCGTAGTTTCAATATAGGGTAACATAGAAATGTCGTTTGAATTGCAGACAAGGGCCTTAAAGGCCGGGAGATATTGGAGTGGGAACTCCTGCTTTATACCGCAAAATGTGTGATTCAAGATTAATGTAGGTTTTAAGAATTAATAAAAGTATTTTTTTAATGCAACATTTCAAATAATTCAATTCATTCTCCAATAAGTTTAAGAAAAATAAAATTATAAACAGCATTTGAACACTCTTTATAAGGTTATGCTTGATGATGATAATGATGAAAATACTCTTACATCTACAGATACTATGAAAAAAAAACGGTTAATAACTTGTGGATTTATTTTCTTAAATTAGTAATGTAATTAATATGATTATTTGATCATACATTGTTTATTAATCATGCGTCTCGTTGGTGATTGATTCACAAGATATAAACTGTTTACCACAAGTAACAGTCATGCTTATTCACAACACAGAATTTACTGAAAACTTGCATAGTTAATTAATTTGTCTATTTTTTCTGCCACTATTTCAAACAAAAAATATTCGTAATAGATGCCTTTAACATTAGAAGTCTGCAATAAATATTATCTTTTAAAAGAATAAAAGAAAAGTGAAAAAATTATAAACTCTGTCATCCTTGTGTTAAATTACATGCGTCGCACTCGTGATTAATGAACAAGGGGTTAAAAAGAATATTAATTCGCTAGAATTTAAGTTCAGAGAAGATATAAACTGGGTAAACACGTTAACAAAATGTTTTACCAAATTGTTTAATAACAAATACGGGGGCATGTATGCTAGAAAATTTAAATATTATGTAATCGAAAATGATACCTGAATGAATTTGTTTTGAATTTTCTTCGCCGTAATGAAGCTTATTGTGTTTATAAATTAGAACTATATGTTGTGCTCTCAGGAGGTTTATCTAGTATACTTAGTATGCAAGTTGAGAGTTTATTCTGTGATATTCTGTTGAGAGTTTAAGTGCGCTGCAAATGTTTAACAATGGGGTGAAGTGTATCAATTATGTCTGTAAGTGTACCGTAGTGTTTTAAAAATTAATAATCGCGAAATAAGAAGTTTCTAAATATATTATTTTTAAACAAATACATTACAAAAACTTTATGTACACTACAGTAGCATCGGTGTTTTGAAAATAAAAAATAAATCAAGCGCAATTGTGTGATACAATACCTGTTTGGATATTTGAATAGCATGTACAGTTTTTATTTTGTGAAGAGAATTTATTCAAATTCCACACAATATCCTAAAAAACATCTTTGATAATCAGTTTTGTTTAAAATAAAAGAATTACATGGTAATTTTTTATCAGGTTTGCACTTTAAGAATAAAAATTTGTAAAGTAACTACACTTTTTTAGGAAACTGGGATTCCTAGAATTTTTCATATAACTGTAACAACAAAAATTCATGTAACCGATTTTGTTGCATGAATTTTTGCAGTTACCGTTAGATAAAAAGTTCTAGGAATACTTGAAAAAGTTTAGTAACTTTATAAAAAAAAAATTACAGTGTGGGTAAATACAGTAATATTACATTGTTTAAAACTTCTCACAATATGACTCCGTATTACTAACTTCGGAGAAAGCACCTTTTCTAATGATCAATACAGAATTTTGAGCTCTGTTTCAACCAAGTACAATTACAAGAACCATGATCAATAATATTTTTTTTTAAATTAAGTAGTTTATGATAAGTAGCACCATTACTTCTTCAACACATAATCTGTAAGTTACAGATAAACTTGCTCATACATTTTGCATATGGGAGACCAATGAAATTTACTTTCGACATTAAACATGACGGGTATCGATGTACAAATTTTATGAAGTATTCCAGTTAGTTTTATTTAATATTCATTTATTGACTTTAAAGAACTAATGTTTATTTCTACACTGAGAAAAAAATATATACCACGTACACCTAGAATGAGTAGTTTCTCACATTCTGAATGCCAAAACTTGAACTAAAGGTGACCAAATTGGAAAATTAATGCAATACACACCTAATTATAAATCGGACAATTGCACAATAAATAATATTTAAAATTTTGCATTCAAATCTATTAAAGTATCGTAAATGGTATACACAACAAAAGAGGGATTTCATTTTTATGACTTATAAAAAAAAAAAAAATACGTTTCAAATCGCTTCTGCGATCGTCATCAAGATAGAATGACGTTGTACATGGTGATGGTGACAAGTCTAAAAGTCAAAATCTATTTGTGGTGATTGTATTCGGTTTGAATACAACATTTTAGGTAATAAACATCTCTAAGAAACACGTTCATACACACAATGTATACAGACACACATATATATGATGAACCAGTTACCTAGCCGTCACGCTATCCTGATTTATGTTGCAAGTAGATTTCATTTTATATCGGATCACTGAATATAAAGTAATGTGTATGCAATGCCTGTGGGTTTCGATGTGATTCTTGTTGTAAGACTCGCCTGCACTGCGGATATCTAACAAAATACAAATGCATTTGAGCGAGCTCGACGCATGGTATAATGCATGCATTAATAGCAATGGTTGATTTTTTGAACATCTTTTGTGACATTTTCACATATCATCTACCACAGAAAATGTAATATCTTTGACCAATAAATTATTTCAGATTATCTCAGTTTTGTGTCACTTCATTTCTTGCACCTGTCATATTTCTGTCCCATAACGTTTCCGACCATGGGTTGCTATGCAACACTGAATCCTTGTAATGCCCCCTACTTCATCCTAAAGTTTGTCCCAATAAGGATAATTTGATATGAAAGCACAATGCTGCATTAAGGCCTAGTTACAGTAATAAATTAAGTAAAGAGTTTCTTCCTTTTGTTAAAATGAATTTGACTGATTCAATAAAGTAACGGATCTTATATATATATTTAAAAAATATTTGTTTACTGAATGAAATTGTGGAACAAATCTACATTTAAGTTTGTTTTAATGAGGTTGATTAATAAAAATATGAAAATAAATCACTTTCAAGTAATTTTTTATATAATTTTCAAAAAAGAATTATGCACTGGGCCAAATACAATAATTTCAACCAAAATACATTTTTTTGCAATATAGTTTAAAATAATCTGTAATTATATTCTGGTAAAGGTTTTATATATCTTTTTATCTCCGGGCTCTTTATCGTTTTGACACAAAGAGTATTGCTCTCAAAATTTCCACAGGAATTCCATCAATATTCTGAAAATTATTCTGCAATGTCATTTTGAATGACCGAGGATCAAATTTCCAGCCATATAATAAATGTAGAAAAAAAAATAATTGTTTAACCTTCAGTTTCCAAGGCTGATTATTCGTATTTAAAAAAATTATGCATAGAATGATGAATGAAAATTGAATGAAATAAAAATGAAAAGCTAGTGAAAAAGTAAAAAATATAAATGAATTTTATTATATACTACGTAAATAATTAAAATATGAGTCATTAAAATTCTGATATATAATTTACTTAAAAAGTGATAAAATATACATGATAAATTCCTTATAGCATAAAAGATGTTAAAATTCCTAAATGGTTCAACTGTAATACAACAGCCGTCATCAGGGTCGAAAAATCGGAAGTGTTAACAGTATTACAAAAAAGTAACTAATATTTAAAATTCGGGGACTACAAGAAGATTTGAGTCTCATCATGATCTGTGGGGGAAAACGCTCGCAATGAAAGTAAATAAACATATTTCAAGTAAATAATTGTTTGAAAAATATTGAAATCGATGCACATAACTTATCTGCTAGATGTTAGCTTGTAGAAGATTGTTTTGCATAGCATTTATCATACATTTACAAGGGCGTACAAAAGTATTTGGTTACAGTAATGTCTACAGTAATTCTTGGAAGGATATTTTTGGATGTGGCATCCATTTCTAAGTTAAACTAATCTTATAAATATTACTTGGAGTGTATAAGCTTTATAGAATACATATAAGGTGCCGCAAAAGAACTCCTCTCATTTCCGTTTATTGAGGAATCTGGCAACTATGTTGCGCATTTTCTAACTAAGCAAAATTTTAATAAACTGTATAGGTTATTATACAAATATGTAGATCATATGCAGGACATCACAAAAGAATATTAGTATTTTCTGACTATTGATGATAAATACTGAAATTGAATTTTCAATTGTATCATGCGTTTTCAATTTTTTTTTACTGCAAGAAAAATGAAACTCAAATCTTTTAATTGTCTCCGAACTATGAATGTTATTCAAATCACTGCTAATATTATTACAACATCTGATTTCTCCCTCTGATGACGGCTAGTATTACAGTTGAAAGTGCTTGGGTTTTTTAACATCTTTTGACGGTTTTTTATGCTATAAAGACCTTATTACGTATATTTAAGTACTTTTAAGTAAATTATCTATCAGGTCTTTAAATCTCATATTTTAATTAGTAATCAAAGTCAAAAATTTTAGCTTAAATTATATGTTATAATTGTGAATAATGAGCTAATTTCACTAATAATCAACATATCTTTTAATAAAGAACGTAAAAACTTGACGAGAGTAAATTCGACATTTATTTTCTAAATAAAGTTATTTCTGAGTTTTTCTAATCATACGCTATAATTATATATGTATATATATCCAATGATGCTTAGTGATCTAAAAGTGTTTAGCATTTAAAAAAATCTAAACAGTGGATCTCACACATCCGCCAATGATTAATACTTGAAACCACTCCTTTTGCCTAAAAATTATTTTCATTTAATAATCATAAAACCTTAAATAACATGAAATAGAATTGAATTTGGAAGATTGGTTACAAAACTGACGATTCTAAAAAGAAAACAATATTTTATAATATATTTAACAAAATACAATGCATGTAACTTATTTACGCGTCTTAACTTTATATATTCGCTCAAATTAACAAAGCTAAATTTTCCATGCTGTATATGTTGTGACCCATATTTTTTCTAAATTTCTAGGAAAAAAATATTCTATAAGAATTATTTTAAGTCAAAAACGCAACAATGTAATACAATACTACATTAAAAAAACTTTAATTTATGGTGTATGTAAACATATATCCGAACAATTTATATTTTCAATTTGGATACTTAAATGTGTAGCATCTATCCATATTAACGGTTTAAACGGCGTGGAGTACTACTATAATTATTTCTGTATAGTTGATTTCTGGATGTGAAACGGATAGGGTTTTGTTACAATGACCGCTGGGTACTACTATATTTTAGGTTATACATTTGCTTATTAAAATACCAATACTAGCAACGCAATACTGGACAGTACTGCAACTTAATAAAATAAGTGTTATGCATTCTTAAGTATGATATTTTTATCGGTAGATTTTTCAGCATTCTATTTATTCCGTGCTTCTAGATTTGATTATGTTGAAAACAAATTGACAAAGTTATGGAATTTTTAATTTCTGATTAATACATGAATGTGGCCTTATGATGTAATAACTCCGTAAATATAAATTTCAGCCTTGCAGTACATTTTTTTACAGTAAACACAGTTGTTTTTTACATTTCCCTTAATATGAAATATTTTTGTTATTTACTCTAACTAATTAAAGAATAAACAAATATGTTAAATTAACATCCTATATTTTTTCTTGTTTCCAAGAAAAAAAGAATATGTCATCTTGTGATTGCTTATTATGTTGCTTACACTAAACGTTTATTGTAATTAACGAAATGAGAATGTTTTCTTTTCGCTGACATTTTGTTTTTATTGTTGTTGTTTATAATTAATAAATATCTAGTTTCTTTCCATGTGTATGGTTTTTATATACTTTATTGCCGTAAAGCTTCTTTTTGTTTTGCTGTTAATTCAAGCAGCTTGAAATAAAACTGACGAAAATATATTTTATATATTTTGTTTTTTTATAATTGCAGAATTTATGAGTTATAAATAGCAGATGAAAATTCGGAAAGCATAAAAAGATTTCACATAATGTTATTTGCTAAGAAATTTGCGATTATTTTCTCTTACGAAATTTAGTTAAACGGAAAAAATGAAGAAAATTATTTGTGTAAAGCCATAATAGGATTAATAGCACTGTCCTCTTGAGATAATTTTTCGCAGACTTTTTTCGATTCGCTGAGTTATATATTTAAATTATGAGGTGCCTGCAGGTAAAGATGCTAGCAATCAAACTGATAGTGGAGGTAATGACAAATTTTGAATAATGTCATTTGCATAAGGACTGCAGAGGATGTTGTTTATGTTTTAAATGGTAAACATTGATGATTTTGAACTATTTTAAAATGAATTATTTAAAGCGATTGAAAATAAAAATTTATAAATATCTGACAGTCAAAAATCTCTGCTTTCTCTTGTAATTAGAATGCATAAAATTTGTACACAACGTATATAGAAAGCTAACGAAAATTTGAAAACGCAATAGGACTTTTACAAGATTGAAAAAAAGATATGCTACCTCCTAAAAAAGAAAAACTATACCAAATCAGAGAAAATTTTAGTAAAATACATGTTTATTGAAAATTTGGAAAGTTACCATCATTTCTTACAAGTAATCCAAATATTTCAGAAATATTGTAATTTCTCTGGAAATATTTGTATTAATTCCACAATTTATATTAATATAATGATACTCATTGATAGTCATATAAAGAATTTATACATCCCGGTATTATTTATTTTTGTAAATTGTGATCAAGTGTTCTAATATGATGCAATAAACATTTTCTTCGTCATACAAATAGACCAAATGCAATGTGATTGATCCCAGCTTTATAATGAAAGTGGGGATCGATCGATTTATAATGAAACGACTTTCAAAAGAATATGTTTCATAATTCCCAAGGATTATACCAGTGATGGTGAGTTTTTTACCACCAACTTTCCCTATGTGACAAGGAGATCAATTCTCACTACGTCCACCTTGTCGATGAGATCGCTCGTGATGATAGTGTTTGCCTGGCCTGGTCTCGGGTCATCACAGACTCTCACGGCCAGCACTAAAATGGGCACTCCATTTTCTGACAGACTTGTCTGAGACAAATGTCTCTCCGTAAGCTGTCAATATCCCGCGATAAATAGCTGCCGGTTTCTCACCTTCCGCTGTCAGAAATTGGATAACACCTCGCTACTCCTCAACTGTTGAATTTTGAAAGTCGAATGCCATCCTGTCCACATACGGAATGCCGCATCATTTGAACGCCACTTCTGATAAGAGTGTCTGCTGTCTACTGCGCATGTGAGCGGCTGCGCATGCTCCAATCTCAGTCACAGACTTTAATCGCGTCCCAAGATGTCTCGCTACGTCCTCCCATAGCGGAATATCAAATATTTAACTGTTATGTTTTTATGTCGTTTCGTACCTTTTCATTTGATCACTCCTTGTACATAAACACTAAAAGAAAAAATCTTTCGATATACAGATTTATTAAAAAATGGTTTTACAATCTGAAATCAACACTAATCGAAATAATAATTAAATGAGCATCTAATATATAGATATGTATCGTATGGCACTCCGAGAAGAAGTATCCAAAATATGCAAAGTTTAGTAGAGAAACATACATTGAAGGTTTGAATTTTTTTAAACGGAGAGGCAAACTAAGATCAGGGAATATGGATCATAAAAACTCTTCAAGTGGGACTGAAAAATGAAAAATTGTAGAATTTGAGGATTATAGGCTTTCAGCAATAAATGCCGCTAAAAACTTTCAGTTCTAATATTAATTTCCTTCTAAAAGAAAAGGTGTGGAAAACCAAAAAAAAATCTCCATGGCGTCTGACAAAGATGTCCATAAAAGCAGAAATAGTGGTATTGTACAGAAACATTAGAGAAACAACTTGAATCAAGCTGTCTCGAAAACCCATTTTAGTGTGGTTCAAAGTACTTTTTCAAGAGTAGACTGCAGCATTAATGCACTGTAATAATAATAATAATAATAAAAAAACACGTATGACTGCAAAGCACCAGAACAATCGCTTTTATTAGGGGGAAAAATGACATATGTCCTAAAAAATTGGAATATGAAACAGTAATAATCTTAATGAAAGCAAATAAATTCAATTTGGATGGTTCTCGTAGTCGATCTGTCAATTGACCCAGCCTGCACAACATTCCTAAAATATTTATGAGTGTGTGTGCTGTTTATGAATGCCAATTATTTACGTGAGGGATATGGGCCAGAAGGGCAGGGCTGCTTGGGGACTTTTTAATGTAATCTAACTCATGTTTAATCAAAAAGATCTAAAGGTCGAAGAAAAACACGGGGAACTCTAAAGGGTTAGGCTGACGGACGTGATTGAATTTAAAGCCAAAACCTCCGTTTACCAGCTTTGAGAGCAGAACCTCTTGGTCAGTGGCGGGCATTGAAAATATTTGTTAAATGGCAGCAGATTGAGGCCATACCCAGGGTTTAATCTGAATCTGAGTTTGAGTTTTCCCTTCCCCAGGCTGAATACATGATTAAGTCACTTAAATATAACATGTTCCGTTTTGTTCGGGATTAGTATAGATTTTTAATAAATATTCCAGCAGGATGATGCTTCCATACACGCAACAAATAGCAATTTGCGGGGGTCCCTGAATAAAGATGTGCATGTGGTATCATGAGAATCTTTTTTTCTTGTTTTATATCCAATCAAAAATGTGCGAAGTTCACTGATTAGAGTACTTTATTCAGATCGAAAAAAAATGCCACACAATTTCAAAATTAAAAGCTGCTATAGTCTCTTATGGAGACGAAATTTATTAAAATATATTACACTATTCCAAGCCTGGTTTTATTTTCGCATCCATTTAAAAAATCCAGTTTGTACAATGGCTACTAAGCTGAATTTTTTTTATGGGTTTGTTCATACCAATATGCAAAACCCTCAAAAAGAGATAATTTTTTTTCATATAAGAAATATTTTTTCGTTTTTTAAAAAAAAATAATACATAAATATTTGCGTTATTTTAAAAATTTGCGAGTCTTAAATATTTTTAGGTATTTCTTTCATTTTTATGCTTGAAAAATTGGGTGTTCATGCCATTTGAAACCCAGTGTACATGTAAGAGTTTTATTTTAGAAAATAATAATAATAAAAATAATGCAATTTCTGTTTTTTTATGTTGAATGCCAAAACACATATAGAATTAATATTAAAAAACTGATAAATAAACTATATTCATGCTTAGTTACTGTTAAAGAATGTGAGTGCAGCTACATCCTAAAAAAATTTGTAATACTACAAATGTAAAGATTCCGAAATTTGTATATTTACTATTATTATTTTATTTGTATAATGTTCAAGAAACGATGTAAATTTACAAAACAAGTTTTTGCAAAGCTACAGAAATCTATGATTGTATAAAAGACTACTAGAATTACAGTAATCTTAATAAATTTTTTCTGTAAAAAGAGCTGCAGTTACATAAATAGTTTTAGGCAGATCCCAGATAAATTCTGAGTAATCTTACAGAATTTTTCACTTATACTGCAAACGTGTATCTGTTACATGTATTTTTGTTGTCGCCTTTACATAAAACAAAATGTAGGAACCCCAATTTTCTAGCAAAATCTTAGTAACTTTACGTGTTTTCTTTTACACTGTAGAATCACCTGTCAAGCGGTTTCTGCTGGAGTTTTTCACATTACTTATTCCCAAAAATAATGATCAACAGAAAAATGTTGTAATAACCTGTCGTAGGTATACGGTGTTTGAGAACAGTTACAAAACTTCAGTATAAAATAGAGTACATCTGGATGATGACAAGTCACTGAGAAATGTATGATCGAAGACTCTATCCTAGCGCAGTAATGACGACGGAAACAGGATGAGAAAACAGATTTATTCTTTCCAATATAGCAAAAAAAAAAAAAAAAAAAAAAGAGAGAGAGAGAGAGAGAGAGAGAAATGAGAATAAGGAAGTACCCAACGATCGTCATCAAAGACGTTTTTCGAAACTACGACCCTGAGCTTGATAAAGGTTTTAAATGTACGGCCCTCTAATCTATATATATAAAAGAAAGTCTGGATTTCGTATTAATCACAGCACAAAAAAATCTGCCGAACCTAAATTCTTGAAAATTGGGGTAAAAATACTTCTGATAATATCGAGTGCCGCTAAGAAGGGATTTTCAAAAATTCCACCCCTAAGGAGGTTAAAAAACGGAACGAACATTTAAAAAATTCCTTAAAAATCGGCTTTTGTAGTTATTTTTCAACTGATAACATGTTTTAGTGTACTTTTTCATGCTGAATCGAATGGTACCAAGCGAATTCTTTTAAGTTCAGTAGTTCGCGAGATACTTCACATTTTCCTGATTTGGCGGTGTCTTCGGCGCAAAAACCTGAAATTTTCAATCCTTATCTATATATATAAAAGAAAGTCTGCCACAGCACAATAAAATCTGCCGAACATAAAATCTTGAAAATTGGGGTAAAAATACTACTTATAACATCGAGTGTCGCTAAGAAGGGATTTTCGGAAATTCCACCCTTAGGGAGTTAAAAAAAGGAACGAACTTTTAAAAAATTCCTTCAAAATCGGCTTTTGTAGTTATTTTTCAACTGATAACATATTTTAGTGTATTTTTTCATTCTGGATCGAATGGTACCAGGCAAATTCTTTTAAGTTCAGTAGTTCGCGAGATACTTCACATTTTCCTGATTTGGCGGTGTCTTTGGCGTAAAAACCTGAAATTTTCAATCCTTATCCATATATATAAAAGAAAGTCTGGATTTCGTATTAATCACAGCACAAAAAAATCTGCCGAACCTAAAATCTTGAAAATTTGGGTAAAAATATATCTGATAACATCGAGTGCCTCTAAGAAGGGATTTTCAAAAATTCCACCCCTAAAGAGGTTAAAAAAAGGAACGAACTTTTAAAAAATTCCTTAAAAATCGGCTTTTGTAGTTATTTTTCAACTGATAACATATTTTAGTGTATTTTTTCATGCTGGATCGAATGATACCAAGCAAATTCTTTTAAGTTCAGTAGTTTGCGAGATACTTCACATTTTCCTAATTTGGCGATTTCTTCGGTGCAAAAGCCTGAAATTTTCAATCCTTATCTATATATATAAAAGAAAGTCTACATTTCGTATTAATCACAGCACAAAAAAATCTGCCGAACCTAAAATCTTGAAAATTGGGGTAAAAATACTACTTCTAACATCGAGTGCCGCTAAGAAGGGATTTTCGGAAATTCCACCCCTAAGGGGGTTAAAACAAGGAACGAACTTTAAAAAAATTCCTTAAAAATCGGCTTTTGTAGTTATTTTTCAACTGATAGCATGTTTTAGTGTATTTTTTCATGCTGAATTGAATGGTGCCAAGCAAATTCTTTTAAGTTCAGTAGTTCGCGAGATACTTCACATTTTCCTGATTTGGCGACGTCTTCGGCGCAAAAACCTGAAATTTTCAATCCTTATATATATAGATCAGATATTGTAGTCAATTGAATTGATATCATTCTGTAGACGATTCAGTTGGTACCATATTTTAGTGTATATTTCCATGCTGAATCAAATGGTACCAAGCAAATTCTTTTAAATCCGGTAGTTCGTAAGATACTTCACATTTTTCTAATTTCACGATATCTTCTGCGGAAAAAGCTGAAATTTCCAATCTTTATATATAAAAGAAAGTCTGGGTTTTGTATTAATAATCGTACAAAAAAATCGTACAAAAAATTTTTGAGAAATTTTGTAACAATTGAAATATAGCATTCTACGTTGTTTAATTGAATACTTATGGAGATATTTTACATCAGATAAACCCAATTACAAAAGGTTGCCTTTATTTTAAAGGTTCCGCTGAATGAATTTTTATGTGATTAAAACTGTTAACATGTTCAGCGTTACGTCATTCTTTGGTGACTAACTTTGAACTTTCTGTTTAGATGACATCCTTTTCTCTGATGACATACAGTCTAAAATACAATATAAAACTAAAAATTACTATGATATAAAAATTTCGTTTGATTTAAAGTTTCTTTTAAAAAATCTGACCAGCGTAGCGGGCGAAGGCTGCTAGTATCTAATATTTTTGAAAATATGATCGTGTCCAAAGTTTCAAAACAGCTACTACGTCGCGCGCAACAAATTCTTTAGCATTTTCTTAGTGTTTTAACAGTTTCAGGTATAAGAAACATGTATTCTCAATCGGGTCACGTCTTACCTTTCTTATGATTTGTATCGTCACTACTACGTCATATAAATGTTTCCGACCATGCATTGCTATGTAATTTATCATTGTCCAAGTGTAGAATATATAATCTGAAAATTTGTAACCTATGTATTGAAAAGCATTGTTTATTAAAAACTATGCAATCTTTATACATATATATATATATGAGAAGCCCAGAAGCCAAGGGGTATAAATGACAAAATTGAAAAAATTGAGTTACGTGCACAGGCTATCTGAAGATATGTCTATTTATTTGTAGGTAAAGAGTTAAGAGTGATTTTTCCATTATGTACTGAGTTATAGGGGTCAGTTATTTAACCTCTTTCCCAAAACTGTGAAACGTGTGGAGGCCAAGTGGTATAAGTACAGTTGTGTCCGTTAACGTCTGTATAGCAGAAGCGCGATCAACGACATACAAATCCATTTGCTTTCTTATGCATTAAATAAATGCATTTTAACTGTTATCAAGTAAAAGAAATCAAGTGTTAAGCATAGATTATGAAACGCTTTCCAACACTCCCTGAAATCTTTAAAAATTTTTGCTGTTTAGGGTAATAAAGGGTTTCTATCCATTGCCAAATATGTATTCTGATACTTTTGAGCAGCCCTATGTTTTATCAGTCGGTTGATATATACTGTATAACGGGAAAAATTAGTTTAGCTAGAAAACACATAATAGTTTGAAATTTCTCTTTCAGCAGTTTATACTAATAGATGGAAGCATACTTGTGTGCTTTTTTTCATTATGTAGTTTATCTTGAACCTTTATTATCCGCCAGTATTTAGCTGAAATTTACTTCAAACTAAAACACACTCAGAACTACTAAAATCACATTTTCAGAAATTATCATCCATCGATGACCATGTATAAATTTTTGTGCGTGATCCTGTATATTATTTCATCTATATTTTACAAGCATTTCTTAGTAAACTGAATGCAGTTCAGCATAGAAATGCATTACTTATTTAAAAGAACTCTTTAAGTAAAGTACGCTCATATTCTGTAACCTTTACGAGTATTTTTGTATAACCCTGTATATGAACTATAGAATTTATACATGTCATGTCATATAACATGCATAAATTTAGTGAAACTTAAAAGTGCAATTCATAATTAAAATGGCATTTCGTCCATTCATCAATCATCATTGATAATGTTACAGTACTTCGTATAGAATGAACTATTAGAAATCTTTTTTGTGTCCCTGTAAATACTGTGTACTTCGTATTATGCGCGAAATAACTTATATTAAGCCTCAACGATATATATGAATTTTATTATACATGAAAATTGTAATATAATTAAAATAAGTTGCAAACAATTCCCTCTTTATCATTAGGTAATACAAGTCTTTTGTATGGTCCTGTAAATAAATAATAACTATTCTTTTCATCTCAGATTTTATAGAATGCTTATTTTAGTGTAATTCGTAAATGCGTATAAATTTTAATGTCACAAGGTGTAACATCTTTCGAATTCATTTAAAACGATTTTTCCCGTAAACTGTAATGTAACGGGAAACTTTTGATTATCTCTGTAAATAAACTAGTCTTAGAAACTTCATTTGCAATAGGTTTGTGTTGAGGTAAACATGAATAATTTACAAACATTTCAGGGCAATCCTAATACATTTACGAGAGTTAGGCCGCGGACAGACGGACTGACAAACCAAAATCATATTAACTTTTCAACTTTGTTGGTAAGTGTTAAAAAATATAAAATTCTAATGTTTCTAAACTTATGATAAAATTTTAAAACTTATATTAGAACAAAAGTTTCTCCTTTCATTCCTTTATATCAACATTGTTCATAAATTTTTCGTAAATTCATTTTTTTATTTCATAATTTTTCCTTTTTTAGAATTTATATTAAAACAAAATTTTGTCCTTTCGCTTATTTGTATCAACATTGTTCTTAATTTTTTTATAAATACGATTTTGTATTTAATAATTTTTCATTTCTTGTATTCATTTGGCACTTGTACCCTTCAGTTTTCCTTACTGCTTGGAAGCCAAGGGGTATAAGTGCCGACTGATGATAAACACTGCTTAGTTATAAATAAAAAGAAAAATTGTATTCCACTTTTTTTAAACAGATATTGATATAAGAGTTCAAAAATCTTTAAGCTATAAGCAAAAATTTCATATCTCAATTTATTCAATTACAATTGATGTTTAACTTTGAACTCAATTTACTCGAAATCTAAATTGTGTCACTTGTACCCTTTGGCCTCTGGGGTCCTCATATATATATTAAATAATAATACACAACCTTCAAATTCAAGTCCCTTGGAAAAAAAACGCAGAATCAATTTACTTTTTTATTTTTTAGCAATTCCTATATTATATTCCTATATTCCTATTATTCCTATATTCCTATATATTCCAATATTCCTATTACTTAATGCCAACTTTATGTATTTCGCATTATTACTTGTATTACAATTTTAAAATACTGCTATTTGTTTTAAACGAAGAAAATCTCAAGAATTGAAAATATAATTCCATTAAACATTTTTAATTATTTAATAAATAATTTATTAGATTTGTTATAAATATAAGTTAAATTTACTTATTTGTGAAATATAAATAAAAAATAACAAACATTCTAATAAAATTGCGTTTAGAGGCATGCAATTACAGAAAATATGACAAAAGGCCATTACCTTAATTATCGAGTTAAAAAAGCGAATTACGTGTTCCTATTACTTCCAATTCAACCCTTGAATTATGTTTCTACAATCATAACTGCACACTTAAACATTGTATAACAACTGTTTTTGCTAATAATATTTTTGATATAAGAAAATATCGCATGCAGTCATAAAAATGGAATGCTCCAGAAACAAAGAAAGTCATAAATGAAGACACATGATAGGTATTTAATCGTTTCTAGGTAAATACGCTTTCTTATTATATGGATAAACAAAACCATCTCAGAGTCATGCATATCGTAAATATGCATTAAGTACTTTCTTAATTTCACCATAAACCTTGAGTTTGAAAATTTATATATGTTTTTATGTTGGTCAACATTTTTTTCATAGACAATATGTAAGAAATTATGTTCAGGAATATCTTTTTAGATTATAAAAACAATGTTTATAGTTTTATTTCTTAAATCTTCTGCATGTTTTTCTTTTTCTTTTTTCTTTTTCTTTTCCTTTTCTTTTCTTTTTTTTAATTGTATAATTTTAATTCTATATTGATATTATGTTTTAAAGAACATTTCTGGGAAAGTGATATTTGATTGGAAGTGCTCATTAAGATTATTTGGTCAATTTATAGGTATGATTTAATTAATGTAATATGTTATATGCTTTATATAGATTATAATTAATGTGTTCTTTAAATTTTATACTTACATTATGTCAGCTTATTTATAATGCATTTCTTAAAATTATAGTTCTGATTTTTTTTTCTGTATGTTATTTTAGTGTTTAAGGATTCATTTTAATACAACACATCGGGAAGGAAAAAGACATTCTTCAAGATAATTATACGTACTTTAAATGTTTTTTGAAGAATTTTAAATATGACTGTGTGAAATTGTTCGAGTTTTATAAAATATTATAATTATAGACATTGGTAATGAAAAGAAAAATTCATGAAATTTAAGAAAATTTAAGAAATTTTATGAGAAAGCGAAAGTGAGCAATTTTTTTAATGAATTTAATGAAATCCGAAAGTTAAAACATACTAATAAAAGGAAATATATATAAAAGTCACATATGTATATAAATCATAGTCCTTGTGCAATAATCCGCGGATCAAAGAAATTTTAGCCTACTTATGCAGATCAAAGACATATTTGTTGACATATGGAACGCTATAATCTATTAAATATATGATTTAGTTACATGGTTATTCAGATAGTTTTATAAGCGTTAGAATACCTGGAATTCATCATTTTATTCTCATTTTCAATTTTATGATTCCATTGATGATTTTATGGAAATAAATAATTTCCATTTTTCTGAAATTTTATTCTCATCATTTCAGTGATTTAACGCATAATTCAATTTCTTAATTTATTTTTATTTTATTTTTATTTTTTACATTTTATTATTAATTTATTTAGAGATGAAGTTTTAACTTCATCATGGAGTATGAGCTAGAAACAAATGCTGAGTACATATTTAGTGCAAAGCGTTCTGTATGCAATAGAAATAGATATTTAAAAAAATAGGGATTAGAAATTATTCAATCTTTGATTTCAAGGACTGATTTATCACAAAATTCACAGAAACCATTTTAAGTACTGTGTATGTCAAACTTTACCATGTCAAGCCAAAAATCCCGAGAAGAGCATATACAAACATTTTATCGAAAAATGAGTGGCTGTATGTTTTATATATACACTGTACGGATAGAAAGTTTTATTCATAACAATTTGAGTGTGTATGTAAGTTCATAGTTGTATTTATAGTGTGTTGCTCGTCACATATATATGAGTGTGTGTCTATGTACATATGCATTAATTTCTACATATGATAATGTATATGCATTAGGGTGGGCCGAAAAAAACTTTTTTTCGATTTTCGATTATGGCGGGTGCGAAAAAGTGGCCACTGGTGGCACTCAGTTCATACAAAAAATTTGAGATTTTTTGGACATTTCCTTACCCTGCCGCAAACGGCTTGAAGTTTTGCAAAAATGTTCATTTTTGAACTTTTTCGAAAAAAATTTAAAAATGTTAAATTAAATTTATTTTGGTTGTATTTACTTGAAAATGCATATTTAATGTACCAAATGTTTAAATAATTGCTGATCATGCATTATTTAATATCTATGTGTATTATAACTTAGGCTATTTTTATAGCTTTTTCGCGCATAATAGGCAAAAGTTGTATTTGTTTGAATCGATCGTTAATTTCTATATTATTTATGTCCCTTGGTCTTCTTTATATTTTTTCTATTTATCAAACGTCATATATTTGGAGAAAAGACAGCAGTATACTTCAAAAATAAATCTGGAAGGTGAGAAAGTGGTGAAGCAGGACCCCAAGAGAGCGCAATGACTCGGCGTAATACTCAGGGAGTGAAGGACGAAAAAGCTAAGAGCCAAAATGCGATAAAGGATTCTTATTATTTATCCTTGCTCAGTAACCTGCGACATTTGTTCAGTGTTAACGTGAAACATTTTTGTAGTGATTATACAGTGCTTTTTGGGTCGTTTAATGTGCCATTATAGTGTTTTGTGCGTTTTATTACAACGAGCTTACAAATGGCTAGTATAAAGGACCATGACAATGCAAAGACACGCAATAGCGTGAAAAGTAACTTTTGGGGGGGGCGTCATGCATATTGAAAGAATTGCAATTGCCAACTTATGCTGATAATCATGCGCCACTACTGGTTGCTTCACCATGTAGAAGTTGTGACTGCAGAGGATACGAATCTCGTCATCGATAAAAACAAAGTCAGAAGAGAGAAATAGAAACTTGGAAAGAAGATACAGGCAGAAGAAGTTATTGAAAGAAGGAAAATTAAAAGCATAGTTTTTGATGGTAGAAAGGATAAAAGTATATTAAGAGGAAGAAAAATAACAAGCGGCACCTTCGAGAGAAAGGCGAGGAACACATCACCGCGTTCCGGTCACCGAAAAAAATAGCAAAATCATTATACAATCTTCCAAGTCACCACAAGTTAGACTTTTCTGAACTGACGAGGTATCAAGATAACGGAACGAGGTATCAAGTGACCCGAGTATTCCTAACCAGGTTCAAACAACACGGTGATGTGTTCCTCGCCTTTCTCTCGACGGTGCCGCTTGTTATTTTTCTTCCTCTTAATATACTTTTATTCTTTCTACCATCAAAAAGTATGCTTTTAAGTTTCCTTCTTTCAATAACTTCTGCCTGTATCTTCTTTCCAAGTTTCTATTTCTCTCTTCTGACTTTGTTTTTATCGATGACGAGATTCGTATCCTCTGCTGTCACAACTTCTACATGGTGAAGCAACCAGTAGTAGTGGCGCATGATTATCAGCATAAGTTGGCAATTGCAATTCTTTCAATATGCATGATGCCCCCAAAAAGTTACTTTTCACGGTATCGCATGTCTTTGCATTGTCATGGCCCTTTATACTAGACATTTCTAAGCTCGTCGTAATAAAACGCACAAAACACTATAATGGCACATTAAGCGACCCAAAAAGCACTGTATAATCACTACAAAAGGGTTTCACGTGAACACTGAACAAATGTCGCAGTTAACTGAGCAAGGATAAATAATAAGAATCCTTTATCGCATTTTGACTCTTAGCTTTTTCGTCCTTCACTCCCTGAGTATTACGCCGAGTCATTGCGCTCTCTTAGGGTCCTGCTTCACCACTTTCTCACCTTCCAGATTTGTTTTTCAAGTATACTGCTGTCTTTTCCCCAACTATGTGACGTTTGAAACATAGAAAAAATATAAAGAAGACCAAGGGACATAAATAATATAGAAACTAACGATCGATTCAAACAATACAACTTTTGCCTGTTATAAGCGAAAAAGCTATAAAAATTGCCTAAGTTATAATACACATAGATATTAAATAATGCATGATCAGATATTATTTAAACATTTGGTACATTAAACATGCCTTTTCAAGTAAATGCAACCAAAATAAATTTAATTTAACGTTTTTTAATTTTTTTCGAAAAAACTTCAAAAATGAACATTTTTGCAAAATTTCAAGCCGTTTGCGGCAGGGTAAGGAAATGTCCAAAAAATCTCAATTTTTTTGTATGAACTGAGTGCCACCAGTGGCCACTTTTCCGCACCCGCCATAATCGAAAATCGAAAAAAAGTTTTTTTCGGCCCACCCTAATATGCATATAAGATGAATATAATTATTAGAATTTTCAAGGTATGTGGCACCACTACTTATGTGAAATCTTTGCTTAACATTTTTTAAGATATTACATTTTTTTTACGAAATAAGAAGAAAAGGCTCATAATTTGATAGATTTGTGCACACCCTGATATATATACGCATATATAAGTGTGTGTATGCATATTACTTATGCACAGTACTTATTACTAAAAGTATGAGGATAAAATATTAATTATAGATGTTGTTGATCATTGTTATTTTCTATTACAATACCATTTTTTTTCTAAAATTGCGAAAGTGGCCGTAAACTTTTAAACACATGCGTTTTCATTTGCAATTAATTTTGTCAATTAAATCTATTGATATTTATATGTTATTCCATAAATAAGTTCCTAACTATTCTGTCAATAAAATGCATAAGTATTACTTTGAGATTCCTCTTCATATGGGTATACTTACAAATTAACTAAAAAAAATTTGCTGGCCGGAAACTTTTGGAACCACTGTATAATATGATGTATTGATACAATGCCTGGAAGTAATTTATTTCCATACTTGTGATAATAAATATCCATACTTGTATATAGTTCTTTTTCAAACTAATATTTTACGGCATTGATATGGTAACAATATCGCTTTTTCCTTTTATATTGAAAACATATTTTACATTAGCTTAAAAGCTTGAGGAAAATAAATAACCAGAGAATAAATTTTCGAAATAAAAAATAGCATTAAATTTAAAACTAAAAGACGAAAAAAAAAGGAAAAAAGCAGAAAAATAAGTTTGTGGAAATATTTTGGAATCTACAAATGTATTTGCATAAGAATTTTTCATGCGATTCAAATTGCATGTAAACCACTCCAAGATAGTAAAAGTGAAAAGGAAATTTAATAACTCAACAAAAATTTGCTATCAACAACATCAATAAGAAAATATTCAATCTTAAAAAAAAGAAAAATAAAGAGTTTATTTAATATACAGAGGGATAAGAAACAATAGAAATTTCGTAAAGTATTTGTTTAATGCAAATTACCCAATTTCCTTAAGAAAAACGTATAACATATTTAGGGTTTAAGAACATGGGGAAAATACGACATTTATAGGTCATGAAGACTGTTTATTTCGGTATTTTACATGATATTCTCGAAATTTCTGCAACGTTTTCTACATTCATATTTGTTAAAATAAAAAATAAAATTCAAGTAGCTAATTTGAATTTATATTTTTACTTTCTTCTATCTTCAAGAGAAGAAAGTATCGTTATCGACTTCCGGTTTTCGACGGATTTACACGTTTTAGGGTTCAGAGATTACAAAAAACATGTTTTTACAAAATGTCTGTCTGTCCGTGTGTCTGTGTGTCTGTCCGTGTGTCTGTCTCCATTCTACCATCAAAAAGTGTATGAAGTTATGCATAGAATTGAACCAATTTTTTTTTGTGAATGTTTTTGGCTGCGGCAAGCAGGTCCTCCTTCAGTTTTGAAATATTCCGCTGGAAGGGGGCGCTGCAATCGCGATTTTTGTGCCATTATTAATTTTGTACCGACCAAAAGTATATGAAGTTATGCATCGAATTTAACCAAACTTTTTCTGTAAGTGTATAACTATGACTAGTTGGTGTCCCCTGAATTTGAAAATAATCCGCCGGAAGAGGGCGCTGCAATCACGATTTTTGTGCTATTTTCAATATTGTACCGATCAAAAGTATCTGATATTATGCATCGAATTTAACCAAACTTTTCTGTAAGTGTATGACTATGGCTAGTTGGTCCCTCCTGAATTTGAAATTAATCCACCGCAAGGGGGCGCTGCAATCGAGATTTTTGTGCCATTTTTAATATTGTACCGATCAAAAGTATATGAAGTTATGAATCGAAGTTAACCAAACTTTTTGTGTAAGTGTATGACTATGGTTAGTTGGTCCTCCCTGAATTTGAAAATAAACCGCCGGAAGGGGGCGCTGTAATCGCGATTTTTGTGCCATTTTCAATATTGTACCGACCAAAAGTATATGAAGTTATGCATCGAATTGAACCAAATTTTTTGTGTATGTGTATGACTATGGTTAGTTGGTCCACCCTGAATTTGAAAAAATCCGTCGGAAGGGGGCGCTGGAATCGCGATTTTTGTGCCAATCTCAATGATGTACCGACCAAAAGTACATGAAGTTATAAATCGAACTGAACGAAATTTTTTGTGTAAGTGTATGGCTATGGCTAGATGGATCGCCCTGAGTCTGAAAAAAATCCGCCGGAAGGGGGCGCTGCAATAGTGAATTTTATGCCATTTTCAATATTGCACCACATAAAAGCGTATGAAGTTAGTTCTTGAACTGAACTAAATATTTTGTACATGATTATTTTTTGGTAAGGCAAGTAGGTCCTCCCTGAATTTGGAAAAAAAAATCTGCCTATCATTCTATTGTCCATCGGCTCGTGTAGAGATGGAAATTCGTTTTTACTCCGATTAATTGATTGAAGCAGAAATTTGAGATGAAAATTAAAGTTGGTATGGTATTGAATTAAAATTATTAAAGTATTAAAATGAGTAACTATTTTTTTTTAATATTAAAATGTACGTATGAGATAGAAGAAAGTTTTGGAATTGGCACATCCAAATAATTGATTTTTAAAAAAAGGACACAGATATTTTGTAGAAAAGAAATATTGTTACATGTATTCGCCCGTCCTCTACAAAATAAATAAATAAATAAGTAAATAAATAAAAATAATAAAATAATAATAATCCGATACCTTTCAATCTGAAAATTGCCACAGAAAAAAAATCTAAATAGTCATTCGGTTGGAAGTTATACCTTGATCTCATCGTTTCGAATGCAACATCTAAATTGTTTACTGCGAGTTGTGCCTTTTATTTTACTCCCATTGAGTCATTTTTTTCCAGGAAAAGGTTTAACATTATACGATTTTAAGATCACAAGTAAAATATGACAGTTTAAGGCCAGAGAACCACAAAAAAGTGCAATGTTCCATTTTACATAGCATAGACGTATTTCTGACATTACAACTTATTTTAACAGAAGTTTATTAGTTTGATTACGAAGGTATAAAAATTGGGTCAATCGATAGTCACATAAGTTATTTTTATTCACCTTCATTCCTAAACAAATTAAAGAAAAAAATTAAAAGAACTACAAAGATATGTGACATTTCTGTGCTGTGGATTTTTACAGAAGATCTATATAAATGTATACATGTATATAATTGCAGAAAGGTTGAATACATATGGAATATCGTAAAATTCTAATTATCAATATCAAATAATTGAGATATGTATTTTTATGTATATATATCTTCTGTGCGTGTGTTTGTCACTGAACTCCTCCTAAACGACTGGACCAATTTTAATGAAATTGTGTGTGTGTGTTCCAGTGGATTCGAGAATGGTTTAGATTCCCATTTCATCGAAATTGATTCAGTACTTTTTTAATAATTAGGCAAAAACTAATAGTTAATGATTTTTCACTAATTAAAAGTGTTGAATAAGTTCGCTGAACACTGGGCGGACGGAATGGCCGAGCGGTCTAAGGCACCAAATTTCAGCTCTGGTTCTCGAAGAATGAGATAGTGTGTTCGAACCTCACTCCTGACATACGTCTATGATTTGCAATAATTTTTTCTTTATTATAATTTTGATTAACCGACTTCAGAAAATCGTTAACTTTTAACTAAAAAGAGAAAAATAAACTTTTCTATCATAAATTGAACCGACTTCAAAAACTACTGCACAGTGAAAAATAATTTCCTTACATAATAGTAATAAGAAATTTAAATAAGAGCGTAGTATTTATCGTGCGTATTTTTATATTTATGTACATTTGTTTGATTTTTTGGTGTCGGCGCCAGCACAAAGTCTGTCGCGTCCGCTAGTATACAAATATTTTCTGTACATTAATTGATTCTATATACCTAATGTTATAAATTACAGTTGATTCGTTTGTTTTCAGGAAGCTGACGATTGAAGTAACCCGTAGTAGAAAGAGAAGATAGTGACTCGCAGCTCTGCATTTGAAGAGTTACATTAAAAGGAGATATTTGCAATGAAATGTTGATTGCCTATGGAAGTGAAAGTCCATCATATGATACTGCTGTTAGAGAGAGAAAGAATTATGAAACTGGTCATATGTCCCTTACGGACAATTTAAGATGTGATAGACCGCAGTTAACCCTTTATCTACCCACTGTACTAATAAGTACCATTAAAAATAATTCTGATAAAATACTTTTAATGCATCAATTAGTTGCAATGCTGTTTAGAATGAGTTACAGACTCATTACTTTAATTTGTTCCAGAAGCATTATTGGTTACAAAAGACAAAAATATTTTTAAAAGGATGATTTCTTTTGCCTTTGTATCTTTTCAGATCTTTTGGCAGTGAGAGAGGGTGATAGGGACTTTTCTATTCGGAAATATTTCTATAGTTATATTGTAAGAACATCATATTTGTACATTTTATAAATCTACAAAATACTAAAAAAAAACAATTTAAAATAAAAGATTTGAGTGGGATTATAAATATTGCACAAAATACCTGTACATTCAAATTTAATTAGTCCTTCTAAAACCTCCAATCCTTCTAAAATCCTTCAAAAATGCATTAAATGATTATGTAATTTTTTTTGTTTAGTTTAAGCTATTTACGTAAAATGTTTTAGAATGTAAAATTTTAATGAATTCATAATTCGGTAGATAAAGGGTTAAGATATTCAGCATTTTATTAGATCAAAGGGTGACTATTCAAATGATTCTCAATGAAATTTATCTTACAAGTGGCAGTACGTGGAAAACTATTCACAAAGAACTGCACGAAACAAAAATCTAAGGCCACTGAATTCCCAGATTAATCACTCCTATCTGTTCCCTCATTTCAAGTTGTTGTTGAGAAATATAAGCGATATGGAGTTTAAATTTTACCACATGCATTCGATGTCGCAAAAACTTATTTTTACTTATTCCAGAATTAAAACAAAAACTGTTGTTGGATCGGTTTGAAACAAAAAATGAGATGGTACAATAGCTTTCAACTAAATCTTCAAAATACTTCATTGATGGCTTTCGGAATGTTGAAAAAAAAGAAAAAAAAACGCTGAGAGAAATATATTACTTTGGATAGTGACAATATAGGGAAGTCTTAAAAATTAAAAAAAAAGTTTTTATATCAATTATTTCCGAGTGTTAATTAAAGTTTTACGATACCCGTTATATGTAAAATATTTTAATTATAAGCCCTAACTAAAGGATATTCTGAACTTCCTTCCTTTCATTTTCGCATTTATGTCTCCAAATATCATTAAAAATTCTTCCTATTTTCAATGAGCTACACATACATAAATTTATTTTAATACTGCGCCAGTTTAGACTTCCCTTTGAAAATTTCCTTTCAAAATTCTTCATTTTAAATTTTCTTTTCGAATATTTTCAGTTTATTTCTTACTGGATAAATTTCAGAGAGCTATCTCGAGGATTGTTTGAACACTTTTTCAACGGAATTGGAATCTGGCAGTGGTTAAAAAAATTACGAATTGCGTGTTTTTGAATCTCTAAGTATTACGCAATAAATGACTTTGTGTCAGTTCAAAATTAAAAAAAAATGAGTGATTTTGACTGCTACCATCTGATTGGAAAATGAGCGTGCATTCTATTTCTTAATATTTCAATTTAATATTTTTTGAGAGGGTTTCATAAGTTTGTACGATGATTACGTGGTAAAGAAATTGGATTTGAACTTCGTGATTTTTATTATCGGAGAAAAAACCAAGTATTCTCATTCTGTTTTTGCTTAAATTATTTTTATCGCTCAGTGCATGAAATGTGATGGTGATGCTGCTTTTGAGGAACAGATTATTCTTTTAATCAAGGACATGCTGCTGTTAAATATTTTTTTCTAATTACACATAATTCCCTCTTTAAAATATAGATGTCAGACCAATAATACCTAACAATGCTGCTTGAACTGAGGAATGAATTTACTAAGATTGAGATTTTGCTCATTGCTTGTGAGGGAGTGTCCTTTGTGATAAATGCACTCTAGCATTTTAGTGAGATCGTGACGTAAATGTTTTAACATGTGTAGCGTGAAAGCGACATCTGTCCTTTATTAAACTATTATTCAAGAGTGCGTGTGTCGCCCTCAGTTCTACAGTTAATTCGCGGTTAGGAGTAATATGCAAAATCACAGCGCCGTCATTAGTTTGGTGTGGTGGAGGAGGCAGTAAGCCTGCTAGTGTGGTGGTAGGAAGGTGGCGAAAGCCAGCTAGTGTGGTGAAGCGGCAGTAGCCCGCGGAGATAGATAGCTAGTAGTGAAGAGATTAGCCTCCAGAGAATTAGATGGTGTTTTGGAGTGAGCTAGCCAGCAGCGTGCGTCGAGTTCGTTTATCACTGGCGGAGCTATCCAAGAAGAGTGCCGGTGGTAAGAAATAGTTTAATACGTTGAGTATTATAAATAATAAAGAGTGTTCGCAGCCATGGGCTGTCTTATAAAGATTTAATCTAGCATTTGGCCGAAGTCGGAACGAGAAGCTGGTTTGAAATGCCCCGACTGAGTCTAGACCGAGATTGTGAGTATGATTTCGACTTAATCTCTTGGTATTGTGATTAGTGATTGAAATTCTCGAACTGACGCTCCACTTTCTCCAAGTCCTAGCGGTTTAAATAAACTGTTGATTTTATCCTATATTTAGAATTATGTCTTCATTTCATCAACATAACCTCCCACACGTTACAAATGGCACCCAGTATGTGTACCCTCCCGTTAAATGTTTACTGCTACTGTCTTATATATGTATTAAGTTACCTAAAACTGGAGATGGTGAAAAGCGGAAATATAAATATTTTGTTTCCAAAAGCGGTGTTATGATATTTTATATAACTTATGTACTATTAATTTCTGTATAGACAACTTCTGTACGTACATATATATACATACAGAATGTATATTTCTGTGAATGTATATTTATGAACTTTAAAAGTATATAATTATCTACGTTATGTGTGATAAAAATATAGTTAAGTATGCAAGGCACAGTTTTGTATATACAGGTACTATTTCGAATTTATATGTCACAAATATAAAGGCAAGCAGAAGGTACCAGAGTAAGCAGATTTCGTACAGAAATGCGACTGCGGAAATGCAGTAGTAGAGGATAGTGCTAAGTCTAGTGGATAAACGTTCGATTGCTTGAATCGTTGTTCTTTTCTTGGAATACCAGTAAACATGCGTCATCACTTATGCGGAGTCACTTTTGAGGTCATGTATTTTATGTATGAGGTTGCGCAAGAAAATGAATCGGTTGCTCAAAGGACGCACATGGAATGATTTCTAAGTAGAAATCGTGTAACATTAATCGTGTAACATTTGTGTATCTTTATTGGACGTTGTACCTGAGTGAATCTTTTTTATGCATCGAGGAGTAATACCCGCACTGGAGGATACCGCAGAATTCCTGTAGTCGGAAAGGCAATATTATGCATAGTAGAGTAATGTCCCTCGAGAACTTTTGGACATGAATTGCGTGTGAGTAAGTATCCTTGCGTAGCCACATATATAAAATGCATGTTCGAATATAACGATGGATGTCTTCTGAAATCCTTGCGCAGAATGTCGATTGAAGTCAGCGTAGTGTTTTGATCCGTCGAACGCAACAGAGCACTCAACTGACAGAAAGTTGCATTCCCGCAAGCCCATTCCTATTCAAGATTTGTTTACTACAGTCGTCTATACCTGCTCTTACATTTTTGATATAATTTTGAAACACATTGTATTATTTAAGTATGTAATGTATATGGTACGTAAATGAGAACTGACGCATACATAAAAAAATTTTAAAAATAAGAAAATGTAATTACGTATTGGGCAAGATATTTAAATAATAACTGAGTTATTTATCATTTCCAACCATGTTTGTAAATAAAATTTTTCAATTATGCATTATTTTAGCTAATAATTATGAAATGTATAAGAAGACAACTTCCTTTACCTTTTGTATAGGTACGAAATTCACATAACTACTCAAAAATATATCAGAAAATAAATACACTAAGAATACACTTTATAAATAAAACACTTGAAAATGCAAAGAAAAAAACAAAGTTTGCGGGAACACAGAATTTTTGAAAGTATTTACATAAATATTTTCAATGCTATTCGAACTGCTTGTAAACCACTCAAGAATGATAAAAGTCAAAATAGAAATCTAATAACTCAACAAAATATCCCAAAAAGATGCAGTCATTTTTGAAAAGGAAAAATGCCACGCTTATTTGATATGCTAGAAGATAAGAAACATCTAAAGTAAAGAGTTATGCCATTTATTTTATATGCAAATGAGTATATTTTTCCTGAGAAAAGATGTTTAAAATATTCCAAATTTACGAATATATGAAAACACTACAGTATAAGGTAGGTCAAATTAAAGAAATTTTATCCTTATTTTAAGTTGAATGCACGATATTTTTACAAATATTTCATAAAATTTTACTGTGCCTAATCCATAAATGTGATATTTTGACTGATTTGTGAGATGCCAGAGAAATATTTGTCATAAACTACAATCCCATCAAAAATGTTAGTTTTAAAATAGCTAAATTTAAAAAACAAATTTAAAAGATTTTTTTTACATTTCTTTGCTATAGGGTAACATCCCCAGTAATTGGCACATTATGAATTTGTCGTTAAACTTACTTAAATTTTCATTACAAAGAAATAAGCTATTTACTTGGAAATATTTTTTAAATCAAAGAATGCATATCTGTGCATCTATTTTGCCCACTAAAAGCAAAAACAAAATTGAAAAAGTATTTTTATAAAAATATATTTATAAAAAGTTGCTGATATCACCAGTAATTGGCACTTAGAGCACCAATGTATGACACCTTGTGATCTAGTAATTGGCATATGTTTATATTGAAAAAAAAAAAAAACTTTACATTTTGCATTGGGTTTAATCGCTTTAAATTAATTTACTGTAGATGAACATGCCATATTTCAGGTTTTTGAGAGTAAGAAATCAGCATATTTGTCTGAAATGTGAACACTTTAAAACAATACAATATACTTACATTAATACCCAGTAATTGTCATGCTGCCCCAGTAATTGTCATATGAAGCGTTAATGGATTCCAATTACTGATAAAATTTATATTTTCAAACAAAAACAAATGATAAACAAAATTAGTCTATAATTTTAAAAGTACTTCCAAAATAAATGGTTTAATCTCAAATTCCTTGCAAATTCCTTGTAATTGGAATAGGTGCCAATTACTTGGAACTGGCAAAATTGAAACACCATTAATTGGCATCTACCATTAATCCAAAAATCCAAATACTTGTGTCGAAAATACTTTTACACAATTAAAGTAACCCTTTTTAACTAAACAAAACTGTTGTCAATTAAAATTTAAAATATATTATAAATCAGATAATAATGAATTGAAAAGTATGCCTTCCTTAAGCCAAACAAGAAGAATTTGCAACGAAAATGGCTAATTTGATACAAGCCATAATTGTTTCTCTTTCCTAGGCTCTATTGTCATCTTGTAAAATAAATCAAAGTTATAATCTTTAACGTAAATGAGCAATTAACTGATATATGGTCTTGAATTTTTAAAAGACTGGATATAAATCTTATTTTAGGACATGTTTGTAAAATGTGCCAATAACTGGTGCATGCCAATTACTGGGGATGTTACCCTATTAAATTTTATTTTTAAAAAAAGTACGATGTAACCAGCAATTGAGAACCTAAAATCATGAGAAGCAAAGACAATTATTTCGTGGAAACCTTTTATGTTATGTATTGCCGGTATTTTAAATATGTTTTATATCACATATGAAAGATTTACAACCATAGTAGATCAAGTTCATTTTTTAAAAAAATGACAGAATTCATTTAGAAGATACATAAAATCCGTTTTAGCCACTTTCACAATGAATTAAATCTGTTTTTACATATTTCCTGCTATATGTGATCTGTTAATAGACTTGGTTTACTAATTTTTTGTTCATTTATCTCTTTTTTTATATAAACTTGGTTTACTATGATTGTAAGCCTCTCATACTTTGTACTTTTCTCTCTATAAGTATCTACCTATTACATTTGTATGCTCTGTAAAACGTATGTATGAGTGTATTCTGTATGTGGCATGAGCTATATAAAAGTAGGAGTGAGTATGTATGTAGGTATGTTATTCTATTTGCTGCCAACATTTCTTATGTAAACATTTGAGATGCTATGCCTAGTCAGAAATAGTTCTTTGCAAAATTGCCGAGGATTTTCGGTAATAATGATGTTTAATATAAAATATGTACTAAAATCATTGTACATCAATGAAACTTTAATTTTAACAATGCTCAGTGGTGCTAGCTCTAGTGTAATATGCAGTTTTGGATGGAAGGTGCAGATCCAATATAGTACTTTCATATTTAATCTAAAGCGCTGATAGAGATACGATTAATATGGATGTACATAAGTATGGAACATTAAGTATGGATGAACAGTGAAATATCGTTACAACGAATTTCACTTTAACCCTTTATCTACGGATGATGGTACTTATAAGTACCATTAAAATTACTTATAATAAAATTCTTTTAATACGTCCATTAGTTGTAATACTGTTCAGAATGAGTTACAGATAATTAATTTATCTTGTTTCAAAAACATCATTTCTTACAGAAAACGAAAATATTTTTAAAAGGATGATTTCTTTTGTCTTTGCATCTCTTCAGATTTTTTGGCGCTGAAGTAGGGGGATGGGTATTTTTCAATTTGGAAATATTTCTATATTTATATTGTAAGAACATCATATTTGTACATTTTATAATTCTACAAAAACTGAGAAAACAATTCAAAATAAAACATTTGAGTGGGGTTATAAATATTTACAAAATCCCTGTAAATTGATATTTAATTAATCCTAAAACCTCCAATCCATCTAAAATCCTTCAAAAATTTATTAAATGATTATGTAAAATTCATTTAGTTTAAACAATATCGTAAAATGCTTTAGAATATAAAATTTTCAGGAAATCATAATTTGGTAGATAATGGGTTAACGAATTTTCCAGTTTAAAAAATATTACTTGTATTTAGATTGTTAAAAAAAAACTTCTATTAATCTTTCTCATTAAAAAAAAAATCACTTTAGTGAATTTTTCAGAATAGAGAAGTGCTTCTAGGTATTCATTTTAACAAAATTTTACTGTAAAACGAATAATTATAAAAATACAGGGTGTTTCACAAAGGACCCCTAACTTTAAAAATCTATAACTCAGAAACGGTGATAGATAGAAACATGAAACCAGTGGTGTGTTTATTAAAAAAATCGTAAGAATCTTATACATAAATCAGAAAATTTAGTTAAAAATCGCGCTCATAGATGGCGCTGAGAGCGATATGCACTCTGTTGAGGCTGACATTAACGTCACTTAGCACTGATGCGAATCGAGAAGTTTTATGCGGATTGGGTCTTGTTCGAAAATGCGCTTTTGCTTTGACGACCCAATTTTGAATTCAATCCATATAATTTTGGTTTTGTTGGCGTCAGCACAATAGTAGACAAAAATTGTGTTTTTATAGGATCAAAATCAAAATTATATGAAATGCAACAATTTTCACATTTTTTACACTGAAAAAAGTTATACAAAAACTTATAACATCGAGGATTTTAAGTAATACATTTTAAATAGAAAAACACATGTGAATTCAAGAAAATGTTTTTAAAGATATTTTAGAGTCCAAGAACGAATTTACATGAATTTTTTTTAAATTTTATTTGAAATGCTCGTAAATTACTCAATAATGGTAAAAGCCGAAGTTCAAATTTAGTAACAATACAATATCTTGAAAAAATATAGTCATTTTATAAAAAAAGGCGGGAGGAGGAGCCGTGTTTATTCGATAGCCGGAAGATAAGAAATAGCTAAAGAAAGTGCAAGAAGTCACTATTTTCGTTTCATACTAAAATTGGCCAATTTTCGTACGAAAGTAAATTCAAATATTTCAAGTTTAAGAATACAAAACATTCATGAGTCAGATAAAATAAGTTATTTTCGAATTCACACGAAATGTGTAAGTTTTCGTCAATTTTTTCGCGTCCAAAGGTATTTCAACTAAAGTTTATCAGCTGTTAACCCGAAGGTAAGCAATTTGTCTATATAGTTTTATATCGAAAGTGCATTTCCCTTGTCTCATAAATATATAAATGCGTAAATAAAAAAAATCTACTCGATAGGTTAATTAAAAGATGTATAAAAACTTTTTTAAGGAAAAAAATGTATACATTCTGTACATCTAAGAGAATCTTGAAATAAATAGCATGGTTCATTGCCCCATCTTGATAATATAAGTCCACAAAAATATCATCGATACAGATCTGTTTGAACTAATTAACTAATATTTAAATTTATAAACGAATTTCTTACAAAATACGATTTTGCTTATTTTCGAGTATATATTATAAAAGGTAAATTCTAATTAAATGTTCTGGATGCCAGAGAAATAAAAGTTGTGTGTCCTTTTTTAAAGACACCGCCCGCGAAAGGGTTAATGTGTTAAGCTACTAAGAAACGTTTCCAAAAATTGCGGGCAGCTAATAAAAATTTATTTTTGCAAATTCTTCTTTAAATTAAAAAAAAATTGTTTTCTAATTGTTTTTAAAGATAAAGAAACACTTTTCCGAATTTTGACTGACTCGGAGCATGTTATTACATATTTCTATTCGTTATTATTGTACATTTTTCCAGATAAAAAAACATGTCATTTTTTACAGTGTGCGAATTGACTAATTTAGAATGTATGAAAACATAAATTCTACTTATCAGAAAATAATCGAAAACAATTTATTTATTTTTTAATTTATCATTTAAAACGTTTTCATATTTTAACAGTTTTCATGTTTCAAAACAATATATAGATCAGCTATAAAATATACAGTATTGAAGTATAAAATATTTAGTTTAGGAAGCTATATGATATTCAAGACATCGTTAAATATGTATTTATATTGAAAAATAAATTTGAACAAAAATATAATTATGTTATCTTTTTTAAAAAAAGCAATCATTTGATAATTATTTTTTTACGTATCCTTTGCTTAGAATTATATTATTATTATTATTTTTATTATTATTACTATCATTTAAGTATATAAAAGAATAGTATGTTATACAATTTTAGGACTACTTAAATAGATATGCCCTTTTGTTAAAAGGAGGCATAATAAAAAAAAATCCATTGGTATAGAAATTGTCTAATACATGAAAAATGTTTCAGAACAATTCCACGATGTGAAAAATTCCATTTCTCATGTTTCCAGTTATATGCATATTTAATCTGTAACAGAATGGAAACATTGTGAATAGATTGAGCAAGATACAGAATTCATTTATATGCTAATGCATAGATCCTTGTATAAAATGCAAATAAAAGTAGTTATATGAAATAAAGAATAAATAAGACATTTGTATATAAGTTAAGATATATTTCTATTTTAAACTTTTGGATTTTTTAAAAGAGTTTTATTTTGAAAAAAAAGAGAATTTACGTTAAAAAAATAAAAAAAAGAAAGAAATATTTCTTATTTTACGGTTAATACTTCTAAGGGGTCATATGTTAATTACATCATTCAAATTTTGTGTTTTGATCTATTGTGTTTTACGTGTATCGTATCATGTTATCATGATTTATCATGATATATCCTGTTATCCTGCGTAACCCCCACGCCCCTTCATGTCACACATTGTGATATTGAATGATACTTCACATCTCGCTGTGCGGACATTGCGTTTTTCGCAATTGTCATTTTAGAGTCAATATTGGATAGATAAACGATGAAATTTATGATGGTAATTTTTTAACGCTTTACAAACGTGTAACAAATTAAAACTATCTGACATTAGAATTAATGTAAATTTGAGTATATGGACACACTAGTATTTGATGTTATTTATTGACAGAATGTCGCACATCTTCTTTTCATATAGAATTAAGAATATGCCTATCTAAATACAGCCATATGTTACATATGATATCCCAATGTAACCAATATCCCTCACTCTCTGTCATACTTTGTTACATTTTATATACACCCTTAATTGTCTAGTTATGTAGTAATCTTAAATAGATGTGGTAATTGTCATAAACTTCTCCTAAGTTCATAATAAAGCACGCCTATGAACTGATCACGTGATAAAGTTTTGTACAATGTATCTATTGTTGCTCCTAATGTTGTATAACATGGAATTAAACTTCATATGCGGACCTAAAGGATATGGGCCGAAGGGGCTTAACTTACACTAAATAGGCATCAAGCAGGAAAAACTTACTGGAATGAAGAAGTGTCCTGACTTAATGCGTGGGAATCAGTACATTTCTCACAACGAGAAGACTCTCTACACCACTGACTTTATGTGCAAGTACATGGCATTCCCAAGTCATTTAAAGCAATGCTAAGAGGTCTCATTGCTAAGTTTTGACTACGTTTGATGTTATTTTACTTTAGTATTTCAACGGAAAGTGGAATGTGGGCCTTACAGCATGACGGTTTTTATTTATAATAAACATGTAATATATGAATTAAACAATTATTAAACTATTGTTAAACGTATTCAACAATTAAAAGTTTCATTGAAAAATGGTTTACTCTATGAAAAGTGCCCAGAGCGCTTCATCATTAGAAACACATGTCTTTCGGGGAGTGGAATGGAAGGGTTACTTAATTACCTCCGAAAAAAAAGTGCAAAAGTCTAAAACAGAGTAAATGAAAAGATAATTTAATTGGATCATTTACACAATCCTGTTTTAATGCAGACACTTTTAATTGAAGAATTCAAACATTTCTGGACCAGTTTTCTTTATGATATTCACTTTTTAACCGTCTTTAAGAACAGTGATTTCCCTAAAAAAAAGACATTTCGTTTTTGTGTAGAAATACAAGTCCCTACAATAAATAAATAAAATACAAACAATTGCTGTTATCGCACATGAAAATAAAAAACATACATACATATATATATATATATATATATGTATATATATATATATATATATATATATATATGTATATAATATCGTTTTACAGTTTTTTCAAATACTTTGTAAAACTGCTTTAACTGAATTTTTTTTTACCTATGTAAGGACACTCTGTAATTATGTGTAACATGCATTAAAATAGTTGTATTAATTCAGCTGTTAAAGAAATTAACTGCAAAAAGTGAAAAAAATATTTTTTCAATAATATATTTACACTACTTTCTGTTTATTGGTGTAGAAATATTATACAATACTCCCTTGAGGTAACATAAAAAATATGTATTATTTGCCAGACTACATTTAAATAATTTCTTTATTTGTGTGTCTGTGTTCATATTTTCGTTATCTGCTATTTTATTTCTTTTCCTTTAAAAATATTCAAGTGCGAGATTCATATAAATTTTAATAATGCGATTTGGAAGAAAAGAAGATATTGTTCTAATATTTGCAAAAGATTCTATGATACACAAACTTATTAGCATGTACATGACATTTCTTGCATTTACATTTTTCTTTGAAAGCATCTTCCTGAATAAAAATAAAGGGGGAAAACGCAAAAAGAAAATGAGGTAAAAGAAGTCAAATATTAGCGACAAAACGTCACACAGGCGCCAGTTTCTATTTGCATCTACGTTAAAATTTTATCTTCTTTTGAAAGAAGAAGAAGCGTAAAAAGAAGCAAAGATTTCCATGTAATGAAATTTGACCAAAGCATGCAATCTTGGAGCCCGTTTTTTTAGTTATGTAACTTTCATTTGGAATGTATAGATTGAAAAGTTCGTAGGCGTGTATTTTTGAAGATGTTAAACTTTGCATCCTAATTTATTTAAAGTGCATTTTTTATTTATGTTTATGGAGAGCATATTTTGTTTATTTTATTTTAAATTCTGAATATATGTTAAGGGTACAAGGAACATAAAAGGACTCAAATTTTTGAGTTTTTAATTATGAGCATAAAAAAGACTTAAAATATTACATGGCTAAATTATCATCGACATAAAAGATTATGGAGATGGGATTTTATCAAAATAATATATTTTAAACACCTTTGGCGAGTATATATTTAAATTTTGCATTTTTTAAAAGTTTGTTTATTTTTAATTTTTTGCAAACTATATAAAATTCCATTTTAGGTAAACTGCTGAAATTTTCCAAAATTGCATAACTAACATGCTTCTTAAAAAATACCTAATATTTTAGGTCTAAGTGAAAAAATCCTTAAAGTAATGAAAAATATGTGGTAAAAATATTAAGACTTTAACCGTTTTTCAGTAAGACATTAATTTTTTTTTCTTTTAAGCCAAAATAAAAATTTGGCTCAAATAAAAATGAATTTGGCTTTAATGAAAATTTGGAATTCTTATTGCTATCGAATGGTACGTTTTCTGATACCACAACAAAATTTAAGGTAATACATTCATCATAAAAAAAAAATGGTGTATTGAACAGACATGCTGCTTCAAAATTATTCAAAAAGTTAATTAGTTCTTGATAACTAATTTATGTATGAAATTAGTTTTTAGGGTTCCATACTTATAAAATGAAAACGGAATCATTATAAGATCGCCCCTATGTAGCCATTTTACTCATAAACTAAAAAATTTGGAAAGCGCGAATTCGGGAAGTAATAAAGATTATTGACCAACATACTTATAAATTATTAAACATTTAAAAATATAGTTAGGAGGGGGGAAGGGAGAGCAATTAAGTTATTGAAGAAAATAAATATCTTCTTTGTACACCGTGTAGGGTGTCGTGTGAAAGTCTTTGTTACACTGAACTCAAAATTGCATTCCTTTTAATTTTGGGTATTACATTTCCAGAGATATCGTCAAAAATTAAGTGTAAAAATATGTTCTCTCCCCCCCCCCCTATCTAATTTCGAATCTCATGAAACTAAAATTATGAAAAAATTAGATGTTATAAATGTTAAAATTAGAGGTTAAAATGTTACTTTAAACCTTGCAAGAAAACTATAGCGATTACTCTATATCGCATGTATTTTGAGAAAGGCGCTTTTTATGTTACACACAAATTTAAATTTGTGAGCACTGGACAAATGTGTTGAGGAACGTTGGAGATACCGACAGGTTCCACCAACTTCTGCTACGGTAGTAGCAGAAGTATAAATGCTTTGTTGATAAAGAATTTAGAAAAATTTCGTTGGTAATTAGCTGAGATATTAACCCTTTTCTAGAAAACAGTTCCTTCAAGACAGGGACGATTTGGACATAAATAATGGCTGGGGTGGCGTACTCTGCATACCATCGGATTTCAGAGCCTGGATAGCAGTTTTTAAAAATATATTTGCATAATGATATCTATTAGCCTTATAAAAGCAATAAACTTCATATTGTTGCGAAAGTACTATTTTAACTAGAGTTAATCACATAAATCAAAGTTTATGCGCATAAGAAATTGAAAAAAAAACAAATATATACATTTTTATACCAAGATTTTTTTTAAGTATTATTTGCCTTATTTAATATGAAAAGTTCCTACTTCGGATATAGTGACCACTACGTTACGAAATTTCTGGTATTAAAATGTATATATATATATTTATTCCTTATGCATGCGATAAGGTAATGCAGTACTTAGTAGCAGTAGAAAAGCAATAAACTTTAAATTAACTTTAAATTAAAAACAGACAAATTTAAGTACAATTGATCACATACATACTACGGGATTCGCGATTAGTTTGTATTGAGTGGGTCTCTCCTTACGGACCCTGTGTATTTAAAGGCTAATTAAAAACTTATCTAGAAAAAGACATCACGGACCAAAGCGGATTTTGAAATTTGCGAGCTCTATTCTGCTCCAGATCATTTAGTAGAATACCAAGTTTAAACACTGAACAAGAGTATTGTGTTAGCTACACTGGAAAAAGAAAAGTTATTACTACGCTGAATTTAGTTTTATGAAATGCTATATGGAGTTTAAATATGCACTACCGTTTAATCAACGTACCGAGATAAGTTCCTTATAAATAGAGAATAAAAAGATAAAATAAGAGTTATCAGAATAGCAATATTTGATATTATTTAGTCTTCATATCTCTTTGAACTTTCATGGTATACCAACAGATATTTCTGTTATAGACAGACATATCCAATCCTACATGCTATGATTTTGTACAATCAGCAATGATTTTCTTTTAATAATACTGCTAACTCCTTCGCGATGAGAGCGCTTAACTTAATTTTAAATCTTTAACCATCGATTGGTTTATCAGAACAGAAAATTTTTTTATGCTTGAATCGCAAAGATGCTTCAGATAAATGAGGAAAACATTAAAATAGAAAATAACTGGTGAGCTCTGGATGAGCTCAACAGAATAAATTGAAGGGCAGTATATGGAACTGTAGAAAATCGCTGCATACGAAATTACATTAGATTAATTTTAAACACGATTATTCAATTGAAATTGAATAATCCTGTTTGACATTAATCTACATTAAAAAAGATAGATTTCGGTAGTCTTACTAATTTTTTTTTTTCAGAGGATATAACTCCTATGCGGGAGACCCTTTTACAAATTTTTTTATATTTTGCCACTGGTTTTTAAAAACAGAAATTTGTTCTTTGATAAATCGAGAAAATGCTCCGATTAACTAAGGCAAATTTTACAGTAATATTTTACTGATGGGGATAAACACGGTTTCTAAGCCTTTTTGCGGCACGCATACGTATCGTTCGTTGCCAAGGGGTTAATAATAAAAAAAACTGACAATTTTAGAAAGGCCCTGGAGATGAGCTATCATGGATTAAGCTACTGTAGAGGAAAACACTTGAAGGGCAAAACGTTCTGCAAGTTCGGCAGAACGTACTTAAGAGTAGAATCTCTGGTTTCACCGATTCGAGCAGAGTGAAAATGTGAACCGTGAAACAAAATCAGACAAAAATCACATGCATACAAATTTGATTGCAATACTCTTTTCTATTTACTAACAAAAAGTTTATCTTTTATTAATAAGATTTTAAGTAAATAAAAAGGAGATGTTACGTACCATCCGATACAGGTCATTTATTTAATCGATGCTAATTTTCTTATCCTCTGAATTCAAGATTTAGTCAAAAACACAATTTAACATTTAGATCCTCAAACTGGTTCCCATTGTAAGACAACTTTCTAAAATACATCTTAAAAATTGCTGCAATTACTTATTTATGAAGCTTATTTCCTGTTTATTATTATTATTATTTAAAACATTGGTTTATTAGACAGCTCATTGATATAGCAAATAATAACTACTTGTTAATTTGCTATTGTTAATTTAAACAAAAATTGGTTTTAAAAATTAACTATTTTTATCATGTTGCAAAAAATAATATAATTTTAATACTATTGAAAGTATAAAGGTGGAAAAAATATTCAACAATAATGTCGGTATGCTTCATTTGAATCCATAACCTGAAGAAAATTTGGAGTCATATTATGGACCTGTTATTAAAACCTATATGATATCAGAGGGTTTCCATTTCACTATCACTGGATTTTAAATAGTTTAAAAGGTAATGGCCTTTTCCTGAATATAATAAATAATTAAAAGAATTCTGATTTCAAATTTAGAAAAACCATCTTGCCTTTTTTCGTATTTATATATCTTTTCAAAGCAATGAAAACTTTCATTAATTCCAGTTTATTATGGAACGTTTATATTCCTTTACTACGGTTATCAAAACTTATCATATAATTTTAGATTATCATATGCTAAAACAGAAAAAAATGTTATTTGAAAATAAATATTCCTAAATATCAGTTTGAATGAAATAAAATTATATTTTATCATACTGCAATTGATGTTCATAAATTTAATTTTTGCAGATTATATATAAATAATAAAAACAACAGATCTAAAAAAACCTGTATTCAATGATTGGCAAATTTCTTCATAAAAATTTATAGAAGTAGATGACACGCAGATAAAATATTTAAAAGAGAAAAAATATATAAAAGATCTATGCTATCCATGAAGATATATAGAATTCCATTTATACTCTAGAAATTTATTTTCAAGATTGATGATCATAAAAATAGCTTTAATTATTTGACGAAGAATGATATTAAAACACATTGCCACATACCTACATTTTAGCAAAAGAAACTGCCTTTATTTTCCTATGTTCCTTTTAATCATTGATGTTAACTATCATAAAAAAGTTTTAAACTTTTACATAATTGATTAATAAAACTAAATAAGACTGATTGATTTACACAAAATTGTTAAAATAAATTTCTGTAAAGTAATTGCAGGGAAAATGTTGTGAAATATGATTTTATGATGTTTTAAGTGGTTTTTGATTTATAATATTTTGAAATATTTAGTACTTAGTGATTAGTTTACAATTACAATGTTATTTTAAGAATCAGCTAGAAATATTATCTAAAGAAAAATATGTGTGTTAGAACACAAAAGATTTGAAAAGTTTCATGATTAAAAAAATTATGAAATTTTAATTGTAAAGTACCAGTTTAATGACAAATTAGTAGTTTTGCTAATTGTACAGCATTATTTCCTGAAGTGAAATAAGAAAGCAGCACTGAACATAATTTTATCGATGAAATCATGGAAAAAAGCGAAGTAGAAAAAATGACTTACGGTTCGAAATTTTTAAAGTGAGAAAGAATTTTCACGTTGAAAATTTGTAAGAAATGTAAACATCATGTAGTTGTTATCACTGTTTGATAACTATATATAACTGTAATCTATTGTCTTGCGCTGAATAACAACAAATATCAAACCACTATTTTTTCCATATAATTTTCTACTCATTCGGTATAAATATACAGAAAATATGCATAAATAAGTAATAATTATCCAAATAATAAATAGTTTACAAAAGCAAAGTGAAACGAAACAAAAAGTTTAATCTGTTTTCTGACATATATATTTGATATATAAAGTGATTCATTGCTGTAGCACTTTTATGAATATTGTTTCATATTGATATGTAAAACAAAAAGCATTTAATTTAATTTTTTTCTTTTCTTTTATTTTTAATAACATCACAACTTTCAATTTTAAGACAATCATCGCACTAAAATTTAAAAAGAGTTATTATTTTTTTGGAAATATTGTTATATATTTTATGTATTCAATTTTAGTCTAAGAATCTTTAATGGGCTTATATTTTTAGAGTATTGAAGAATATTTTAAATATTTTTTGTGTCTCGTTTTTACCGAAATTCGAGTCCTTGTATACGTGTTACTTATAATTTGGCACCGAAATACAATTTGTGATAAATTCAAAAAATACATTTTTATTTATTTTAAAGTGATTTTTATAGTATTTACTATTTATATAGAAAATAGTGCAACCAGAAAATCAGTGAATGAAAGATGTATCACATTATTTGGTTTTTATCTGTTGTAAAATAAAGTCTCTTATTTTTGCTGTGTCCAATCACATCCTAATTAGAAAGGATTAAAATAAGTATTGAAGAATAAATCTTAATCCACCTTCTAAAAAATAATTTGTTTTATGTTCTGTACAGAAAACTTGCAAGCATTTTTTTAATATTGTTCGGACTAATGCCAAAATCTTCTTTTATATTTCATCTAAAATCCTGGAAATTGAACAAAATATTTTATAAGATTTCTTTTATTGTGTTGTAGGGTATGTACTTTTAAAATATCTCGAAATTGTTCAGAATAAGCTTTATTTTATGTTTCTTTTTAATATTTTCTTATAGAAAAAAATGAAACTTCTGTTTGATTCCAGCATTTCTTCTGAAATTACGTTTGTACTAACTATTGATTTCTATTTAACTGAAGGCGTGCATGAAGTATTTTACTTTATAAAAAAAGACTCTTATACAGGGACGTGATTCACTTTCAAAAGAACGTGCAATAAAATTTCTTCAATTATCTTTCATGATGGAGAACGATTCAAAATGATGCATTGAAATTTGTAGAATTGCATTCCTTAAAGCTTACTCTGTAGTTAAAAGGTACGTAGGAAAATTAAGACCAAGGAGTAAGTCTGATCCCCGTCATAATAGAGAAAACTGTGTAGGGTAAAATTTTGTTCCACGCTTACATATTAACCTTATAATATATTTTTTAAATTTTAGATATCCTTTATCCATAGTCAATCGTTTTTGAGATCCATATAAGCACAAAGTCTTCCAAAAGTTGTGATAAACAGATTTGTCACTTTGGTGTTCTAATAGGGTGGATCGAAATTTTTTTTTCACAGTGTCAAAACCTACCTATGCGGAAAAGATGTTCTCTTGGATGGAGATTAAGAGAAAAATAATTAAAAAAATTAATTTTAAATTTTACTACTGCCACAATGAGTTTGAATTTTGGAAAAAAGTGAAAAAAGACCTAATTTGGGCTAGATGATTTTTGATTCTAAATAATAGTTTAAAAATTATCCAAAACCTGCCTATGCGTAAAAGATGTTTTATTATATGAGAAAAATAATTAAAAAAATTAATTCGAAAATTTAAATCTGCCGCAATGTGGCTCAAATGTATGTATTTGAACGTTTTTAAGGTAAAAAATCAATGTTTTTTTTTTTATAAAATAAAATATGAATTTTAGAATTTTTAACATTTATTGCAATTAGGGGATATTTATTTGCTTACAAGATTAAAACTTTATTTTCTTATTTAACAGCTTACTTATTATTAAACCAAGAAAAATCGTCAACATTATAATTGGCGATAATGACATTTGGTATTGAAAATCGTCTCATATATATTGCCCATACACAACAGAAAAAGCTTCCGTGATTATTTTGATTATTAGTTTTGTAGAATGAGTATTGCGTGAATAGATATTATTGATAGTAGATGGGTGATATTGATAGTTGCCACTGGAATGATTGCTAGATTTACTATTGCTTTTGAAATCATGTCGTTACTAAATCCTCCAGTTAGTGGAGGTTCGACACATTTTCCTACTTAATAAAATCTATGTAATCCGTCGCTAAAGGTCAAAAGCTGGTAAATGGAAAATATAGATATTATTTAATGTAATGATTAGGATTACAGACCATTTAATCTCACTCGTGCGCTTTTAGAATTCATCTACTGACATAAATGAACATACAAAAAGCTTCTCACATGCAGCGAATATTTTTTCTCCACCATTGAAACATTTGTTGTCAACCCCGGTTCCATCCACGCTGCGAAAAGATGACTTAGTGGAACCTCATTGGTGTGTAACTAGCACAAAAATCATTGTAGTGGACGCATGAAGATCAGTTCCATATTTCGAATAACAAATTCTTTAACATCTATGTTAACAGATATTCCGTCACAACCAATCGCAACTTTGTTATATGCATATTATTGATAACACATGACCAAAAAAAAATGTACGTCATGTTTTCAAATTGTTTCGCACTCTCCCAGAATTTACATATATGTGGCCCATGTATTCGGAAACAAGCTCTTTTTTCAAGCTCAAGTCTGCTTCCATTATGATTTTTCTTCTGTTGTCTTCTAGCGATGTAGTCTTGTCTTTACACTCATCAAAGTTTAAAGAAAACGGCCATGATCATAATCTTTTACAAATGACTAAAGGGAATGACTAAAACGATAGAGTGGTCTTTGGTTTGTTTTGTCATGCCGAATTTTTTTCTGTCAATAGCATTCGATTGATATTTTTGTGAGATGATGCCCATATCTTGAAGTGCATCTGACCCAATGGCAGCGCCTGCTTTATCGGAAATGTCCAAACTGTCCAATATTCTGGCTGATTCCAATTTTCGTCACTACAGGTGGTGTGACATCTAGCTCGTCAGCTTTTTGGCTTTCAATGATAGCTGATGACGCAGAAAAGTTAGTTTGCTCGAACTACAGTTTCCACCCAATATTCATATTCATACTCAAATCTATTGAACTGAAAAAAATAGGCAGTGTTTTCGGAAATGGTCCACAAAACTATAATAGCTTTCAATACCTTATTTTGTTTTATAAGAACTAAGAATAGCGCAATATTTGTCGTGAGACAATTTTTCTTAAAATACTGCAGTGGTAAATTATTGAGATTGAAACTCATTTACACATCACTTCTAACTTATTAGCAACTCCTTCACACTGGCAAGATATAAATAGATGTAGACCGATTCATTGCTTTGGTTATTTTTTAAATACCAATGTATAAATTTTATAACGTTTTTGTAATAGGAGGTATATTTACTGACATATCAAAGCCAGTAAATATGCTATGGCAAATAAGGGGAAATTCATATATATATATATATATATATATATATATATATATAATTTCGAAATTAGTTTTTTCACTTAATCTCACTGCAATATAGTATCTCTTACGCAAAGGTAGGTTTTGATTGATATTAAAGTGATTATTTTGCGATCAAATAAATTCTAACCAAAATTAGATCTTTTCCATTTTTTCCAAATTTCATCGAATTTTCAACTTTTTTGTGGCAGTATTAAATTTCGAATTCATTATTTATTATTATTTTGTACTTAACCTCCATACGATAAAACATGTTTTCCGCATTGTTGGATTTTAAAAATTATTAAAACAATTACTTTTTGACAAAAATCATCTAACCAAATTTTTCAAATTTTTCTTTTTTCAAATTTTTTCGAAAATTCAACCCTTTTGTGGCAGTATTAAATTTTAAAATTTATGTTTTTTTATTATTTTTCCCTTAATCTTCATACAATAGAACATCTTTTCCGCATAAGTAGGTTTTGATGAATGGTAATTTTTTTTCGCCATAGACAATCGATCCACCCTAGTGTTCTAATTATCCTAATTACTCCAAAAACATGTGTGTAGGCAAGTATAAAGAAGTTAGATATTTGTATAATGTCCCAGTTATTGGTCTTAATTACCCTTTTGTATTGTAAATTTTGAATGGGAAAAAGATAACCATCGTTTTAGCATAATTAAAACGGGGCTATGATAATTAAAACTTTTAAGAGTTGTCTTTAAAGGGTCAAATTTATTTTCTATGTACTAAAAACATCACTTTTCCAAATAGAAAATAGTAAAAAAAATAACAATGTTGAAAATTTATAAAGTGGTCATAATACGCATCCTGATTCTACTGATGAGTAGATTGATAACAAATTTTAAATCACCTAAAAAAAGCCTATATTGATGCACTTTTTTCGTTTAGAATTTAAGTAATTTTATCTGCAATAGTATTTGTCATAGCTAGACTATAAATGTGAATAAGAAAAATGCATAACAGAGTCATTTAATTTTAAAATTAAGTCCATATTTTACTTATTAGAACTATTTGTACGTTTTTATAGGTAACTGTTGTAGATTTTATTTTTTCACTTGTAGAGTAATTAATTTTAAATTTTGTACATTGCTGCCAGCTTTAAATCTTTTCAGTAATAATACATCAAATAATACTACATCGAGTAATAATATCGAGTAAAAATACGTCCATTTCAATAGTTTCAAATATAATTTGTTTTGTGTTTGTGAATTCGCATAAATTTTGTATTTTGTTTTTTTATCCCTTTTCCAAATGTTAGTATATATCTGGAAAAGCACTAACGATTGAATAACTAGCCATTCTTAATTTAAACTATAGCTACCGCCAAAACTATTAAGAAAATATTAAAATATTGAAATAGCTTTAATATTTCTAAAAGAAAGCTATTCTGAAAAAAAATCTCAATTAGCTGAGAGAAATAATTCAAAGAAATTTCACTAATATGTGTGTACAAATCCATTTTTGAATTCTTTCTGTAAGCTTTGATTCCCTGTTTGCATACAATAATATTTTAATTAAAATCAGTAGATTTTGTGGAAAATAGCAGAAAAGAACTATGCTTTAATAATAATAATAATACAAAAACAATTTTGCAAGAGAGTGACCACAGAAGAGACAAAATGATTATTGACAAATTTTAATTAACATATTGAGATCGAAATTTTAACGAAAAAAAAAGAAACAGCCTTACATAATTGAAGTATGACAAATCACAAGGATAAAGTTTTAAATAATCAGAAAAGCCGATACATATCAATATTCCAATACCAATCCTATATTTGTTTGCAAATTAGAGTGGGAATTTACTTTATCAGTAAAAACAGTATAAAGTGGTTGCGAATTATGAAATACGTGAGTAATACTATTTAAAAGTAAAAAGAAGAATTTTTCTAATACTATTAAAAAAAAAGAAAAAATAATTCTATAGACATAATTTGTTAATTTTTATTAGTTTATGCGGCTGATGTAGATGACATTCTTACTAAAATGATATTGCTTTGGATATGTGTTGATGGCTAAAACCATTTCAATAGTTTAATTATCTTGTTCATATCTCGGAAAACATATGATGTCGATCAAATGTAGAATTTAAACAAGTGATGAATTAAAATTGAAAATTTATTAATAGGGAAAAGGTAATTGATAAGTAAAATTGTTTTAAATTAATTCTTATAAAAATATATGTGTTTCCACAAGTCATATATGCAACATGCTGAGACAATTTTTGGCGACTACGTTCACCCCAAAAGCTTAGGTTAATTCAATAAGGAAAATCCTGTAAGCCAGTCACTTATTACAATAGCAGAGAGAACACCAATAAGTAGCTAATTCCAACGCCACTATTCGAAAAGCTCAATTTTTTTCAAAACATATAAAGGACAGCAAAACATGTGTAGTGCAATCAAAAAATTCATAGAGAAATTTTATCAAAGCATTATCTTGAAAAGGTCTAGCAAATGCAAGCCGAGAAATATGTTGAGAAAAATGTAGTCTCTGGAATCGTAATGTTCTGAAGAGGTTCATCGTAGCCATGAGTAATTATTCAAGCAGGCGAATTTCTAGTATTTTAAATTATATTTTAACTATCATATTTACTCGTGTGTAAATTGACCTCTCCTCCTATTCTTAAGAAAAATTGTGAAAAACAAAATTGAATTTTTGAGGTTAAGTAATACCAAATTTCTGGTAATATATTGAAAAATGATTTGTAATCAAGGATGTCTTAAAAAATACATTTTCATTAAATTAGTAAAAAAAAAAATTTCTACGTATCTAATCAGACTTCTTTTTTAAATTGAACATTTTAAATATATACAGTTATGTAAAATCAAAGAAGCTTAAACTATTTTGAAACATTTTCACATCAATTTAATGATACTTAAAATAGAAAACATTCTTTCAAAAATCTATTTAATGTATTTTTTTTTACAATGGTAAACTACTTCTTTGACTGCTAGAATGTAACACCTTTTTTGTATTGTAGGACTTTTAGAAAAGATATACAAAAGCAATTCTCAAGTTCAACTCTTTTTAAGAAGGGGATTAAAATGATAAAGGAATGTCTCTGTATTGAAAATAATTCGATCCTAAGAGAAAATGTGTACAGGACAATTACAGAAATGTTTTTTTTTGTCAAGCACTGGGAAATGACCAACGTCCACCTTTATCTCTCTCTCCAACCTTGATCCATATGAGATTACTTAATAGTTGTTCACTCACCAACTATCTGCATTTTTTTTTGTTACTAACTCATGTATAAATCGACTTCCGATTTTGACTCCCAAATTTTGTTTCAAAGTCTTCGACTTATACACAAGCGGTAACTCTCTTGTATGGAAGCATGTAGATATCAAAATAGCCTAATGTATCTCGTTCATTAAAGGGACAATATAAAAATTTAACAAATCATAGAGTAAAGAAAAATATGAATGAAAGATGAGAGTTTTTAAATTGTTCTTTAAAAGAAATTATTTGAAATATATGTTATTCTACATCACAGATATCTATCATATCTACTGTTTTAGACAAAGTTTCGCAAATGCTATGGACCCATACATATATTCAATGCGTCATTTTTCGGTTTCATATGTACCATCTAATCAATGTTAAACAGCACATTTATCTCACCAGGTTCTTGAAAGTTATAATTAAATTTCAAAGACACGCTTAAATTATTGCTGATAAAATATGTACTAAGAAATACATCCTTTATTTGTGAAAAAATTGTGTATAGTAAATCTAAAGTTTTCGAAATTTTAATAGTTCCTTTAGTAAGAGTTTTATTCAGTTTATTTTTTTGTACTATACCAAATATTATTACATCCTATTTTCTTTTCCGTCATTTTATTTCTGAGCAAAATTATTTTCTCTGCGCATATATTAATTTTTTCTATAGATACGAGAACATTTACAAGATTTCCGCATAATTTCCCTTTTTTATGATAGTTCAAACATACATTTTGCATGCGTAAATCACCAATTAAACATTTATAACACTAAACATTGTAATATAGAAAAAAAATTAAAATTAAACATTACTTTGAAAAGTATATATATATATGAAAGTTATTTACAATGATTTCTGAAAATTTATTAAAATTTTTTGTGAAACATCTGTGATTTTTAGATTTTTAGATCTCGGTATATTAAGTCAAATAAACTTATCTAAAATATAGGTAATTTATAACTATACTTATGTTTATGTTTCCTATACTTGCTTTTTATTAACTGCAATTGAGACATAGTATTCTAGAAAATCCGAAACCGATGTAAATACTTTGTTACATCTTGAAGTGCTTTTGTTACTATTGAAGTATTTAATTAAACTTTAGGATACTTATTTTCGTTCGGCAAGAAATAAATTATTATTTTGTTAAACTCATTAATCTTAAAGTTACTACGTAATAATTCTCTTGTTTATAACAGAAACTTTTGTGTAATAGTCGAGACTTTCGTGAGTTATTGTAGTAATACATGAAACTTGGGCTATCCCCTTTTACACAATTCATAAACAATGAAAATTTCATAGAATACAGTCGAATCTTTAATATTTTTATCATATCTATTGAATAAAAGAGTTCGTAATTTGTAGTTCAAAAAGAATACTCTTGTTTTTTATCTACCAAATCTTGTTTTCTGCGACATTTTGCAATTTTCTATAAAAACAGTTTCTTTTCTTTTCTTTTTTTTCTTTTCTCCGAATATATGTTTAGTTTTAAATATCTAGTAATTATTTCACCAAGAATAAAATGCAAACCGAAAAACCAAAAATAAAATACGTATGCTAAAAGTAATTACTGTGAAAATGAAAACTTAAAATCCTTATTATAAATAAGCAAACTACTTACGTTTACACAACATAACTGTGATATTCTTAATGTCTTCTATTATAAATAAACTATTTTAACATGGACTTTGATACATGCACTCGATAAACGAACATCGTGAGATTTTTTATGTATATATTGAATTTCACGAAAAGTTAGTTTATTTAATATTACAGATCTTTCGAATCTTAATAATTTACTGGTGTGTAAAATGTAAGGACGAGTCCCAAAATGCCAAGATTCAAGGTATTTTCAAGCGATAATTTTCACGCGAATATTCAAAAGGAAGTAATATAATTCGAATAATTACCATCCCTGCGTAACAGATAGTCCATATAACTTCTCATTCAGGTCACACATGGTCACAAGAGTCACAGTCACTACAGCGAAACAAAAAATAAGAAATTTCATACGTCTCTTTTATGAGTCTCAAATGACTTCTATATGTGACTCCACTGACAGGTCACTGTGACTGCTGCTTTGTGTCGAGTGACCAGGTGACTTTACAATGTCGTTTTAATGAGACTCTCATGTGACTGTCATTTGGAGAGTCAATTTCAAAGTCATTGTGAATGTTGCATTATGATAAATCACCAAATAATGTCACATTAAAGTCACATGGTGACTTTCTGTCGCAAGACATTGTCGAATAGTGACAGAAACTTTACTGTGAAGTAACCACTGTGAAAGTGGTGAAAAATCACCATGTGTCTTTAATGGGACATTATTTGGTAAATTATAATAATGTAACGTTCACAATGACTGTGTTGTGTTTTCAGACACTCAAATTCGAAACTCCATGGCGCAAGAACATTTTGCAAGCTGTGTGAACTAATGACTTTCTTTGTATTCTTTTTTTAGTTTTTTTTTTTTTTTTTGTTATTCTATGATAGCTCTGAGAAAACGAGAATGAAGCGTACAATTGTACGCATAAAATCGAGATGTAAAAGAAAAGTAATATTGATCATGTAATATTTATGTTCGTTTCGTCAATTAAATGTCATAGGTTCGTCCAAAGGAATGTTTTATTGAAGAATATACTTATCATTCAAACGAGATAAACCACATAAAAGCGAATAACCTACATTCCAAGGTAAGAGTTTTAGATTAATAAAGATTCTAGTATTTATTACGAAACATTTTTTGGCTCCCATACGTCGCGCTTTTATTTGGTTTGAATATTATTGTTTGATAAGTATTTATTTCTTTTGAGAATATTAAAATGGAAACCTTAGATGCTTTAAAACGAAAACGGAAAAGTATTAGGACTAGCGCAACGAAGCTTATGAATAATATCAATGATGTATTTCAAAATCATGATAGTATGATTGTTATGCTTTGGTTAGAAGAAACGGCTGCTCAAATTAATGATAAAGAAAATCAATTTCTTGAATTGTGTAAATGTATTGAAGCAGAAATAAAAGATTTAAAAAGTTTAGAGACAGATTTTGAATCAAACCAAGAGTATAGGAAAAAAAAATTTCCGTAAAAATTAAATTGAATCGCAATATGAAAGATTTACAGAAAAATGAAAGTAATGTCGCTTTAAATTTGGCTGCTGCATCTAGTAATATAAAGACCAATTTACCTCTGTTGGCTGAGCATAGAATTCGTGTTAACCTGCGTAAGCTGAACATTGAACAATTTGATGGTAATTTAGAAAATTGGCAAGAATTTTACAGTCATTTAAAACAGCAATTCATGACAACGATGAAATAAGTAAAATAGATAAATTTGCATGTTTGAAAAGTCTCCTAAAATCATCGGCGCAAACTGCTATTCAAGGATTAACCATTTCTGAAGAAAATTATGATATTGCTGTTAATATTTTAGAGAACGCTACGTAAAAAAGGAAATATTAATCAGATCTCACATTAACAAGTTATTAAATTTGCCACCTGTCCTTAATTCGTCTAGTTTGAAAGAATTGCGCAATTTGTATGATACTTGCGAAATACATATTCGCAGTTTATACTCATTGGGAATCGAATTAGAAAGTTATGGAAGTTTATTATTTCCTATAATGTTGAGTTATAATAGAGAAATTAAAAATGAAACAGAATCGTGGAATGTCTTAAAGCTGTTAGATTATTTAAGAGCGGAAACAGAAACAAGAGAACATACATTTTCGTTTCGCAAGACAGAATCAGATGAAAACAAAAGATTTGAAAACAAAGTAGTCGTAAAGAAAGAATTTTCAGTTACAGATTTTGTTAACAGTAAATCATTTAAGTACAGAATGCCTACGGCAGCTACTTTGAATGCAAACGTTGAAAATAAATGCATAATCTGTTCAGAATGCCATGATATAGAAACTTGTTCTAAAACCATAGAGGAGAAGAAAAATATTATAAAGAGTCAAGCAAGATGCTTTTTATGTTTGAAAAAATTTCACCTAGTTAAATATTGCAAGTCTAGAAATAGATGTAAATTTTGTTTTCGGAAACATAACTCAGTAATTTGTGAAGAAAAGGTGGATAAAAGAGAAATAAGTGATACATTAGTTTCACCAATTCAAAATGCGAATTTAATACGAGATATTTATTTGCAAACCGCTACTACATTACCTATTGGAAAACAACATAAGTCGAAATTACATTTATTATATGACTTAGGGTCGCAGAGATCATTTATATTGAGTAGCGTTGCAGAAAAAGTAGGCTTACAAGAAGTGGGTGAGGAAGATGTTACGAATTACACTTTTGGTTCTAAAGGCGCGATAAATCAAAAGTGCAAGATTTTGAAAAATCCCGAAGTGAAAAGTAAAGGTATTACAATTGAAGTGTTAGAGACACCAAAAATTAGCGAAGCTTTACTTGCCGTACCCGAGAAGAAAATTCGAGATTTTGTATTTAGAAGTAAATTGCAATTAGCTGATAGAACCTATGACAATTCAAAATATTTTTGACTATCAATTTTAATCGGAAATGATTATTATTGGAAAATGGTAACAGGGAAGATTCATAGACTTTCGGATGATCTTGTATTTTCTGAAACAATTTTAGGATGGACTGTCAATGGTTCTACTGTGTCTAAAGATGCTAATATTTTACAAACTTCGATTAGAGTTATGAAAACCGTTTCGGAGCATCTTCAGTTGGACAGAAATGCAGATGTAAATGATGCTTTAAAAGCTTCCTGGGAGTTAGAATCTATAGGAATAAAACCAGAAAAGGAACAATCTGATTTAGAGAATGCCGTATTAGAAAATTATAATAAGACTGTTAAATTTAAGAATAATGTATATGAAGTGCGGTTGATCTGTAATGAAAGAGTTGTAGAATTAACAGATAATTATGAGTTAGCGAAGAAAAGGCTATGCAGTTTAAATAAGAAATTTGAGAAATATCCAGAATTTTATGAAAAATACGCCAATATTATAGATAATTATTTAGAGAAAGGAATGGCAGAAGTTGCCAATTCGCATCCAAGCTCAGTATCTTATTATATGCCTCATCAAGCAGTTATTCGTGAAGACAAAACAACAACCAAGCTTAGAGTAGTTTTCGATGCGTCTTCTCACTCTGCCGAATCTATTTCTCTGAAACACTGTTTACATGCCAGTCCAAATTTAAATCCAGATATACTTGATGTTTTACTTTTATTTTATGTTTTTACTGTTTATGTTTTACTTTTGTTTGCAAATTAGTTTAGATCCTGCAGATAGAGGTGCTGTTAGATTTTTATGGATTGGAAATTCCCCTAATACTGAATCAGATTTTAAATCGAAGACCTTAAGAATGACAAGAGTTTTATTCGGAGCGAAACCTAGTTCATTTCTGTTATGTGCAACGATAAAACATCACATTAGTAAATACAAATACACATTTCCAGAAGCGTTTGATATACTAAATGAATGTCTATATGTCGATTGTGACTGGTGAGAATGAAGAAGCTCAAGGTTTGAAGGTATATGCTGAGGTTAAGAGCATTTTGAAAGATGCTAATTTCAATATGCGCAAGTAAACTACAAATTCCAGAAGTCTTCAATCGCAGTTTGATTCAAAAGAGGAAACTGGCCATAAAAAATTTGCTTGTACAAAAGTTTTAGGTTATAAATGGAATATCTAAGAAGATAATTTAAAAGTTGAATTGCAGAATCTTATAAAAAATGAAAATAAGAGCAGCGGTGTAACCAAAAGAGAAGTTTTAATGATGATAGGAAAGATATATGATCCCATAGGAATTTTAAACCCTTTTACAGTAACTGCAAGAATTCTTATGCAAGAAATTTGGAAAGAAGGTCTGAATTGGGAAGATAAATTAAATGAAGACATGCACAATAAATGGATTAGGTGGTGCGAGCAACTAAGTTCTATAGAAGCTATAGAGATTTCCAGACATTCAAAAGATGCAATTCAAGATGTACAACTACACTGTTTTAACGACGCTAGTTCCAAAGCTTATGGATCTGTTATATATATAAGATATCGCGTCAATGAACAAATATATACTAGTTTTGTTATTTCCAAAGTCAGAGTTGCTCCAATCAAGAAATTATCTATGCCAAGATTAGAACTGATGAGTCCAATAGTTGGGACTAGACTAACAGCCTATGTTATTGAACATCTTTTCAAAGAAATGAGAATTAATCTGCGTTTTTGGAACGATTCTATGATTTTCCTGCATTGGATCCGAAGTAATGTCGAGGAATGGAAGCCATTTGTTCAAAACAGAATTCGAGAAATACAACAAAAAGCAAATCCAAGTTTATGGTCACAATGTCCTGGCTCAGAAAATCCAGTCGATCTGTTAACCAGAGGTGAAAAAGCAGAATCACTTTTAAAAAATAATGCATGGTTTAACGGACCCAAGTGGCTGCAAGAAAATGAAACATTCTGGCCTCAAGAAACAAAAGTAATCGATGTCAAAGTTGCTGAAGAAGAGAAAAGAAAATCAAAGATAACAAAAATTCTCCAAACTAGCTATGTGACTCAGGAAGAGAAGACAATTTTAAAAATTGAAAATTACAGTACACTTATTAAACTACTTCGCATCACCTATTGGATATTCAGATTTGTGAATAATGCAAAAAAACATGCTAATAAACTTTCGGGACCTTTGAGTGCTGAAGAAATGTTAAAAGCAGAGCAATATTGGATAAAACAGACGCAAGAAAGGTTCTTTCCAGAAGAAAAAGAAGCATTGTTTAAGAAGAAATTAGTCCCAAGAAAATCCAAAATTCTAAATTTAAATCTATTCTTAGACGAAGATGGAATCATGCAATTAAAAGAAAGACTCCAAAATTCAAAATTAAGTTATTCAGAAGCCCATCCAATTATCCTTCCAAGCAAAAGTCATTTTACAGATCTTCAAATCGGAAAAGATCATGAAGAAGTAGCTCATGCTGGAGTTTCTGAAACACTTGTCCAATTAAGAGAAAGATTATGGATTATAAAGGGTAAGCAACAAGTAAAACGTATAATAAGAGGATGTATCATCTGTAAAAAATTCAGCACTAAGCCTTACTGCCAAGATATTTCTCCCCTTCCTCCAGATAGAATTAAACAAGCACCACCGTTTGAAGTTACTGGAGCAGATTTTCAAGTTCCCCTATACCTAAAGAATGGTGCAAAAATTTACGTTGCTTTATTTACTTGCGCAGTAATAAAAGCGGCACATTTAGAGATTGTTATGAATTTAACAACAACCGAATTTTTAGTGTCTTTTCGAAGATTCATCTCAAGGCGTGGAATTTGCAAGATTATTTACACTGGCAATGCAAAGACCTTCAAGAAAGCGAATAGGGATTTAGAACAATTGTGGAATTTGATAAAGAATCCCGAGGTGCAAAATTATTTTAGTGAAAAAAGAATTAAGTGGAAATTCATCGTAGAAAGAGTAGCGTGGTGGAGAGGATTCTATGAGCGACTAGTGCGTTCAACGAAGATGTGCCTTAAGAAAATCCTTGGAAGATCTTCATTAGACTACAAAGAATTTGAAACTACTTTACTGGAAGTGGAAGCTATTTTGAATTCCCTCCCATTAACCTTTTGTCCAGTGATGCCAATGAGCCTTGTATCCAGCACATTTTCTTGTGGGAAAAAGACTTACAGCGTTGCCGCCGGAAAAGACAAGAATCACTCCTTCTACAAAAAATGAATTATCTCGCAGATATAGATACAGGTTAAACTTAGTGCAACAGTTTTGGTTGAAGTGGAAACAGTTTTATCTGATGGACTTAAAATCTCTCCGTTATACAGATCACTCCAAAGGCATACAGGTAATAAAAGGAGCTGTCGTTCAGATCAAAGAAGACAAACAACCAAGGCTCTTGTGGAAATTAGGCATTATTACAGATATCAATCCTGGTAGAGACGAAAAGGTTCGTGCATGCACCATAAGACTAGCAACAGACATTTTTATTCGGCGAGCAGTGAACACTTATACCCATTGGAACTTGCCTGTAAAGATCAATAGCTTATCTTTCTGGGCTTATCTATCAATAGCTTATCTTTTTTTATTTCCTATAATGTTGAGTTATAATAGAGAAATTAAAAATGAAACAGAATCGTGGAATGTCTTAAAGCTGTTAGATTATTTAAGAGCGGAAACAGAAACAAGAGAACATACATTTTCGTTTCGCAAGACAGAATCAGATGAAAACAAAAGATTTGAAAACAAAGTAGTCGTAAAGAAAGAATTTTCAGATACAGATTTTATTTTGTTAACAGTAAATCATTTAAGTACAGAATGCCTACGGCAGCTACTTTGAATGCAAACGTTGAAAATAAATGCATAATCTGTTCAGAATGCCATGATATAGAAACTTGTTCTATAACTATAGAGGAGAAGAAAAATATTATAAAAAATCAAGCAAAATGATTTTTATGTTTGAAAAAATTTCACCTAGTTAAATATTGCAAGTCAAAAAATAGATGTAAATTTTGTTTTCGGAGACATAATTCAGTAATTTGCGAAGAAAAGGTGGATAAAGGAGAAATAAACGATACATTAGTTTCATCAATTCAAAATGCGAATTTAACACGAGATATTTATTTGCAAACCGCTACTGCATTAGCTATTGGAAAACAACATAAGTGTTCTTATAAGTTTTAGATTAATAAAGATTCTAGTATTTTTTACAAAACAGACTTGAAATTTAGTCTCTAGATGAGAGGTCACATGAGAGTCTCAATGAAACGATATTGTAAAGTCACCTGGTGGCTCGTCACAAAGCATCAGCCTCAATGAACTGTCAGTGGAGTCACATATAGTAGTCATTTGAGACTCATATAAGAGATGTATGGAATTTCCTATTTTTGATTTTGCCGTAGCGATTGTGACTCTTATGACCATGTGTGACCTGAATGAGATGTTATATGGACCAGCTATTATGCAGGGATAGTAATTATTTGAATTATATTACTTCCTTTTGAATATTCGAGTGAAAATTATCTCTTGAAAATCCCTTGAAAATTGGCATTTTGGGACTTGTCCTTAAATTTTGCACACCAGAGTATATTGTGTGTGCGGCATTTGTTTAGTAAAAGTTTTTTAACCGCTTGTTGCCGAGTGACTCGTATACGGGCTGCATGACAAGGTCAAAATTATTATTGATTATTCTCACCAGTTGATGAGAATTGCTGTAAATTTTGCGTTACTTAAATCCGGGCATTAATCCGATTCAATTAGGTAAAAGTTTCTGTATTAAAATAACGGTGATAAAAGAATAAAAATTCTGTAAAAAGACTCTCGTCCCGAAGGGGTTAAGTTTTTATGTATTCTGCAATTATTTTGAATGTATGTATTTTATTAAATAATAATAAGTGATTTATTTCTTACGTAGTTTAAGGAACTTCTTGGATGTAAAATAAATGATAATCTAAAGAATATAATACAGTATCCCTATAGATATCTCAAATAAAATATATCTCTAGTTTGCGAAGTAAACTGTCTCCCTACCTTTTAGTTGCAAAAAAGAAAAGTGAAATTGAAAGTGACATTTTGAGTCAAGACAAAATACTCCAATACTTAATTATTTAAAGTATTGACCAAATTGTTTACATTAACCGATTCATTAAAACAATTTGAATTAAAATACAATTTATTGTAACAACTAATTTATTAAGATAAAGTTCAGCTAAACTTTTCCTTTCCGAAGAAGAGCATGCTGACAAATTGCTTTTCTTAAAATTTTATTTTTCAATTAAAATGTTTTTGTTTGAATACACTTTAGAATTAAAATTTACTATGCAGAATACTTTTTTTTATTTTTTTCATATTAAAAAAACAAGAACATCTGAATTTAAGAATGTAAAACAAATTATTATTATGTCACTAACTACAACTAATAGCACATCCTTCTATAATGTAGGATGCTTATTTTATTAGTTAAACTTTTTTATAAAACAGCTTTAATGATGTTAAATTTTTTATATCATATTAAAATGTGTTGCTTACTGTTAAGATATAAAAATTAAACAAAAAATTTCATTTAAAATTTTTTACTATTACTTGAACCCGGGTTTTTAAATTAAACGAAATGATTACATTACAAATCAGCTGCATTCTTTATAGTAATAAAAAAAATTATTCGTTGGCATTGCTGGATTAATATGCTTCCTACTTTTGTCTTTTTATTTCCTTTCTAGTTAATAACATAAATTATATTCTGATAAATGCTGCAAATGCTTGACTTTGATATAATGGAAGAAACATTAAATAAAACTGTAATTTCATTTTAACTGAAGTGTGTATATTAAGTTATCCCGGAGTCCGTAAATATTTTATATTTTCTATAAAATTATTTTTTTCAAAGTTTTCATTATTTTCGAAGATAATATTTGGAATGTACACGCGTTGTTTGATCCTATATATTTTTATAATAAAAAAATTGTAACTTTAATGGTTGTAGATAACAGCATGAAAAAAAAATCAAGCAATTTATATAGCAAAACAAAAATTTCGGCAAATTTAAAATGTCATTTATAAAACACGTTAATGATATTACTAAGTTTGAATTTTCTTTTGAAAATCTAAATTGATGTGATGTAAATATTACAGATTATATAGTTTAGTTTTGACTGAATGCCTTGGAAATAAATAGTTAATGATGTAATTATTTGCATTAGCATTAAGTAATTTAGCATGAACAATTTTACTGCATTTTAAACTTTAGTTATTAAAAAATATTTAACTTCATTTTTTATATAAGCTACAAAAAAGAGGTAGTTTTTAGCACTATGTATTATGTATGTGTTAATTATGAGTTATCTTTATGAAAAATAATCACCCCGTTTAAAAAATATACTTATATTCAAAATAAATCAACTGCATTAAAAATTACTAAAGCTTTATGGGTGCATTTGGCGGGAAAAAATAGTATATAAAGATAATTTAAGATGCATAATATCTAAAGATAAACTATTAATAAAAAATTGTCGATTATTAATTAAGAGATTATGTAAACATTTTCCTCGGATCAGATATTACTTATTCATTTAAATATTATTTTAAACATTCATTTAAAAACTTATCTCATTGCAGAATTTATGATTATTATATTATGATTATTAATGTGCAATGACATGCATACGTATATATATATATATTGTTACGAATTTTGTAAATAGTTAGTGTTTGTACTGTAAAATATAAATAATCTTATTAAGCTCCATTTCTTTACTAATATTAGTTTTTGTTACATTGTCTCTGTTATCAAGCAAACTTGTCTATTATTTTCAGTGAATGTCTATGGCAGCTTTGCGAAATATTTGAGATGTCGCCAAGTTGGCGTCACTTTTGGCGACTAATTTTGGTCGCCAAATTTGGCGATATATCGCCAAGTTGGCGACAAACTTGGCGATTGTTGGCGATGGTAACCCTTCCCTATTTATGGTAACCCCCCTTAGGTCCACTGATACATTGTTTGTTGTTCCGTGGTTTTCCAGGTTTTTCTAGAAATTTCTAGCACATGCTACGAGACTATATATAAGGAGAGCGATACGAGCTGTTGTTGTTATTATTTACCAGTCAGTCATTGAGTGAGCTACTAGAGATTGTCTAAGCAAGTTTGCTTGATGTATTGAGTTTTATCTACGTTGTTTTGAATGTGATATAGTGTTGAGACATTGTATAAAGAGTCTCTGCGACCTATATTTGTACTTGTTCGATAGATTTAAACAGTTATTTTGGAATATCTTGTAATATTTGTGAGTTTCGAAGACTTTGTTGTTCTGAAGATCTGTAAATAAATTATTTTCTACTTTTCTAAGAGAAAGGAGTTTGAAGTTGTCTAACCATAAGATCGAAAGAACCCTATATGCGCTGTAACATTTGGTGTCAGGAGTCGGGATCTTATGGCGAAAACAAGAACAATGGATGGTCAACTGAAAGAACTGTTAGAAGCTATTAATGGAATAAAGGCAGAATTGACGAAAGGCCAAGAAGAGTTGGCGGAAAAAATGAATAAAGGCCAAGAAGAGTTGGCGGAAAAAATGAATAAAGGCCAAGAAGAGTTGGCGGAAAAGATGAACAAATGCCAAGAAGATGTGACTGAAAAGATTAATAAAGGCCAAGAAGAAATGAAGAAAACTTTAGAAGAAAAGTTCTCGTCGGTAGAGAGAAGAATAGGCTCGGTAGAAGAGAAAATAGAGGAAGTAGAAGAGAAAATTCAGAATGAAGTTAGTAATGTTGAACAGAAAATGGAACGGAAAATGGCGGAAGTAGAAGAGAAAATTCAGAATGAAGTTTGTAAAGTTGAAGAGAAAATCAGTAACGTTGAAGAGAAAATCAGTAACGTTGAAGAGAAAATACTAGGTGAAGTAGATGAAAAGCTAAATAAAAAAGTACAAGATCTTGAGAAGAAACTTTCAGCGTCTAGTGGTAATTATGAAGAATTTAGGAATCCGCCTGCTTCTCCCGTGCACATTAAGCTGTCGACATACGATGGAAAGAGTTCCTGGCAAGTTTACAAGACCCAATTCACCATTGTAGCTGAAGCGAACAAATGGAGTGACGAGGTGAAAGCTTGTCAACTGGCAGCATCTTTAAGAGGAGAAGCCGCCGACGTGCTGCAGACATTGCCCGATATGACGCAACTCAATTTTGAGACTCTAAGTTGTGCACTTGAAATGAGATTCGGCGAAAAATTCTTCAAGGATTATTCGAGAATACAAATCAAGAGCCGCCATCAAAAATCGAGTGAAACCCTTCAAGAGTTTGTCTCGGAAATTGAACGGCTTGCAAATTTAGCATTCATTGGCTGTCCAACAAATGTACGGGAAATGCTCCCACTGCAATATTTTGTAGACGGAATAAAAGATCCAGAAGTGCAGAGAGCGGTACGAATGGCAGATGTACAGGATTTAAAGGCTGCACTACTATATGCCTTAAAGTTGGAAGCAGCTACACAAGCCAGCCGAAGAGATCGTCATTCAGTCCGAGGGGCAACGGTGAACAAAAGCTCAGACACTGAGATCGACTTCTTGAAAGAAATTAGGAAATTAAATCAAGAGATTGAAGCTTTAAAATATGGAAGAACAAGCGCAAGAAGACAGAATCTCAGGTGCTGGGGATGCGGTGATACAGGACATCTCCGAAGAAACTGCCACAAAGTCCACGAACGTGAGATGAATTCAAGACCAGAGAATAAAAAGCCCCACCTGAAGATCCTTCAAATATCGAAAATGAGTGGCGGCGATAATGAATTATATGTGATAGGCTTTATTAACGGAATTCAATGCCGTATGATTGTCGATACAGGAGCCAATGTGACAATAATAAGAGAAGATTTGGCTCGAAAATTGAAATGTAAACTCATCTGGACTCCACCATGCGTTACCCTGCAAACTGTGACGGGCGACAAGATAGGCATATATGGAAAGGCCGATTTAACCATCAACTTTGGAGGAACGAAATATTACCATACGGCATATGTGGCTGACATAACAGATCCTTGCTTAATCGGACTAGATTTTCTGAAGAAATTTGGCTTCAAACTTGATTTCAAAAATAATAAAATGCTCTCTAAATTTGAAGAAATAAGTCTTTTTGGATTACATAACGAAATTGAATGTAAACAAATAGTAACAGCCAAAGAAGACATCCATCTAGATCCAAGAACAGAATTTTTAGTTCCAGCTGAAATTAAAAATGAAACTAATTACCGATTTGGCCATATAGATTATCCAGAAGACAATAGTACACAAGCAGTAGTATTGGTGGCTTCTTCTGTAGTAGACCTCTCGAAAAAGACCATTCCAGTCAGAATTGCTAACATCAGTGATAAGACGAAGACTATCAAGAAAGGAGAGGTGATAGCGTCATGTGCTCCTGTGACGTGCATAAGTCAAAATTCCAGACACTCTGAGAAATCTTCAGATAATTTAGTCAAGGATTTGTTACAAAATACAGACTTAGATCCAAAACAGATGGAAGCTGCGGAAAATTTAATTAGAGAATTCCAAAGTTTATTTTCCCAAACATCTGAAGACTTTGGACGAACTAAAATGGCACAACACCGAATTGACACGGGAGATCATTCTCCTATTAAACAGCACCCTAGACGATTACCTTTTGCCAAGCAAGAAGAGGTGCAGAATTTAATTAAAGATATGGAAGAAAATGACGTCATCGAACCATCAACAAGTCCATGGGCGTCTCCCATTGTATTAGTAAGAAAGAAGGATGGTTCTACAAGATTTTGTGTAGACTACCGCCGACTGAATGACGTCACCAAAAAGGATAGTTACCCTCTGCCAAGGATTGACGACACTCTTGACACACTTGCGGGCAACACTTGGTTCTCGACTTTAGACCTGAAGAGTGGTTACTGGCAGGTAGAGATCCATCCCGACGACCGCAAGAAGACTGCCTTTACAACGGGACAAGGATTATGGCAGTTCAAGGTAATGCCTTTTGGTCTATGTAACGCACCTGCAACTTTTGAACGCCTTATGGAAACGGTTCTTCGGGGACTGTCATATGAGGCATGTCTTGTTTATTTAGACGATATCATAATCATAGGAAAATCTTTTGATGAACATCTGAACAACCTCAGGCGGGTGCTACAAAAGCTAAAGGAAGCTAATTTGAAGTTAAGCCCTTCGAAGTGCAGTTTGTTTCGCAATGAAGTCGCCTACCTTGGACACATCATTTCGGCGGAAGGAGTTAGGACTGATCCGGAGAAGATATCGGCCGTGAAAAACTGGAGTCGTCCAGCAGATGTTCACCAGCTTCGGAGCTTTCTAGGATTATGCACCTATTACAGAAAATTTGTCAAAGGCTTCTCCATGATTGCAAGACCACTTCATAAATTAACAGAAGCCAATCAAAAATTCATGTGGACACAGGAATGTGACGCTGCTTTCGAAAAGCTTAAGGAGGCCTTAACATCCACTCCAATTCTGTCATATCCTCAAATCGATAAACAGTTTATACTTGATACGGATGCAAGTAACGAAAGCATTGGCGCTGTACTGTCCCAGGAAATCGACGGCCAGGAGCGTGTTATCGCCTATTTCAGCAAGTGCTTATCAAAGGCAGAGCGAAACTACTGCGTAACAAGAAAAGAGCTTCTTGCTGTAGTGAAAGCCATAGACCATTTTCATCACTATCTTTACGGTCGAAAATTCCTGATCCGAACTGATCATGCTTCTCTAACTTGGCTATTGAATTTTAAGAACCCTGAAGGCCAGATAGCCAGGTGGATACAAAAACTTCAAGAGTACGATATGGAGATACGACATCGAAAAGGCTCCTCACATGGAAATGCAGATGCTCTCTCAAGAAGACCCTGCTCAGAGAATTGTAGATACTGCGACCGGGTTGAGAAGAAATTTAATGTCAAAGGTCCTATAGTAAGACAAGTTACAACTGGGTCTACATCATCACAAGATCCGTGGAGTGACGAGAGCCTGCGTAAAGATCAACTTGCTGATCCTGAAATTAAGCCAATTCTAGAGCTGAAAGAGGAGTCCAACAGGAAGCCCAGCTGGCAAGACATGGCCCATTACCATCCTACGACTAAACGTTATTGGGCTCTCTGGGATTCCCTACATTTGAAGAATGGTATTTTGTACCGAAAATGGGAGTCTGACGACGGGAAAACATGTAGATGGCAACTACTACTCCCTAAGTCGAGAATTTCTATGGTCCTTCAAGAACTGCATGGTAGTCCCACAGGAGGTCATTTTGGTATAATGAAGACCCTGCAGAAGGTTCGAGAGCGTTTCTACTGGAATAATGTTCGCAGTGACGTGGAGAAGTGGTGTCGAACTTGTGACACCTGTGTAGCACGTAAAGGTCCAAAGAGGCGCACCCGTGGACGATTGCAACGTTATAATGTAGGAGCTCCTTTCGAACGAATTGCTTTAGACATCCTGGGTCCACTTCCTAGAACATCTGATGGCAATAAGTACATCCTCGTTGTCATGGACTACTTCACTAAGTGGCCTGAAGCATATGCCATTCCTAATCAAGAGGCGGTAACCGTAGCAGACATACTGATTCAACACTGGGTTTCCAGATACGGAGTTCCTCTTCAAATCCATTCCGATCAAGGAAGAAATTTTGATTCGGCTGTGTTCAAGGAACTGTGTGAACTACTCGGTATGGACAAAACTCGAACAACACCTCTACACCCTCAATCGGACGGCATGGTAGAGCGGTTCAATCGTACCATCCTAAATAGCCTCTCTCTCCTGGTGTCTAGAGACCAACAGGACTGGGACAAGAAATTGCCTCTTTTCCTGCTTGCTTACAGGAGTGCCACTCATGAGGCCACTGGTTACTCCCCTTCTCAAATGCTCTTTGGTCGTGATCTTCGTCTACCTGCGGATCTTTTGTTTGGCCGTCCTCCTGATGCTCCTTCATCGCCTGAGGAATATGTCGATGAACTCCAGGCGCGGATTGAGGAGATTCATTGTCTAGCGAGGAACCGAATTGGACTGGCATCAGAAAAGATGAAGACACGGTACGACACAAAGGCAACAGGACATGAGTTCAACGAAGGTGACAAAGTTTGGTTGTGGAATCCGATACGTCGTAAGGGACTGTCGCCAAAATTACAAAGAAACTGGGACGGTCCTTACACAGTCGTCAACAGGCTGAATGACGTCGTTGTACGCATACAAAAATCGCCACACGCCAAACCGAAGGTCGTACACTATAACCGGCTAGCCCCTTGTTTTGGCCAAAGTGATTAGAAATTCGAAACTTGAATTTCAGACCATGGTCATGAAAGTCACTTTTTGTAAATATGTAAATAGTAATTAGTTCTTATTTATGTAAATTTTATTATTATTGCTATTATTTATTTATTTATTTATTTATTTGTTTATTTATTTTAAGTGTTTTCCTCTAACTCAAGGATTGCACTGCCCGGGACGTGCAGTCTTTGAGGAGGGGGTAGTGTTACGAATTTTGTAAATAGTTAGTGTTTGTACTGTATATTATAAATAATCTTATTAAGCTCCATTTCTTTACTAATATTAGTTTTTGTTACATTGTCTCTGTTATCAAGCAAACTTGTCTATTATTTTCAGTGAATGTCTATGGCAGCTTTGCGAAATATTTGAGATATCGCCAAGTTGGCGTCACTTTTGGCGACTAATTTTGGTCGCCAAATTTGGCGATATATCGCCAAGTTGGCGACAAACTTGGCGATTGTTGGCGATGGTAACCCTTCCCTATTTATGGTAACCCCCCTTAGGTCCACTGATACATTGTTTGTTGTTCCGTGGTTTTCCAGGTTTTTCTAGAAATTTCTAGCACATGCTACGAGACTATATATAAGGAGAGCGATACGAGCTGTTGTTGTTATTATTTACCAGTCAGTCATTGAGTGAGCTACTAGAGATTGTCTAAGCAAGTTTGCTTGATGTATTGAGTTTTATCTACGTTGTTTTGAATGTGATATAGTGTTGAGACATTGTATAAAGAGTCTCTGCGACCTATATTTGTACTTGTTCGATAGATTTAAACAGTTATTTTGGAATATCTTGTAATATTTGTGAGTTTCGAAGACTTTGTTGTTCTGAAGATCTGTAAATAAATTATTTTCTACTTTTCTAAGAGAAAGGAGTTTGAAGTTGTCTAACCATAAGATCGAAAGAACCCCATATACGCTGTAACAATATATATATATATATATATATATAAATTATTTCCTTAATATAACATTCTTTTTACACGTGTTTTCTGGTTACGATCATTAACGCTCCTAAAAAATACCATTTTTTTTTAAAAATAAAATAGGCATTAGAAAATCGTGCTTAATTTATATTAATGGGAAAGATTTTTTTTCTCGTTGCACTGAATTAATGTTTATATTTTATTACTTCGGCAAAAGTAAAAAATAAATAAAAAATAAAATATAAAAAAAAAATCACAAATTACATTTTTTTAAAGGAGTTAAAGAGAATATAATTTGAATTAACTGCTTTGGCAGTTGAATTAAGTAATTTAAGAAACATGATTAAATAGTTTAATTTCTTCTTATTTTCAAAAGAATTTTTTCCTGGGCTTTTTTCAGCTTAAAATATTTTTAATAAATATAGATATTCTTCTCATAACGACATTTTTTTTTCATTCTTAATTTAAACCATGTATTGAAAGAAACATAACTTTTGTTTAAAATAAAGAAAAAACAGTACTCATATATTTATATTCTCAAAAAGAATAAAAAAGTTAAAAGATTCTTTTTGAGTTTATTAAAAAAAACCACGTTTAAAACATTATAAAAAATTATCTTTTTAAAGCCATTTAATCATTAAACTTAAATACAAATTTTAAAACTTTATAGTATATTTTCTTCTCATTAAATTATTATGCCTAACAGCAATAACAAAGACAATTTGAGAAAATTTTCTCAGTTTAAGAAATGGAACTTTTTTAAAAATCTTGAATGTCTTCTAGTTGCAAAATCTGCTAGATATTTAAAATTGAAATTAAGAAAAATATTTTTACATTTATTTTTGTTAATTAATTGTAATGATTAAAGTTTTTTAAATGGATTCGTTTATTTTTTGTTATTTTTAAGACTAAAGTGAATATGAGTTCAATAAACTACTTAAAAATGATAAAACTCTAATTAAAAACATTAAAAATTAAATTCATTTATTAGGAAAAAAAGAGAGTTAAGCATAATACTTATTTAATAAAACGATTTTTTTTTCAAATAATGAAATATAGCTTTTTTTTTATAAAAGGAATCTTTAAAAAAAATAGCATTATTTTTCTTGAAAGATTTAATTTTAAGCGATTTTTTAAGTTCTTTTTATTAGCATTTTTAAATAGGATGAAAAAGTATCTTAATTGCTTCAAATTATTACTATCGAAATTTTAATAGACAAATGGAAAATTCGGACTATTAATTATGTATTTATTTTTAAATTATTAATATTAATTATTAATGTTGCTTATACAATCGGACTACTTGTTATTTATTCATTTAACGAATAAATAAATGCTAATTTTTATATGACTAAATTTTAAGTATTTCTAGCAAATTTCACCCATTAAATTATTTAAAACTGCTGTTTGCACATGTTGAACGCCTTTTAACTAAGAAAAAATGTTTCCAGTTCCGGAATCGAACGCAGAACTTTTGACTTAAATTTCCAATGCACTTTTATCTGACGACACAATTAATTCAAGCAATGTTTTTAATAATAATATGTGTCTGCTATAGGTTGTTTGAGTGAATTACGTTTTCTGTAGCTCTTTAGATATTGTTTAAGTATGTTTGTAATCACGGTTGGCTGAATGCCACACTGATTTCATTCACACTGTAAGGAGAATAGTTACTGCGTCAAAAGATATATTCTATCGATCGAATTAAACTATGTTCAGTATTGTTCTCTATTTTCTGTTCTTAGTAAAATTCTATTTGAAATTAATTAAAAAAATAATAAAAAATGCATGAAAAAAAGCAGATATACTAAATAATATTTCACTGCTCGTGCGTGAAAGAAATCAAATATTTTAGTTAAATGTAATAAATAATTCTTGTGAATCTTGAATCATTTGTGTGTCTCTATTAATGAACTTTTAGGTACGTTATATTCTACACTAAAAATCTTATAATACCCCTTGGTAATGTATGCATAATTAATTGTGTTTTAAATATATTTTTCAAAAAAAAAAAAAAAAATCATCTTCAAGCAATTTTCACTACAAATCATTTTGTAACTGTATTTTCTGATTAGTGATACTGAACATTAACGATAAATTCTTTCCACTCTATATTCAACAGAAACCATGATTTAGTAAACTTCTCAAATACACATTAATTTTTTTCTAAAATTTCCGCAAATTTTAATTATTTTCATTCAATTTAAAATGAGTCAATTTGTAAGATTTGAAAAACACATCTCGAATAGTCTTACATAATAGAACCTTATGTAACGGTGATTTTCGAGGAAGTCACACTTTATTTTCAATAGCGAATATCAGAATAAATCTAAATAATCTATAACAATAACATGTTAACTGTGGTATTTACTTGATTCAGAACATGAAGTGATTGTTGACGTATGACAGAAGTGAAATATTAAACACTTTTGTATTTTCTTAGAAAATAGTAAAAAGAACATACGTGAAAGTTCTTTATTCGCTCTCGAATTTGATAGACCATCAGGGTGCATCCTTGGAAATTTAACCAGAAAAATTTTTCTTTGTACTTTTAATTTATTTAAAAATATCCACAAAGTGGAATTTTTCGAAATTTACACTTCCTTTCAAAAAATCTATTCCTTTCTACTCAGCGAAAATTATATTCTTTTTCTCTATCCAGGCAACACATCTGCAGAACAAACTGCTCAAAAAGAAACTGTTTTCGTTTCCTATTTTCTATCAGGGTATCTGTATCCCATTTCGCCTATCAATCATTGAGAGATGTTATGGAATGCCATGAGAAATTCTTCTCTATACTTCTGTTGACAGAATTGAAGAAAAAAAATTAAAAACATTTATGTGAAAAGAATTGTATTGATAGAATGTATTTCACATACGTTTTATCCATCATATTGAAGACATTTATATTTCCATGAATACTTCTAGTTCTTTTATATGAATATTTCATCGAAAAAAATTTTTGAGAGTGATTGAAAAGTAAATCGATAACAGTACCATTTTCATTCCCTTTTTGTATTTTCTTTTTATAATTTTATTTTAATATTATTTATAATAACAAATGATAGGAGCTGAAGATAAGACTAATTCCTATAATATTGCTAGAAAATAAAATGTAAGTTTACAAACAAGTTAAAGGAACTTTAGTTAAGAAACAAAATTACATTTTGGATCTTACAGTAACAATTATTCAGTTTTTACATGTTTTAATTTAACTTTTCGAATATATTTGCAAATGTTAGAACAAGGAAACACACCAAGATGGATAAATTGGTATACAAACAGAAAGAATGAATTTATAAGCATTTTGCAAGCTATGTTGGAACGTTTTAATAATAAAGTGAATTTCATTTTAATAAATCAATTGTTGATATTGAAATAGTGAAGTTGATTTTATGCTATCGAAATAGCTTGTATTTGAATGGTTTAAAAATATCCGCAAGCAGTAATAGACATATTAAATATTTTTTTCATCTAAAATCAATACACAATAATAGCTATTCATGTTAGATAAAAAAAAAATATTTTGTGGAATGCGTTAATAATCTTTCACAGCTTTCAAAGGCAATGTTTCCTTAAAAACAGTGATTTACTGGAAATGCTATATAATCATACTATAAAAAATGAATAATTTATTTTGTTTGCTTATTTCTTTCTTTAAGCATATTATTCATCTTTATAAAAGCTACGATAAAACAAAAAATGAATTTTATTTTTTGTGTAAATAAGTAAAAGAGCATGAAGAAAAAGTATTCACTTATAAGTTACATCCATATAATTATATCGTTCAATTCTTTATAATAGTGAGATATAATTATATAGATAATTATGTTTCACTATAAATAATAGAGGGTAAAATAAAAAGATATAATAAAAAGATATAATACTCTAATATATGGATAGTAGAAGATTAGTGAATATTTCTAAAGTATTCATTTTGAAATTGTGAATGTGTTTGTTAATGCTATACAGCATAACTTATCTTTATATTCAAAGTGGACTTGTCACTTTCTCAAAAACAACGCATTTGAAGTATCATTCACAAAATAATTTTCTAGTAACAAATTTATAGACATATTAAAATATATTTATATTGAATTGATTAATAGTGAATTGAAAAACATAAATTGGGCTTTAATTTGTAACATTAACCAGATTTTATTAATTTAACACAATGGACTTTCTCGACTTACAAAATCAACGGTGCAGATGCAAATGTAAAAAAAGGATAAAAATGTAAAAAGGCTCCAATGTGTTGTTAAAAATGTATTTTTCTTATAAATTTAGATAAAGGAGAGATCAAGAATCTGCTGATAAACATTCTAAAAGTATTTGTCTTTCGGGAAAATTTTGAGTATATGTTATGTATTGATTATTGAATATAGAATATTGAATATCGATTATTGAATAATCGTATTTAAACAGAAACAAAAATTTTCCTCCACTCAGCTTCTATTTTTATTTCACTTAAAAAATACACTGTTAAAAAAATTCTGAAATTCATAAATGAACTGAATTCATAATTCTGAAATGAACGGTGACACTCCGTTGTATGGGGGGGGGGGTCCATGGCCGAGGCACCACACCACTAATCGCCTGCGAGCGCAGATTGTGGGTTCGGGTCTAACTGGCGCCATGGAATAATGAAAAAAACATAAAATGCCTTTTAAATTACATTTGTTCTGTTTATTCTTCTCTTATTTTTTATTAAAAAATCTTTTAATTTATTAGCCAAAAAATAAATAAATAAATAATGGACGACAGTTTCAAAAAAAAAAGACTAAACTTTTTTTTTTTAAATTGTTAATAAAAAAGCTTTTTTCATACATTCAAAAAAAAAAAAAAAAATAAAAAAAAAAAAATGAAAGAAAGAAAGAAGAAAAAACAGTGATTTTAAATTAAAATTGATTTTAAAAAATAACAAGTATTATGCATCAGTCTAAAATAAAATAAAATAAACCGATTAAAAATATTCTAAGTCTATATTTGAAAGGAAATCATTAAAAAGTGCAACACATTTTTCCACTAACTCATAAAAGACATACTTTCTACAATCCAGCATCAGCAGCTTTGGCTCATTTCTTAAGGATTTATTCCGCTATCAAAAGGTCCTGAGTTCGATCCTCAGGACGGCGTGAACTAACTTATACAAAATAATAATAATTAAGTAAAATAACTTAGCACCTTAAAATCACTCGGTAATTTCGAATTATTTGACGATTAATCGATTCATTAATTTTAAAAATTAGATTAAATTATTATTATTAAAAATCAAACTTTGTAACGGAAAGTTACAGCTTCTTCAAATGGAATATTCCTTCTTTGTATTTCCCACAACGGAAAATCTACTAATGGAACGGTAAAAGTTCGGCTACTTTGCTGCCAGTAGTTTCACCGTGAATTCACAGATTTATTTTTAACAGTGTACATGCGTTGAGTAATATTTTCTTTTTTTATAAAACACAACTCTGCAAGTTTTGTTAAAAAGATGAAAAAAATATTTTTGGAAAAACGGGAACACTTTTTAATGGATAGAAATGTAAGAGAACTATAAAAACCAAGTTGCGAAACAGCAAAACTAAAATAAAAACCCCGAAAATTAAAATACAACATTACAGTTTTTTGAAAAATATGTATATTAGTTTTCAAATTTCTGCATTAATTTGTTTCCCCAAAAAATATGCATACTGGGAAAGAAAGAATTGCGTTATTAGTACTTTTGCATTACACGTTTTTCTCAAAAAAAAAAAAAAAAAAAAAAAAAAAAATCTGATTGATAATTAGGCAAATTTTATTTTACTTAAAATAGTTGATTTAAAAATGCATTAAAATTATGACGAGAAATTTAAAAATTACATACGTTACTTAAAGTACAGATTTGGCGATACACTTTACATTCTTTACATGAAAATAACATAAATGAAAGGACAAAAAAACATCATTTCTCCTTATTTTTAGTTAGTTTTGTTTGATTTTATACAGGATATATGTTTAAACATAACATCATTTTTGCGTATAACGTGACGCAGCGCGACATTTTCCGATTCCAGCTGAACCCAATACATTTTTTTAAAAAATTTAACGTAATACGAGTAATATGAAAAATAAAATACTGAAAACAATTTATTTTAAGAGATTTTTTTAAAGTTATCTTGTATAATATTAAGTCAGATTATATTAATTAGGTATATACACAACTAATTTTACTAAATGTAAAAATAAAAAATTATAATCTTTTAAAACTTGGAAAAATATTCTGCGCAAAATTGGCGCGTTTCTATTTCATGGTGTGTGATTTTCTAATTGACTCTTAATTTATCACGTAATAAGTGAATCCAGTTGGTCCAGTTCGAAAGCACCTCTTTTATCGTATATCTCGAACTAAGCCATGGTATGTGGAGGCATATGTTTTAATGTCTAATATTTGTATATGGACAAAGAGAAATTATACACTGTTGATAGTATCAATATTTTGGCTTAGATACAGCTTTTATAACGATTTAGCTTAATGATATCCGGGCGACACAATCAGTTTTTATTATTTCATTAAAATATGAATAAATTACGGATTGAAATAAAAAATACATTTAGATCATGTCATAAGGAATCCCAATGTTTCAAAATATTGACCAAAACAACAATCAAATGCCGAATTTTGATTTCGATACAGTACTTAAGATACGCTCATTTTTAAATAATTAATTGCTCTAAATCTAATCACAAGGATTTCATGAAATTTTTTATTTAGGCTAATTGAAGTGTGTAGAATTTATTTCAGGTGTCGAACTTGTGTATTGCTAAATTAGATCTGACTTTCATTTGTAGATGCAACACTAAGAAATTTTTACATACATGATTTAAAAGTAGATCTTGTTTCCAATCGTTTGGTGGAAGAAGATTGGGTAGCCCCGGCCGGCTTGTTGCCTCGGCCACTATAAGTTTAAAAAAAAATTATGCACACATAGTTAAAAAATGTATACCTTAAAACAACCGCAGCACCGTGCTTTATAAGTATGCAAACCAATGTAAACGCAATCGCTCAGCGGGCACACAGATGAAGAAGTTGCAGGTTACCGATGCCACGACTTTTATATGCAGCATTTAGTTTTCGAATGCAGTTATTCTATATTAAATGCGAGTACTTTATCACTATTTATCAATTATCCTGCACTGTGATTTTTTTAGTTTATAATTAAGGTTAGGTATTGTCATTGCATTCGTAGCTACTGTTATGTTAAATAAAAATACAAACCGATGTAGGCGGCTTATGTTGGACTCAACTCCGTCGGGTACACTGCAAAAAATATCCGTTAATATACACAAACTTTTCCGTAAAAATTACGAAAAAGTTTCATTTTTCCGAAAAAAAAAACAGAAAAATTTCCGTATTTGACATTTTGGAGTCACTAATCCCGTTAAATAACGGAAGGGTTCCGTTATTTTTGTCAATTTTCCGAAAACAGTAGAGTTTAGTGGTGCCATCTACCAGGAAAATAAAAACCTTATACTGAGTTGATGTTTTTTAAACAATTTACTAGACTATTTCTCTATTTCATTCTGATTTAATAATAAAAAGCTAACGTATTTTTAAAATATTAAGAAAATACTAATAATAAAAAAATAAAAAAAAACTATTAATTCTTTTTAAGTTTGAAATAGCTGAAAGGGAAAGCTGATTGTGATTTTAAAATAATGTTTAATTTTTCTTTATCATATATATTTATATATATTAAGTGCGTTGGATATTTTGAAAAAAGTGGAAAAAAAATTCTTCTTTTAATTTTAATATATATATTTTTTAATTTATTCAAATTAAGAAGTTCGCACGTAAAATTAAAAATATATCGAAATATATTACCGAAATTCTTATAATTTTGGCAATTACATAAGTTATAAAAAATCAATAACTGAAATTTATTTTATAACCCATTGTAATTATCTTTATTGTGTTTATCTTAGATCCTCATAAAATAATTTGTTAAAATGCACGTTTTTTTCTTTCTTTTAGTATGTTAGTATTTTTAAAAATAAATAAATAAATATCAATAATATTACAATAGAATTTTAAAACTTTTCTAAAAAGAAGGAAACAAAACTCTTAATAAATTCTTTCATGCATGTCATATTTTAAAGACTAATTTATGTATATATAAAGCCAAAATTAATAAGCTAAATATTCGAAATTTTGGAAAGAAAATCTGTAAAACATTTAGAATTATCCATTCAATCGAAAAATATTATCTCTACAAAAATAAATCTGCGTTCAAAATCTTATCTTTACTTTACGAAATGCATCCAAAATAACTAAAGATATTTGAAAGTGTCGTTTGAATAATCCTGGTGTAATGGCATTACACTGCAAGCTGCGACACAAGAGGCCCCGGGTTCGAACCCCATGGAAGGTATGGAACATTTCTTCATTGTTGTTTAAATTAATGGTATATAATGTGTCCCTGATGTTAACTTGTCTTTGAAAAGTAATGAATAAAAGTCACAAAGATGTTAGTTAGTCCTTGAAAAATTCTTTTAACTTTTCAAACTAAAATTTTTACATAAAAAAGAAAAAAAAACGGAAATATTTTGGGAAAAAACGGAAATATTTCTGGAATTTACGGAAAATTTTTTCCGTTAAAAAACGGAAGTAGTACTGGCGTCTAGATTACCAGTACTATCTCCGTTTTTTAACGGAAAATTTTTTTACAGTGTACCCCCTGTTTATTTTTTGATAGACAAAATGTATTTTTGATAATTAATTTAATATCTATTAGTGCTAAAACAATAAAATGAAGGCTATCAAAAAAAAAAAAAAACAGTTCGGCAACGGAAATCATAAAAAAAATAAAGTAAAGCGTTTAGAGTTTGACAAAGAACCAGGAAAGGGAATGCATTATTTGTGGTGAAATATTTGAAAAAACAGGATATAATGTCACAAATATAAAGAACAGTTGAATGAAGCATGTGTGAACACCAGTCCTTCGCAGGATTACTACTATTGCGATATATGTGTAGTCAAAGAGCAACTTGATCACAGATAATTTTATACGTCCGCGGCTACCTGCCAAATTATGTATATATATCTGTCAAAAATAAAAGACTTTATTCTAGGGCATGATTTAATCTAAGATAAAGAAAAATATGCGATTGTCACTTAACTAGAATTATAAGCGATATTTTGTATTTAATTTCAGTTTCAAATAAAAAGTTTAATTCTGTTCATTTCTAAAATTTCATGAGTTTAGTTTATGTGTCTGGACTTTCCACTACCGATAGCTATCTTATACCGTAATTTATTGCAGAGTTAATCGGGGATGTTTACTTTTTTCTTTTCACGATTAAAAATAAATTGCACTTTCAAGTTATGTATATATAATTTGCTTAGATTACTACTAACTATCAAATCAATCCAACATTTATTTTTTATTATATCAATACTCAAATTAAATTTCCTAAAAAAAATTCTACATCCTTTGATTATCTAGAAATTTTTATTAATGCTCTACACTTAGTTACAGATAAATCAATTATTTAAAAATGAGCATATTTTAGGGACTGTAACCAAACTGAAATTTGATACTCCACTATTGAATAGCTGCAGGGTGACTATCTCACTTAAATTTATATGTTTTCTCTTACCTATATGACTATATCACTCGCTTAATTGATTTTAACAATTACTAGCCCAAAAAGTTTGAATAAAAAGCTTGAATGAGAAAAGTAAAATATGTATTTTTTTAAATTATGCTTTTCTGCACATCATAAATGGCCTTTTAAGGGGGCTCAGGGGTTGATCGATAAGGAAAAAACATTTAAACAGAGCTCTCGCTTCGAGTCCATATAAAAACAGAGTATTCAATGTAATTATTTTAAACTTTCTGATATTTTAAAGGTATGTTTGTAGTGTTATAAAATTATAAAATAAAGTACTTCAATGTAATATAATAAGAAATATAGCAAAATTTATGTAACACAATTGTCGAAAAATAAATTATGTGTTATACCACCAACACCAAGATATCTTAATGTTGAATTGACATAAGTACCTAATTTTTGCTTTAAAATGATCCGAAAACTTTACGCTATAGAATGAGTTAAAGATAAAACTATCACTCAAAAACAACATTACTAAAAAAAAAAAAAAACTCTCAAATTTGAAAATTTAAAAAACTCCTAAAAAGTCCAACTTTTTTTTCATTAAAAATACTCAAAATATTAAACTATCTAAACTATATTAATCCATTCTATAGATAATGATGTTGTATGCATGCAAAAAAAAAAAAAAAAAAAAAAAAAAATTAACCATTCCATCAAATAGTTTTTTTTAAATATTGGTGTTAGTCGGCAAAAATCAAGTTTTGAGAAAACGCTACTTAAATTTGAAATTATATAGGTGCGGCTATGAAAGTGTTGATTGATAAATGCTTATAACTCCGTTAAAAATGCAAATATTTTTATGCGTTTTTTTGCATTGAGTTTAGAATTAATTGAATAATGAAACTAGATCATAAAAAAATCGATTTTTGAAAAGTTTTCAGCCCCTGAGCCCCCTTAAATCATTATTTTGAAGTTTGTTTTCTCATAATTCGAGAACTACTTGGAAAAAAAAAATCTTAAATTTAGAATTCGCATAAAGCAGGACATGAAAAATATGAATCCAATAAAAAATTGTAGGTTGGAATTCATATTTTATTCGAACATTAGTTTCATAATTCGCAATTTATTTTATAAAATTTTTAACATTACAAAGTCAATATATTTATTTTTGAGTTTTTTTATTCTAAAAACACAAAAAAGGTATTATATAAGTATAATTTGAGGTGATATTAATACAAATATGAAATTATAATTTAAAAATAAAAGCTCTCAATTTTAAATGTTCATAATTCAAACATTTATCATCCAATTGATTTGAAATTTCCTTTCTGAGCATAGTTTGATTTCGAATATTTAAATTATTCTGTGAAAATTAGGTATTGCTGTTGAAAAAGAAATCACGTGTGGTCTGGTTTTAATTTGTAGGCGCCCTCCTAAGGAAATTTTATATACATAATTGAAAAGTAAACTTTTTTCCAATGGTTTGGTATCAATAAGTTTCTTCTATTATAATTAGTTGCAGAGTTAGTAGATAGTGTTTACTTTTTTCGCACGGCTGTATACATAAAAAAATAACATGAATCAGAAATAAAATAAATGCATTCATTAAGAAACAGATAAAATTGTGTTAAATATGTAATCTTTTTTTTTCTTTTTTTACTATAAATGAAACTGTGTTCCTACTCAAACAAACCTGAAACCTTGTCTGAATAAACCGATATGGCACCTAAAGACCAACCGATAGATGAAGCCTATAATTTTATAAATAGTTATTGCAGAACAAATATCATAATAACTTATGAGCAATCAAAAAAATCTATATTTTGTCATTTTTTGGTGTGCTAAAGAAAAAAAACTGGTCTTAGAATAAATGAAGATATTTTAATTAATTCGAAGAGAAATTCTAATTTCATTTTTCTTTTTTATTCCTTTTTTTTCTCGATTGCAAATATAGTGTACTTCTATTAATAAAAACTTCTGGATATACTAAACTCTCAAGATGGAGCATGATAAAACATGCAGATGTTAATTTAGATTACTGAATTTTTATTGTGTAGAAAAAATCCGAATGGTTAGCTCTAAATTATTATCCAGATTTACTCATTATAGTTATTAATAGATGCAATATATAACCTAACGGTATTTTTTAAAACATTTTAAATCAGATATAATGAAAACGTATTTAGTTCATACAGAGATTTCAGAAAGGTAAAGAATTTATTGGTGTACTTAGCTAATAAAATCTCATTTGTAATTATTTTGCAATTCAGCAGTAGTATTCCATTAATACGAGAAATGCAATAACACTAATATAAAATAGTAAAAAATCAGTTAAATGTACAAAAAAGACCGTTTTCATGTACACGTAAATAAAAAATAAATAAATGTATAGATGTATCAGAACTAGGGATGGAATAATTAGAATTCAGAAAAGAAAATATCTCTTTTATATGGAAAATACAAAATCTTTCATTATGTATTTTTATTCTGCATTTAAAAAATAACGTAAGAATTTTGAAATACACTTTCATTTAAAGAATAAAAGGACAGAAACTGCTTTATGTAGTAAAATAAACGCATTAATAAAATTTCTAAAATAAACACATCGATACTCTCTTAAAACGAAAAAGCTGAAATAACTCAAGTTGAGCTGAAATCCACTCTTTTCCCATGTTGAAAGGAACCTTCTCAAGAAGAGCTGAAACAACTCAAGTGAAAGAGTTGTTTTTAATCAACTCATGATTGACTGATCTCCATTTTACTCATACTTGAGTGAAATCAAATCAATAAAGGTTAAATCCAGTAGTGCTTGAGTGATTTGTAATCAAGTCATACTTGAGCGAAATGAAGTCATTTAAGACTGAATCTCGTAGCACTTGAGCGATTTGTAACCAAATCATACTTGAGTGAAATGAAGTCTAGGATTAAATCGAGTAGCACTTGAGTTAGCTGAAGCCAACTCGTATTTGAGTGAAGTGAACTAATTTAAGGCAAATCCAGTAGCACTTGAGTGATTTGTTATCACTTCAAGTTGGAGTGAAATGTTGTCATTTTTGATTTAATCCAGTAGCACTTGGGCGATTTGTAACCAAATCATACATGAATGAAATCAACTCATTTAAGAGTTAATCCAAAATTCCTTGAATTTGTAGAATTGAATAAATTCACTCTTAAGAAAAGCAAAATTGCTTAAAATTACAAAAATCTTCAAGTGATTTCTAAATCGTCTAAATAAAATCACATCATTTAAAACTAAATTCAGTCATCCTCGATTAATTTTTATCAATGAAATTCAATATAACATGGAATTATTGCCACATTTTCAAGTGTTGCAATTAAATTCTCATTTCGGATTTAAATTTCGGTTTATTGACATTACAAGGGTATATATGTATATATATAGAGAGAGAGGGAGAGATTGGAAAACTGTAACATGGATTCTCCAATATTTTTTTTCAAGTCTTTAATTAACAAGACTTAAAACATTCTAATTTACATGACTGAAAGTTCTCCAATGAATCATAAAAACATTTTTTTTCTTTCTAATTCAATGAAACTGTTTCCTATGTCAATTTAGGGGAAAAGGCAATTGAATCGTTATACAAAATTAAATAGAGCTTACATGAATTTTTTATTATTCTGTCAAATCAGAAATTTTTAACATCAGTATTTTCTTTTGTTAAATTTAAAAGTACATATATTCATTAAATTAAAAATACTGGTGATCTCAAAATTGTAAATTTGAAAACACTTATTCATGCAAACTGCCTAAATTTGCATAACTGTACAACAGCACCCGAACAACATTAAACAGAATATCAGCTTCTGATGCTGTAGTGCTAATGGGATTTTTCCTTTCCTTTCTTGGGCAATTTCAAGTTTACATATTTTCCAATGATACTTATAGCTTCAGATATGCTTATATACAATTTTAATTTTTTCATTAGCTTCTGATTTAATTGTAAATAACAATTATTTTTTTTTATTAAAAATTTATGATTTCAATTAAATAAACCAATCTTAGGCATCTTACTAAAAAAATATTGAAAAAATAAACTTGATATCAGCCCAACGACTCAACTTCAGCACCACAATGTCAGAAGCTGATTGTTCCGCTTAAGAGTTTAGATAATCCTATGCAGAAGTTATTTTCAAATATCTTGCTTGGATTTTAAAATGTTTACCTTTTCTTTTTTTTTTTGGGGGGGGGGGGCATAGAATATTTGAGGATGATTTGTAAGTGGGTTAGTTTTTACTTTTGCAATTTTGGTTAGTTTTTCTTTATATATTAATACGAGTTTCAGAACCAGCTTTGAAAAAGAAAGTATTAAAAAACATAAAACCTGAATTTAAAAAAGTATTCCCCCCCCCCTACACACACACATGGCCAGCGCAGGGTTTAAATAAATGAAATTGAAAATATTTTAAATAAATAAACATCAACCCATGATAGCTTGTAATTATTCCTAGATTTAAATCTCAATCAAAATCTTATATTTCTTAAACTGACTAAATTTAAAAAAATATTTTTATTGTTTAGTTTGAAATCTGAAATGACTTTGAAATCTTAGATAAAATAATTGTTACCCATAGCATTTATATAAGCACATTGCAACTGGGAAATGTGGAGGAATGCCATTAAAAAACTTGTATAGCTAAAATTTTGATTATGGACAATTATTTTATTGTATGAAGAACCTTCCACTAAATATTGTAGTACAAAAGTTAAATGCAGAAATAACTGAGAAATGGATTTATTGACCATGTGCAATTATTTTTTATATCATTTAAAACATTTGTTAAAACTTGAATTTATATTCAAGAATAACTTATTTCTTCTTAATTAATCTTTTAATTTTTGATTTTTTTTCAATGTTTCTTAAATCAACTAACTTTTAAATAAATATAAAAGCATAAGACTGCAGCATTTTGTGTCAAAGTTAGAGCCAAATGTGCATTTTAGAATGTTGCAAGAAAGAAAAAAAAAACTAATTTTATTTAACAACAAAAACATTTTATTTAGCAAGAACAAAATAAACCTAACATTAATTGATAACAATTCTTTCCAACATCAGATAAACAAGTTTCAATAACATCTTTAACAGGACCTTTATAAATATAACAGTCCATTTGCATTAAACATTAAATACATAAAGAGCATATTGTAATCTGTCCACTGGTTTGTCCAACTTTTAAAATCTTAGGCAAAATAAAAACTTTGTTGAGGATCCTTGAGATTAAATAAGATTGTTGAATTTGACTCCTCACAGTAGAATTTTACTCCTCCATGAAATCACCATCTTCCTGTGTTAAAAGAAAAGATTGAAATTAAGTTAAATAGCAATAAATATAATGTTAAGGAATGATTATGAACATATTAAAATATTTTGCAGCTTTCAGATTAAATGTTTTATAAAATTTCCCATCCATAGTCTAAACAAAAAATGAACCACACACTAAAAATTTTAGCTTTATAAATATTACACTACTGAAAATTCAGCCAATCATGAATAAAATGGAAATAGAATAAATAAATCCTGTGCGATTACACTTATCCGCTTGTTTAAATCATGGTGTTACTTCTGATACAATCTTAAAATATATCACCATTTTAAAAACAAATTTAAAATGAAAGTTCTTAAAGCAACATTATAAAATATTGTTGAAAATTCACCTTTGTTGCTACTTTCAAAATGTATCAGCGCTGGCAAATACCCAACCAATACAGGTTTTTGTGGATTTTTAGTTGTTTTTCTATATATTTGCATATTTATATAATACAAGATAGAACCTACAACAATTAGATCAGGGTTGGCAGGGTTTAAACCAACTGGTTTTAACTATGGTTTAAACAACTGCTTACTCCTTTTGGTTTAAACAACGGTTTAGTTTAAACCAACTGGTTTTTTTCTAAAAAAAAACCAATTTTTTTTTTAGAAGAAATCTAATGACATTTTCTCTTTTTCTTAATAATTTATGTATGTCAGATTATTGAATATAAATAACTTCTATTTTTAACACTTTATATCAGCAATAAGCATTGGATGTAGCAGGTTCAGATCATTTTTTGGGTATAGGGTTAAAATCAGTCTGCAATGGTGAATATATTTATTTCTCTTTAGAAAAAGCTTCGAGCATGTGAATTGATCTAATATAAAATAGATTAAAAATATTCAATATTTAATAGAAAATATCTTAATATTTTGAAAACTGCAGATTATTTAACGCAATAACATAATACAATTTATAAGATTTCAAGCTGTAAAAGAAATCCCCAATCTTAATTGGGGAGGTTATCTTAAGCATTAAAATCAAAATATGAAGTCGAATAAGAGAGTTTTCAAAGATTGGATGCTACTTATAGCATTTTAATAATAGTGATCCCTCCCCCCTGTTAGTTATCTGCTGAATCTATGACCAAAAATGTTGACTTAAAATTGTCATTCAAGAAACAAAATGTCAAGAAGTATTTGAAATTTATTATTTGGATTATCTATGGAGAAGAATATTTTATTTATCAGACTACTTTCAAATATTTATTATTAGTAATTAAAAGATTAGTTATAAAGATTTTCAGAGTATCAATGCTTCACTGTATACAGCACTTTATTCTTAGAACATAAGACAGTTTGCTAATACTGTTTAAATTAAATTTTAATTTCTTTTATTTTTTACATAAATTCATTGTAAATATTTAATTTAAATCATTTTAAAATGAAGTTACAGTTTATAATCCAATGTCTATTTTTATCAATATATATGCATGTATATGTAATAAGAAAGGATGTTAAAAAAAAAAAACGGTTTAAACCAAAAAAAAACTTTTTTAGTTTTTTATGAAAAAAAAACAGTTTTTTCTCCAACTCTGCAATTAGACTAAAAAAAGAAGTTTTAAAATGTCCTCATTAATATTCTTTCTTTCAAATTCCTTTTTTCTGAAACACATTTATTGTTAAGCTAATTTTTATGTAAAATGGAGAAAATGTTTTTCAATATTATGGCAGTTTGCAGATGAAACCAGATTTTAATACTTTCAACTTAATTTATTTGCATGAGTTCCTCACTCCCTTTCTATAATTTGATAGCTATCCTATTTCCATAAAAGGGGATATTATTCTTGTTATAAAATACATACTACTCAATAGATTAATAATGCAATATTCCTATCACAATCTAAATCAAAATATATTTCAATCAATTTAATACGATATTAAATTAATGTTCTATAAATTGAATGCCACTAAATTGCAACTTAATTTTCAAATAAATTCAATACAAAGATCACTCTACATGAATACAACAAAGCGTGTTGCACCATAGGTTTTTAAAAATCTTATAGATATTAGTTAAACCTTCAAATTTGAAATTAAAAACTTTTGCAATATTCAAGGATCAGAGTTTATAAAAGTTTATAAAATCATTTATAAAAGTTTATAAAATCATTTCATTCCAAAATTTGAAATTATCCCACCGTTTCACATTCACCTGCCATATAATTCATTGTTAAAGAAATCAGGAACATAATATTTGGGAAATGATACTTGTATTTACCAGAATAGAAAGAAAAAAAAATATATTTGTCTACGTTTTGTTAATAAATCCTCATTTAAACCTACCTGAAAGCAAGTGCAAGAAAACAATATTAGTTTTAAAGCAATTTTTATGTAACAATGTAGCTAAATACTTTTAAATATTAAACAAACTATAATAATACAGACCATGCATACAATAATTTTGCTCAATAGCAATGTGAAGCATTGCCAAACAAAACAGTAACAAAGTACACACATGTTCAAATGTTAAGAATGCAAGAGTCCTAGAAATGTGTTTATATACACACTATTTTTTTCCTTATACGCAGCAACATGTAGATCAAAATACAAGAGGACTTTGTTTTTCGTGTTCATATAGGGTTTTCCATCCTTTAACAATATTAGCAAAATTTAGATATAGGAGTACACTAAAAAATAAGCACTTCTAAACAGCCTGAACATCTATAAATAAATTTCTATAAATACAGATGTAGTAATTGCATAACTTACTTCTTCAAAACTTTTATACTACAAGACTGTTAAATGAACTAAGTATTTACATTATAAGACAATTTTTACTTCGCTTGATACACCATTTTATTTCAAGGTTGTTATGTACGGTACGTATGAGTATTAACATTAATTGTTTATTAAAAAAAGAGAAGAGAAATCTATTAAAAGGATAGCATAATGTAAATAAAATACTTTCATAGTACTTACTTTGTAAAATATTGGCTTCTTTAGCAAATAATCTTGAGGAAACCACAAACTTTTAAGATGCATCGAAAATCAGCGTGCAGTGCATTCGGAAATCCTCCATCTTGTATTTTGCAAGGTCAGGTCGACAGCAGCGCCACCGGTGGATGAAAATAACGCGGGAATGATCTGCTTTCTTCTCGAATTCACTTGCTTAGTTTCCGATCTCAATGAGTGCATTAGAAATAGAAGAAAGCAAGTCAAGAAGAGTGGACCACTTAAAAATCAGCTCATTCACGATCCAGTAAATTAGAACTCTTTCTTGAGCAGCCAAATCCACTCTTTCGTTTTAAGAGAGTAAAATTTCCATACTTTTATACTTTTAACATCTTGTTCTTAAGATTCACGAAAAAAAAATTTTGGCATGCGTTTTTGCGAAAAATATGTTCCATCTTTTTAATTTTGAATATTTTGTTTATATTTAAACATGCATTGTGTAACATTGAAACAAATTTTCTTATGTTTCCTATTATTAAAATAAAAGTAAACTTCTAAAAGTGATTTTGAGGTCTAGACACTTTCTAGACGATTCCAATGTCAGCATGGAAACATTTAGTTAGGAATAAAATCCGTATAATGAGGTATAATTGCTTTAGTTGGCTCACTTGGCCAATTCCAGATAAAACAGTAATACGCTACGAAAAATATATAACAGTTCTATTTTTTTCTAAAGCTCAAAGAAAGTTTGAAAAATAAGAAACAGAATTTATTGAATAATTGGAACAATAATATAAAGCTGTATGTTTGTATTACATTTCTTTTCTTAGAAAAATGCAACATAGTTTCGTGTTGTAACATTCTTTACTTTGTATCTTAAAATGACGATTATTAGAAACTTTCAAAGTTTTATAACGTCTACTTCAGGCAATTTTATAACGTTTTGTCTATATCCGCAATCCGTATATATTTAAAAGCAAAAGACATGTATAATAATAATTCAAAACTGAGTTGCTTTATTCCTGAAGCGACCATGTGCAATATAACGCTTACAAATGCTTAATTGCGTTAGAGCATCAGAGGTTAAATCGCTTTACACGTTTAATCCCGTAATATCACTTTAAATTTTATTGTCACTTTCATGTTTAAAGCACAAATCAAATATTTGTTATATTAAAAAATATAATTATACTTCAGAAAACGCATGTTGTTCAATACAGAATATGTTAGGAGTAAAACTATACTGGTCTGCAAATTTTCGGTGGTGTCATGATTTTTAGCTTTTGATAATTGATTATGATGAATTTTGCAGAGTTAAATCCTAAAATTATACCCATTTCTATCATAAAATATATATTTTTAAATCTTAAATTTCAAAGTTTTAATAGAAAAAAAAAATGGCGAAAATCTTATGCTTCAAAATGAACGTGAAAGTTTTTTTAAAGCTTCTGGTAAAAAAAAAATTATGTTTTTTTTTTTTTTTTTTTTTTTTTTTTTTTACTACTGAATCTAAAAATAATATCTACTTTTAACCATCACATCAGATTTCCCACAAATAGTAAATTTTGAAAATTAAAATGTTCATAATTAAAATTCAACCCTCCCTCCCCCACCCTCTTATTGGATCCCTAAGCAGTTTAGTTCTAACAATCCCTTGTGTTAGTTTCCTACCCCCCCCCCCCCAAAAAAAAATATATATTAAATTAATTAATATTAAATTGAATAAAAAAGTTTTACATCTACTTCACTGTATCTTATTTTCTCTATTTGTTAACTTTGAAATTTATGGTTTAAGGAAAAAAATCTGAAATGAGGTTAAAAAAGAACATAATTTCGTATTCCATGGTTCGTACGGATACCGTTATTTTTCATGTGAATTACCAGAATTATTTTACCTAAAAATAAATTTACTTCAAACATACGAAATTTCGCTCAATCTAATGGGAGATCTTCTACAAGAAAATACTGGTACCAAAAAATTTCCTGGTCATTAAATTCCAGGATCCGTACGAACCCTGTATTCATTGCTAAAATGAGTATAACAATCAATTATCTAAGCTTAAAAAACACAACTATCTTCTCTATCTTTTATTTTAAGATTTTCGCCATTTTTTTCACTCTAGAAATGTACGATTTGCAAGAAAAAATATCATTTGCTAATTAAAAATAAAAGTATTTTTCTGCTTCGATGATAAAAAATTCATGAACCACAACCTTCATAAGCTAGCAGATTAAAGATTATTGAATATATAGTTCAAAATAAATTTTACTTCCTAAAGTTTTAGATAATTTTAAATTTTAGTAAATTAAAATGATTCGCCTTTCTCATTATTGTTCAAATTAAATACATGGTTTGTAAGTCTCTTATGGAAAATACTTATCGCTTTAGCAAATTATTACGTGATATTAGTCAGCTGCTTCTTAACTTCAAATTAAATTTAAAGATATCAGTAATAACTCAGTTTAGAGACAAGTAATCGTCGTTAGAGGTTTAAATTGCTGCAAATACGTTAAAAGTATAAAATAAGTCGGACTACAATACAATATTATACACACGGCACAATACTTGTCAATTACGACATTTTTCGTTTCTATTATGCACTATTTTTCTATTGTCATTTCTGTTATTTATTATGTAGTTCAATAATTTAAAGCCAAAAGTTTGACGCGTTGTTACTGTAGAAATGCGGTTGCTTCTGGTCTTCCAGTAGCCGTTATATATATATTTTTACACTTGTTCAATTACAAAATATCCATTCTTATGAACTGGAATATATCGAAAAAAATTGGAATTTGCCCATACATAAAAGCTTATGAGGTCGCACAACGCCTTCGGTTCATATGTTATATATTTTTGGTAGATGCAAATGTACCCTACACTTTGCGAAAAATGACGAAAATGCTAATATTCTAAATTTTTGCCTAAATGTATTTAGCCAACTATATAATGGCATATTAAGAAGCCTGTCATCCCCCCGAAAAAAATGGCTTCGCAATATCCAAAATAGATACACCTATTCTTATGAACTGGAATGAGTCGAAAAAATTGAAATTTGCTCATACATGAAAGCTCATGAGTTCGCACAACGCCTTCGGTTCATATGTTATGTATTTTTGCTAGATGCAAATGTACCCTAGAGTTTGCGAAAAATGGCGAAAATTCTAATATTCTAAATTTTTGCCTAAATGTATTTAGCCCACTATATAATGGCATATTAAGAAGCCTGCCATCCTCCGAAAAAATGGCTTCGCAATATCCAAAATAGATACACCCTTAAAACAGTTATTTAGAATAGATCATTTTGTTTTAGAGATCTGTCAAACATTATTTAGTAGCTGTCAGCTGCAATTCCAAATGTTAAATTTTTCAAATTCTATCGCTTGTCCCGTTGATGGTATTACACTATAGTATATTTTGGCGAAGTTGCGTAAATATCAAAATTTATGCGTAAATAGCAATTTAAAAAAAAATTCTTTTTCCTGTATCCATCATTTCTAATGTAATAAAATTGATGTCTTCATTTTCCCTCAGTTTCCGTTTTTCTAGATAATAGTAAGATCAATAAGTTAAAACTTCAACATATGCTTTTTAAATGTTTATCGTACAGTTGATTTCACAAAATGAGGAATCGTATGTTCAGTATTAAAAAACGTTAATAAAAAAAATCTAAGTTAGTTTTCATCTTTTCTGTAATTTTTGTATATGTCAGAGCATTTAATTTACTTTTCTTTAAATTAAGTGACCATTCAGAAATCTATGTGTTAAGTTTTAGAAAATTAGATTTCTAGTCTTAAAATTTTTGTTAAAAAACCTCCCATTTGATTTGATTTGATAGTCTTAGAGAAACTGCTCATACGAGGACCAAGTCTGCTGAACGTAGTATCTCTCCCGGTCACTCTCGTTAAAATAAATAAGTAAACAAATTAAAATAAAGAAATACAATGAAAAATAATAACGTTCAGCAAGAGTTGTGCCCGCTGTGAAACGTATAAAAGTTCAAAAATAAGTTCGCTTTAAAAAATGATAATTATAAAGTATGGTCAAGGACCAGATCACTTACTTGGCGGCACTTCCGTGGAAATACCATCAACGGGACAGGTGATAGAATTTGAAAAGTTCAACATTTGGAATTGCAACTGACGACCACTAAATAATGTTTGACAGACCTCTAAAACAAAATGATCTATTCTAAATAACTGTTTTAAGGGTGTATCTATTTTGGATATTGCGAAGCCATTTTTTCGGGGGGATGGCAGGCTTCTTAATATGCCATTGTGTTTTTCGAAGGAACATGAAGAAATAAAGGTAGGACGGCACCAACTAGCAAAGGAATATGTCTGCGCATTTAAATTTGTGAAGGTATGTTCGAAAGAGACCATGCCCCGTGATAAATGCGGCACACATTTTGTCACCTGAGAATAATAAAGTTCTATCTGTGTTTTTGAAAAAAATAACTTATCGATATAGATAGGTTCCATGTATATCTATGAAGGCATTTTTGAATCAAAATGATGTTATATATAATTTACTTATGATCTTACAATCATAATATGACATTATTTTAATCCAGAAATGCCAGCATAGATACGAATAGAATCTATTTTTATCGGTAAGTCAACTTTTTTGAAAACACAGATAGAACCTTGTTATTCTCAGGTGACGATTTGTTGATTCAATATATTATCGAAAGAACTATACACGTTTCATAGAATTCGGCAGATGCGACAGACTAAATCAATGAAAGTTAATTTATAAAACTTTAGTAATGATAATGGGAAATATTTTTTCTTATGTCTGAATTAAGTTATTTTATTGCTAACGTTGATCCTATATCGGTACAACAACTATTTCGTACCAGAGTGTGGTTTGTTTAAGTAAAATCTATTTTTCTAATTTTTAAGTGCGTTTTTAATTACATAATCATATAACACATAAAGTCTGGTCCGTCTGTTTGTCTGTCACTCTGTCCGCATATAACAGCTTAAATCTAGCAAGCCAAACTGTTTGAAATTTTAATACATGTAATCGTTTAAAATTTTGGTCGAGTCATTTTGAAATTTTATGAAAATCTAATCAAAGTCCTAAGGATATTAATAACAGTTTTCTCTATTCAATGAAATCCTTCCATACTTAATTGATTAATTGATATCCCATGATATGTAATGATTCTAGGTTGCCATGTTGGCTGTTGATTATGTCCTATTGAAGACGTATTATTTCCATGTTATTGACTTGAATATATATATATATATATATGGAAAAAAAATCCATTGAAAATTACATTATTAAAACAATATTTTATGAACGAAAGTTGGCGTTTTCTTTTAAACCCGAAGTGCCTTTCACTCGCAAAATTATGATATAACTTGTAATTTGTTGCTATATTACTATTTAGTTGACCCAACAGTATGCTGAAAAAAGTTGAAAAGCCAAGTGGAATCAGTTCAAATTATTCTTTTTTTTTTTTTTTTTTTTTTTTTTGTAAAATAAATCAAAACTTATATGTTTTCAAACTATCTGTTCATAATATGTACAATTTCATAATCCTAACAATACGGGATTTCGATCCTAAAGGATGAATACACTGATATAGTAAATTAGTGGAAAATCATTTAGGGAATGAAATTACGGTTATATTAAATCGTTTTATGAATTTCAACGTCATCCATATAATTTAGAATACTTAAAATTGCAGCTAACAAATTATACTTCACATTAATCATTAAAATTTCTAATTTTTTTCAGGATTAAATTATATAAGTCAGCTTCTACTGTACAAGTATAACAACCTTAGTTTCTTGATTCTAGTTAATTTGCCACAGGGACTTCGAGCAAAATGTTATGTTCAGAAGATTACTATTTCTATGTTACTGTTAAATTCGCACCAACTAATCCATGTAAGAAAATAAAACAAGGACAATTATTAATATTATTTAATAAATGCACATTCAATGCCCTGCTTTGTATTTGAAAAGAAAATCAATAGATTTGATTGACATAGGAATGCAATAGGATAGGATATCTTACGAGGCATCAAACATATTTTTTTTATGTATTTCTATTGGAGAGATGAATTTATTGATAGATGTCACAAAGACAAAGTTTCAGTTAGAAATTTTTAAATGAAAATTTAAAGAAATATATTAATAAGGAAAATATATATACAATTACAGTTATCTAGTCAATGTTATAACTTAAATATATGTACAATTTAATGAATCTCTAATATAATATTATAAAGAAGTAATTTTGTTTGTTTGCTTATTCATAGGAAGGTATCTCTATAACTAAACAAACCGATTTTAAAAGAATAAAATTCAATGGTTAATATTATCCAGACAATTATTTAATTAGCATATATTGAGATGCACAAAAAATATTTTTAAGAAAAATATCCCCAATTAAAATCAGATTTGAAATATTATTATTCAAAGTTGTCTATGAATTCTTGAAAAATGTGATAAATTGTTAAAACGTTGAGACCGAAAATCGTTTTATTACATGATCAATTTATACCACCTTTTGTATTTTAAAATAAATTTATAAAAAATGATTTTCATATAAACAGCATAGGATAAAATATTTCATGGGGTGTGAATCACATTTCTTGTCGTTTTCAATCATAGAAATTAACTCATAGTATGTTTAAAAGTTTGCACAAATTTTTCCAAAACAGATTTTGATTAAATAGATATTAAATAATAATTTAGATTTCAGAAACAATTTTAATAACTATGTAAAAAATATATATTGTTTCCAATTAAAGTGAAATCAGAAATTGTGATAAACGAAAACATGTATGAATTTATTAATAGTATGTTAAATTGTTTTTAAAAGACTCATTAAAAAAAACTTATGATGAAATGGTGACATATATTACTCTCACAATAACATTCGTTTGAAAATATCTAATTTTTGCATAAGTTAATGTGTTTAGATAAAGTATTGTTGTTCAAACTGCAAATATCTCAGATCAAAATTGAGACGCAAGACGCATATTTGCGATTTTTCAAAATTGTTGATGATTACAAACAAACAGCTCACCTTTTAATTTAATAATTCGTTAAGTATAATAAATAAAAATGACATTTTAGAAGATAAATTATAAATTTTGTAAATATACAGCTATAAAAAAATCAAATATTCTTTATTACACACATATACAGCTCATATTCAAAATATTAGAATAATTACCTTTTTTTTAGAAATTGAAAATATCGTTTGATAATTTAATGTATTTTAATGAAAATATGCAAACGATATTTTTATTAAGAACTTATTGTTGATTAAACTTACTTGTTATCTTAAATTTAATATCATTTTTGAAAAGATTAATTGCAAAAAAAATTATTTTGAAAAGTCAAAATATTAGAGTATTTATTCAAGTGGTTCAAAATATTAGAATATTTCACATTAATTCTCCTTTAATTATTACCAATTCTTAACTGGTGGCATCATTGATTAAATTCAGACTATTTTATTTAAAATCAGTATTCTTTTTTGCAGTTTGTTTCTTTTTCGTCTTAAAATGGGCCGTGTGAGTGATATTCCTGAATCTACTAAACTTCGTATGGTTGATTTGTATCGGCACGGTAAAAATCAATGTTTTATAGCGAATTATTTACATTGTTCGCAATCGAGCGTTAGTAAAATAATAACACAATATTCAAAAATTGGAAAATTTCAAAATAATCGCCGAAATGGTGGCCGAAAACCAAAAACTTCTGCTAGAGATGACAGGAAACTGAAGCGTATAGTTAAGAAAAACCGTTTTAAAAGTGTGCGATTCTTGCACCGAAAATGGAAAGAAGAAGGAGTTGAAGTTTCTACATCGACAACATTAAGACAATATTTATCTCCATAAATTTAAATTTGAATCTCGTGTACCGAAAACAAAACCTCTCATGACTGCAAGACAAAAGCGTATAAGATTGAATTGGTGTAAATCAAGACGTTTATGGAGCAATGGAGATTGGAAAAATATATTATTTAGTGATGAAAGTATGTTTTGTGTTTCATATGGTAATCAAGGTATTCGAGTTTGGAGAATGAAGCAAGAAGCATTTGATAAAGAATGCCTTAAACGTTCCATAAAATTTGCTGCTAGTGTCATGGTTTGGGGTTGTATGAGTGCAGAATGACCTGGGAAGTTATGCATCGTCTACGAAAAGGTTAACTCTCTGATATATCAAGAAATTTTAGAATATTACATGATTCCATCATCAGAAGATTTATTTGAAGATGATTTCATCTTTCAACAAGATTTAACGTCCCCGCATACCTCGGTGTCAACTAAGAATTGGTTCCGCCAACGCAACATTAAGGTACTTCCTTGGCCACCAAATTCACCAGATCTTAATCCCATCGAAAACTTATGATGTATAATGAAGAAAAAACTCATGAAAATCCTCCTTCAAGTAAAACTGAGTTAGTGGCACGTATAAAGTCTATTTGGACTAATATTGATAGAAATGTTTGTAAACACCTTGTATATAGTATGCAAGATCGATTGTACGCTGTTATGAAAGCTAAAGGGGATGCTACAAAATATTAACTACCATTTACTTCATATTCATAAGGTAATATTGTTGCGTAAAATAAAATATTCTAATATTTTGAACCAATCTAAATTTTATTCTAATATTCTGGTGTGTTTAAGGAAGCTGTATACCTAATTTATTGTGCTGTATTTTATATTTTATAAATGTTAAAATCTTATCTAAACATTCCAGATTTAATTTATAAGAAATTTAATTGCATTTACGTAGTATAAAAAATAAATAAATGACAAAAAATTTTTTCTTATTACTTTTTCTCAATTATTCTAATATTTTGAATATGAGCTGTATATATAAATATATAGATGGGCAAAAGACGTAATATTTCGCTTTTTCACCTCAAACTGACTAAACCATTATATTAACTTCTATATTTCAAACTGAAAAAAAAATCCGTCTTGTTTGCCTGAATTTCACATGTTACTTAAAACATTTTGGTTTTTATTTAGAAGTAAATGTATTATGATTTTATATTGTTTTCAGTATGTATACTTCATCGTTTTATGCGGACAACACTTAATGGTTTTAACTCACGCGTTGGTAAAACGGATTTTTAAGGTTAAAAAACTCTTTCTATTGATGAAAATGTTATTTTTCTCTTTTTATTTGTAAATTCTTATGTTCATTTCTTATTTGTAAATTTTACAATCTACTTCATAAACATGCTATTTATTTCAGAATTATATCATTTATCATAGTTATTGAATATTGCAATTCTAAATAAGATACTTTTATTTCTACTGTCATATAGTTTGCGTATTAAATTATGGTGATAAATTTTTTGCGTGGTTGTTTTGGTGTTATAAAATGCAATGTTTCAGATGAAACAATTGTATAACTCCCAGCAAGCCCGAGCTACGTACTGAATAATATTGGCAATTTCGCTCAATTTAGTACAATTTCAAAATGAAGTACTTCGAATAAAGTTTGCATAAAGATTTCAGAATTTCATTAGATTTAGATATCGAAATTTAATGCAATATATTTTATTAGCTAAGAGAAAAGTGCTGATTATATAGCTCTAGTTAATAGGAATTCTTAAAACTGTTTATGTAGTGACATTTGAAGTTGATTAAATGTCAGATAGAAAGATAAATAATTTTGGATTGTTTATTCTAAAACCAAGTTCTTCGGGTGTATTTTTATGTTTTTATTTATTGCCATTCGTCACTTATTCCTTTGTAGAATACAAATGGATTGTAGTATTTATTTTATTAAACTTACATATTTAATCCTATTTAAATTCATGGGCGGTTTTGAAAGAAATGTTACAATATGATTAAGCAATTTTTACAGTATTATTTTAAACTACTTCGTGATTTTTAAACTAAAAAAAAATTAGCTTTCGGTTTTTGTTTATTCTAATATTATTTAATTATTTCTAAACAATACGTAAAAAAAAAAAAAAAAAAAAAAAAAAAAAAAAAAAAAAAAAAAAAACCAATAATTTTTATTATAATAACCTTCAGATTCCAAGTATAATTGAAGGCTTGTAGATATTGAAAATTAAAATGCAGTTTTCTCAGGTTAGTAAATTTGGAATTTGTGCGGTTTTGTTATTTTCAAATATTGTACCCTAACTGTTTTTAAAATGTAATCAAATATGTGTTTGTTTTTAGTCTACATTTATACTAAAAAAATTCACATACATTAGTTGATTATATTTTTTAAATTTAAAAAAAATTGAAAAAAAAAATAAATTTTTATTTTTCATTTATTTTATTTTATTTTTTTGTGCAAAAATTAAATTTTAACCATCACGTTTTGTGTATTTTGGTTTTAATTTAAAAGTAGGTGTGTTATGATTCTACTTTGTACGAAAATTGCTTTCTATATTATTATATTATATTCTATATATTACTATATTACTTTAGCATTTTGTCTTGCAGACAATATATAATGATTTTAAGTCACACCTTAGTTAAATTTAAATTTTAATATTGATTTTATAAAATCAAGATTTATTTTTCTGGAATATTTAAAAACACATACTTAAAATGAAAGGTGAAGAAATCTTAATTGCATATTATATGGGTTTTAGTACTTTGACAAAGGCAGCGTTTTTGAGTGTTTTGACAATTTCATAAATCTGTTGCCACCTTAAAATGCTGTAAAATAAAAATTTGAATGTATCACGTAAATGAACTGTTAAATGTCTTGTTTTTGTTTTATATGGCTATAGGAAAGGTGAATTACTATGAAATAATTTTCGGAAATTGCAAACGAGGTGAATTACGAGCAAATGAGGATCTTAGAGTTTACCCCTTTTTCCAATACTGAGTTCTAGTAATCTGATGTATATTCATACTTAGTACTATTTTGTCTTTCCAATTATTGCTTGTATAATTCGTTATCAAATCAATTACTATCATACTATTTATTTCTCATTCATTAGTAATAAAGAAGAAAGAAAACTATGCGTTAAACATAATCAACACTTTCCAACGCATTCAAAATTTATTATATCAATCATTGGAAAAACAATAGAATTTTCTTAGTTCGGTCCTGCAAATGATTTATAGAATGGTATTTATGCTACAACGACTGCTAAAACGTAGACCAATTATGAGTGCTAACTTGTACAGCACAATCTAACATTCCCATATAAAAAAATCACAACAAGTAATATGCAAAAAATGGTGAAATTTTAAAATGCGTACCACAACTAAAAAGCACGGCCAGAAAATATTACTCACAGGTAATTTTTGTGTATCTGTAAATGAACGTTAAATTATATATACACACGAGATTCAGTAATAAGCGCTAATAGCTATATACATCACTGTTGTGATACATATAATTTTCAATATGATTTAAATAGTGAAACATCCTTAAAATATACATCAATTATTTTTTACCGTTAGCCGTAATTTAATTGAATTCTCTTGAGTTTCCCTGTAAACGAACCGCAAGTGCTACTACTTCATTTTCAATACCAAACATAACATAGTAATAAATTATGAATGCAAAAATTCCAATAACATACATAAGTTTCATGGTAATCGCAATATACTTACGTGTGTAAGAGCGCGGACACGCTAAACTAACTCATACACACTTCTCAATAATATTGAAAGCGTTATAAAAAAGTAAGTAAAAAAATGGTTTAATTGCGATGTGATTTTACTATAAATTTTATTAGGAATATAGGTTTCATTTTTAAAATTCAAAATTAAGGATTATGTGCTCAAAATACAAATCTATAAAAAAAGAAGAAAAAGACTGAAAAGCTATTATGTCTATGTATTCAACTCGTAATACAATGTAATTCAAATAATTTCAAAAGTTTCGATTGTCATAGCATATAAGGCAAAATAACTATATTTGTAAGAATATTATAAATGACATATCCTTAAATTAAGGTAAATCCTAAGTTACTATCACAAGGCAACTATTTTTAATTCTTTAAATCAAAAAGTATTTTCTTTTGGAAAAAAAATGTTTGTTTGATTCGTTATGTCACATTAGGAAAGCGAAATATGTTTTTTAATTTATTATTTTTTTAATACGCTCCGCACATTTACAAAATTTAAAATGTCAGCTTATGATTATTTTCAGGTAGAAAATTTAGTGCAATAATCTTAGTCCAAACTATTTAAGAGTAGCAATAATTTCAAATGTTAATTGTAGATTTCCAGAACGATAGCATTAATGTCAGTTAAAAATGTACATCGTTTGAAACGAATTCCCTCATTATTTAGTTCGAAAACTGTTAATTAGTGGTTTAAGTGAGGGTCATTATCTCGCATTGTTCCAAATAAGCGAAGCAATTTGTCCTCTACCGGTAATAGGAAATTTTTGTAGACGCAGAAAATGAGGTAATTTTACTCGCCGTTGAGCAATTAGCATAATTGTTTCACAATTGGAAAGGATAATCGTAATTTTGAGTTACTTTAGCTAAAATTTCGGGAGTTTTTAGACAATACTTACATCTATTAGGCTTGATAACGTGTTAAGTAGGGATATATGTGCTTGTGTATGTTGAAAAAATCCACTTAACAATAACAACATTCACTACATTTAATATGTTGTATAGAAAAGCTCACACCGAATATAACAGATTGTATTGAAAACAATGCCAATTTGCAATTTTATTTCAATCCATGAACCACATAAAATTAATAAGAAATTCAGTAAAATTTGTAAAATATAGCACTACATAATACACCATTTTTGTCTTTGATATTCACATTATATTTAGTATTTGGATCAGCCTTTTAGACCTTTTGCTCGATAATTTCCAGGCTATTGACAGATTTGTGCGTTGCTATTTTGAACCTGATTCATCGATTAGTGTAACTATATTGTAGTCTACTATAATAACTGATTATATATTTTTTAGAATTAAAAACTTTTAAGAAATTTACAATGTGTAAAGAAATACAGAGCATCAGACAGATTAAAAGCATGTACCTGAGTTTTCATTGCTTTACGTTCAAGGGTAGTAGATAGCTTATTATCAGTAATTAACAACTAATTGTATTCATTTCCATATCCATAATTAAAAATTTTGTTTAAATAAGAAATGATTTTAAATTCAAACTAATCACCATAAATTTCATCATACGGCTAAATATAAAGTATCAACTTTATTTAAACGACAAACGGTAACTGTCATGAATCAGTATCATCTATTTTTATTTTGAGTACGGCTCTCATGCAGTAAAAAGAAAAAAAAATATTTTTATTTATATTTAATTACTGTATTTCTTATTAAGAGAACATTATCATCATTCTAAAACTGAATTTCAATTAACATACGTAATTTTAATTTCTAGTATGATTTTCACATGAGAAACGATAAAAAAAGAAAGAATTTTGAAATTTTAGTTAGGCAATTTTGAACCAGGGTCGCTACCAACATAGACGAATGCTATCAAGTAAATTTTTTGTCAAAAACTAAAATTAAGATGTAGCAGAATCTTAATATGACGATATATGTATATGTATATGTATATATATATATATATATATATATATATATATATGTAATGAATATTCGACGAATTCCATAAACTCTAGGAATCCAATGTAATAACATTTCGACGAAATGCTATGTTATATAAACTCTAGGGATCCGCAGCAGCATGAGCAGAGCAGTTGCTCCGGCAGTTGGCGAGCAGTGGAAGAGTTTCATTGGGGTATTTTTCCATTATAAAAACAAATGCCATTAGTCTTCAAGTTCTTTATTTATGAACTCACAAAATCAATAAGCTATTCCCCGCAGGCACCAGGAAACTGTCATCAGGTATTCCAACACGTCGTGAGTAAGCTGCATCCCGCGATATTAGATTTTTTAGGCGAAACAGAAACAGCATCCGAGTATTTGAAAAGTTAATTGCATTCTGACCCTCTTAAAAAACCAAATGAGAACTAAACATTTTCACGACAAACTAGCCATTCCTACTTCGCGTCAATTATTTTAAAAATCCAATTAGGATTAACTCGAGTCTAAACGTCAAAAAATGATCAGCTCTGATTGGTCTTAGCAGGTGTGGCCTCGGGTAGGGATTACTTAACGCCTCGCAAATAGAGAAGCCTTTTAACATCTTTACGCATTAACACAGATCATGTGATCAACAAAAAATAAAATTAAAATCCCGAGAATATTTCAGAAAGTAAAAAGGTTACGAAATACTTCCCGCCTTTTTTAAGAAACAAGCAATAGATTATTAATAAGTTAAATAAGAAAAAGAAAAAGGACTTTAGCTGTTAAACGATTAATATATTACAAAACTAAGATTAAAAATATGTTCCGCAATTTTTGAATTAAAAACTCGGAGAGAGCAAAATGGCGCATTTTTTAGGTAGCTTTCATTACAAAAAGTAAAAAGCTACCTATTGCAGCCGTCCGGAGGAAAGCACTTCCGGAAAATTTTGGTATATTTTCACCGATCATGACCCCCAGACCCCAAAACCACCCTCCGTTCAAATGTTGACATATATATATATATATATATAACCATATATATATATATATATATATATATATATATCTGATTTTTGTCATGCGATAACTAACGTATTTATGAACCGATTTCAATGAAACTTGGTATGTACATAGTACATACAAATGTCTCGACCGAGTTAGTGGGCCAGCATCATCCGCCAATTTGTTTCAAAATGGTGGCCATTTTAAAATTTTTAAAATTTTTAAAATTTTAAATTAAATGCGAAAAAATCAAAATTTGAAAAACATTTTTCTATTACGTGTTAGAACTTAAAACAAAGATTCCAGAACACTTTTTATTTTGTCTATATCTTAAAAAATGATTGAGTTATAGCACTTTGAATTTTTCTCATGGCTGACATTTTGAAACGATCTGATTTTTGTCACGTGATAACACGCGTATTTATGAACCGATTTCAATGAAACTTGGTATGTACATAGTACATACAAATGTCTCGACCGAGTTCGTTGTCCAGCATCATCCGCCATTTTGTTTCAAAATGGTGGCCATTTTAAAATTTTTAAAATTTTTAAAATTTTAAATTAAATGCGAAAAAAATCAAAATTTAAAAAACATTTTCCTTTTACGTGTTAGAACTTAAAACAAAGATTCCAGAACACTTTTTATTTTGTCTATATCTTAAAAAATGATTGAGTTATAGCACTTTGAATTTTTCTTATGGCTGACATTTTGAAACGATCTGATTTTTGTCACGTGATAACACGCGTATTTATGAACCGATTTCAATGAAACTTGGTATGTACATAGTACATACGAATGTCTCGACCGAGTTCGTTGGCCAGCATCATCCGCCATTTTGTTTCAAAATGGTGGCCATTTTAAAATTTTTAAAATTTTTAAAATTTTAAATTAAATGCGAAAAAATCAAAATTTGAAAAACATTTTTCTTTTACGTGTTAGAACTTAAAACAAAGATTCCAGAACACTTTTTATTTTGTCTATATCTTACAAAATGATTGAGTTATAGCACTTTGAATTTTTCTTATGTCTGACATTTTGAAACGATCTGATTTTTGTCACGTGATAACTCGCGTTTTATGAACCAATTTCAATGAAACTTGGTATGTACATAGTACATACAAATGTCTCGACCGAGTTCGGTGGCCAGCATCATCCACCATTTTGTTTCAAAATGGTGGCCATTTTAAATTTTTTAAAAATTTAAAATTAAATGCGAAAAAATTAAAAGTTGAAAAATATTTTTCTTTTTCGTGTTAGAACTTAAAACAACGATTCCAGAACACTTTTTATTTTGTCTATACCTTAAAAAATGATTGAGTTATATCACTTTGAATTTTGCTTATGGCTGACATTTTGAAACGGTCTGATTTGAACGATTCACAATGTTGCTTTAAAATGGCATACACTTTATAATATCGTGGAATTTGGTGACTCTCTAAATCGCTTAAAATAAAACCAAGTTGAATAAAAGATGACTAATTTCTAAAAATTTCTATTAATATTCAGTATTGACAAAAATTAGTATTCAATCTTATAAAATCACTAATTTTATAAGACTTTTTCCACTAATTTCAGCTTAGTATTTTTAAACAATGTAACTTACCTTAAAATAAATAAATAAATATATAAGTATATGAAAGCTACCTCTTCCTCCCGGCATTGCCGGAAGGACTTTTTTTTATTTTATTACACACACACACACACACACACACACACACATATATATATATATATACAGTTAATTTGATAAATGTAAGTATTTTGAAGTTATAATAAAAAACAATGGATCTAGATCGTACACAGTTTCATACTTTTTTTAGTTTTTGAAAAAGTATCTTATAATTTGATGATAGTGTATTTTTAATTTAGTTCTAATTTTTTATTAATTTATCATTTGTTTCATTATTAATATTTATTGACACGCAAATGTAATAATTATGCTTCAATATCATTGCATTCCCCTTATACGAGTAATTAAACACTGATTCTATCAAAAAAGGAAAATAGTTTTGTAATTTTTTTTTTCACAGAGTATAGCATTGCCTACTGCCATAAGTGTAAATAGAAATTAGATAAAAATTTATTATTAAAGCTATAAAATAATTAAAAAACATTTTACACAAAGATACCTAATATCCCAAAGTTTGGCATACCTAATCGTCTGTTATATGAATATATAATGCAGCTAGAAAAGCCAGATTCGAAGTGATACATGTTATTTTCAATTACTAGTACAAAAAATGGGAAAGCCTGATGGCAACCTGTTTTGGTGAGAAGATTTTCTGGTAACTCCTTCCAAGTACAGGAAACCGAGAAATTTAAAAAAAGATAATTATTAGTAATAATTTTTAATGTATTTGTAACAGCATTATTTGACATTATTAAATACTTTTAATCAACATATTTTTTAATATTATTTAGTGTAAAATTTGAGTATAATAGGAATATTCCATTGACATTTCTTCATTTAAATCAGTAAGATATGCGATAAAAATGTAACACTGCAAGTGTATATCATCAGAAAAAGTAAAAAAAAAAATTGTAAAAGTTGAAAAAAAAAGAATTTTTATACACTTATAACAAACTTTTTAGAGATGGGATGATTGTTCGCATACAGATAATATGATGCATACAATATCGTAAGAAATGTTCAAAATTGCTGAAATATTGATAACGTTATGAATGTACAACCCCTGAAGAGTATCGCCACCATCTTTTATTAAAGTTAGTTTTCGCCTATGCTCTTTAAAACACTTTCGAGTGGCGTTTTTATTAGATTTAGCACCAACCATCTAACTGAAATGGTGTCCATCTAACTGAAAAACACCTGAAAAAAAATTAGTTGCTTTCATGTGTGTTTCACCATCATATTTACGCAAGAAATATACAATTTTTACAAAATTAAAAATCATTTCAGCATCTATTCCTGTACATCAAAATAATGTGTTTTCAGTATTCACATCCCGAAATTCCTATATCAAAACCGGATAACTTTCAACGACTTATTGAAAAATTCAAAGATTCAATTCGAAATTCCGTTCGTATCTTGATATGTAAAATAGGGCACGTCAAACAGCTTGATATGATTTTATTTGCGCTCTAGAAAAGACAGAAATGGACAACTTTAGAAAGATATGCCACTTGTATATTGCATGTAATGTCAGAAATTTATGTTTCAAAATATTCAACTTTGAATTCCAGGTGGAATTTTTTGAATAGCTTTATACGAGTGCGTGTTTGAAAGCAAGAAAAATAAACATGTTTAGTGAAGGTTCTAAATATTATATTTTACGAATTTTATTTCTTTGATAGTGAGGAATCCTTTATTTCAAACATTTAGATTGAAGCAATAGGATTTGTCAAGTGCACCTGTAGGTGGTAAAAAATATGAATAATTTTTAATGTCCTACAATCAAGAATGAAAATGTACAATAACCTCTTTAGAGTCTCCTTTTACTTTTAAAAATCCCAGAAAATTATTTATTTTCGAAATTTAAAGAGGAATTTATAATTGTTTTGTAAATTTTCAAAAATGATTATAAGCAGTTTTTAGAGTTCAGTAATCTGTTTTCTGAAATCGGAATATCATTTTGTCGGATGCTAACATTGTCAAGCAAATATTTTGATATTCAGCAAATAAATTTAGCAAACAAACATACAAAATGGACAGAATTACACAAATGTGAAAACTGACACATTATTGTGTTACAATAGCATGCAGAAATTCAGTTATGCAGCCGAATATATTTACTTGAGAAGTGGTAGAATCCGAAAAACATATTATCAGGTTTGGATAAGTGATCATTATCTAAAGCTATTCTTATGTGATAATATTCTTTTATTTGCTAATGTAATCCGTGTGCTGTAAGCTCGAAAACCGCATTCCTTCCTTATCTGGAATCTTAATCCAAGTATCGAAGTGACATAGTTCTGGTTGAAAGAAGGTAGCATACAGTAGATGACCTTTTGCTTGTCAGTCAAAGTTCATAGATAAGGCAGGCGAAGAGGGGTCGAGAAGAAAGATATGTCTTGAAAGAATGACCTTCCTTTTAGAGGACAGAGTCCGTGCTGGGATGAGAAGAAACCCCGTTTGCGGATGGCTCGTTGGAGTGTGAGAGCTGAGATTTTAATCTGGAGCTTGCGAGAAAAGTGTGAGTTTTGTCAGAGATGAGCTCTGGTCCAAAAGTAAGCGTCGTTGAACGACGCGTTTAGAGAACTGAGCCTAAGTATGTGTAGAGATTAAGAGTGATCTCTGAGTTAATTTACGTGCTTAAGAGAGGTATAGAGTAGCTTAACAGTGCACAGAACGGGTGTTCTATATTTAATTTTATGTTGAACCAGATCACTTACATCCGAGTTCGTAATTGTAAATATTGTCTTATTTTATGTAAATATTATGTAAATAAATTGTTCGTTAAGTTTAATTGAAAGAGTTAGTCTTCTTAACTACGTACCTCTCATGCGTGTCCTATATCATTTAATTATATCGGTGGTGGCAGCATATTAAAGTGTAGGATTATTCTTCAAAGTTTTGTGGACTTGGATGAGAAATCCGACACCTATATTCAGGGCGTAGAGAACTAATTAACGCATCATAAAAAGTACTAGGGGAGGTTTCAAATATTACAGGCAGCCAATAAAAAATTCTTTTCATTAATGCTGCTTTAAAATTAAAAAAAAAAAAGATTCTGCGGTTTCTAAAGATAAAGATACACTTACATTTCCTTTTGTGATTCGGGAGCGGTTATTAAATATTTGACATCGTAATTATTGTACATTTTCGCAAAATACAGGCAAAATAAAATATGTGATTTTGAGAAAAAAAATAATTCTCTTAAGCAAAAAAAAAAAAAAAAAAAAAAAAAAAAAAAAAAAAGATGTGAAACATAAGTTTTTCCTCGTATAGAAAACATATAAGTACTCTACAGTGAAATACATTTAACACGAAAAGGCTTAACATGAAAAATCAGTTAACATGAAATGCTATAGCGATTTGGACTGGTTACTATGCAGTTTAATACATTTTTTTCTTTTCCAAAATAAATCGCTTTCCATAAATCACTGTGAATTTTTTCATGGAATTTTATAACTTTCGAAAATCGACTCCTCTTTTTTTTACGGTTTCCGTTTTCCCGAAATTTAATTAAATGTTTGGAAAAATCTCAACGCTTCTAAATTATCCAAGAATATTATTAAATTAATATGTTGTGGTCGATGATGGTCCGTATAGAGCCCCAATTCTAACAGACAAAAAAAAAGGGCGAGAAAGAAATAATTTGAAGATCGTTCATAACCCAAATGATTTCAATCAGTTCAGTTCAGTCAATGATTTTTTTTAATAAGTTGATTAAAATCACGGTTTAAATTATCTCAGATTAAAATTATTTGATTAAAATCGTTGAAAAGTTAGTTAACAGGCAAATATAAAATAAACAACGAGGAAACTCCTAGGCATTTGATTGCAACCGAAAATAACCGGCATTTTAAACAAGGGAAAATAATCGACATCTTACCTCCCCCCCCTTCCCCTAAAAAAATCGGCATCTTACACCCAAAAATTTTCATCGACATAGCTTTGATGAAAAATCAGGCACCAATATTCTCTGAAAACATCATATTTATTTCTCTGATGTTTAACCCCTTGAAGGACGGTGTTTGTAAATGACAACACCTAATCTTATTTCGAAATTGCCACATAGGCACCGGAAATTTTCTAGGAAAATTTCATTTTTATTAAATACGCAAAAATACACTTTTATTACTTTACAAATAAAATTTCGTGTAAATAGTGGTGTTATTCAATTCTTTCAACATTTTATGAATACAAGTAAATAACTGCGGAAAGTGTTATACAAAGACTTATATATATATAAATATATATAATATATAAATTAGTCAGTTACCAGAAGTGTTAAGACGAAAAGCAATAAAAAAGCATAACTTATTTTTTTTTAAAACAAGAAAGCCAGCGTAAATTAAGGTATCAGTAGGGAGCCCTCTTTTTTACAACTGAGCGACGTTTCTCTCCCACACATGCATGTATGAAAACTACGTGGTACTGTATTTTGTGCAACACGGCAAATCACTCAAAATTATCTTATATTTTGAAATTATCTTAAAGATAAATCGACAAAGATAAGCAACAAATATCTAAAATATAATCATAGAAAAATGAAAGAAGGATTTAATTTGTTTTTCGTAATAATCGTAGTATTAATCGTTCGGCAATGGAAGGGAATTTTTTTATAGGTACCACAGTAATAGGTACCACACAAAAAAATTCAGTTCTATATATTTATATAAGGATATTATTAAGAAAAATATATCATGTTGAGTCTTTTGCGTCTTTGCGGTCGTACGATTCAATTGCACATACATAGAAAAAACAGACAGTCTTGATCCCTAATTAATAGTTTTTTTTTTTTTTTTTTTTTTTTTTTTTACTACATAAAGGAATATTTATTTTCTTTTTTAGCCGAGGTAATATTGCAACCTATGAAGAACTTTTTCTGGATATTGTGACAATATTAGAATAATATTTTACTTAAAATACACCATCTGTCATTAATATGTTTTATGTAATCTTAGCTATATAATCCTAGCCCTATGTAATCATAATACACAGGTACGAAAAATAAACAATAATCAAAATATTATAAATAAAATATTTAAATGAGGTTTCATTATTTAAAGGTACAATATTTGATTGTGCATATTTTTTATATTGTTGAAATTCAGAAACAAAATTCTATTATAGTTTTTTTTTTAACTTGCATGAGAATCTATAAATAATATCATAAAATAATGCAAAAGAAAAATGTAAACAAACATACCTTTTAACATATATTTTCAATTACAGGATGCTGAGAAAAAATGCTGACTTACCTAAAAAAGAAAATATAAGCTTGTACAGTTCTGAAAATATGGTAAAAAAAAACATATTAAAACATTTTTAATTATTCAAAGAGATTTATTCCTTTTAAGAACAGGACGCTGATAAGTTTAGCACGATTGACCTTATGCGCCATCGATTCATGATGCATCACTATGTGCCTTTGGTACTACTCCGTTATCCCGTGTAACAAAATACTATCGCCAAATTATAAGATTAAATGCCAATAATGGATTATTGTGAATGTCAATTGAATGACATTAAATACGATACACGTGTTTAAAACGTCATTAAGTGTTTTTTATTTTGACTTTTTATTTGTATTTTGATTAATATTCTACTAATTATTTGTTTCTTTATTACTCAAAATAAAAATTACGTCAATATATATAATTTGGCTATTTGTTTGGCGATTTGTATAATTTGGCGAAATCGGTCGACGGGATAACAGGGTAATACCGTACCTTTTTACCTGGGCCATTTTCAGCATTCGGTTACATTTCATGGTAACGGACTTGGCAAGCAACGAATTTGACATTTCAAATAAATCTTTAAAAAAAACTATTAAAATGAACTACTTTGTATATTTTCTAACTTAGGTAATAATTTACATTCCTTCTAAAACTATTTAGTAAACTTACTTAGCAGCTTATATTTCATCGGTTACAAATATGGTAACAGACTTGAAAAGTAACGGACTTGACATTTCAAAAAATTTTTTTTAAAATAAACTAGCTTGTATAATTTCTAATTCAGATAATAATACACGTACCATCTGAAACTATTTAGTAAGCAATATTTAATAACAAAAGTGCAAAAATCATTAGTTTAATATTAAAATTTACGGTAACAGGCTTGACAGTGAAAAAATATGCCAACCTTGACAAAAGCTTATTCTTGTCACTATTACATTGCTTCACAATTGAAGAGTAAAAAATGACATGTAGTAGTTGCGTAAATAGTTTAACTATATCGCCGAATATTTGCTGCTAACTTTAGGAAGAATTCCAAACCCATTTTGACTAAAATAATCACACGGTAACGGACGTGACAAAAAGTGAGGGACAAAAGATTTCTGTTAGTTTCTTAAAGAAAATATCTTTTGTAATATTTTTTTTTAATATAGAACATTAACAGTTCATATTTAAAATATTCAAACCTTTTTATTTTAAAAAGTTAGCTCGAATTAAAAAAACACAGTTAAAAACATAAAACTTGGAATGGAACAAGCATTTTTGCTTTGAATCACAATTTTAAAGATTTATATCTGAAAAAAATTTCATTGATCTTTGTAATTTTTCATGTTACAAAAGTTCAATATAATCCTTTTTAGCTAATGCAGGGCTCGAATCAAACTTTAAATATTGATTTATGTTTAAATTTTCTTCTTTTTACTCTGGGACAGCATATGTAAGCGAAATTTAACAATGGCCCACTTACCATTTCCAAGACAACTTTGTTTTGATAGTTTATTTCAATGCATTTTCCGTGCAATAAATGTCAGATAACGACAGCTGTGCACTATTTATCAGTGTCAAGTTAGTAAATAGACAAAAGTTCAGAGGCTGATGTTCTAGTATGGCAAAGAAATGGAATATGAACAAAATTATAATTTTATCATATTTCTAAGTCTTAGATAATGGTAATTTATAATAAATATATAATATACTTTTTAAATAATTTTATATGAAACTCCAGCACAGAAACACTGTGCAATCGACTCATATTTTGATATTAGGAATTAACGATAATAGTCACTTTCTCATTTTAATTCAGATGCCGAGCCCAGAAGTGCTATATTATTTTCGACAAACAACCACTGATGAAAATTTAATCGTATTTGAAAATCGTGTGCACTTTCCTATATTTGTTTATTTTGACATTCGTACAAAACTTACACGAATTAGGTACTAAATCTAATCACTCACTGATTTGTGTGCCAGCATGCAGTTTTCGCATTAAAATAATTATTGTCTTTCTTTATAAGTCTTATCTCATATTTATTGCTTTAAAATATGCAAGATGTGTTCCCTATAACTTAAAATAAAACCATACGAAGTAAAAAATTACGGACACAAAAAATTACGCACACACCTTTCAAAAAAAAAAAAGAGCAATTTTCATTGTCAAACATTTAAATACCATAATTTAATATTAAATCTTGCAAAATTTACAGAAGACTAAATTAAACAAGAAAATTATATATATATATATATATATATATTCGTTAAATGGTGTAAAAAAAGGATGAATGAAAGACGAAAAGAAACATTGTATACTTATTTTTTGATACTTAAAAAAGCAAAATATTGTTAGTGAAGTATTTATTTAATGCCTTTTTCTTTCAAGGATGAATTATGCGATCGAGTGATCTAATCACAAAATTCATACAGGAATGTAAACGTTTCTATTTCATCTTTTGAAGTGTGCTTGTAGAAATGTTATACAGATAAAGAAATCCATATTTAAAATGTAAAGTTTTGTAATTTATTCGAATAACATATTGTAGCATTTTAAACACAAATATAATTATATAATATACCAGTATTGTACTATTCTCTACCACTATTCCCAAAAAATGATATTTGGGAAAAGTGGACTTTATTTAATGAGTGCAACTGAAATATATAATGAAGATTAGGGGTACTAGAAATATACGATGCTGGAATCTCTATAAACTTTCTAATAAAGATGACAAATAAAACTGAAAAGTCTACCGTTATTAATTTTAAATATTTTGAAAAAAGAAAAACTGTTGTAAATTTACAAAAATTAAAATAAAAACCTTAAAATCAGAAATGTCATTAAAAAATTTATAATGATTTATGTCTTCAAACATTGTCCAGCGCATTGCAGTTGAAGCATTGAGCACTATATTCATTCCAGAGAATGTAGTTGTATTGCAACTGGATATCTTCTGAAAGCTTCAACTGCGACGCATAAATCCTAATTATTGTGCCAACTAAAAATATCCATGAAATGTCGAAACTATTGAATAAATTATTTTCATACTGCTGGAAAGCATGTATGCATATATCAATAGAATATTATGTTGTTTAAATTTATTATCTATTTTTTGTATGTTAGGCGTAATTTAAGTGTTTTAAAGACATTAAATGTAAAATATAAAAGTTTTTACATTCATAAAATATAATATATATTTAACTTCTACCATAATTTTTAAATATTTCCGCTACGAATTTAACAAAATAAAAAGGGAAAACGTACAGACCATTTAAAAAAATGTATAGGTGTATTTTACCATTGTGTTGATTTTGCAGGTTTACAAATACTTACTTAAAGTAAAAATTTAACAAAGCTGTTACTGAAGCATAAATTTTGCGGAATTCATGAAAAATTCATAAGAAATATGAAACATTTATAAGAATCTTTTAATGCATTTGGGTCTTATTCTGCTATCCAAGGATAAACGTCAGCAAATAAATATTTTTATTATATAGTCTACTTTTTTTTATAAAATAAAAGGTTTCTATGTAAGTTACTTAAAATGTAGCTATATATTTATTTATATATACACACAATTTAGCAAAAATTCCTTTATAGATAGATTTGAGGTATATTTTTATTTATTTACGGTAGCTAGCTATAAAGAATGCTTACTAAAGTCCCTTGCCGCCCTCTTAACTTCGAAACGGCTGCTGCAATATTCTAAAAGTGGTGTATAGGCGTAGTAAAGTAGCTATGCGCCTCTGATTGTAACTGCTATGGCGTCACCACCGGTAAACAACTGTGGATTTAGTATTGCTATCTATAAAAGAAAAATATATAAGGAAAAAATGATCTACAAAGTTGTAAAGCATCATCCATTTAGTACGAAGGATCATCTTATGGAGATTAATGCTAAAAAGAGAGCGGTTCAAACAAGCCTTTTTTTCTTTTCCATAACTTAAATTGTAACGAAACTTAAACAGGAGGAGAAATGATTATCCTTCGGACCAAATACGACACCGCAAAGTGATACACAATCGCGCACCTGTCACACAAGACATCTTCAGTAAAGGAGCATCTTGTCAAGGAATTCGGTAATCAAATAATTGTCTATGGTTGTTTCGAACATTAGCCTCCCCGTTCTCCTGGTGTGACTCTACTGGACTTTTTCGTACTAGAATACCTGAAACAGCAGACCGCTCCATTAAAATTGTATTACATTATACGACGCATTATAGGCGCTTGTGCCAAGGTGTCATCCTCTACGCTCCAACATGTACATGTAATTGACAGGAGTAGTTTGAACATCTCAAACAAAGATAAATTGTTACAACTAATTTTTTTTCTTTCTCAGATCGTGTTGTCACGTTGCATTCAAGAAATCATGAAAAAATAAATACGCATTTTAACTGCCGTATTATTTCTATTAATATTCATGAGGTGCCTTTTCGGACAAAATAGATGATACTCTTCAACTTTGTCAATCACTATTTTCCTTCAACTCTTTCCAATTTGAAGATAGTAATGCTAACTCGCAGCTGGCAATTAATGGCGCCGTAGACGGTTTAATTCAATAGCGGACAGCTATTTTACTACATCAAGATACCATTTTATAAATAAAGCAGCAACAGTTCTGAAGTTAATCCTCATACAGTGTTAATTTTGAATGTACATTATATCAAATATGCAGAGCTTCCAAGTTTTCTACCAATATTTTAATCCAGGAAATGTTCTGCTATTTAATTCAAACATTTGAGTGAGTTATCAGAAAAACGATTTCTCTAAAACTATCGTGGTGCGCAAAACGCCTCAGACTTAACAACTCCGAATATGGCTTTTGGACAGAAATAGAACCAAACATTCTATGAGGGTTAAGAGGGTGGCAAAGAACTTTAGTGGGCAACTGTATATTTTTCTATATACTGAATTAAATACTGCATAACATCCTATTTTTGAAAAAACATTTAAATTGTAAATCGTTATTTTAATAAACATAATAGCATGTATATAATTTATATATATAAATATATTGTCATGAGCTTCTGTGAATTAAAATTTCTTGTCTTGCAATTTTATTTCAGAATTTAAATATCCGTAAAAAGAATTATGTGGTCAATTTATACGAATATAATCTAGAAAAAATAGTTTCTAATTTATATAGAAATAGTCAATGCTAATCTGTATTGAGAAAGTTAAATTTAATCTACACTGGGAGAGTTAATTCAAATCGCTAAGGAGAAACTTAATACTAATCTATAGAGAGAAAAGTTCTTTGTGTAGGAAAATATTGAAGATAGAAACTATACTTTAAATAATGAAAAGATATACGCTTTTCTTGAAGTAGGGAAATATGAAACAACCACATTTATACAATAACCTCTATGGAGTTACCTACGATTCCGAAAAAGGTTCTTTATCGTTAGAAAACACCCGATTTTTGAGACAAAACTGCGTTTGTATAATAAAAATCCTTTTTGACAACCCCACTATTAGGTTTTCACGATAGGTTTTCAAATAGTTTCTATAGTACAATGCTCAATACAATTAAAGTGTATTGTACATTTTCTGTAAAATAATGGTATAATAGAATTTGTTAATAAGAAAATGGAAGAAGATAGGCCCAAAAGTAATTTCTTTTTATGTTCAAACTTCTGATTAAAAAAATGAGTTTCATGTCAAAAACGATTAAAGTTTGGCTTTAAATTAAAAAAAAAAGATAACTGTTCGAAACCGGCTCTACACTGTAGATGTGTATGCTCGCAGGCTAATGGTATGTGTTACGTTAAAAGAAAGGCATGTGGATCTCAAAGGGAGTATGTCGCAGGACATACGAACGGGAGAGAAATGAATGGCAAATTTTGTTTTCGCCGACATGTGCCGCTTTTCTATTCATCCTGAAAATAGTCGGATTTTCATCTAGCGGAAAAAACCCTTGTATAGATGTCAGATTTGGAGGTGAAGAGCGATAATCTATGCTGTCATCTCCATTGATGAGCACACCGGCTTCCAAATCATTTGAAATGTAGATGTAGAAAGTGTGTAGCAAGATGTAGCCAGATCATATCCTTAGACCTATTGTAGTAACTTACGCTGCAGCAATTTGAGATGACTTTGTGTTTATGGAAGACAAATACAGGCCACATCGTGTGCATTTAATGGATGACTTCCTTTACCAGGAAAGAATTATAGAAATGAAATGACGGTTCATTTGAAATACACATAATAGATCATGTTTAGGAAAGACCATGTTTACACAGACGAGTGGTGCTTACTAATCTAACCAACTTTCCAAGAGCTGTAAAGTGCTCTTCTGAACAATTGGGTGAATTAACCCTGCTTCTCATTGATAGCTTCATATACTCCATGCCTCAAAGCTGGCATGCAACCTATTTGTTGGTTCCCCATCCGGGAAAACCATACTCCCAAGTAAAAACAATTTTCTTTGAAGGAACACATTTTTTATTCGTTTTTTTTTTTTTTTTCATATGGAATATCATTTTTTAACTTTTGTACCCAAATGATCAATACAAGTGACTAAATTGAATATATCTGACAAAAAAATCAAACATGTATATTTGTTTATTCATATATTCTACCACGTCGGACGATCATGCATCAATACAAATCCCCAGTCCCGAAATGTAGCAAAACCTGAAAACCCTTTCATTATTTTGTGTAGTGTAAATTATTTAATATGCTCACTTCGGAACACAGGTTTTTTTTATGTTATCATTAATTCTCAAGAAAACATTTTCACTTTCTACAAATATATTTTGTGGGTAATAAATATTCAGCTTTTAAACCAGGAAGTTTTCATCCAAGATTAGCCTGTCTTAATAAAAAAAATAATAAACCTTTATTAATATACAAACACATTTGACAAAGAGATTGTGATTACCATCCTCTTCCGCAATATTTAATTTTTTTTTCAGAAATATGCTTATAGTTCCTTCAGACAGGTTATCGAGATTTACATCGTAGAATACATATGGAATGATATGAAACTTCTGCAATTTTACTCCTACATCCGAACTGAAAATGTCATTGTTTACATTAGCGATGATATGTAAATTTTATATATTTGAAGATCTTTCTGCTGTGAATTTCAGGGATTATCTGAAAAGAAATTTATTTTTAACTTTGATGTTATATGAAAACTAATTTGTTCCACATCATCGTTTGTAATTCCTATAAATTTTATATTCTTCTACAATCAATCTCCTCGGTTTCTAAATAATTTATTAAAACTAATTAAAATCTAGCCAAAACTTTACTTTTTTCAAACAGTTAACAATGCTTCATGAAATTAAACTTGTGTATAATATCAGGATTATCGATAATGCATCTACCGATCTATAAATTGTAATCTATTTCTAGAAAATTATTACACTTATTTCAGAGCAGCATTTAAAAAAATAATCTTACGTTTTGAAATTTTTTTAATGATATTTTGTGTAACGGACAAAAGCTAAATTAAAACGTATTTTAAATTAGAAATTTAATATTTTCATTTTAGAATTTGTTTGAAATATGCTTGTGTTAATTTTAGTTTTATTTTTTTTAAATAAAAATTTCTGCCTTGATTTCTATAGTTAAATATTTCTCTAAAAATTAGTTTTAAAATGTTCAACTTTTGTTCTTATATTTTGGTTGATTTGAACTTTTATACTTCTTCATTGGCTTTTACATTCATGAAATTGCTAATTTATAGCAATTCAAAGTATACAGTTTTTACACATAAAAAATAGGCTCTTTGAAAACTGGAAAATTTTGAAATACAAATAGCATTTTATAAACATTTTGTGTAATATTTTTTTATATTTTATATCTGATTATTGTATGGATGAAAAAAATAAAACCTCACTTATACGATTCCTGTAGGAAAATATAACATGTAAAAATCTTTCAGAATCCAGGAAAATATAGTATGATTATGCATATAAATATACAGTAATCTCTTTTGAATTACACACATTTAACTTTGAAATTGTTACAAATTAATGTATTTTCGAAATTAAAAGACGCATTCATAGAAAAAAAAATATTTTTTATCATCTATTTTTAGAAACAATTCCAAGTAGTTTTCATAGCCTACTAATCCCTTTCTCGAACCAAAGTATAGATTTTTACGGTGCTAATAATTTTCAATTATATACTTTTAGCTCAGTAAGTCAATTTACAGATGCAAGAAAAACAAAATAATGTTAATTAATTTATGTTAATGCTTAGTGCTGATAATTTATTATATTATTCTGATAAATGAGTTTGTTTAACGAGAAATGTTTTAGTTAACCCTTTCCGGCATACTGTGCCCGGTCTGGGATACCTAATTTTAATTCGAAACTTGCAAACGGCACCAATAAAATTTTAGTAAAATTTTGCTTTTACAATAAAAGCTTAAATTAAGGATTCAAACTATCCAAAAAGTTCGTTTGTGAATTTTGGTGTCAGTCGATAATTTCTCATTTTATTAACAGATTTTGCCCATGCATGAAAGAGTTAAGAATTAATATATCTGAAATTCTACATTCCATTCTGAAAAAAAAATTAACTATTAAGCAGACGTATCACCTTGGTCAGCCAGAAAATCGTATGGTCGTATTTAAAGAAGTACGAAAAATTAGGGGATTTTGTAATCAATAAAAAAAAAAAAAAAAAAAAAAAAAAAAAAAAAAAAAAACAATAATATTTTTGTCTTTGCTAGTACATATTCTTATGGTTTGATAAAATATTGAAATATACACACAGTGGGTGGCAAATTATATAGCTACAGTACAGTTTTTCTTATTGGCAATATAGGTTTAGTGTTTTTGTGCTGAAACCATTGAAAGGTGATATATGACAAGTGTCGTTAGCCAGTAAGGGATTCTTAGGGCATAATGTGCGTCAATGTTATGTAATACTTGCGGATGTTATGGGAACCTTTGTTGTTTTAAAGGTTCTCAGAAGATTATGGTTAATTCTATTGTTCGTGAAATGCGTCAAATAAAAATACGACAAACCAAACAATTTTGATAGGAGCCTTGATTATCATCTGGCATCATAGCCAATAACTAGAAGAAAAGCGTAAAAATGGTATAAATAGCAGGTGAAATGGCATAAAATCTGTAAAAATAGGTTCGGCAAAATATTGAGGAATTTGTCCTGTTTTCACAAAATATTTCTAATTTATAAGCGACAGTTTGTTTTTATTTATAAATTCATAAGTATTCAGTCAATGTATGAAAAAAGGAGTTTAATAATCAACCAGTAAACAACAACAAAAGAAAGCTTTAAGTTCTTCGCAATGTAAAGTTGAGGCGTCTAACTAATAGTTTGGCAACCCACTGTATATTTAGTAATATTAATTAATTAAATCATAACAACAAAAGTGACTTGTGAAAAATATAAATATTGAAATATGCATTTTACGCGCATCATTTTACAAATTCTACTGCAGATATATGTTTTGTTTAATGTTTTATATTTTAATATTTATAAGGCTATATTTTACACGGAATCTAAATTTGAAAGTACATTTAAGTTCTTTAGTATAATTAACGGCTTTTCTATTCATATTCATTAAATTTCACCAAAAATGTATGCAATTTTTTTTTCAAGCCACAAAATTGTGTGACACAAAACAGACTAAATCGAGGTTCAGTATAAACTAGCATATCTTATAACATATCGTACAATCTTAAGGCTCTATGATGATTAGTTTAAATATGACACAAGTGCATACAATACCAAAAATGGCTTATAACATTACAGGATATAAATGCTTTTATTCAAGATATGTTTAGCCATAATTTCTATTATAATTGATATTTTTGTAATAGATTTGAATCTTTTTAAAGTATCCATTCATAAATTTGGGAAGAATCATTTTTTAACTGTTTAACTTAATAATCATACCTTTAAATCATCTTTTTACTATATTTGTCTCTTTATAACTTATTTTAATATGATAGAAATACAATATAATATAAAAAAACATGTAAAGTAATGACAGAAACAAAAAGGAATTCGCTAAGAAAAAAGCGACATATCTGGGATGTTTAATAAACAAAACCCTCCAGAGATGGTACGGACTTCCTCATTTTCGACATGGACTAGCCCTTCTCACCCAAATGGAGTGAGATCCAGGTTGCTATCAAACGTGGTGCATCGATACACTGGCGAGGAAAGTTGTAGGAACAAGTGAAAAAACTTTTGTAACTTAAATATTTTTGCTGAAAAACGGATTCTGCCAAACGACCTGAATTTATCATGAGTGATTTACCTACAAAATACATAATACCCTTTCTCTCTGCCAAAAATAAATATACATAATAAAACATACGAAATGCGATTTAAAGTTGAGTAAAAACATTTTATGTTACTTTTAAAATTATTTGGTTAAAAAAACAGTTTTAGGCCTTTAATCATGCTTAACCACCAATTTTCGTTTTGCATAAGAATTCTTAATTTAATGTACAAATTAATTTAACACGAATAAACCTAAACACACTTTTTGCTGTCATGCTTTCTTTGTACCAACTAAGAATAGGTCAAATGATTTATGAAGTGAAAGTTACATTTTTCACATTGGGAAGTTTGTATCAAATTTGTATGTTTATAAAATTTGATTTTCTTTCCCTCATTATTTTTTATCTGGACCCTGTCTTGTACTTGTGCTTTGCTAGAAATGCTGATATGAAAAGGCTGGAATAGATAACGACTCACCTAAATCGGCTTTTTTTTGGACCGAGGTCCAGATCCCATTTCTTATAATGTAGCAAAATTTATTACCATTGCATGACGCGATAACTTTGGTTTTTAGGTACTAACTGTCTACCTCTTAATAGACTTCATTTAATAAAATTAATAAAAAATGCCTTTTTACAGTTTTCCTCAATTTTTAAAGCCAATATATGATTAAATTTATAAGCAAAGGAAAATTTTATTCATAATTACATCAGCGATTTACTTTTAATCTCATAAGCGCTGCGCTATCATTGATGAAGAAAAAAAAGAGCGAAAGCTTCATCAAGGAGAATAATCGGAATGCTCTAAATGAGAAGGAATCTGTGAAGGCTTGTAGATGGCTGATTGTATTATTATTGTCATTAATGAGAAAAGGAATTTATTTTATAAATTACTTAAGACGTTTTAAATTGAAGATTAGAAAAGCTTGTTTCAGGAGTACTGTCAAGGTGCTCTACTATAATTCTAATCGAAAGGAATTAAGTAGTACAAAAGACAGTCATTGAAATTCCTACAGCATGCATGGAACGATTTTAAAATTTTATGACGAATTGGGAAAAAATCCTTATGGTATTATTCTTGGAAAAGACAATAAATCTTTAAAATTTACAGGAAATTTAAAGAAAATGAATCAATATTGAAAGAAAAACAATCTTTAAACTTATTTTAACAATGTCTTGATTTCACAGATTTAGATATATTTTCTTATAATCAGAGTTCTAAATTATCTAAGACCTTTTTATATTGATGTTTATAAAAGCTTGTTTCAGTAATGCTACTAATGTGCTCGACTATAAATCTGTAGAAAGGAATTAAGTAGCATAAAATACATTTATTGGTGTTCTTCTAACGTGTAAAGCATGATTTTAAGCTTTTATGACACATTAAAAAAAAAAAAAAAACATTTATGGTCTTTATCTTAGAAATGGAAATGAAAATAAAAAAGGCTGTAAAATTTAACGGCAAATTAACGAAAATAAATCAGTATTGAAAGAAAAAAATCATTAAATTGATTTTAACAATGTTCCGATTTTACAGATTTATTAGATATTTTCTTATAATCAGAGTTTGAAATTAATTAAGATGTTTGAAATTGATTATTATAAAAGCATGTTTCAGGAATACTGTCAATATGCTCGACTTAAATGCTGTAGAAAAGTATTAAGTAGTATAAAAGACATTTATTGGAGTTCTTACGATATGTACAGCACGATTTTAAGCATTTGTGACGAGTTAGGAAAAAGAAACATTTATGGTATTAAAATCTTAAAAATGACAATAAAAATTTAAAAGCCATTTAAATTTATGAGCAAATTAAAGGAAATAGATTAGTATTAAAACAAAAAATCGTTCAATTTATTTTAATAATGTCCTGATTTAACAGATTTGTAGATATTTTCTTATAACAAGAGTTCTAAAAAGTTTATAAAGAAATAATAGCAATTTTTGAAATATGCGTAAGATATGCGAAATATTTTGGAAATCTTTCAACAAATGGTAGGTTTATTTATATTATTATATCATATTATGTAGTTATTATTATTTCCTTTAATGACGTTCACCAAAGTGAAACATCAGCAAAGAAAGATTTCTGTATAGTATTATGAATTCTTAATGGGAAATAGTTCACTATTAAATTTAACATTAATCATTTTACATAACTCTAAATTATTGAAGCAATGTTTGTTAGATATGTTTTCTTTTATTAAGTTATTTCAATAGAAAAGAATTCACATGTAATGAATGAATAGTTCAGAAACTTAGATATTATAACTTAGGCAATGTACTCCCTTATAAAGAATAATCGAAAGGTTCCAAATTAAAAAAAAATCCATTAAAAAGTTATTAATGACTCATTTTGCTGCGTTAGTCATTTATAAAAAGATAATATTATTGTATTATGCTATTTAGAAATGTCAATTATGGCATTTTGCCTCAGGAGTGTATATAAGATTTTGTTCTAGTATCCTGAAGAAACAAATTCAGTTGATTAAATAACACATACTGGATTATAACACACAATGTTAACCACTAACGGTTAGAAAAAGCTGTTATATAAACAATTTCAAGCATGATTTAAAACTGAACAAATTTAATTATTGAAATATTTTTGAAAGTCTTTTTAATGAACTTTGCTTTCTTGGAACAGCCACATTCTATTTGTTCTTTTTTTCCTCACTCAATGTAAACATGTGTGTTACGGGGACCGCAATATATTGTACTTCCTCAACAATGTAAAATGTAATTAAAATATTAATAGAGAAAAGGCTATCGCCTTTTCCTCCTTTATATACTGTTCCAGTAACATTCATACAATAAATATTAGCTGTAAAAACTGTATCAACTGAATTTGTATAACAATATAAAATGCAAATTTCTAAATTCTAAACGTGAAAATATCACATTTTCTTTAATTATTTAGGCTTTTGCGCAATGCATTGTAAAACATTTTTTTGAAAAGCAGTATTAGATGCAAATTTCGTTAATTTTTAATAATGTTGTTCACTTTGTGTTAAAGCTTGAAAAATTTAACCACAACTGTAACATAAATAAGATTTGTACGTGAAAAGAATATTTTAATAAACAGAGAACACTTAAATGCATTAACGTAATTTTAATCTTATCATTTATATAAAACTGTTTTCTTTTTCTTCTGGTAAAAATATTTGAAAGAATACTGAAAATTCTTCATGTATTTCGAATGTTTATAAGTATGGATTAATGTTACCAATAAATATAAAAGAAGGTATCCCTTGAGATGTAATTGTGCATTTTGGTACGGGTTACTTTATATTTTCATAGATTTAAAGTAACATTAGTGAAGTATTTTTGTATATTTTTGTAATACAGTGGAACTTTTAATGTAAGAAATGTATTTTAAAGTATATGCTGTGGTTTCAGTGGAAGATAAGTCTTCTAAACAATAATATATGCCGTTTAAAAATTCATGCCACAAAAATTGAGACTAGATATGGGGTACTATTGAATATCAGTCGACATATTTTAATTTTATAGTTTCCTCTTATTATCAAGAAGTTTGCGTGTTTCATTGTGAAATGTTAGGTATCGTTAGATGCGTTTTTTAAGAATATTCAGCATAATTGAAAAAAGTTTTTGAATTCGGTTTATATAAAATGCAAATTTCTAAATTCAAAACGTATAAATATATTATTTTCTTTAATTATTTAGGCTTTTGCGCAATGCATTGTGAAACATTTTTTTGAAAAGCAATATTAGGTACAAATTTCATTAATTTTTAATAATGTTGTTCACTTTGTGTTAAAGATTGAAAAATTTAAACAGAACTGTAACATAAATAAGATTTGTATGAAAAGAATATTTTAATAAACAGAGAACACTTAAATGCATTAACTTAATTTTAATCTTATCATTGATATAAAACCGTTTTTTTTCTGGTAAAAACATTTGAAAGAATACTGAAAGTTCTTAATGTATTTCGAATGTTTATAAGTATGGATCAATGTTACAAATAAATATAAAAGAAGGTATTCCTTGAGAGGTAATTGTGTATTTTTGTACGGGTTACTTTATATTTTCATAGATTTAAAGTCGCATTAGTGAAGTATTTTTGTATATTTTCGTAATACAGTGGAACTTTTAATGTAAGAAATGTGTTTTAAAGTATATGCTGTGGTTTCAGTGCAATATGAGTCTTCTAAACAATAATATATGTCGTTTAAAAAGTCATGCCACAGAAATTGAGACTAGATATCGGGTACCATTGAATACCAGTCGACATAATTTCATTTCATTGTTTCCTCTTATTATCAAGAAGTTTGTGTTTCATTGTGAAATATTAAGTATCGTTAGATGCGTTTTTTAAGAATTTTCAGCATAATTGAAAAAAGTTTATGAATTTGGTTTGTCTGTCTGTCTGTCCGATCTCTACCCGATAAAATAAACTAGAAGTTTGACACAAATTATATTAGTTAATGATGTTTCTAATGATTTCTATATTCGTTATAGAATATGAAGCATGCAGCATCTTTAGCTCAATTACCGGGCGTTATAAACAACTGAATTAGATTATGGTCACTGATTAAAAATTGTTTGTAGCGTGTTTTAATGATGTTGCGCTATTTCAAATATATAGGATATGATATAAATCGCCTAATTTCATAACCAGATGAAACATTTCACTTCAGAATAGGGCAGTCATAACTTTTATAGTTCATTTACAAAGAACCACAAAAGAAATCAGTATTGCCTTTGATGAGTAATTGATATAAGTGCGTGTAGAATTTTGGTATACATTTTTAAATGTAACTATTTGTTTTCCATGTTATTCATTGTATAGACAAATTCTTGGATACATGACAGCACAATATAATTCACGTACCATTCTCCTTATTAGCGTGAACTGTGGAAGAGGAATTTATAACTTATAACTATATATTATAACTGTGTATGGAGATTTATAACTTATGTATTTCTAACTGCACTAAATTTTTTCATGGCTATAGTTTATACATACAAATATATATAGTGTATACAGGGTAAGTCAAAGTTTTGGGATAATTTTTAGATTATAAATGGGAATTACAGATATTGAAACTGGGATTTTGAATGTGTTGTGCATTTAGAAATGGCTCAAACAGATACCGAATTTCAACTTATTAAACAGTGAAGTTTTGTTGCATTATTCTGAGTTTGTTGGAAATTGTTTCATAATATATGCTTGAGATAGTATTTTTTCTTTCTTGTTTTAATTATCGGATTGATTGAGAAAGAGATTTTATCTCATACTATTTATTTTAATATATAAATGATTTAAAGCAATGAAAAAGTTTTAAAATCGTTCTTTAGTCGAAATATAGTATAGTTCATATTTATAAAAAAGTAATTTGAAAGTAGATTTAAATTAATTACACGCAGATAATCTAGCATGAGAGAAATTCTGACAAAGGGAAAAACCAGTTAAATAGATAAAAGGCATCAGAAGTAATAAAACATCTACCTACGTTCAAACGGCTTCTAGAATACATAGTTTAATGACACAAATTGAACAACATATAGATCTCATAAAAAAATTTATACAGAAGAAATTTTATATATTTAATGAATATATTTTTTACTTGACTGTCTTTTCAGGAACACATATTCAATTAGTTTGATGAAACATATCGTTCAAAGTAACCATTTAAAAATTAAGCATAATTAAATTTTTAAACTAGCTGAAAACCGTATGAAGAAATGCATAAAAGCAATTTCCTGTTAAATCAGATAAATTGCACTATCATCGGTTCCCTAAAGAATCTGCTTTAGAAAAGCAATCGGAAACTTCTAAGTAAAAAGACGATGTATCAAATGTTTCCAGGAGACTGATTTTGTATAATCATCATCATCATCTAAGGAATTATGATATTTAATTTATTCTATTTTAAATAGACAATTACCAAGTTTGTTTCAGAAATATTACTATAAATTAGGTCTTGATACACTTTTGCATTTTAAAAATTAATAAACAAGAAGTAAAATGCATGTTTTGTTTTTACTTCCAGTATGAAACCCATTGTTTATAAGCTCGACAGATTATTAAAGTTCTTAAGTCAATAAATTTAGCATAAATATTAAATAATTAAAATAATTTGGCTGAATAATATACAAAGGTAAATTAAAAGTACATTGTGTTAGAAGCTGCTAAGTATTTAATATTATACAATACTAGTATAATAAGAAAATAGGAAGCCTAGTATAATATAGAAAATAGGAAGCCTGATTTTAAATTGCTCCTATACATGATAAATTTAATATTTATTGTTATTTGCATTTATGTATGATATTGTTCATAGATTCCATGTCTAATATTCGAATAATATTTTTGATTTTCAAATATATATAAATAAATAATACATTGTTAGTTATTTTTCGTAATTTCTAAATGATTAAAACAGTTATAACTATCAATATATATATATTCAATATTTTAAAATAAAAAATGCGTTAATAATTTGTGAGAAATTATTCCTAAATTATATTCATGGATTTCAATCTTTTTAAAGTGAAATTGATAATATTTTCAAATGAAATATATAAACATAATTTTAACCAAATATTTCAGTTCAAGAAATAATTAAGTTATAACTATACAGACATGCAATATATTCACTAAAATGAATTTTCTTTGCCCTTAATATGTTTAATAGACTTTAAAATGTTGGCACCTATTTATATTTAATAATAGGTTTTATTCAAAATTAATTTTTTGATATGGATGTTTTCATGCAGCGAAAATGTTTTGAATATTTATAAATATCTTATTAAAATATTAAATTACTACTTACGACCGATAAAAATGCTTCTTCAAGTTAAAATATGCAAAAATCTGGGATTTAGGAAGAGAATATTTTATTAAAGCAGCAAGCTCGTTCATTTTATTAAAGTAATATTTTTTAAATTTATAATGTACAATCCTTTAAAATGTTACAACGGATTTTGTGTTAGAGAATATTAATTTATTATAAATTTATTCTTATATGCATAATATATATTAAAGGGAAAGATCTTATTTTGTGCATATAAATGTTTATAAAGAAGAGCCTTTCAGAAGAATCTTAGTTAAAAGAAATTGAAAGATTTCAGTGTATTTTTCATATGTTAAAATGTTTTCTATTTTTCTGCATACAAAATCATAATTAGGTAAAAATATTGAATGGTGATCTATAATAAGCAACGTAGTTAGTGTAAACTTTCACATAAATATTATTAACATTCTTTTACATTATTATTGCGTTTATTGAAATTTCTTAAGTTATTAAAGAACGAGGCTTGCGAGAATCTCCATATTAACCTAAAAATATTGTTAATCACATATTGCAAAACTTTACAAAGGCAAATCTTAATAATTTGCTCAATGTTTCGGTTTACTATTCTAAACCATCTTCATGAGAAAAAATTAAAAAATCTAAATAAGGAGGAAACAATCGATGTGATACATCATAAAAAATTAAATTCAATTTTTGATTCAATTTTCATCAATTTTTGACGCAACTGAATTGATTTTTTAAAAATAGATTTTTTTTTCTTCTAGTAAATAAATTAGATTTTCTATAATATTCATTATAATAATAAAAAATCATTTAAATTGTATATTTGGATGCAAAATATAGATTTTTTTTTTTAATTTAAGAGCAGTGATACTCCTTGCTTTCATTTTCAGAAATTTTATTTTATCTTCAGTAATCCATCATAACTGATAGTAATATAAACTTTTTTCACGGCTATATTTATTTGAAAAATAAATAGATAGTTAAATACCAAAAATAATTATTTACCCTTAAAAATTAATATCTGGGTATTTTACATCACTGAACATAATACATACAGAATGCCAAGATTTTTAAAATTGCACAGTTGTACTATCAAATAAGTGTATTATTATAAGAGTTTCTAATTTATATCTATGTAACAAAAACAAACTGAAGTAATCACATTGGTAGAATATTACCCTTGATAAATCTATTATATTATGTAGAGAGCAAAACTTAACAATACATTAAGTGATATAGTTACATGACGACAGATAAGGTTATTTATGATACAATATTTATTAAATATTATAAATTAAACAATGTTCAATTTATATTACAGAATATTTTATTTAAACTAAATCATCTGTAGTGAAATTGCAGTTATACTGTCTAATGATTTCTCTATTAAAGGGTTGCCACAGGCGACTATTTTTATGTACTGTTCGCCCACTAAAAATAAAATAAAATAAATAAATAAGAAAATAGTAATAGAATTTTTTTTCAAATGTTTATCATAGCGTAAGCATTTTTTCCCTCAAAAGGTGTAAAATATAATAAAAAAATAGTCGCCTGTGTCAGCCTTAATATTGTAATAAAAACAAATATTTCTCATAACCACGGCAAAAAGTATACAATAGCCAGTTACCCATGATTCGTAAGGTTGTCTATATCATTCGAAAATTCAGAAGAAAAATAGTATATTTTGAAGCTTTAAAGAACTACTTATTAATATAAAGTTTCGAATATCTCAAAAACCTTTCAGATTTATTTTTATAATATATAACACGGTTTTATCAGACAAGATTTTCTGATTTTAGGATGTATTAAATCACAATTAAACAATTCAGCTGCCTAATCGAATTTTTACGTGCAACAGAAACACAAAAATAGTAATAATAATGGTAATTTTAATTAACTTAATTCATCATGTCTGTTGAACATGAAAACGCTTAGTTATCCATTAATAGTAGCATAAAAACCGGTATTCCGGATTCAGAATTCTGAATAATGCACCACAAAAATTACTCTCAAGCATTCTTGAAAATAAATGTCAGCTATCTAAAAACTTTATGTGTAAATAAATGCTTATTTAAATCTAAAAAAAATTGCTTCTGCGATTTTGAAGAGTAAAGGCTTTTTTTGGAAATTTTAATAACTCGTATTACATTTACACATTAACACGTATTATATGTATACATACTCGTATTACACTTCATTTTTGTTTGAGGTTACATTACATTTTCGATGATTGAAAAACGTGTGTCATTTTCTACTATAGTACCGACACAATCCGGATCTGCTGAAATTTTGATATTAGGAGACCACATACGTATAAATCAAAATTCCTGCTTTTTTTACGAAATTTATTTTTTCAAAAAATTGCTTTTGTTTAGTTAAAATGTAAGCAATAAGCTAAATATTTATCTATACTAATATTATAAAGAGAAAAGATTTGATTGTTTGTTTGAATTGAATAGGCTCCGAAACTACTTGACTGATTTGAAAAAAAAATTTCACCGTTGGAAAGCTATACTATTTCCGGTGAACATAGGCTATAGTCGCCACTTAAAAGGAACAAAATAAAACGCCGGATAAATGGATCAAAAGCAATTTGAGAAAATAAAAATTATCTGTTACCCTAGACACACGAAAATCACTGAAACACACATGAAAATCGTTACTATACAACCAAAAAAAAAAAAAAAAAATTAAACTTTTTAGTCCTACTTTGTATAAAAGTGTGTGTTTTAATTTTTAAAACTATATAGCAATTATTAAAAAAGGAAAAGAAATGCTAAAACGCAAATTAATTATATATTTTTTAAATCCCAAAACTATTGTTTAGGAGTTTTCAAAAAAGTTATAACAGATGGTAAATATTTTAAAGAGTGGTGTACATCAAATATAGGGCGGGGGGATTTTTTTAGGGGGTGCGGTTAAATATTTAAAATTGTAACGTTTTCTACCATTTCAAATGGGGACTTCTCACTAAGCACAGTAATAAATATTACTTATTTAACATAAAACTTTCAGATATATTATAACTCTAATATAGATTTTAAAGAGTAGGGGACGTCCAATTATGGGTAGGGGAGGCAATAATTTTTTATGGAAGAACGTGATCAAATATTTAAAACTGCACTGTTTTAGATGCGGATTTTTCAGATCCCAGAGACAAATACTTATTTAATATAAAATTTTAAAAGTACTTACCCCTATTTTCGAATAATAATTTCATTCAATATCTTTCTTAAGTCCAGAAACAGTTTTGTTGAGTTCGCCCTCTGGTGGTGAAATGTGAAACTAAAAAATTCCAGAAACCCCCACCTTTTTTCTTCTTGCCGTTCTTGCACAGAACTTCTGCTCAACGGTACCGTAGGCAGCGGGATTTGGTGCGAAATTGGGTCTTTTTATGATATTTTGCAATACAAATTTCGGGTTTGTTTTAGAATATAATTACGGGCCCGGGCAACACCAGGCAACACAGCTAGTTGAAAATAAAATCTTGTTATCACAAAAAGAAATTAAAAAATGATAGAACTTTACTAGGCTCTTAAAGTACTTTTTATGCCTCTTGCTATCTGTGATTGTTTTTTACGATTTTTGTTGTTAGTGGTGAAGGCTCCATTCAAACAGTTCACAATAAAATTGATTTTCAATCTGTGATAAAAATTAATACCAAATTTTAAGGAACACGTTTTAAATATGAAATTTGAAAAAACTAGTATAAATGAAAAGAGCTTTGCTATTTTTAATTTTTTAAAATTAATTACAGAAATCAGTTGTACTTTATGCAGGCGTAAATAATAAGCATATAAATGCAGCTTTTAAAAATCAGAAAAATAAATAAATAATGATAAGTTACAAGGCAAACGTCCTGAATAATACAGCGCATCAATTACTCGATTTCTTGCCATATGAAACCCTTTTATCAATTATTTCATCTGTGCATCAAATTATCCTGTCAAACCAGACATTTTCTAACGATTTTAGAGGTATCAAGAGAGGATTAATAATCAATTAGCAAGTCTAAATTATTCTTCTCGGTTGAATAAACTTGAAATGGCCACAAAATGACGCTCCCAAAAAAGAAGGTAAATTATTTTATTTGCATGAGCAATTATTCAATTATTGACGGAGACCGTCAGATGATGCGGAAAATTCACAAATCACTTCTATAATCTTCACCATGGTTTTAAAAATTTTCATTTGAGTTTAATATCTTCGAATGATATAAGTAAGTTACGTTAAAGGCATGTTAAGCATATGTTAAAGATATTTTATTTGTAAAAGAATGGCCTCATCAAGCTTTATTACAGTTTTATTTCACAGGTAATGTAATTAAAGAAAAAATAAACAAAAATTCAATTTTTTAAATAGTAGTTTTACAGAAGAGGAAGGTGGAGGATAATGTACAAAGATGTACAATATTACATTCCTGTAGTTAATAAATGTCACATTATTTTCAGTTTTAGATGCTTTTTCTTTCTGTCTTGTTATTTTTTTTTTTTTTGGGGGGGGGGGAATTAACAGAAATATTTGAAGGTCCTTTTTTGAACTTCAGGACTAAAAAATATTATTTAATATTTTTTATCTCAAATTTTCAGTGAATATTGAGTCAGAAGGAAAAAAGCGGGTAAAAAATAATATGAAAAAAGCAGTATTTCTAGCCACCAGTAACAGAATAAACTTGAAATGATCTACCGTCGCGCGTAATGGATGATTATGAGTGTGTATCCTTCACTGTATAGAGCATGTATGAATTTGATGAATACGAAATATTTTGGTGAATATACTATAAACATTTCTGTAAAAATATCGAATGTTTTGTTTAATATAGTACCCGGAGATTTGAATGCAAATTAATCATTTTCTTAAACCTAAAAATAAAAATCCGTAGAAATATCAAATTGCAAAAGAAAAGAAGGTAGAGATTTGACAAGATACGAATTCTTGTACTAAATAATTTTTTAACTGGTATGAGCGAATTGAATTAAAATCATTTTTCATAATTTCGTAATAATTTTTACAGGGTAACATACATGGAAATGTTAGTAGAATAAAGTGAAATGTCTGAATTGATATCGATGATTAAGAGAAATGATTACTAAATTGTAAATTTCCTTATCTTCCAAATACGTAAAAAAAAAAAAAACAGGAATTTTAACTATATTGACCTGGTTTTTGTATGTATAGCAGCCTACCAAATTATGAAGATATATTTTTGTGCATACATAGTTAAAATCTATTTCATAAAAATAGTAATATATTATCGACTGCTTAAAATATTTACAACAGAAGTTTATTTTATTGTATTAAAAATTTTATGTAGTATAATGCTTTTATTACACTTTGTCAGCATTACATTTTTTTAATTCACATGTTGTAAACAATAGACCTGCATTTACTACAAAGCAAATTTGTATTTTCAGGAATATGCATGCTAATCTTTCAAAAATATACATAGTCATCGTACAGAGACTCAATAATTTTTTGTTACTCAGACAGATAATTTCAAGCATTTTCTATTACAGGATTATTGTAAATGTTATTTAATTTACTGAAATTATCGTGAGCCCATTTATTCCGTTTGTGACTAAATATTCACTATAAAGTTTGAGTTCTTCCTTATATCTTCAAAATTCAAGGACGATATATGAAACAGATACAGGGTGTTTCAGTTAAACGTTTGAGAACTCCTAAGAGAGGTAGGGTACATCCTGACGGTTTGAAATCATATAGCAATGTGGTGTCGGAAATGCTTTCCTGAAGAGGTGATGGACACAGAAGCACCATAAAGAAAAGATACCGTAAGTGAAAAATCGTTTTTATTAATACATCTAAAAAAGCAAAAAGTACATTTCCATGCGCCGGAGACTGAGGTGTGGATTGTAATCGGTGGCAGGAATTTCGAATATTTACTTTGACCCATGTATTTTTTGCTTTTTTTACATGTGTTAATAAAACGATTTCTCACTTACGGTGTCTTTTTTTTATGGTGCTTCTATGTACACCACCGCTTCAGGAAAACATTTCTGATCCCACATTGCTACATCATTTCGAGTCGTCAGGATGCTCCCTAACTCTCTTAGGAGTTATAAAACGTTTACCTGAAACACCCTGTGTATAATAGAACAACTCAAATCGAAAATTTCTTATTATTCTTATAAGTATCCAATGTATCATACGTAGGTAGCTATTGGAAAACTATAACTCATTTTTCTATTGTAAAAATATAGATATAGTGATAATAGATCGGCCAATGTGAGAAAAAGCAGGTGCTATGTAAAATTAAATCAATTGCATAAGACACAAAGAACGTTCTAAAAAGATAAATAAAAAATACGTTTTTGGTAGATAATAGATATTTTAAGAGACAGTATATTGTTTAAAACTGTTTTAGAGATTTTCCAAAATGGAGCACATTACAAATATATGCATTATGAAGATTGATGATTTGTGAACAGTGTTACTTTTTTTTTAAATGACCGAAGATATAGTTGAATACATCGGTTTCAAGTTAGGCCATTTTTTTTAGTTAGCATCATCGCTTTTTTATGAACACGAAATGTGTGTTATTTATTCAACATTTTTTCCCTTAGAAATTATATAAATTTAACTTCATTGAGAAATGTAATATATTTTTTGATATTTTTTTTTTTTTTTTTTTTTTTTTTTTTGTTACACACCTTATTTGTCTAACAGTTTCCAAAATTTATAACGTTCGTCTCTTAAGTATAACATTCAAATCTGGGAAACATTCCTTTTTAATTTCAGTTATTACCCCTGAATGTGTACATTGTCGTTTGTTATTAATTTTGAAATATTCGTGCTGCAAAGGGAATGGTGACGAAGTTGTACCTTTCATTCTAATTTCAAAAAGTAAGCAACATTTATTTGATAACCATTCCTTTTTATTTCAGTTACATAAAATTTCTTTTTAAATATTTATTTTAATGATCAAATCCTATTTCAAATAAGCATAGTAATATTAAATAATTATTCGATAAATGCATCCTTCTTTACATTAATATTAATTAAATCATCCAATCTCTGATTGTAAATTAAATATAATTTTAAGAATATACGACTAAATTTATGAACTTTAAATGAAGTGAAAACGAAATGATCTACTAACAAATTTTTTTAACTAACGCTCATAAAGTAATATTTTTGTTGTTGAATTACCAACAAACATTTCTTTCTGCCCTTAAAGCTGATGTCTTGTTTTTGCATTATTGAAAGAGGATGTTAAAATAGAAAACTTTTAATAATTAAAGAATCTATTTCAAAATTACCATTTCTACTAACTGTTCAGTTTAGAAAAATGAAATATGTTATTATTAAATTGTTCTTTTAAATAGTTGGAATTAAATGAAATTCTGTAATACTTGTGAAAATACTTTAAAGTGGCCTTTAACGTTAAATATATACATATGATTTTTAATAACGGGAATTATTGGATGAGGAAAAACTATTATTCATAAATTTAACTTATTTAAAAATACTTGATATCCTTGATTTGCCGAAAAATGACAAAAATGTTAAAAATTTTGATATCTGTAATACATTTTGATAAATTTTAGTAAAAAATCTGGTAGTTAGTATGTGAAAAAGGATTTTTATTGCCCAATGTTCTTTAAAAATATATGCACAGTTGCATTATTTAAAATTCCTTTATCAAGCTTGTGTTCGTGACTTCTATATTTATCCCTGTCTTTCCGCGCTCTAATTCTCTTAAATATATTTTGATTGTCTTAACGATCAAACCTCCCCAATATGGGTCAATGGAAAAATTTTGTTTGGATAAACAACAACAAATACTGTTGATTTTTTTTCAATTTTCCGTCCACAATTTCCATCTGAGATGCTTAATAACGTAATAATAACGTCATTAATCCGTCTCAATTTGAAAAGTTTTTATTATCCAAAAATTATGTTAATCCTTTATAGCTATATAAGTCAATTAAACAAAATTACGTGAGATAGTTATGGTTACTGCACACCAATTTAAATTTTGCAAAAACAATAAGATATTGTTGGATTTACAAATTGAAAATACAAGACTTTAGTAAGACTTAAATAAAATTGATGAAATTTTGTTAAAATTATATAAGTGTGCTAACAATATGTTTTTTTGTCTAAACAACGAATTTTTTTTTTTTTAACTTTAACTAAAAATTCGATTAAAACAACCAAAATGTACTCAACAAAACATGTTTTGTAGTTTTATTCAATTACTTTCTGTGGGTGTACGTACATACATAGGTTTAAATCCTTTACAATTTCGTAAAAAATGAGTTTTTTTTAAATTTACGTTAGTAATAATAGTTAATAATTTTTATAAATGCAAAATCAATTTATTTTAAAATTATCCTATTTTTTTGTAATTTTCGTACAGACAGATGTAGTAAATTTCTGTTTGTTTTGACTGTGTATTATTATATTTCACTTCAAGGAAATAATATCATTTTATTAAGGCTAAGGCCGTCATTCTATATGTTGGTGGAAAGGTCAAAGTTTATGTGTGCTTGACACGTGCTAAAAGTTTCAATACCGAGCGGTTGGTGATTCATTGTCATTTTCGGTCAACTTATTGTTTTTTTTTCTAAACATTAAAACAGTAAATAAATTTTTATATCAAATCATCTTACATTATTTGAAGTATTAAAATAAAGTGGAGACATACTTTTTTATTATCATATGGCTTGATTAAATCATAAGAAATCTGGAACAGATCGGAACCTACTACAATACAGAATTGATAGTTCCTAATAAAATCAAAACCAGCTAAAATAATTATATTAACATTTAGAATAAAATATATTAATTTTTGTGAGATTTTATTTTCTTAAGCTTTATTATTTTTTATTCCAAAATATTAATCTGAAAAAAAATTAGAAATATTACACAAATAAAATACAATATAAAAAGTCTTTACTAGGATTCTTAGAACTTGATTCTTTTATATTCCATATCAAGTTATCAATAAAAAGTTTAAAATGTTTTAATAAATTCAATTTTGTTGTGAAAAGTTGTGAGGTAAAATGGCAAATGTTTTTTAAATATTAAGCAACTCTTTAATTAAATATTTTAATTATTGCACTTATATTTTCAATATAACAAGAAATAAAAAATAAGTAGAATTTTATAATATAATTCAATACTTTTAGCAAAAATATGAAAAAACGGATTATATTTAAATATTAGATAAATTCTGTAATTATTTTTTTATTTGTCTAAAAAAATACGATGTTTTAATAACACATAATTCAATTTTGTTTGCAAAAGTTGTGAGATAAAACAGCTAATGTTTTTTTAAATATTAGATAAATCTTTAATTAAAATTTTTATTTACTACTCTTCTATTTCTAAAATAAAAAATGCGTGATTTTTAAAAAACACTTAACTTAATTTTATTAGAAAAATTGTATGAGAAAAATGGAAATACTTTAAAATTATTAGATAACCCCTGTAATTAAAATTTTTTATTAGTCTTACGTTTTGAATAAATCAATAAAAAACATAATAGTCCGTAATATTTAAAGCATAAAAAAGTGGCAAATATTTACTGAAAATTAAATTTATAGGCTGATCTTTATTTAAACTCTCCTAGAAATCTTTTAATGAAGAGAAAATTGTCAAAAGGTATAAAATAAATATTAAAATTCCCATGCATTCATTAATTTACATTTCAGTCTACATTTGACAAATCACTTTTTTTAGCTTCAAACAGACATGTAGAAGCTGCAACTGACATTTTACAATGTCTTGACCAATAATTGATTACTACTGTAGCTCGTTCATGAAATCTAATTTAAAAGTACGGTTAATGACTCAAGAAAATTAAGTGATATCCCAGAAGACACCAAATGATGGATTTTTTGTGACATGAGTGAAAAAATAAAATATATTCTTTCTAACATTATGTAGGCTGTGAAAATAAAATACATTCTTTCTAATGTTAAGTAAACTGCAAAAAAAGGTTATGAAATCTTTCTTTTAAACTTATGTAATCTTTGTAACTAAAAAATAAATTTACAGAATTAAAGATTGAGAATTGAAGAGAATTCTGAAAGTTCTGTTATTCGTAATTTGCACAAAATTAATTTGCATAGTGTTTTAACATCTTTTTTAAAACATTCCTTAAAAGCTTTTAATGGAGTTTATTTTTTAAAAATTAAAACTCTCCACATTCATTATTTTTCATTCTATCGTGCGTTTGACAAATCACTTTTGTAACTTCAAACAGATTTTTACTATCTTTCACTGACGTTTTTCTTGAAATAGGTTTTGTTCAACAGTTAATTACCATTGTAGCTTGTTCACAAAATCTAATTTGCAAGTGCATTTAATGACTCTAGAAAAATAAAGGATAAAATTTATTCTTATAGAATAATGGATTCGTGAATAACGGATTTTTGTATATTTAGATAGAATTCAGAACAAGTTTTCATTTCATACATTACGAATTGAGCATAAAATCTGAAAAAAAGTGAACTTGGAATGTAAATTGAATTCTAGTTTCTGCAATAAAAAAGATAAAAGTGCCATTTTGATAAGTAATAGTTTCTTTATCAAGCCTTCAAGGAGTATCTAACCATAAATAGTAAGTTATATATTAACGTATGAAAGAAGGACCTTCATTTTATTACATGCGTAATTCTCCGTAAATAGGCCATATGACGATACTGAGGGATATTTAATTTTTTTCAACGGAAATGCATTTTTATTTGCAACTACTAGCCCCCCCCCCCCCCCCACAAAAATAGGAAAAATATCCTTTTTTACTGATTTATATATATATATATAGGGTGCAATATGTTATCTATTACCAAAATTTAATTTCTCAACCGTTGGTAGTAGACGCATAGTTTAAGTTACAAAAACGTTTCAAATAAGGTAAATATTCATGTTGTGGCATTGTTTAATGTAAAAAATCTATTTCATAAAAATTAAGAAATCTAACTTTTTATACGATCCCCCAATCTCATTAGCTTTAGTTAGAAAAGTTTACACATATAACAATTACAACACAAAAAAATTGACTTTTCTACTACGAAAGTTGAAAGAGTTATTAAAAACCAAATTTTGAGATTTTTGCACATTTTTGTTTTTTATTAAGGGATCAGTTAAGAAATGAATTAAAATACTTGTAGATCAAAATCAGTGTGCAATATCTTATTTACGGCAAAACCACCGTAAGCCGATATTACCGAATCGGTGTATCCCAAAAGGGAGATAGTGGTCAGCTAAAATGTATGGATGAAATAACCCTCTTTGATGATACGCTGATTTGGCGATGCCGGCTAAATGTGGTTTCGACGTAAAAAAGGACATTGCACTCTGATTTCGATCTCCAAGTACTTTAATTCATTACTTAACTGATCCCTCACTGAAGAACAAAATCCTCAAATTTTTAAATTTAATAACTGTCAATGTTTGTAGCATAGAAGTCAAACTTTTTGTGTTGTAGCTGTTATGATGCATATAAACATTTACTAAATCTAATTATAGAGACTGAGGGACCGTATAAAATGTTAGATTTCGTAGTTTCTTTAAAATTGATTCGTTACATTAAATAAGGTCACAACATGAATATTTATCACATTTCAAACATTTTTGCAATTGGAAGTGTATGTCTAAGACCAATGATTGAGAAATTAAAGATCGGCGATAGATAACATATTGAATCCTTTATATATTGTCTGACTTCTGTCTTTAATAATTCATAAAACATTATTTCTATGCATTACATTTTTTTTTTCTTTTGGTCTTCACATGCAATTATTTTTGGAAAAAAAAATTGCAAGTCATATTTCACTCCCTAGCTCATTTATAATTCTATTTATTGAAAATAGGTGGTACTGCAGTCGGCTGAAACATTGCACATTTGTTAAGCACGTGTTCTCTATTGTCTGTAAAGTAATTTTCAAACATCCTGGGGGTGCCTTCAGTGTGCAAAAAATAATTTTATAGATAGGTTGAGCAAGTTTTAAGATAATATTATCATTCCGTCATTTAAATTTATAAAAATAATTTATTTTTTAAAAATGTATTAATGAATTGTTTAGTTTTATCTAAAGGGATAATTTGAGAGCATTTGTCGTATTTTAATATACTTTATGAGAACAAATTTTAAGAGCTAAAAATGTATATTTTTTATTCCCTAACTAGTCATTTCCTCTTGTGCGAAAATGATTATTATGTAAAGGAATTGTTCTATCCTTCTATAGTAAAAAAAAAAACTAGCCTTAAAAGGAATGACTCCTGGAATGATGCTGATGTGGAAGATTTCCGGAACTAACGAATCCGGGTTGTCCACTCCTTCCATGAGTCGAATAGACCAATCAGGAAAGGACTCCGTCTATGCATCGCCGTATGGGTTACCATAAAGAGAGGAAAGGTTACCATCGCCAACAATCGCTAAGTTTGTCGCCAACTTGGCGATATATCGCCAAATTTGGCAACCAAAATTAGTTGTCAAAAGTGACGCCAACTTGGCGATAACTGTAATATTTCGCCAAATTTTTAATTTCTTTACAACACCAGTCGTTTGATACATCATTTGAGAGGTTTGCAACTGCTTATTCATATAATGGATGTCTTGTGTGTTATCCCCCATTCTGCTCCCCAGGGGGGACACATTTTTAATTTCTTTACAACACCAGTCGTGTTACACAAGATTTGAAAGGTCTGCAACTGCTTATTCATATTATGGATGTCTTGTGTGTCACCCCCACACTCTGCTCTCCCCAGGGGGGGTCACATTTTTAATTTCTTTACAACACCAGTTGTGTGACACATCATTTGAAAGGTTTGCAACTGCTTATTCATATTATGGATGTATTGTGTGTCATCCCCCACTCTGCCCCCCAGGGGGGCACATTTTTAATTTCTTTACAACACCAATTGTGTGACACACCATTTGAGAGGTCTGCAACTGCTTATTCATATTATGGATATCTTGTGTGTAACCCCCCCCCCTCTGCCCTCAGAGGGGGCGCATTTTGTAATTTCTTTACAACACAAATTGTGTGACACACAGCATTTGAAAGGTCTGCAACTGTTTATTCATTTTATGGATGTCTTGTGTGTCACCCCCACTCTGCCCCCCAGGGGGGCACATTTTTAATTTCTTTACATCACCAGTCGTGTGACACATCATTTGAGAGGTCTGCAGCTGCTTATTCATATTATGGATGTCTTTTGTGTCGCCTCCCACTCTGCCCCCCAGGGGGGCACATTTTTAATTTCTTTACAACACCAGTCGTGTGACACATCATTTGAAAGGTCTGCAACTGCTTATTCATACCATGGGGTATTGGTGAGCGCAGCAAGCAGGGGTAGCCAATAATTTGGAATCGCGAAGCGATTACGCGGGGGGTTGGCGAGCATAGCGAGCAGGGGGGCGGGGCCCCCCTAGTCATTTAAAAAAAACTTACAGAAAAAATATTGAAATTTTAATGTTTTTGATTAAAATAAAAGCGTATTTAAAAATAAATTGCATATAAAATGTTATTTATTCATTAAAAAGAGGAAAGTCAGCATGGAAACAACAACAACAACAACAACAAAGTTCATGGAGAAATTTTATCAAATTAAATTGCGAAAGAATATAGCATTCATTTGAAAATATTCCAGGCACTCAGCAGAAATACAGCTTATCAATACGAATCAAATAAAATAATAAAGTCACCTTAAACACAAAACTATATGTTATCACATATACAGGGTGTTTCAAAAATGACCGGTATATTTTAAAAATCAATAAAATCTAAACGGGAAGCGATAGGAATACACCGTTTGTTGCAATACGCTTGAGACAACATTAAATTTTCAGGCAGACAAACTATCAAAATTAGTTAAAATTTTCAACAACAGATGGCGCTGCAGTCAGCAAAAATCTTAAGTACGATATTTTTCAAGTTGTTCTAAGGAATAAACCATTTTTTCACAACAAACTTGCAAACTGTGAACAGCACACACTTACAGCAGGAAAACATCTTACAGATGGCGAACTCAAAGGCTGCGTTTTCTTCTATACCTTTCAAATCGCCTGCAGTGCCCTCTATTGTTGAAAATTGTAACTAATTATGAAAGTTTGTCTGCCTAAAAAACTACTGTTGTCCGAAGCATATTGCAACAAACGATGTATTTCTGTCGCTGCATGTATAGTTTTTATTGTTTTTTCAAATATACCGGTCATTTTTGAAACACCCTGTAGATTTGATCGAAAAAAATATTTGTAAATTCACTTACGAAACTGGCCTGTAAATTTCGAAAAAGATTGGTAAACAAAAAATCCTCTATCCGTGCATTACGCATGCAAACAATCAGTAATTTTTATTTAACAAGGTCATTAAATAATATGGATTGGATATTTTTGGAGCATGAAATTGAATTGTATCTAACAGAACTATTAAAAATTTATGTCAAATCAGCCAGACAAAATGCTTGTGAACATACAGGCAATGCAAAGTTTAAGGGACATATAAAGAGAATATTTATATGTACGCAATATGTGACATTGTTAAATAGGAATTAAACGTCTAGCATTTTGATAGCAGAGGATGTAGATTTATTTTTTTCAGGCAACAGTTTTTTAAATATTATTTAAATATTTTTTTTTCCAAAATTGTCATTTTTCGCATTGTTACTATCCCCTCATTTTATTAAAAATCGAAATCTTTTAGAATTTCCTAATGATTATCCTGCAAGCTATTTTTTCTTAATAAAAATCTTTTCTAGTACCATGTTAAAAAAAAAAAAAAAAAAAAAAAAAAAAAACTGACATAATTTTTTTTTTCTTCTTTTCTGTGGTGAAAATATCCTATTTTCGTAGAATTTCTCAAAAATTTTATTACGTTATGACAATAAATGTGAATACGGACGAAATGCTTATTTTTATTATTTTTGAATTATTCATTATCAATTGTAAATCATTGGAATTAAATAAAAGATTGCTAAATAAAACTTTTACCGTCTGAAGAATAATTTAACCATTTGAGTGATTTTTCTTTTAAATGACAATTACAAAACATAATAGAAAGAGTAATCCAATTATTCATTATACATTAATTACAATATTAATTAATTACAGTATCACGTTATTAGAATTTTATTGATAATAAAAACTAGATGAATTGAATTTGAACTCTGCAAAGCAAATTATAACAGACAACTTTTGCCGCCAGTTGAGTTCAATTTTATACATGGATTTTTGTCTTGCGCATTATACCATATGTTAGTACAAAATAAGACTGTATGTCTATTCCATCATCTCGTTTGAAAACACGGCCGCTATCGACATCGCTCGAAAAAAAGGAAATATTTATTATCTTATTGGTATAAGACTTTTTTTTTTATTGGTGGCTCTAAAAGTGACCCTGAAAAGATCTTAGTCATATAATATATAATGGACAAAATCAGTTGTTAAAAAATGCTCAATGAGTAATATCCAAGCCATCCAGTGTTTAATAATGATTCTAAATATGAAAAAATTCATTCACCGAACTGATTATTTCTTCTGATATAATAATAAATTAAATTGCTATAGATATAGTATTTTTTACCACTAATTTTTTATTACTATTTTTTTGGCGTAGCAACTCTGCAATCACTTATCATAGGGTATCTTGCGTGATCTCTACAAGTTGAATTTTGAAGAATTTCTTTGTGTTCTTTTACGGGAAACATCATTGCTTATTTTTTTAAGACATTGATGCAAAATTTTCTGACAATCTTCAGCTCATTTATAGGTATATTACGAAGAAAATTATATCTTGTAAGTTTGTATATAATAATATAAGAGCTTTTCTATTAAAAATACAATTTTTTTTCAAGAAATAAAACCTTGTTTTGTATACAAAATTTTATATACGTTGATAAATTTAAGAAGTATTGAAAATCTTTTCTGCAATAACATAGTTAAGCGGTTTGCTAATGTTTTGTTTAAAAAAATGAAAAAATTGAACAGGTTTCGTTACAAAAAGTTTAGCATAAACACATTTTTAAACTAAAATTTGACTAAATACTGTCTACATTTGAAAAGTAAGTTTAATAAAAATTTATATGAATCTATAGTTATAGTCAATGTTCAATGTTTTAACTAAAAACACATATACTTAGTAAAAGCTTCATATTTTTTTTAAATGTCCCGAAGGTAATCACATTCTTTAATGATACCTACATTAAAACTACAACTTTTTATTATTTTTCAATATTGCTACTATTGCGATTTTAATACTTTTTATGGATTCGAAAAATCTATATTTTTCCATAAAATTCAGCCTTCTGAGTATGCAGCCATTTGCGGTATTTGGAAGTTCGTCATCGTCATCTTCATCTAATGCTGCGATGTAAACAAATTCTTCACGTAAGTGAAAAGAGGAAGATAAAAAAAAACTCGAGGACTTTTACATCAATTGAAATGTGTCGCTTTTGATCATCTCTCATACAGTCCAGAATTGGTGCCGAGTGATTTTCCTCTCTTTACCACTTATAGAAATGGCCTATGTCTCAGAACATCGATGACAATAACAAGCTTCAAAATGCCATAAAAATTGCTCACGTGTTTAAGTGCCAAATTTTATGAAGAAAGAATTTGTAAGTTTATGAAAGTTGTGATAAATTCTTTAAGTAAATTATATAATAAAACATGTGTTTCTAGGTTTGTTTTTTACATATAGCCGAAACTGTTTTCTTTGCAAATTAGATTCGTAAATATTTTCGTTGCAATCTCCCTATTAACATTTATTGAGAAATAAGTAAATATTTAATCTTCCTACGCATTCATATTTAATTATAAACACAAATAAGTTACATAAATGCTTTTACAAGTGGTTATTACTTTTTTACATCAAATTACTTTAATTTAGAAATAATAATGATTTATCTTGAATATTTCTTTGGCTCACATACACAAATATTGTGAAAGTTCCTTCATTTATTTCAACATACATCAATTATTTATTTTACTTTAGACAAATAAAAGTATAAAGACAGCTAAATTAATTACAGCAAAAAAGTTAGAAATCTGATATAAAATTGAAATTTTATAAATGATGCAACAAGCAAGATTTATCAAATAAATATGTAAATAATTTTTGTTTTTCTGAGGTTATAGGGATTATTCAATTAGCGTAACTAGAATGTTGACTGGAAAGAAAAACCTATTAGCTTACATGGAAATTTACTTTTTTTTTCTCTCCAAAACATGATAAACTGAAAAGTGTAATACAATCAAACATGTTAATTAGCACGTATTTGAATATTGCCTATTTTCTTTTTTTATTAAAAAAATTTATTTATTTAATGGGAAGAAATTTTCTTTGAATATTTTAATTAGAGATCAATGCAAAAACTATTTTAAAATAAAATAAAATATTTTTTTTTAATACTGCTTCATCAATCATAAAATTCTATGTTGCCTAAAAAGAATATATTTAAAAATCCATTGTTTCATTTCAGAGGTTTTATGTTGATATTAACAAACAATTCTTTTTAGTATAAGTTAAAAGGTTGTGAAAAAAAAAAGTCAAGATTATAAAAGTTCAGAAAAATGAATTAGTTAAATAAATATGGAAAATTAAAATGCCTCTTCTTTCTTTTAAATATTATATCGATTATTTCATTAAACATAAAATATAATAAAAACAATAATTATTATGTTAAAATGTCAGTTATTTTTTTCTAATAAAAAACATACGTGTAAAAAAAAGATTAAGAAAGATAAATGCCAATTAGTTAAACGTTGTTCATCTAAGGAAAATAACATTTATTTGGATGTATTAATTAGAATTTACTAAGAATAATGTATTTGTTAAATTATATTAAGATTTTCCTCGAAATTTAAGAATTTAATCAATAATTATTTATATTTGTATAAAATATTTGCATATTTGTCAAAAAAAAGCACAAAAATTTTTGTATCAGTACATATTTTTACATTTATTTTTGTATATACATATAATTTAGGTGTAGTGTTATGTATGATTTTTTTCTGGATTTTTTATGTGCACTAGCATATATTTTGCATTCTTTAGCTTGTTATGACTAATGCATGAAAAAAAAATCCCACATGTTTTTGGTGGAATTAAAGGTAATTTGGGTCAGATGATTCTGCTTTTTTTTCACTAGTATTTCCGTTTTTCCAATGTTTATTGTGCTTTTAATTCCACTTGCTCTTATCATATGGATATATTTAAAAAGTTTGATGGTTTAAACATAATGGTTTAAACATAATTTTAATTTCAAAGAATTCCTTTATAATATATACATTTCCATATGTTGTTAATAATTTGAATTGATATACAGGGTGTCCCTAAACAAATGGTATATACGATAGGGGGTGATAGAACACATCAAGACAAGTAATAGTAAATAGGAAACCAAGGGCCCCAAACGTTTTCCAAAGGAGATAGCCGCCATTAAAGTTTGGGGTCCAAAATTTCAAATACACATAAAAAACGGAAATTTTTTTTGATTGATTTGCAGTTTTCACTAAAACTATTCATTATGTTGATATTTTCTTGAAAATAAATTATAAAGATATAGTTCGAAAAATTCCGATAGAGGGCGCTTTAGATTTTGAAGTAATGAAAAACGTTTTTTTGCCGTGATTTTTTGCATCTGATTAAATGTTTTCGTAAGTTTAGACTTAACCTTAAATTTTGAGCTCAAAATCTGAATAGTTGGGAGTGGTTAAGTAGCACAAACTTAACTGTGTTCAGAGGGTTTAAACTTCAAATGATTATAAAAAACGGAAAAATTGGTCGATTGATTTGCGGTTTTCACTAAAACTATTCTTTATGTCGGTATTTTATTGAAAATGAATTATAAAGATAAATTTCAAAAAATGCCGATAGAGGGCGCTTTAGACTTTGAATTAACGAAATAATCCATCCTAATAGTATTTTCGGCCGTTATTTTTTGCATCTCATTAAATGGTTTCGTAGGCTTAGATTTAAACTTAAATTTTGAGCTCAAAATCTGAATAGTTGGGTGTGGTTAAGTAGCACAAACTGAACTGTGCCAGAGGGTTTTAATTTCAATCGATTATAAAAACAGGAAAAATTAGTCGATTCGTTTGCGGATTTTGCTAAAACTACTCTTTAAATCAGTGTGTTCTTGAAAATAAATTTTAAAGATAAAGTTCACATAATGCCGATAGAGGGCGCCTTAGACATTGGAGTAGCGTACAACTATTTTTAACCGTTATTTTTTTAAATCTCATTAAATGCTTTAAAACGCTTAGATTTAAATTTTGAGATCAAATTCTGAATCGTTGCGAGTGTTTAATTAGCCCAAAAATGAACTGCGTTCGATGGGGGTGGGGGGTGGGGGTTAAATTTCAACTCCTGAACACATTTCAGTTTGCGCTTCTTTACCCCTCCCAACGATTCAGAATTTGAGTTCAAAAAATTTAATTTAAGTTTAAATCTAAGATTTCGAAAACATTTAATAAGTTTTTGAAAGCATTTAATTAGATACAAAAATAACGGTTAAAATTAGTTGTTGGTTACTCTGAAGTTGAAGGCGCCCTCTAAAGGAATTTTTTGAAATTTATCTTTAAAATTTATTTTCAAGGAGATACTGACATAAAGAATAGTTTTATTTTAAACGACAAACGAATCGACTAATTTTTCCGTTTTTTATAATCATTTGAAATTCAAACTCTCTGAACATAGTTACGTTTGGGCTACATAACCACTCCCAACTATTCGATTTTGAGCTCAAAATTTAAGTTTAAGTCTAAGCTTACGAAACCATTTAATGAGTGCAAAAAATCACGGTAAAAAATAGTTTTTCAATGCTTCAAAGTCTAAAGCGCCCTCTATCAGCATTTTTCGAAATTTATCTTTATAATTTATTTTCAAGAAAATGCTAACATAAAGAATAGTTTTAGTGAAAACCGCAAACAATTGACCAATTTTTCCGTTTTTTATGTGTATTTGAAATTTTGGACCCCAAACTTTAATGTCGGATATCTCCTTTGGAAAACGTTTGGGACCCTTGGTTTCCTATTTACTATTACTCGTTTTGATGTGTTCTATCACCCCCTAGCGTATATACTATTAGTTTAGGGACACCCTGTATAATGATTATATATATTTATATATTTAATGAACATGTGCCCTATTTATTTGTGTTCTCTTTTATTTAACCATTGCATATATTACCCAAACAACATCGCCCTATTCCATACTGTGCTATCTATCCTTTTATTCATCCTATTATAATTTTTTTATTATTACTTTGCATTCTTTATTTTTTTTACTGTTATTTTATTTATTTATTTATTTATTTATTTTTTTTTACATATGCATACGCAGCTTATAAGACAACATACATGTATATATACTTCTATACATACAAATTATTGAATGCGAAAATGTCTTTTCCACATTGAATTAAAACAATTTAAAATTACCTGATATTAATTTATGATAATATTTATTTTCTAGTAACATCGTTTACACATATGTCAGGCTCTAGTAAAATCATTATTCCACTATTTTCATCTGAACTTAATGAAGTAAAATCTGCTTTTTAAATGAATTCAGAGATCAGACAGAAAGAAGTTATTTAACATATCTTCAGTTCTAGAAAACGATTTGTACAAGAATCAGAAAAACTGGCGCCCTTTCGTAATATGCGGTGTCGTTAAAAGCGACTTTTATTGCTTCATTTTATTAAAAACGGATGCCATCTTAGGATAGGAATCCTCCGAAAGAATGTGCACTTTTTCGGTAATAGATATAAAACTTCCATATGACATGGAATCGAAAGAAAAAAAAATAACTGTTTCCCAGGTTCTCAATTTGGTCTATTTTTGGTTTTGAACGAAAATATCCTTGTTCATTTTCTTGTTGATCTTTACGAGAGTAAAAAACTACAATAAAAAATGGTCGCATCATGGATGTTATCATGAGAATGAAATTTATTATGAATTTTGAAATGCATATTGTTAGGAAATCACAGAGTATTCTTGCATCTACTATATAAAATAGAAGTAAGAATATGTTTCAGTGTACTTTGTACTATAAATCCCATAAGTCAAACAAACTGAAATATTTTAGTAAAAGATTTAAACCACTTTATTTCTGAGTTTCATATTTCATATTAATGTAGAAAAAATTTATTTAAACGCAACTTAAGTTTGAAGCACAATAAAAATGTCTTAACGACCCAAAAGATAGTTATAAAATATTGAAAATAAAAGGTTCAAATTGTATAATTCGAAACAAATCTGCAGCTTACATAATACAAATTTTTAACAATTTATCCAAATTTAATGCAAAAAAAAAAAAAAAAAAAAACAATGAAATCTAATATACTAAGTCACATTTATCTGAAACAAACAAAATGCTTCAAATAAATCACGTGTGGTTTTCTGTCCATAATATTCATTCATTAATTAAAAAGTATATGTTGTATATGAATACTTTCACATTACTAAATTCAAACTATCTGATTTAATTATTTTTATTTTGCTTTTGAGTTTAATAATGAGTTAGAAAATGTGTTAGATAGTTTCTTGTTGTATTTAAAATTACTGGTAAGAATAATCAAGAACTCTGAACATATTATCTTTCATCATGTATACAGGACTGTCGTCTTGAAAATAATTTTACCTTTTAAATTATAAGAAAAAAATTAATCCAACCTGTAAAAATCTGTTATTTAATATATGTTAATCAATAAGGTATTCTTCCATACGAATGATTATTTATATTCTATGATGTCATGCATTTGTTTATAATAAAATTTTAGTTATAACATGAGTTTGGATTCCCAATATAAAGTCGGTTTTTTAAAAGTATATCACAGATCGTAATTCGTTCAGTCTGTTAATTTTTAGAAGATGTCAGTTGTCATAAACAGTCCTACGTCAATCATATTTCTTCGAATTTGCAGGCAAGAAAATTTATGATTTTCCTTTTCAGAAGTTATCGAAGTTTTTCGACAGCTAAGCATCTGCTACCGAAAGGTTTCTAAATGGGTACAAACTTAAACTTGTTCCACTTTTAGATTTTGAGTAAACGCATACTACTGAATGGATAAAATACAGCTTAACCCTTTCGGGTCTGGTGTACTATTAACAGTGCATGTCTTTTAATGGAGTATTATTTTGTTTTAACAAACACCTTTGTTATTGTTTAGATGTAGTAAGGTTAGCACGTGTCTATGCATTTACTATATAATTTCACTTATGTTTAGCACTTAGTAATAATGATAATTATTATTTATTTAATTCTGTTTGCAGAGTTTGCGATTCTTATATTTTAGAGGTATATTTCACGCCTTAAATTTAAAATAAAAGTTACTTTACTGAAAGAATCATTTGTAATAAATTGCAAAAAGTATTAGAAAGCTGTAATAGAAGTTAAAAATTAATTGTAATACAACATTTTATAAAATCTCCAAAAATTCTTCCTTAGCCTATCTTCATAAAAGGGTCAACCCCGTCAGGGGTAAAATAAGTATTGTTGTATTAATGTTGAAAACTCATTAGAATTTTCTTTTGGAAGTACTACTAAAGATTCCTTTTTTTACGCAGATTGTTACAAGATTAAAAAAAAGTTTTAGTGTCGAATTTGGCAGATGAGGATTAAAAATATTCGGTGTAAATTTTGTAGCAGTACATTTCAAGAACTTAAATAGTGTTGCATTAAACTTTTGCGTAATATCTCTGCCATCAAAATACTCAACGCCAGAGAACACGACATGTGACGTCATTAATAATCGACCGATTTCGCCATGGTTTTTGAATTCGCACCACAAAATTTTGAATAGAAATTTTCTTTTATTTTAATTGTGCAATATATTTCGTCTCTTATAAAATGACAATAACTTTTTTAACTTTCTAGTGCCAATATGGAATCCCTCAATAAAAATTTAGCTAGATGCAGAATACTGCAGTTTTGCCGCATATGGCTATTTTTTTTATTGGGAAAATTCACCAGCAAGTTTCAATTTTCCACAAGTAAAATAAAAGAAAACTGTTATTCTAAAGTTTTCGGTGTGAATTCCCACAATAGTGACAAGTCGGTCGATTAGTGCTGACGTCACATCTCGTGTTCTCTGGCCTGGTGTATTTCGGTGGTAGTGTATATACGAACAATGACATTTCTTAAATGCAGCTGAGTTAAATAGTACTTGTAGTTGAATTTGAATATACAAAAAATACTGTAGACTCAACTATAATAATTGTACAATTTAAGAACGAGCTTTATCGTAAATTAAATAGCAAATGCCGATTCATAAAAATCCACGCAATTTCAATGATAAACTAAAATGTGTTTTCATGTTGCTTCATCAAATATAACTTTTTTTATATAGCAATATGTTTTATTGCACATTTAAGCATGTGTTTTTTTTTTTTTTTTTTTTTTTTTTTTGTTTCCATTATCGCCCGATAAAAGTAAGTTCTTTCTTTTTTCCAATTAAGTAAATTGTACAAGAAAAAAAGATCATATGTGCATAAAGTAACATGTTGGGAAGCTACTGGTTGGCATGCACAATATAACTAAACCAATAATTTTAACAAAATAATAAAACTAATTGTACAATACTATACTTTTTAAAAGATGTCTTGTCTCAAGTACTAGCTTTGGCTTTACTTGTGTGTGCTTAAAAAAAAAGTTTATTTTTGTAATACTGTAGTTTTATTAATGCATATTTTATACGATAACTTTCTTGGTCTGTCCTCGGTTGCGATAATTTACTTCGCATGAATACTTAAATTAACTAAAACTAATGTATATTCCTAGCTATTTTACATATAAAAATTTTCTTTGAATAAGGCTTTTAAAATAATGTACTTGAAACATAAATAAATAATCACAAAATTTGTTTAACACTTCCTATTAAAGTTGAAAAGAGTTTATGATTTAAGTTTGTCTAGCCTGGCCATCTATCTGCGCTCTAACTCTTGTAAATGTACTCGGATTGCCCTGGAAGTTTTGGAAGTTATTGGCATCTATCCTAGCACGAACTCTATTTCAAATGAAGTGTTTAACATTATTTGTTTATTCACAGGGACAGTCAAAATTTTTACGTTACATTACGACCTATAAGAAAAAAACGTTTCAAATAAATTTTAAGATACTATATCCTGGGAAACATATTAACCCTTTCCGGCGCAGACAAGTTCTGTTCGTAAAATGAGAAATTGTTGACTAACACCGGAATTTACAAAAGACTTTTTTAGAAATTAAGAACTCCCTGATTTAAGCTGTTATTGTAAAAGTAAAATTTTACTAAAATATTATTGGTGTCGTTTGTATGTTTGGAATTAAAATTAGGTGTTGCCGGAGTGGTAACACTGCGCCGGAAAGGGTTAAAACCTATATGTAGTTACGAAGTGTACTAAAATGCACATTCTGGTAAAATGTAAGGTGAAAAGATTGTTCAGAGATACACAAAAGAATTCTTTTACACAATTTCAATGATAAACTAAAATGTGTTTTCATGTTTCTTCATCAAATATAACTTATTTTATATAGCAATATGTTCTATTGCACATTTAAGCAAGTGGTTTTTTTTTTTTTTGTTTCCATTATCGCTCGATAAAAGTAAGTTCTTTCTTTTTCCCAATTAAATAAATTGTACAAGAAAAAAAGATCATATTTGCATAAAGTAACATTTTGGGAAGCTACTGGTTGGCATACACAATATAACTGAACCAATAATTTTAACAAAATAATAAAACTAATTGTACAATACTATACTTTTTAAAATATGTCTTGTCTCAAGTACTAGCTTTGGCTTTACTTGTGTGTGCTTAAAAAAAAAAAAAAAAAAAAAAAAAAAAAAAAAAAAAAAAAAAAAAAAAAAATTATTTTTGTAATACTGTAGTTTTATTAATGCATTTTTTATACGATAACTTTCTTGGTCTGTCCTTGGTTGCGTTAATTTACTTCGAATGAATACTTAAATTAACTAAAACAAATGTATATTCATAGCTATTTTACATATAATAGATTTTCTTTGAATAAGGCTTCTAAAATAATGCACTTGAAACATAAATAAATAATCACAATTTTTTTTAACACTTCCCATTAAAGTTGAAAAGAGTTTATGATTTCAGTTTGTCTAGCCTGGCCATCTATCTGCGCTCTAACTCTTATAAATGTACTCGGATTGCCCTGGAAGTTTTGGAAGTTATTGGCATTTGTCCTAGCACGAACTCTATTTCAAATGAAGCGTGTAACATCATTTGTTTATTTACAGGGACAGTCAAAATTTTTCCGTTACATTACGACCTATAAGAAAAAAGTTTCAAATGAATTGTAAGATATTATACCCTGGCAAACATATTAAAACTTTTATGTAGTTACGAAGTGCACTAAAATGTACATTCTGGTAAAATGTAAGGTGAAAAGATTTTTCAGAGATACACAAAAGAATTCTTTTACATAATGGTAAGAGGGGGGAATTGTTTGTGACATATTTTAATAAAATTAAAGGATTTATTTTAATAAAATTAGAATTTTTTATGTAGAATAAAATTGATATGCGTCGCTAAGTCTTAATATAAGTTATTTCACGCATAATACAAAGTGCGCAGCATTTACAAGAATACATAAAATTTCAAATAGCATATTATATTTGAAGTACTTACTGTATATTATCCATAATGGCTGAAGGATAATATGGTGAATAATAATAAAAAAGAAATGTACTTTTAATTATGATATGAACTTTTAAGTTTTATTATATTTATAAATAAATAGCTGATATACAGGAATACACAAAAGAGCTCATAGACGTTACTAAATCTGAGCGTAAATTACTGAAAGGTGGTTTTTAAATAAAGTATGCATTTTTACACTGAAATGCTGAAATGCATTCAGCTTACTAAGGAATGTTTGTAGAATATAGATAAAATAACAAAATATGTGAGAATTGTGAGATATTTCTATTTCAATTAATTGGAAAATTGAACTGGATTAGTATATTGTATTATTATACTAAGTATATTTTTATACGTTTTTTCCATTGTAATTAATAAAACCCACAAAATGCCTAAAAAGTTTAATTTAACTTCTATTAAATCAGAATGAAATAATGTTATTTAATAGAAAAAAAATCGCACATTCTGATGTTTTGTTTTATAGAGAGCCTCTTTCAAATAAATAAATTCTTAACAGCTTTACACATGAAGATGGGTGCAAATGTATATTAAAAAACAAATATTTCACTGTACTTTAAAAATAACCGCGACAATCTTTTGTGTATTGCGATAACCTTTTAAGAGAATAGCTGTCATGTGAAAGAAAAAACGGAATGTCTTTGAGTATGAATGACGCAAATTGCTGAAAATACTTGCTACGATTTACGTTTCAAGATTTGATGTCAAGATAAATAAAGTATAAGCAAAAATACATCTCGATCCTCAGTTGTTTTGGGGTGCGACGGGTATGTGTCAGAATACGGTAGAAAGACACGCACAAAATAAATGGTGATTTTTAAATTAAATGTATTTCTTTATTAACAGTGTGGTATATCAATAATAATATCAGTGTAAGTTATCAAAATTAAATGTAAATGACGTATAGGCACATTTTTAGGAATTATGTAATGCTACGGTAAGATATGCATGAACAGCGCCATGTGAAGTGAAAATTGCGCCCGGTCTCACAAACTTTAGAAGAGTAGAAACAGAATTAATTTCTATTCAATACATGTTTAGCGTTTCTTTTTTTTTAACTTTAAAAGTTTTAATTTTAACAGGTAAATAATAGGAAAGAACATTACGCTTGTGTTTAGGCCAAGGGGATCTGGAAAACACATGTGGAGAAAATGTATCTAACAGTACAGTATTACACCTCCCGGATTCCAAGAAAGAAGCAACATGCTATTTTATGAATGCATGTTTTTTTCATGAAAAAATTCCCAATATGTTTACATATATATTTTTTAAGAAAAAAAGAGAAACAAACAAAGATGGTAGTATAAATTTGGCGTCCCCTCAATTTAAGTGCCCGTGGTGACCCCCTTCGTCCCCCACTTTGCACAGCCTAATGCATGAAATGTTTTAAGAATTTTAAAATGATATATAACTCTTCTACTTTAGAATGAAATAACTTTATATAATATGAATAACATACACATTCCACTATTTTCGAATTATAGATAATCTTTTGCAAATGGATAAATTAATAATAGCTTAACATATTAAACATAATACAAATGTATTATGTAAAAAATAAATTTTCGGTGGAAGTTATGAAACAATTGAGAAAATATTTTGTCTATTTCTATGATCCTTTAAGAGAACACCTGCCATTAAAAAATTACAACTAAAACATGTCTAAAGGACAGAACCAATACATGCTACTTTACACATCGCACACGCCACTTCAATAATGATTTGCCGGTATTTAATTAACATTTTAAAAATTATTTATACATAAAATTATTTCTAATAATTTTTTAGTAATGCATTATTTATCTATGTCTCGATTTGTATGCATTTAATAAATATTTTTATTAAAAAGTAATTTTTTTTCAAACTGTGATCTGGAATTAATTGAATTAACATAACTGAATTTTTATTTAAAAAACTTTACTTTTAAATTATCATAAAACGAAGGTGAGGATTTATCGGGCATAATTACATTTCTATATTCAAATGTAAAATTAATAAGATCTTACAAAATGTTCTCCGTCGAAAATTTATTTAATTAAATTTTTTTCCGTACAACTAACGCAGACGTTCATGATTGTACTTCCTTCATCGAATAAAAGATTGTTATTTTATTAGAAAATTTAATCTAGTTAGACTTTACAAATGCTTATGTCGTTATTGCATGACATTGAAAAAGTTCTATAATCCGATTAAACATTTCATTTAAAGAATAACAGTTTCTGTTTTTTTACAAGTTTTTTTCTATTCTTTAATTTTAGCAATCGAATTATTAAAAAAATTGTATATATATAAAAGGTTTGAATCTAAATTTATCTAAGGAGTTCAAATAACATTAACTGAAATTCAAAATAAAGATGGCATGTAATAATACAGGTTATTACAAAAAAATCATCGGGTTTCCGAAGCGTTTGTTTCGGAACATAATTGGGTTGCATCAATGAGTTACACTTGAAAATAAACCGAAAGTATACAAGATTGACGTCCATGGTCGCAAATGCAGTCTTTTAATTTCAGTTCGTCGTCAGTTCAATTTCTTGGGATTACGGATGAAACTCTCTCTAACTCGGTTCATTGTTTCTTCAGTATCGCTGGGTCTGCCGGAACTTTTATCTGTACATAAACAACCGGTTTCTTTGAACTGTCGAGATCAACGCAGAAATGCTCTGTTGGGTTGCATTAGCATGCCTTCCGGAATGCTCTCAGAACGTTTATAAGTGATTTCCACTTTAAAATAAAAGTACACAAAACGCTTTCTGCTGCCCAGTCACCATTTTGAAGATGACGTTAGAGCAGCAACCATGGCAAGCAGACACACATGACACATACGCAGCGCGGAATTCTAGTTATCACCCTCTCGTTTGAGTTGTCATGGAAATATATACGTTTCCTACTTCGCACTTAGCAACGTATCAAAATCCGATGATTCATTTGTAGTAACCCTGTATTATACGCCAATGGTTATGCTAAAAAATATTGAAGTAGAGCTAATTGGCATATTGTTCCCAATAGAAAATCTCAAAATATTGACAATTCTAAATATTTTAATATATGAATGATGCCAAGTAAAATTGAGATAAAAAGGAAATAATCACAAATGGAACAAAATATGGTAGAAAAATAATATCAAAGGAAATAAAGATGAGAAACATAGCAACAGAGGGTATTTAACCATCAGTCGGCAAAAATAACACATATCTCAAAAAATACATTTATTTTTATAACAGGCAGGTAAATAAGCAAATTATAACCTGTTACTTTCCTCTATGCTGCACTGAAATCCATAAAACTGAAGATACAAAAGGGAAAATAAATATTAATTGAATTAGAATCGATAGAAAAAAATGCAATTGTACTCTGATTATTTCATAACAAGGGAATACATTAATCTGCATAACATAATAAATATCCAATTCAGCGACAATATTAAACATAGGCAAAAAACATAATATTATACTTAGTTAATTTAATTATTTTTAGGAGAAAATCATATTTATTAATTAAAATTATAAAAACACAAAAAGAAAAATAATTTAATTTTTTTCTATAATTTATACGTATTTGTTTCACAATGATTATCTATAATATCTACATAACATTTATAAAGTACTTATTTTTAAATTATAAGTAAGGTATTACAAATAATTATTAAATAAGATTGAGATATTAATTTATTTAATAATATTTATAAATCCCATTTTGATAGAAATATTGCTGTATAAAAACAATAAATTTAGTAACATCAAGAAACAATTAATATAAATTCTAGAATGGATGTTCGCAGCTATTTTTTAACTATTATATAGAAGAAGGGGGACTCTGCCCCCTTCGAGCTACACCCACAAAAACTTGTTCAGACCCAAACCTTGTTCAGACCCGCTAAACCTGTAAAAGCATAATAATGCGCACTGTTTAAAAAACATCGCCATAACCAGGTTACGGAAGATTGAATGACATTATCATTATAAAAGTGGCTACCTTCTGTAACAGTTTTGCCTTGCTTTTTCATTGTAATGGGGCATTTTTTCATTAACATAGCCTTACCCATTTCAGTTGTAAAATATGACCGATTTTTTTTTTTTTTTGGGGGGGGGGATGTGTAATCAGATTAATTACACATTTGAGAATCAGATTGTATAAAATATTTAGTTTTAAAATGTATAACGACGCTTTGGACAAAATTATTCCTTTATAGCACAAATCATCGGGTTGTTAAATTAATTAATTCCAGGTTTAGTAAAACTAGATCTCAATATTGAAATTAAAATTCTATCGAAAACGTCTATAAACTGATTTCAGCGGTTTACAGTTAAGTCTATGATTCAGTTTTTCTGCCGAAAGTCTTCTATGCTTTCATAACTTTGGGTGTAGGCAAACACAATGCTACACTTACCGATGAATCACTAAAATCGTGTTTGCAGGGGATTTCGACCGAGGTAATGTGGCAAATCAGTTGCATGTCGATATGCTAAACATATTCTGTCCAATCATAAAACTTCAGCCGCCAACTTGATAATATTATTGTCTGCGTCATCTCCCCGACTAGGTCCGAGATTAAAAACTCCATCTGCCTGGAAATATCTTTCTAAACTACGATATTATAAAGCATTGTGTTTTGTTTTTATTTCGGTTTTATGTCTTTTTTTTGTAATAATGAAACATTACCTATTATAATTACCACGCATTTAAATTTTAAAGAGCTGTTCTAGTCAAGATTTAAATTTTATTTCTTCTACAAATCACTTTTTAATGTAAATAACACAATATAATTGAAGTCAGGAAATTATATATTGGATACTTTTCATTCTTTTTGTATGCATTTACTTTGCATTTTCTCAACAACACCTACAATTTTTATATTGACAGGTCCAATTTTTATAATATGAAAAACTAAAAAAATAGTAATAGAAAAAAAATTCATTTTAAATATGTATTCAAATCCAAAATGCTTACATTAGGACTTATTTTTAAATTAATTTTTGCTCTCAAAGTATCCTTTTGACAGGATCTATTACTTTGAAACTGTATAATGTAGTCGGTCGGTACTGGGCGATTTTTAAAAAAAGGCAGAATGTATTTTAAGAAATGATGTGGAAGTGGGCATTTTGAAACAATTTTTCCGATGCAATCAGGTTGGAAGAGTTATAGGTATACTCAAATAACAAATTGCTTATTTTCTGAATCATTTTTAAATTCCCTTTTCCTCTCAATGCACTTAACAGATTCTCTTATTTAAACACTATATAACCTGCCATATTGAGCAAAACTTTAATAAATGCAGAAAATATTTCATAGAATGCTATCGAATTGCCCATTTTGAACGAAATTTTCCGAAGCGATATTGTTGGAATCGAAAAATATAATCGAGAAAATAGTTGTTTATAAATCAAGTTCTAATTAATAGAACAGAATATAAAAACATCAGTTACCTTATAAATATCTTAAAAAATCACGTCAGCAAATTTTATAATTTTTTCTTTGAAAAATGAGTCGAAACACTGTTAGGAAATGTTAAGTTGTTGAGCTTGGAAAAGTATTTTTTATATATATTGCCTTAACATGATTCTGAAACCAACTCTTGCTGAAAAAATGAATATAAAAGCTCTCAAAAAGAGGCCAAATAACATAGATAAATCGGTTTATCTCTAATCATAATTTACTTTTGGTTGGTGAAATTAGCACTTAAATTCGAAATCTACCTGCGCCTGAAGGCCGAGGAGGCAGAGATTTTTTTCAGAACAATTATTATTAATGACTTTAATTTTTTATGTGATTTTTGCATTTTAAATTGTTATATGTTAAGCTTATTGAAAATTTTTCATTGAAAATTTATGTTGAAAATAGTTTGATAGATTTCTATTTTTAAAAAAGTCTCACAAATAAGGTTATACTATTTGCTTGTATGTTTTTTTATAGAATGCCTGTGTACATGTACAACGTCTCAACTGATGTTTTGCACTTAGTTTTTCTTCTGAATAATCTAATCTTGAATTTCAATTTTGTCTTTTAAACAGAGAGTGGGCAAAATAATTTCCTAGCAAATTAGATATATTTGACTATTTGGAAACTTTTTAAAACTATATGACCATTCTATACAGAAAAATCTCCGAGGAAACAGGGAAGTGCATGAAAGATAATTATTGCGACCGTGTAATTAAGGATTATTAGCACAGATATTTTTTCTCGAATTTGAAAACGGCAATTCCAGCGTTCGAATCCCACCTATTCCTTTGTGTCAGAAATTTATGGTATGTATGTCTATTTAGTTACTGTCATATATTTTTTTTTCCTGGAATTGTCATACAAAATGGACAAAATCCGCGAAATTGCAATAAATTTTAATGAAGCACAAAACTACTTTAACTTGTTAAAAACATTTGTCGTTTTTAAAACTTTTTTGCAACGATGTGAGAAAAGAATAAGCATAGAATCATTCACGCTACGCTAAAAATAGCAATAAGGGAACCAATTTTACATAAAAAGAATTTTTATGAGAATAAAGGCTTCTAAAAAATCAATTTGTTGTGGTGAACCACTTTAATAATGCAAACAGTACGCTATTCAGTATTTGTTAGTTAAATATCATTGTATTAATTAAAAAATAATATTTTGAAGGCGAATTTATTTATTTACTTGTTTATCTGTTGTTAAATTTTTGTGGTGCAACTAATACGGAAGATAGATTTTCTTTTCGCATTTCTCTATCAAAAACAGTATGCGCAATATACTCGTGTAAAATTTCTACTATCGAAATTTCCGGTTGATAAATCACAAATTAAAGAAGTATGTAAAAAACTTAAAATATAACTTAATGATTAGACTTAAACACTTATTGTATTACATTTTCTCGTGTGGTATTTAACTGCTTTTAAATTTTTTTCTTATAACGATTCCCTATTGTTCTAATAGTCCAATTATCCCTCGACTTGACTTAATTTGACTATCTAGTTGTCCCTCAACTAAGGAATCCAAAAGTTGATTCCCTGTATCATTGTTCCAATGTTCTAAAATACATTTTCTTAAAATAAATTTCTGGTTCTAATCGTATGTGTTACATATCCAGATTATGATGAGTTTATATTCTGGTTAATTGGAACATATTCGTTTTTCGAGATCTAATCTGATAACGTAACTAGCCCAATTATTTATTACAAGTAAGGTTAATGATATTTTTTAATTTTGTAATTGATATTTTGAGAAATTAAATGACTGTTTGATCTAAACGATGGTCTAAAAACTAGAATCAATTTACAAAAAATGTAGTATCATCGAAAACAAAATGTAGATATTAGAATTTATTTCAGATGCATGCATATGACAGTTCATTTTTTATCTATTTAAAAAGAAATTCTTTTGAGACATTTTTGAGACGAAGGTAATAAAAAGATCATATTCAAATTTCAGTTTAGATAAGTAGTAAAGACTATTGAGATTGTCGAGAAATTTTGCAACAATAGGAGAAAATGTAACGGTGTTCAGTTACGATGTTGAGTAAATCGATTAAAATTCCAGCGTTTAAATTTAGAAAGGAGATTCTAATATCGATAATAAAAAATGTTTTCAAATTTTACTTAAACGGAAATATTATAACGGGTTCAAAAATAGATTTTGACAATTGATTATCTTATACAGATGTGAATGCGTTACAAAATTTCTATGCATTTTATGAAACATTTTCTGTTAGAAACTTTATTCGAGGAACGACTTCGATTCTCTTATTCATATTTCTTATAGTTTGAAGAATAAACATGCATATAGAAATTCGAACTGTATTATTTTAAAATTTAATCTGACTTTTACGAGCAAATCGATAGTTTATTCGTAACACAGCATTATTTAATATTTTCCGAGACATAACATGACTAAAACAGGAAAGTGTGTAAAATTTACAATGCCGTTAAAAAATTGCTGTAAGAGTACAGAAACGTTCTTAAAAATTAAAAAAAACAAAAAAATGTTTGTACTATAAAAAATAACTTTCTTTTGCCTGTAAAAAAGAAAAAAATATTCATAATAACCACTATAGATATCAGTTACAGTTCAGTTACAGTTTTCAGTAACAGCAAAGTTAGTACTTTATTAACTATACTTTATGTGATAAATTTGGGATTGTGGACTAACTGATTTTAGTCGTTTCATCTGATTCTTCCAGTATTTCAGAGTAGTTATTCATTTAGTTATTTTAACAAAAGATTCAATCTTTATTTTTTTACTGCTCATTGATGCATTGATTGCATTGACTTCATACTTAATATAAGGCGTAAATACAAAAACAATGTTACTGCAATTATTAATAATTAAATAACATTAAAAAATTAATACGTAGTAGACATAAATAATTAGGTGATTGTTAATTATTAATGCACACACTACACAAATTATTCCCTGGTTCTTTAAAAAACACTTTATTAAAAGAATAACACTCACTCACAGCTCACTGCTGCATTATCGTCTGGATTTATCTCAAACACAACTTTGGAATAAAAACAGAAAAAAAAACAATTCACTTCTTTTCACTTTCTCAACACTGACATTTTAATTTAGGTAGCACGGTATCGACTGCCTACATGGAACATACCGGCCCCCATTGACATGTTTCACATTCAATAATAACTATTTTTTTACTAAGTACACTAATTACACAAATAAATACAAAAAGTCACAAAATATGTTACTTAAATATAAAATTGAAAGAAAAAAACAATATAACACTCACACACACACACACACATATATATATACACTTTTTTTAAGTACTATGGGTTTCAGGTATCGGTAAAATACATATTTTACTAATCGATCTTTTAAAAATTCCATTCTGAGTTTTTACCTGAACTACGCGAATTTTCTTATCATTACCATAATATACTTCAATAATTCTGCCTAAAGGCCACTTATTGCTTGATATATTTTCCTCTACTAACAACACTAGATATCCTATTTTTACATTATCCTTTTCAAATCTCCAATTACTCCTCTGTTGTAATTCACTTAAATAATTATGGTGCCATTTGCGCCAAAAAAGTTGTACAATTTTAGTTATTCTTTGCCATTTTTTGAGGCGATTTTCTTTTATATTGGTTAAATCAGGCTCAATAATGACATTTAATGGTCTGTTTATAAGAAAATGAGCTGGAGTTAGGACACCAAAATCATCTGCATCATCTGATAATGGACTCAAACGCCTCGAATTTAATATTCCCTCTATTTGTATCACTACTGTAAGAAATTCCTCATAAGTGAGATTAGCACCTCCCACAATTCTCTTAAAATGAAATTTAAAGGGTTTTATTGCGGCCTCCCAAAGATCCCCGAAATTGGGTGATCTGGGGGGGAATAAATTTCCACTCAATGCCTTCACTAGACAAATATGCTGCTAATTTCTCATCAGGCTTTCTTACTAAATCATAAAAGACTCTAAGTGTTTTATCTGCCCCAATAAAATTTTTTGCATTATCAGAATACAATTTGGCACATTTACCTCTGCGTGCTATGAATCTTTTCAGTGCCGCAATAAATGATTCGGAAGTTAAATCTGAAATAATTTCTATGTGTATAGCCTTAAATACAAAACAAACAAAAATACAGACATAAATTTTTTGTAAGATTGTCCTATGTGCATAATCAATTTTGATCATAAATGGCCCACACAGATCAACACCCGAAATATTAAAGCAATAGTCTAATTGGACTCTATCCCTGGGCAATTCTGTCGTACTCAAGGGTCCATTACACTTATAAAGAGGGTTTCTTGCATTCATCACAAATCTGAAAATATAACTAAGAATACGCACAATCGTTAAATAATTATTACTAAGATTAATCAAGTTATATACAAAACAATTTTTAGTGATATTACAATTTATAAAATTAAATTCATTCAAGGATTTAACATTAAATTTGAGCTCTTTATTGAACTCATGATTTGTTTCTGGTATGGTTATTGTACGTTGAGGATAATCACTGTTCTGAAGAAATGAAGGTCCGTTCCACCACAATTCACAGTTTGCAAGTTTGTCAGAATCCATACCTCTGTAAAGTTTGTCAGCAGGATTTTCTTCTGAGCAAATATGATGCCACTGTTCAGCACCAGAGTTTTCTTGTATGTAAGCCACTCGATTTTCAACAAATTGCTTAAGGTCGATAGGTTCTTTTTGAATCCATGCTAACACAATCATTGAATCTGACCAAAGGAAAACATTAGTCACTATTACTTTCATGGATAATCATACTCTGTTTACCAGTTTGGTTAGCAACTTTGCTGCACATAATTCCAATCTTGGAATAGTTAGACTCTTTATCGGTGTAACTCGCGACTTGCTAGAGATTAAATTCACCATCACATTTCCTAAGGAATCACTGGATTTGCAATAAACTGCTGCCCCATAGCAACGTTCTGAGGCGTCAGCAAACCCGTGTATTTCTATAATTTCTGGGTTTTCAATTATAATACGCCTACAAATTTTTATATTATTTACATATTTAAATGACATAAGAAATTGATGCCACTCATGAAACTCTGATTCAGGAAGCTCGTCATCCCAGTCAATATTGATTCTCCACAATTTCTGCATTAGTATTTTGGCTTTAGATATAACTGGACCAAGAAGTTCCAGTGGATCAAATAGTCTCGTGATTGTTGACAATACTTCTCGCTTTGTGTAGGAATTGCTCAATTCCACCTTAATTCGAAAAGTGAAACAATCATCTCTTGGGTTCCACGAAACCCCTAACGTTTTAGTTTCAATTTCATTTTCAAATTTGTACCCTTCTTCATATGTCAGCGAGAGATTTTTATCACTTGCACACCACTTATGGAGTCTCATACCTGCTTTATGCATAATCGCTATGAGCTGCCGCTGCAACTCTTTGGCTTCTTTAAGCTTAGGTGCACCGCACAAAATATCATCCATGTAAATATTTTCTCGAAGAACCGATGCTGCCATCGGATAATTATCTCCTTCATTAATCGATAGCTGGTTGAGAGTTTTCATTGCTAAATAAGGCGCACTAACCGTACCGTATGTAACGGTCTGTAGTTCAAAAATTTTAGGCTCTTTCTCGAAATTATCGTTCCACAAAATTCTCTGCAATGCGTGCTGACTAGGATCAATATTGATCATTCGATACATCATTTGAATATCCGCAGTCAGTGCATAAGTATGCTCTCGAAAACTAACCATTATCGTAAATAAGTCATTCAGAATAACACCGCCATTATATTGCAATGAATTAAGTGATGTGCCATTTGTTGTTGTGGCAGAACAGTTAAATACAACTCTCAGTTTTGTGGTGGACTTTTCTGGTCTAAAAATACCATAATACACGACGTCAGGTGTTTTCACTTCTTTAACCTGTTTCATATGCCCCAACATTTCATATTCATTTAAAAAATCTTTATACAGTTTGAAGTATTTCTTATCTTTTGATAAGCGAGTCCACAGCGATTTGAGTTTTTTAAGAGCAAGCTCCCTAGATTGGCCTAAACACGAACGATTTTCCTTTAAAGGCATTTCACCAAGTATCTCCCTTCCTCATTTCTCCAATGCGTACGCGCAAAATGTTGCTCACATATCTCAAATTCCTTACTTTTTGATAAGTCTACTTCGACGTTTTCAACTTCCCAAAACTTTTTTAATGTTTGGTTAAAATCTTCTTCGCGAATAAGCCCACAATGAACTTTTACATTATTTTCCTGCTCTATGCATCCACTAGCCACATACCCAAATACGGTATTTTGCAAAAGTAAATTTGAACTCTGAGAATATATTTGTCCCGGTCTTAATAACTCATAAAATATTTCTGCCCCCAACAACATATCAATTTTATCAGGGAAATTAAATCTATAATCTGCTAATATAGTTAAATCTGGTACTTCAACATTTATGTGAACCACTTGTTGCGGAATTAAATCTGTAATTTTCCTTACTACTAGCATAGTCAATTCTCTTTCAAAACTTTTATCTCTATTTGCGATTTTTGTATTTACGCAGCCTTTTATTGTCATAGAAGTTTCATCCAAACATGAAATTAAAGTATTCGTTTTATTAATTCTAAGCTGCAATCGATTAGTACACTGTGAAGTAATCAAACATGCTTGTGAATCGACATCTAGTAAGCATCTAACTTCCTGCCATTCCGAGAACTTATCTTTAATGAGGATACACGCCGTACTTAATAAAACGGATTTTGTTTTATTTTTCACAAAACTAGAGGCGACAATCTGACTCGGAGGCTAGGAAAGGATTTCCTCGGGTTGTGAATTTTTTATTCCTGCAGCCGATTGAAACACATGACCAACATATTTATTTTGATTATTTAATTCCTTTTCTTCTCTAGGAAAATGTATTAGTTCAGAATGCGGTAGTTTACATCTAGCACAATTTTTAGACTTACATTTCTGTGCGCAACAATTATAATTTAAACATTTGAAACATGCTTTATTTAATTTCACAACTTCTACTCTATCTTTAATGGACAGTTTTTTGAATTGCGGACAAGAATGTATACCGTGATACTCATTAGATTTACGCAAGACACATTTGACATTTTTTGTTTCCGAAAAAAATATATTTGAAGCGCTCCTTTGAGGCCGATTTTGAAATTTATTTGTCGCTATACGTTTATTTTCATTTATCGTATTTCTCGAATACACATTTGATTCACCTTTGGATTTATTTTTAATCGACAAAAAAATATCGCATTCTCTTCCTAGTTGCTGTGGTTTAAAATATGACTCTGATTGTTTAATTGCGATATGATTCATTAATTCGCGATCTAAAGAACTGAAAATTTTATCTGAAACAATCAGATCGCATAATGATTTAAAATCATTTACCTCACGCAAATTACAGTAGTACAGAAAAATTGAACTTAGCCTAGCTGCAAATTGAACGTAACTTTCCGACGGTAATTTTTGCGCACTCTTGAAATTGTTTAAACATTCTTGTGCAGTAGGTTGAAATTCTTTTAAGACTATATTTTTCAATTTATCATAACTAATCAACTTTTCCTCTGATAAATAGATCATTAAATTGCTCGCTTTTTCGCCGAGAATATTTAACAGAATTTCGGCCATAAACTCTTCAGGTACATTTTTAGTTCGAAAGGCTTTCTCAAGAGATTGAAAAAAAGATTAAATGACTCAGCTCTCGTTGGTAAAGGAATAGTTAAAGTTTTAATACTTTTAATAAAACTTTCCAAGTTATTGTTCCCTATTTCCGTTTCCGATTTTTCTGTTACGGACGGCAAATTTTCCCGAGATTCTTTACGCAATTTGGCTATTTCTAATTCTTTCTCTAAATGAGCTAGTTTATTTTTTTGAAATTCCGAATTTTGGGATGGTTCTTTACGAATAATTGCTCTTTTTCTAATTGCGCTAATTTAATTTTTCCTAATTCTAATTTTGTTTTCTCAGTTTCTGTTCGTGATTTATACTCCTCAACAACCGAATTAACGATGCTTTTTAATAACTGCTCATTTGAGTAATATTCACTATTCTCTATAATATTTCTTAAATCAATAATTTTACTACTTTCAGGAGCAGTTAAACCCAATTCCTCAACTACAAGCTTAAGCTCGTATTTATTTAGATTATCAATAACAGACATATTTTAATCAAAATGACTAGAAAATTGCTCTTACCTCACTCAAATCGCTCCGAAATTCCGAGGAAGACTCTTATAATTCTTAAATTTATCTTCTTAGACACAACTCTTCATTTATTTGAGCACGATATTATTCGAAGATTCTCATGTTGAACGTTGACAGATCTTTAATAGAACTCTTAATATAACATCAGCACATAGTTCAAATTCGATGATTATTCACTCACATAAATAATTATTTTCACCTCACGGCTCGGCGGTCCATGTTAATTATTAATGCACACACTACACAAATTATTCCATATGCACTGGTTCTTTAAAAAACACTTTATTAAAAGAATAACACTCACTCGCAGCTCACTGTTGCATTATCGTCTGGACTTATCTTAAACACAACTTTGGAATAAAAACAGAAAAAAACAATTCACTTTCTCAATACTGACATTTTAATTTAGGTAGCACGGTATCGACTGCCTACATGGAACAGTAATAACGAAAAGAAAATTTTAGTAATCCACTTCTTGCTCACGCCTTACATCTGTGATGAAGCAAATATCAACTTAACTTGGAAACAATATACACTACTGGGCATTAAAATTGCTACATCATGAAGGCGACATGCATTATTTGAAATTTAAACGACAGGAAAAAGATGCTGTTATATGCAAATGATTAGATTTTCAGCGCATTCTGACGAAGCAGGGGCCGGTAGCAACACCTACAATGCGTTTAAATAAGGAAATTGTTCAGACGGCTTCTCACACAGAATTTGCATTTGGGCGTTGATGCCTAGTAAAAAATTGTTGTGATGCCTCGTGTAAGAAAAAGAAATGTGTACCAGCATGTTTCTGACTTTGATAAATGTAGAATTGTAGCCGACCGGGATTGCGGTTTATCGTATCACAGTATTGCTGCTCGCATTGCTCAAGATCCAATGACTGTTCGCATTTTATGGAATTAAGGGATTCAGGACGGTAATAAGGAACGCCGTACGGGATTTCAAAGGCCCCCTATCACTAGCAGCCGAGAAGACAGGCATGTTATACGTATCGCCGTAATAGATCGTGCAACCACGTCACGAGCCCTGAGTCAAGAAATGGGGTCATTTGGAAGACAAGAAGTTTCTGCACGAACAGTTCGACGACGTTTGCAGCAGCATGAACTCTCAGCTCGGAGACTATGGCTGCGACTTTCCTTGACGCTGCGTCATAGACAGGAGCGCCTTCAAAGGTGTGATCAACGACGAACCTGGAAGCAGGAATGGCGAGGCGTAATTTTTTCAGATGAATCCAGGTTCTGTTTACAACATCATGATGGTCGCATCCGTGTTTGGCGGCATTGTGGTAAATACACATTGGCAGCGTGCATTCGTCATCGTCATACTGGTCCATGACCTGGCATGATGGTATGAGGTGCCATTGGATACACGTCTCGGTCATCTCTTGTTCGCATTGACTGCACTTTGAACAGTGCATGTTACATTTCTAATATTTTACAACCCGTGGCTTTACCTTTTATTTGAGACCTGCGAAACCCTACTTTTCAGCAGGATAATGCCCGACCGCATGTTTCCAGAACTTTACGGACCTTTCTTGATACGGAAAATGTTCAGCTGTTGCCCGGACTAACACGTTCCACGGATCTGTCACTAATAGTAAACGTCTGGTCAATGGTTGCCGAGTGACTGGCTCGCAACCATTCACCAGTCCCTTCGGTTGATGAACTGTGGAATCGTGTTGAAGGTGCATGGGCATTTGTACCTATACATGACATCCAATCTCTGTTTGAGTCAATGTCCAGGCGTGTAAGAGAGCTGTTATTACTGCCCGAGGTAGTTGTTCTGAGTACTGATTTCTCAGGATTTATGCACCCAAATTTCTTGAAAATTTAATCACTTATTATTTCTATAAGAATATATTTGTCCAATAAATATCATTTTGTTATCTGCATTTCTTTTTCGTGTAGCAATTTTAATGGATAGTAGTGTATATATATCAACGAAACTAAGCACTTTAAATAATTAGATAAAAACAGCTTCTTCAAACACCACCAGAATTTTAATAAATTCCTAATGCCTTTTTTTGAAAGAACTAGTTTTATTTTCAATAGAACACACATTGCTGCAGAAAACACATTCTGGTAATTTGAAATCAACAGGAGGACTATCAGAAAGCAATTAAGGCAGCAGTTTTCCAAAAATTCTTGGTACGCGACCCACCTTTCAGTGAAAAAAAATTTCACGACCCACACAAGACAAAGTTCTACATCAGTATAGATATTTTTGTACAATCTCTATACGTTCGACTATCCTATCCTACGAAGAACGTAAATTTTCGTATGGAAAATGCATTATCATCAAAAACAAGAATCTGTAATCTCAATGCGTGTAAGCTAATAGTAATTAAAACAATGCACAAACTACAAAGATTGTTAAAAATACTTTAATTAATTTCAAAACATAACTTTATAATCAATGATATTTCTGCTACTGGTGTTTACCTATGTGGGAAATTATATTCTATTCTTATATTAATCGAGAAGGAAATTAAGGATTCCCTTGAAATATTATTTTCAGTTGAAATTGTCATATCCTATTAAACAGTTGATATTAGAGATATATTTTGATGACGAACCTCGATTGTTCCGCGACCCATGAAACCAACAGCCGCGGCATACCAGTGGGTCACTATCCATAGATTGGGAACCGCTGAACTAATGGAAAAGGACAAGTTGAAAAAATAGCCAATAGGGAAGTTTGAGTAGGATTTAGTTGGAAAGCAGAGGGTATCAGCCAATCATAAAAGAACATTCCCCAAATGGAAGAACACGGGACAGCAGAAGAATAATGAAGAAATTTAACAATACAACTTCATTAAAAATAAAAATTATATATAATAATACATAAATAAATGAAACAAAAATTAGTAATTAGAAAGTAAGTTAAATAATCAAATGTTAATAGTAATAATGATAATAAATAAATAAATAAATAATTTGACAAATAGAAATTAATAATAAAAATTCATCAAAATATTATATATATATAATTGAGAGGACAGAAGCATCTGGTAAAATTCTATGATACATTTTATACTGAATGTTGAATTTACACATATGTATGAAGAATTTTATAGTTGTATTTATTAAATGTGTTAGTATAATTTAATAATTAATGTTAATTATTAACTATCTTTTAGCAATTTGTATAATATCTATAATATGAATTCTAAGCGTATAAAATACAAATATTAATTATCTATTTTATTAATGCTTTTATCTGCTACTACGTATATTATTATAGTTTAGGTTAATATTGTCATATTAAATAAAATTAATATCATTTTTTATTTTATTTTTTTAAATATCTAAACATTATTATATAGATTAATATTTATCATTATATTATTTATTTATTAAGCAATTAGTATGTGTTATAAGAATGTTTTGATTATTGATATGTTAAAATTTGGTACAATAAATGATGAGAATTATTAATTAATCACCCATACCAAAGTTTATATGTTTTTAATATTTAATAAATGAATTACGCGTTATATTTTATAACGATGTTCATTTAGGTAGATATTTTAAATTTTATTTAAATAAATACTGTTAGAATACGCATAAGGCATCCTCCAATAAATATATGGTTCATTTTATTAAAAATAGTAATTTAATGATTTCTCCATTTTGTTACGTTTTTTATGTGTATTTGTAACTCCAAATTCGTTTGTAACTCCAATAATGGCTGATACGAAGATAAAATCATATGCTTAGTTTGATGATTGCTTTGAGGCCGATAGCAGCTATGGATTTCGCGTCGAATGATGCATTACACACTGAAACAAAGACAATTCAGAACAGTTTTCATTACGCATATCTATTACATATTTATTTCACAACAAAGGGACAACACGCCATCCATGTTTTACCCGGATTTGAACCAGGACCTCTCTGCGTCGCAGTAGCTGCCGCTACTGGAGCGACAAGTATATATTTTATTTGCAGTTCTTTAAAATTTTTGTCTAATGAATTTACTTTGGTTCTACAAATCTCAGTTATATTCCTTTAATCTACCTTTTTCATACTACTATTTTAACGCAATCAAACTGATTGGTAAATTTATCATACAAACTGAATGCTTCCAACCGAGCGAAAAAATTCCCAGGCCAGGAATCGAACCCAGATACTTGGCTTATAAGGCCAATGCTTTACCTGTTAATTGGAACAACTGGGCGATAGCCGGCTGGGATTTTATTTGTTTCAGTAAAGTTTCAATGAATTTTTAATGAAAAATAACTTTTAAATGCAGGTAAACATCTTAGAGAAGAGGCTTTGAATTCAAATTTTAAAGAGTTATCCGCTTTCACTGAAATAGAAAAGTAAAATTCCAGTTTTTATCGAATAATAAAATATGCTAGTTATCACGTAAAAAAAAAAAAAAAAAAAAAAAAAAAAAAAAAAAAAAAAAAAAAAGAACGCATTTCCTCGTACGAATTTATCCCTTTCTTTCATTTTCCGCCTTATCTTTTTCTTAGATAATCGGATTTATTTCGAGATGTAGATGATAATCATTTTATAATTCTCATGAGTCTGCTTTTGAATCAATTTTCAATCGACATATAGTTTTTGTAATAGAAAATTTATAGATTTTTTAGATAGTATTCTTTAAAATAGCGTTACAGCTGCAGTATAGGAAAAAAAGTTTGCCGCAAATATAATGAAATGCGATCCATAAGCTCTAGTTATTAATTAAAAAAATAATTAAATCTTATAATAGACTATAAATTATTAACCCTCTGAGCGTCCTGCAAAATGGTAAAATTGTAATGTAGTTGTCTCCTCATTTTGTTTTAAATCTTCAGAAAATATGATTCAATCAACATTATGAAAAAAATTATAAATACGACTGTAATCCTAGAGAGTATTAATCATTCTAAAATGCAGTAAAAATTTATTAAGTCTCTGGAATTATATTATTTTAAATATGGCTTCTATTGCAGTGAAATCTGGAGCTTAGTGAACGGAATATTACGTTCCACACACATAGAGGATAAACATAAATTTATCTAAATTTTAAATATTTCTGAAATTTGCCATAAATTATAATTATATCGCACAAGATATAATGTACAAATTAAGATCTGCTAATAAAAAATTGATTTAGTTTCCGACTTTGATATTTTTTTACAATTTTAAACGCATAAATAGAAAATGATTTTAGAACTATGAAGTTCTTATAAATGGATACATTCAAAACTATAAATCCGTAAATTAGACATTGTTGCATAAGTATACGAGCAAATTTGTAAAATTGTATTTTCTCAACAAAATTTACACTCTTGTCTTAAAACTTTATTTGTGCTTATAAGTGTCTTTGTTATCTCTTTAAAAACTCAAACCGCTGCGGAAATGTATAAAATTACACGAATTACGCAAATTGGCGTGTTTATGTAATTTTACAAATTTTGCATATTACACCGAAATATGTATATGAAAATTACTCAGATATATGCATAAGAACAGAATATTGCAAAGATAAATGCATAAGAATGGAATATTACATATAACTAAGTATATGAATTATACACAGTTACGTGTGTGAGAATAGAATATTGCGTAGGATTATGTGTAAGAATATTACACAGAAATAAGTGTAATTACGTGCATTCAAAAAATATTAATACATGAATACATGGCTTGTGTAGTAGTAGTTGAATGGTCAATCTGGCGCTTTAAAAAACTTCAGTTCTTGAGTTCGCATCCCGTTGTAAGAAGTACTACTTTGTTACTGTATAACGAATTGAATTTAGAATCTTTTTTTACAAAGTATACGTATCTTTGAAAAGTCATCACTGAAATTGATAGAAAAAATGATCAGATGAAATAGGGAAATAGTAATGGCATTATATTTCTTGTTCTTTTAATGAAATCTTATTTTATGGTGCATTTTGTTTTAAAATTATACAGGTTCTACGCATAAATTACGCTTACCATTTTAGAACCTCAAGACAACTATGAGTAATTTCATATGATCCTCGTTCTAATACTAGTAAATTAAAAATGTACTGAAACAAATCTGCTGAAAACACGCAAAGCACATTAGTTAGTTCTTCATGCAAATGTGTTTTACGACCCTAAAAACATTTACTTAAAAATTAACATCCCCGATTATAAGAAAATGCACTTCGTATGCAGGATATTTTGTTTTTGTATATTACGCATAAATATACATACTCATGCAAATTTACACGTTAAACGTTGTTGAATAACTTTTTGTACACTTCACATTTTAATGTGTTATCATTAAACACACAAACGAAATGTTTATTTTGAAACTAACATACCAAACCTGTATTTGGAAGTTTATACATACTTTAACAGTAAAAAACGTTTTTGTCGAACCGTTTTCCTCAAACCTTTTTTGTATCTTCAGTATAACTATTTTAAAATATAAATTTACGTACTTATTTTTTAGAGTATGATTTAAGATGTTTCCGAATTTGTAGTGCAAAAAGAAATGACATCATAAGATTGTTCTAGCATTTGTGTAGAACTTTCATTTAGCTAAAACGCTGTGCTAAAATACACTCTTGTATTAATGGTAAGAGTTGTTCAAGTGTAATTTTTTTACTTACGGTTGTGCTTAGCATATGTTTATATCATGTAAAAAAAAGAGACGAGCAGCTTAATTGAAATATTCAAAATGATAAAAATAGACTGAACATTTTCTAAAACGTTTATGTTGACAGTGAGAAAATGAGTTAAATACCATGTTCTTGTAGACAAAAATATATGATATTCATTGAATATGAAAGATAATCATTTATAACGACAAATGGTATGCAAACAAAAAGCAATGATACTATTTGTATCTGTCAAGGGATAAATTTTGCAGCTTACATACTTTTTACATACTTTTTAATAGTTTTTATTGAACTAAACTTATTTTAACATTAAAAAAAATCGATCATACGAAAATTCAAGCTAAAAGATATCCCAACACTTTTATATTTATTCGTATTGTTATATCTTTTTTTCTATGATGTAATCCAACGCAGACGTTCACACTGAAACACAACAAGGAAAACTTCCGGTGATAACACCAAGATATTCCCTATTACTATTGGCACACGTTCAATCTTTTGCTTTTAAGTCTATTACATATAAAAAGATGCAAAATAAATCAGAAATTCAGATGATAAAAATGGTAATTGACACAATTCTCATTTTGAGAAAAAAAGTGTAAAGTAATAAAATAAATAACTATTTGCATTTATTATCAAATGCCTTATTTATGAAGTAAAGTAATCTTTTTAATTACGTTTTTTCAAATCGCAATTTAGCATATGGTAGAGGGATATCGAATACCTTTAATGATATTTGTAAATAACTTTTTTCTTGTCATATACCACATACATGATCTGAGCTGTTCGAATACAATTGTAATTTTTAAAAAATAGGACAGCTCTTTAGTCATGTGTTTCTGACATTTATTGTAGGAATATTGCTGAGCCATATTTTAAGCACTTTTTACTGAGCATTATTCATTTTAAATTAAATGACGTCATTTACAAATTGGGATACATTTATTTCATGCTTCACGATTTCTTTGTATTTTAATGATAACTAGATTTCAAATAGTAGATATATTACAAATGGTACACCAAATGGAATAAATATCGTAAAAATAATAATGATATTTACACATTTATGAAAACTGGGGAAAATTTGAATTTTAATATATATAATTCCAATTACGAACGTTACTTTTGAATTTTTTATGCTACAATTAAAAATACAAGCAAGAAAAAAGTAGAAAATATACTTTTCGTATCTATATAATCTGTGAATTATGTTCATGAACAATTAGATTAGAAAATATAACATTCTTATACGCAATCATATGTAATGTAAATGTGATCGCACATATTGATACTTTTTGTTGAATAATCAAACATACATGAGCAAAATCAAAATTCATGGCAATTTCTGTTTAAAAGACGTAAATCTGCAAGCACTAATATGCTAAGAATCTTTATGAAAGGGTCAAGCAATCACTATACATTTTAAAAATGTTTTTATCAAACAACAACAACAAAAAGAAATGTACAAGATGGCACATTTTCTTAAACTGTATATTTACCTGTTAATGCATACTTTTATGAAGCTAACGAAATTTAAAGTATTCGCTCTTATCTTTGTTATTTTAGCTTTTAAGAATAGTCAGATTTCTCTTGAAAAGAATGTCAAATATAATGAAATATAACATAAGTATCGAACATTTTGAAATAATAATTATAATTTTATAATTTTATTTTAATTTTACTATGAATTAAATATAATTCGAAATACATAAACTTTTTTTCAATTTTAAAATGTAAGTCTTGTTTTACAATAAATTATTTATGGCCAAATATTAAGTTAAAAATATTAAAGCATATTGAATTATATTACAGCTCCGAGATTAGTATTTAAGTCACATAATAGAGGTATTTTTTGAACACGTACTTCTGCCTTTTATTTTGTCCCCTGCTAATACAATGCACATCTTTTAAATATTCTATCTAGATGCAACTGAAATGTTTTAAAAATCCAAATAAGAGATGGAATAAAACTTTATGAATTCTTTAACAATTGTGCACTTAAAGAAAGTAATGCGTCGTTTTTTCAAGCTATCTTCATTCCTATTTTTAAATGCATCTTAGAATCACATTTAATATATCTGACATTTTTTGTTCTTGACAGTTTAGATTTTTCTGTAGGCGGAAATGTTTTACAACGAAAAAAAAACTGCATTGCAATTATATATTCATTCAAATATATCAGTTTCTATCTTTTTTAAAGAAGCTGGGTTAAAACTGGTTTTAAAAAAAAAGGCTTTTTTTACAACGCGCTTTTTTTTACAAAATTCCTACTCTTTTGTAACCATTTGGTGCGAACAAAATGGAATTTGTTTTCGTTAATTGGAAGTAGAGTTTCGGAACTATAACTGCTAATTTTGAGATCGAATAATAAAATTTAGTTTTGCTCTAACCAGATTTATTATTTTCTTATGCTGTATTTCGTGCTTCAGCTTTATCATTGCTTTTATCTTTTTCATTCCCAAGGATGAAATTTATGTTTCTATCGTACTAGCAGTCACAGAATTATGCAAATATTTCAATATATGTATTTTGATTGCGGTTTGAAGGTGCTTATGAAAAGTGCATTTTTTTCAGTGATTTTCTACTTTTGACAAGTTTTATATGACACAGGAAAATATATCAATACCCTTTATTTTTGAAGAATGTTCTGTGAAGTGCCAAAATTTTTTCTCAAATTTTTAATTAATTCTTTATACGAGAATTTTTATTCTAAAGATTTTAATAAAAATTATTTTACTTATCTTATATAAAGAAATGCTTATAAATGTATTTATATATACACAAGTATATGTGAATACACACACTCATATATATATACAGTGATTTTTTAATGTTAAAATATGCGGTGAAACATAAACGAAGTATGTATTAATGTGATGTCAAAATTTAGTAAAAGTTCTTCCGGCTAGGGAGAAGTAGCTTTTATATTCCTTATTTTTAAAAAAACAACTTATATTATCCAGACACACGAAGCTCAGTTCTTGCGGATACTGAAAATGAATGAAAATTTTGCGAAATTTATTGATATAATAAAATTAAATGGATATATAGTGGAATAAACGTTGGGCGGGGCTGGTATATACATATATTTTTTATTAATTAAACTGAATGCGACTCACACAGTAAAGGAAAAAATTGTGACAAATTTGTTTTGAACTTTTGAGTTAGATAATATGATTTTCTGAAAAACAATGAATATCCGGATTTAAATATTATTTAGTTTTCTTTTCTTATACCTTAGAAATCATTATATTTCGCTCAAATTTTGATAAATTACCGATAATAAATAACATCAATAAAAATGTACAGACAATGTTGGGGGAAAGATACAAATTATGTGGTAAATTTTTAACTTCTGTAATTTTGAATTACCCAAAATGAAATATTTTTTTAATTAATGAATTTAAGGTATCAAAATTTTGCATTCTAATTATAAATTAGTTTTTTCTTCTTTTATTTATGATGACTACTGCGTGCATATTGAGTACTTTGCCAAACTCTGATCTGAAATAATAAGTTAAAAAATTTAATAATACCAAAAGAGAAGAGAAAGATATATTTTAAAAGTATAAGAGCTTCTTTCTCCCAGACTGCATAATTATGATTTAAATTACTCTCATTTATCCGATTTTAAAAATTTTAGTTTCTTTGTCCACACAGAGAGACTATTTTGACTAGAGATAAAATTTTGAAAATTCATCCTTAGTAAAAATAAAATCATTTTGAAAATATTAAAATAGGATTTAATTAAATAATCATTATTCAAAAATTTTAAAATTAAATAGATAAACAATAAAATTGGACAAATGTTAGTGAAATGAATTACGTGTTTCAGACGCTGTGACGTCTTGGAAAGAACTTTAACATATATTATTTTAAAAAGGATAGTTAAATATTAAAAATATTTCCTGAAAAATTTCTTGAATAACTGTCTAAATGTTTAAATTTACATGTACATGAAATTTGTTGTTTCTTTGTAAAATGTACTTTTTCGTGAAAATGAACTTTTAGGAATACCGAGCATTAATAAATTCGTTTTCTCTGCAGCAATAGAAATTATTTTCGAAAATAACTTTATCGTGTGGATGTAAATAAAAATATGACCGAAAATGTGTTTTTATTTTGTGGTACCGTGCGCAATGTTATAACATGCAATTATTTATTATGCAATTATATTATTATTTATTAATTCTTGTATTCATAGTACTCTTTTCAGAATACAGTACACCGCAGTCGGCTTGTGATTTGCTATACCTAAATGTGTAACATAAATAAAAATATTTTGTAATTAAAATCTTTACTTATTCTCAATAATGCGGAATATTTTAACTGCAAAAACTGCTTCTCTTTCAAATAAATGAGACACAAGGTAGTAAAATGTACGGAACAGCTTTTTGATAAGGTAATACACTAAATCAAAAAAACATTACTGAATATGTGTCATCTGAAAAATATAGAATTCATCCATAAATCAAGCTGTACAAAATGCTCTTCAGGCTAACAAAATAAGGAAATGTTAGACATTATTTTAAAGTGTTATTTATCAAAGAGAAAACCTATAATGGATATCATATAAAAGGGAAAAATAGATTGTAAATATAGTGCCATGCAATAGGCTAACACTGTTAAATGCTTCGCTTAGTAGCTTGTAAAAGAAGGTGGGATTCAAGAATATTTAAATACATTTGTTCAATGCATGCAGATTAAAATTAGATGACATTCATGAATTCATAATTCAGTAGATAATGAGTTAAAAGAACCGGAGTAAATTCTCATAACAACATTCCGATAGAGTTGGATGATGTTTGTAATCTATTCAGTGATTCATTTTCGTTCTTGTTTTAACTTTAACATCGTTTATGGCCTTTAATATATATATATATATATATATATATATATATATATATATATATATATATATATATATATATATATATTACAGAATTTTCTGCGAAATGTTTTTAATTAGGTTCAAGTGAAATGGATATAATGCAAAATATTATAACTTTATTGAAGCCATTTTCTTATACAATTAAAAAAAAATTATTAGCAAAAATTGTGTTTTAGACCACTAAGATGGCATATCAGAAAAACACGGAAATATCCTTTCCTGTCACGTGTGCCTGTCAGTGCCATCTACCGGGGACGTCGCGAAACAAATTTCTTTTCTAAATAAGAAACAACTTCTAAGAGAAGCTTCATGACGACCCCGCATCTGAAGGGTAGCCTTAAGTCCCCAATTCCGATGTTGGCCAAGGCTTGCCGGCCAATTCGCGAACTGGTCGGCTAAAACTCGAAATACGCTATTCATTTCATGTATTTCGGGTTTTGGCCAGGAAGGATAACCAGTTCGGGTATTGGCCGGCCAGTTCTACAATTCGGCAGGCTCCGGGTTTTGGCCGCAACATAAATATGCACATTATAAGGAATAACTATTTTATATTTAATAAAATACGACTGTCTCATGTTATTTCATAAAATTTTTGATCATGCTCTTTTGCAGGAAATAAATCCTTTGGAATTCCAATCTCTTGTATTACAGGTTGTCCTAAAGGGACTGGAATAAGATATGAATTGAGCTACTGTTTGAACCCATTTTAAATTAAAACTTTTCTAAACGTATAAACGCAAACGTATGTGTTTTTGAAAACAGTGCTTATAAAAGAAATCCTTTACCGAAAATGGCAAAGCTGACGATCCAAAATAAGAGCTGCATACTAACTTATACTCTCTGATAGTAAACAGTTTCAGGAAATTTACAGTGCGTGAAAATGAACATGAACATATAGAAAGAATGGACATAATATGTTTCGTAAAGACAAATTCAAGATTGGGTTTGGAATATGTTTTTACATAATTTATCTGGCAATTGAAAAATGTTTTTATAGTTCAATATAATGTAATTCTAGAAAAGAAAGATTTTTTGTGAAAAAGTTTTAGATTTAAACCTAATTATTTTTTTGGATCTTAATAGATCAAGTTGACAAAAATATCCAGTTAAACAACCCATATCCCGTATAATTAAAAAACTTTACAGAATTCGTATCATGTGTACATTTAAGTTTTGTGGCTAGATAACTATAAATATAGAAATATTAAATATTAACATAAACCCTAAATAATAAATAATAAATATGATTGATTTTTTCAAGAACTTCAACTTGGTAATGATTGAAACACCTTATTGAATTAAAATAAGCTGAATATTCACAGTGACAATGCAGCAATTTATAGAAAGTTTATAATAATTTTTTTTAATTAAATTAGAAATATTTAATGGACAAGTTTTTAAAAAATGAAACTCCATAATAATAAAATTCAAAACCATACAACTTAGTCATATTAATATGCTGCATTTAAATTAAAATACATTTAGAAATAAAATTTGCTGAAATATTTTTGCAATTACTTGAATTTACTAAATAAATTTCAGAAATTTTAGCTACAGTCTATAAAAGAATAAAATAAATTTAAAGTATTTAAAAAAAACCACGGAGATAAATAAAATTATTTTAAGTTACGCTAATAAAAATAATTTAAATGTTAATATATAAAGTAGTTGACTGTCTCAAATCATACTGAAAAAAAATCATCCCTCAAAATAAAGTAATTAACGTAAATAATTAGAAAGCATTTAATAAAAATAACAGCATTTTTAAATTTTTTTCTTATAAATAAAGTTTCCTTCATCTAAATCACAATTATCTGGAAAAATAATTTTTTTAAGATTTCTCCTTTTATTCTTAAATTAATCAACCGAATTAAAAAATCACGAATGAATTCAAAATAGAAACAATTAATAATAATATTTAATAAATTACAGACAAAATGTTTCATTAACTGTTATCATTAATATTCATAACGTAACAATTGAGTAATCTATAAACATAAATAAATAAAACAACAGAACTTTTTTCTTTTTGTATTTAAAAATATTTTCAATTTTCTCTCTACCAAAGAACAATGAAAATTTTAATGGGAATATTTTATTTCTGTGTAAAGCTGAATAAAAATAATAGCTTTAAATTGTTATAAAATATGATTTATTAGTTCAAATGTTTATCTGAAATGTAATGTATGTTTAAAAAGAAAATAATAGATCTCTCACAAATTTTTTCACATGGAAGCAATGATTTGGGATTTTTAATGGGATTTAATAAAATGTTTCAAAAATTTTATTTGAATTTCCATTAATTAAGTTACAGTGTAAAAAACTAAGGTTAATAATTTTAATCAATGACGACGAAAAATCCGATTAAGAAAAACAATTATACTGATTATTGTGCAGAAGAATGATATTGTAGACAATTAGTTACTGTTATATTTTCATTTGTTCAAAAAAGTGAAAGTTAAAAAATTATATCGGATGCAATTAAATTTTAAAGAGTTTTTCGAAGTGGCTATTTTATGGCACTATCCGGATCAGAAAGCAATTGCCAATGTATTTCATATTAGCTTAGGAAAAGAAAACCACGCAATGTGTTTTTCCTTTTGGGGTGTCTTATTTATTTGAAAAATTCGAATGATAAAAATGATATATCACACAAAAATGTTAATCATACGACTGAATTTAATCAATGGTCTTCTACAATCTGTTAAATTACTATATGGAAAAAACCTACTACACACACAGATATTAATAGATAAATGAAACATTTGACAATAATCAGAATTAAAGATTTGGAAATTTACAGCTTATTTTCTGCAAATGATGAATGTGTCACTTACCACCATTTTCTTCAGTTATAAATGCTAAACTGGGAAAAGTACTCAAAATGTTTGTCGCGTACAGTTTTGAAAAAAATTTGGATTTCTGTATAATTGGTAAATTGTGAATGGTGTCATAAAAATATCAGAGTTTTCAATCGATAATCTACAAATTTATCAAAGATACCCATACACTATTAACTTTGCAGAAAACCAATGTTTTTTTTCCTAGACAAAAAACGCACTAGATGGAAAAGAAGGCAATGCTGGTACAACTTTCTCTGAAGGGGGGGTTACATTAAAATAATATTAACTTTTGAGAATTATTACAGATGAGTCGGAGTCGGTTTAGACCCATTTGTGCCCTAGAAGTTAACAAAAAGAAAAAAACAGTCACAAAAAATGCTTCAGACGGAAAGAAATGGGAAAAAATTCTTTTAGAAAACATTAACTTAGTGTCAAATATCAGTCTTGAGAGTGGGCCAGTTGAAACCTATTAGTATTCGAGATTCTTTGGAATAGACTCTTTACCAGGACTTCTTTGGAATCTGGCTAAAAGTGAAAATTTTATTTATCCACAAACCAAAAAGAGAAAAGAAAAGTATGGGGGATGCATTGCCTCATAAGAAACAAAATTCTAATTTAAATTTCTTAAAGTGTTCTACAATCCTATAAAAATCAAAATTAATGGGGATTTATTTGTCATTGTTAGGATGTATACCGTAGGTGTCGGATTTGAAATGGATCTGGCTCGTGCTCCGACAAGAGAGGTCGAACTCATCTCTAGCAACTATGACAAAAGAAGATAAACGTAAGAAATAGCCCTTTTTAAGTTTTTTCTAAATAAGCTATTTAGTTCCGCTACATCGTTTATGTCACTTCCTTGGATTTCATCCGAACTTTGGTGATAATGGAAACAGCTTGCCATTTTCTATCTCAGAGTATTGAAAAATATAAGAAACATCTAGAAAGGTACAGAAACATTTTTTGGTACTACTAGGTCATACCGTAGACGAAAAAATTATCGCCAAACTATAAGATTATCTGCCAATAATGGATGATTCTGAATGTCACATTCAATGACACTAAATACGATTCACGTGTTTAAAATGTCATTAAGTGATTTTTATTTTGAATTTTTGTTAATCTTTTTATTAGTACTCTACTAATTATTTGTTTTTTGACATAAAAATGATGTCAGTATGTATAATTTTGGCTATTAGTTTGGCGATTTGTATAATTTGGTGAAATTGGTCAACGGGTTAACAGAGTAGTACTCATTTTTTGCAGACCTGTGTTATTATTGGATGTGTTACTGTTATTTATGTACTGTGTGTTACTTATGGAAATTTAGATGATGTATAATATCTTTTGATGCATGAAAAAAATCGTTTGTTTAAATATTCATCGAGTATAAATGAATGGTATTTTCCCCTTCCAAATACTATTAAAATGTGCAAAAAAAATTTATTCTGTGTCCTTATTTTTTATGATGTGTAATGTGTTTAAATTATATTGGCTTGTGTCTACACAACAGTAGTGAAACTTTAACTAATAAATTGTGTTTTCTTTTTATGTTAATATTATACTAATCATTTAACATACTTTTATCACCCAATAGGAAAAAAAGGTTTTGACGAAATGTTTTTTTTAAATTCCTTATTTAGAGTATAAAAGATTAAAGGAGTTAAAGTTGTTAAATACTTCGCTATTGAATTTATGAAAATGTACTTTCAAGTTCATAATTAAAAAGAACGCTTTTGACTTTAGGCTGTTCCAAAATTATTATTTACTCCTTTATGAGATAGTTTAAGATTAATTATTATTCGTAAACGTATCGAATATGGCAAGAATTTTTTTAAGGAATTCTGTAATGAAACTGTCCTTTTTTCTCTTTTCAGTATCATGCTTTTTTTTAAATGATTCATGTGAAATAATTTTTCATTTTCTCTTTTTTAGAGCCTTTTTAGATAATATATCTGATTTTATGATCAAAATTTTACCTCAGTGAATTCCTTCGACTCACTTGTTCCTTAGGTATAGCTAAATTGGTAGAAAATTGGCTATTTAAGCGAAAATTTCTGGGTTCATTTTTGCAAGTGGAGACTTTTTTTTTGTTATCAAAAATTTCCACTGCAAAACTAGTATCTTATGAATTGGACAGGAATATGAGATGAAATTAGAAAATAAATATTACTATGAAAAATGTATGTATACATGTAAGTATATACAATGTAAAAAAATAGTCTTACTCTACAAAAAGATAATGTAACCACGTATTATAATCTGTAAAAGCATATTTCCGATAACTGCGAAAAGATTTAATTACAATTATAAACCCTAAAAACCAATATAACCATTATAGCATACAACAATATTTTCCGAATTATTACAAAAAGCTCTAGTTATCAATAGAAACACCAGAAATAGATGTAACAACTAATCATAATATACAAAGATATCTCTTCCACAATTAATAAAAGCTTCCATTAACACTAAAAACTTCAGAAGCCAATATGCATTCTATATTTAAAGAAGTTTCGATAAAAAACATTTATTTTACCAACTAGACGGAATATTTTTGCGGATACCATTATTTCTCATTTACATCTGGGTAATTAAACATATATATGCAGGGCTAAGAAAATATTATTAGTTTTAATACTTTTTATCTATCATGTTTATAAGTAAATATGTTTGTTAAAAATGAAGCTTTAGCAACCTACAAATACGTATTTCGATTTAACAAAATTTCTTAATATACTATGTGACGGTATATTCATGCTGGGTGTCATTTGTCACGTTATATGCAGACATACTCATTAATTTAGGTTAAAACAACACAGTTTATTAAAATGATAAGGGCTAAAGGAAAGTGGAGCCAGTCTATAATTTTACTCACTGAGAACACTATGAAAAGCTAAATCATACTCACAGGCGTCGGTCTAGCTCAGTCGGGGCACCGTCTAGCACTTGACACTATTTCCTGGCTGATCTACTAAACAAATCTTAATTTCACAGCCCGTGGCTGTGGATATTTCTTTATTTCTCAAATGATCAAAACTAAACTTTCTTACCAAGGCCGAACCTTTAATCCACTATCTGAACTCCTTTCTGCTTTACTGGAGGCCGTAGCTATTCTCTAATCGTCAGCACCTTAGTAAACAATCATCAACTTCGTTGTCCAATGGCGGAACACACACAGAGGCTGCTGGCTGCTGGCTGCTGGCTACTGCCAGGAACACACAGACGCTGGCTGCTGGCTGAGGCCAGAAACACACAGACGCTGGCCAAGGCCAGAAACACACAGACGCTGGCTGCTGGCTAAGGCCAGAAACACACAGATGCTGGCTAAGGCCAGAACACACACCCCACAAACTCACACCCAAGCTTTTATACGCGACAAACTGAGATACTTCTCATTAACATAATACTAATAACCGCGAGCTAACTGCGGAATTCGAAAGAGCACACACACTCTAGAAAGTTAAAGTAAAAGAGAGGATAGATGTCACTTTTACGCCTACAAAATGTTAAATTATTGACGTCACGATCTCAGAAACACTAGAGTGCCTTTATGACTAAAGGTCACTCCCTCACAACCCCCCCTCGAACTCCGCAGAGAAAAAGGGCTGGGCTAAATGCATGCCCAGAACTTTTTCTTGTTATAAATTTAGAGCCGTAATAAAACACAGTGATGGGTGAAATTTAACGCCGAAACATAACTTTTAAAATATTAACTTTAACCCATCACAACCAAAAAAAAAAAAACTCAGTTTGCCTCAAATAATCACATATCCAATCCAACCATTCTTCTATCTTACAAATAGCCTCCGTAAAACTTCCAAAAACTCGTAAAACTTTCAAAACTAATTACTTCTTCTCTCAAAACAACCCACTCCACTGGGAGTGCTAAAATTTCTCAAAACACTAACCTTCCGAAATTTTCCTCAATATTGCAATGCAACTATAACTTTACCCAAAAATTTCTCCACAACTTTTAATATACTAGAATTCGCACCAAGTCCAAAAAACCCAATGCGCAAAAAAATTTTCCTCATCCAAATTCCGACTTCATCTAGAATTACATTTACTTCATACTAAACTAACTCTGCTACTACGTAATACCTACATCCCCATTAGCCAATGAACTAACTCCCAAACTTCTTCAGACTTAACTCCACTTGAACAATAATTGGGGCACATACGTACAGCGGCATATCGCTGTGCCTATGCAACAATCAAAAAATATCAAAAATTTACAAAATGACGTCATCAATCTCTTCATCTGTATTAACTAAAAGAAAAATAGCAGAATCAATACATAACAAAAAGTATACTTCCCTGCAAGAAAATCACATTAACATTCAATTTTAATACAATACAATTTCAAATTCAAATGCAGCTTAAAACTTCGCAACTTGCGGAAACCATTCCCAACTAAAGTACAAAACGCAACTCATAAAACACGAAAGATAAGAAGAAAGTTAATTCATTAAATGTTAGTATAAGAGATAGAAACGCGTGTCAAGGACTTCTTGACCGCAAAACACGTGCGCGTCTGAACCGCGGCGCGTGTACAAAATAACCCAAATTACTATCTGTACTTTCTGAAAATTTAAACATACATTAACATACATTTTATAACACATGAACAATATAACAATATAATAACATTTTAAACAAATAATATAACAATTTAACAATAGATCCAGAATTTTTAAAAGCAGTTAAGACCAAAATTTCCAACATACATAAAACTAACAATTTTGCAAACAAATTTTGAACACAATTAAGCACTAAACGTGAGTCCGTCAAAAAATTCCAAAAATAGCCAAAAGTACAAAACAGTCTCTCTGGTTTCTATTCCTTCACATTGCTACCACATATATGCACTCTAATAGAAATTTAATAAAGAACATTATCACCCAATCATAGAGACGATTCGCTGCTGGCAGGCTTCATACTGCAAGATGGCTTTCTCCTCCTGTCCCAAAAGGCTTGTACGAAGGATCTCTCGTCATCAGAACTGTACGGTGACGCCACAGTTGACTGTCGTGCCTGCAGCCTGGTTCTGAATGGATGCCGTGGAATACTCGTAGGTTCCACTCGACGACTCTGCTCTGGCCGGTTCGCTGGGTTCACTCCATGGCGAGGTTCACACTGTTGTTGCCGGTAATCTGAGAGTTGCCTCCTCTTTTTAGACGCACCCGAAGTTACCGAAGATCCTAGGCCACGTTTTTTTCCGGACCTATGTAGTTTCTTGTTAGGCAAAAATTAAGAATTTAAACTTCGCTTAACAGTTTTACGAGTGTCCAAACGAAATCTTTTCTGGGGATTAATCACTGAAGATGGTGAACTATTAGTTAATTTATGCTTGTGAGGTTGTTGTCTAATAGATGGAGGAACTGGACAGTTTATAATTTTTTGTCTTTTATGACACACAGAGTCCGATGTATTTGACACAGTTCTCTTATTTTTATTATACTTTGCTCTCGGATTGCTAGGCTTTCGACTTTCAATAACAGTCTTTGGAGCTGTTTGACCAAATTTTCTTCTTGAATATTGATGAAAAGAATTAGACGAAGAAGTGCTGGACTCGGGACACTCATTGGATCGGGAATTTCGCGAAACACCACTCGACATATGAGAACCTTCACTACCATTTTCTCTAAACTTATACACTCTAACCTGATCCAGATTAACAGTCATTCTTTCACCATTGACATCAACAACCAAATTATTATTTCGAACTTCCAAAACCTCGAACGGACCTACAAACTTCGGACCAAACTTAGCTACTCTCTTTTGACGACTTGAACTTAACCAATGCTTTTCTACTAACACAAAATCTCCAACTTTCACTTCTAACTCCCTTCTACGCATATTATAATACTGAGCTTGCTTTTCTTGCGCTTTTCCCATTTGAACCTGAGCTTCCTCAACCAACCTCTCAATATCCTGACACATGTACTGACTTTCCGCATCTGACACCATAACTAACCTTTGGAATGGAGTAATAACTTTTCTACCCAAAAACAATTCAGCAGGCGTTTTCCCCGTTGACTCGTGAACTGCCGTACGAAGTGCGTACGCAAAATGTTGAAGAAACTGGTCCCAATTTGCATGATGAGAACCAACATAAGAAGAAATCATTTGAATTAATGTACGATTTACACGTTCAGCCATATTAGACTGAGTAATTTCCATACCGACCTCAGTCTCCAACTTTTCACAAAAAGATTTAAAAATATTAGATATAAAATCATAACGAAATGGTTTACTAGCAACTAGTGCGTCAAAACCAATACAAATTTCATTATTTAAACTCGGTTTATCTGAAAAGACTTTACCAAAATCGACCAAAGACTTATTAACCTCCACTTTCTTAACCTCACTTAAACTCGACTCCTCCAAATTAACTGACATTGAAACATGCTCTTTCTTACTCACATTCTCATCATTATTCACTATTAACGACTTTTTAAAGAAATCCAAACTAATTCCTCTATCCCTCATATAATCCACACCAACTATACAATGCACTGTTAATCCATCTAACACACAAAACTCCCAACATGTCTTAACCGAACGAATTTCAACTTCCAATTCTACTGAACCTTTATTATCGCAAGCTACTCCCTGTGCTGACTGAACCACAAGACTTGACCTTTTCAACTTCTTATACGAAAAATATTTCCGATAACAATCAAAAGAAATGAACAACTTATCTGCCCCTGTATCGAAGACACTTTTAACGACAATACCATCTAACACAATTAACACTTCAGGTAATTCAACCGGATTAATAGTTATTTTATTTAAACTCACCGAAGACTTTTCCGACCTCTGAACACATCTCTTTTGCGTTGACCTAGCTTCAAAATTCTCATCCGAAGTTAATCTCCTTACTTGCGAAGAAACATTCCTGTCCCGTACTCCCCCACTACGATCATAACCACTATTCTGTCTATTTCCATGCATATTTCTCTCACCACTTCTAAAATTATTAGCACCACCACCATTCCTATTACCATTACTCGTATTCGACATATTACGACCAAATAAATCACTTCTATTACGCACATTACTATCCGGAAATCGCTGTCCCCCTCTCCTAAAATTACGTTCCCCCTCATTTCTCAAATTACTATCCGTGACAGGTCTCTGCCGAGGGCTACGCAAATCCCGTTGATCCGAGCTATGCCGAGACTCATACTTCGATAATATCTGGTGCATTTCTGCAAAATTCTTCGGTGCTCTAACTTCAATAAAGTCCTGTATATTTGGATTAAAAAGAGGAAAAACAATGTCCAACAACTCCTCAAATGTAATATCTAAATCTAATTTATTTTTTAGTTCCAGCTTACGAAGATAAAATTTTGTCGCCGACTCATATATATTCTGCTTATTACAATAGAACTCTTTTCTCAAAATACTTTTATCTTTAACGGGAGGAAATGCCTTCTTTAACTCAACTACAGTTTGTTCAAATCTTTTCGCTTCCTCAGTAATCAAAAACTTTCCTATATTTTCTAACCACAAAAGTGCTTCGCCCTTTAACGAGCATTTAAGCACTACGTACCTGTTTTTCTCAGGTATATTATTGAACAAAATATAATCATCTAATTTCACTAAAAATTCACTAATATCACCCTCACCGGTGAAATACACTCGTGGCACAATCTCAAAATGTCCGACATTTCGTTGGGCGCCATTTGTGACGGTATATTCATGCTGGGTGTCATTTGTCACGTTATATGCAGACATACTCATTAATTTAGGTTAAAACAACACAGTTTATTAAAATGATAAGGGCTAAAGGAAAGTGGAGCCAGTCTATAATTTTACTCACTGAGAACACTATGAAAAGCTAAATCATACTCACAGGCGTCGGTCTAGCTCAGTCGGGGCACCGTCTAGCACTTGACACTATTTCCTGGCTGATCTACTAAACAAATCTTAATTTCACAGCCCGTGGCTGTGGATATTTCTTTATTTCTCAAATGATCAAAACTAAACTTTCTTACCAAGGCCGAACCTTTAATCCACTATCTGAACTCCTTTCTGCTTTACTGGAGGCCGTAGCTATTCTCTAATCGTCAGCACCTTAGTAAACAATCATCAACTTCGTTGTCCAATGGCGGAACACACACAGAGGCTGCTGGCTGCTGGCTGCTGGCTACTGCCAGGAACACACAGACGCTGGCTGCTGGCTGAGGCCAGAAACACACAGACGCTGGCCAAGGCCAGAAACACACAGACGTTGGCTGCTGGCTAAGGCCAGAAACACACAGATGATGGCTAAGGCCAGAACACACACCCCACAAACTCACACCCAAGCTTTTATACGCGACAAACTGAGATACTTCTCATTAACATAATACTAATAACCGCGAGCTAACTGCGGAATTCGAAAGAGCACACACACTCTAGAAAGTTAAAGTAAAAGAGAGGATAGATGTCACTTTTACGCCTACAAAATGTTAAATTATTGACGTCACGATCTCAGAAACACTAGAGTGCCTTTATGACTAAAGGTCACTCCCTCACAACTATAAAAGATATTTGGAAATGTTTCTGAAAATTAGTTCCTCTAAAAGCAATTGTACTTACTATTTTAAGTTTAAAAAAAAAATACATTGGTTTTGAGGTTTTTCAAAAAATGGAATGCTGTTCAAATCGTGGATAACTTAGAAGATAGTATTGTATACAGGGTGATTCCAAATTTTTTTTACAATAAAAAAGGGATGATAGTACACATCAAGACAAACAATATTAAATAGGAGACCAAGGGTCCAAAACGTTTTCCTAAGGAAATAGCCGCCATTAAAGTTTAGGGACCAAAATTTCAAATAAACATAAAAAACGGAAAAATCGATCGATTGATTTGCGGTTTTCACTAAAATTATTCTTTATGTCGGCATTTTCTTAAAATTAAATTATAAAGATAAATTTCAAAAAATGCCGATAGAGGGCGCTTTAGACTTTGGAGTAACGAACAACTATTTTTTGCCGGTATTTTTTGCATCTCATTAAATGTTTTCGTAAGCTTAGACTCAAACTTAAATTTTGAGCTGAAAATCTGTATTTGGGAGTGGTTAAGTAACACAAACTGAGCTTGTGTTCAGAGGGTTCAAATTTCAAATGATTATAAAAAACGGAAAAATTGGTCGATTGATTTGCGGTTTTCACTAAAACTATTCTTTATTTAGGTATTTTCGTGAAAATAAATTATAAAGATAAATTTCAAAAAATGCCGATAGAGGGCGCTTTAGACTTTGGAGAAACAAAACACTCTTTTTGGCGTTATTTTTTGCATCGTATTAAATGCTTTCGTAAGCTTAGACTTGAACTTAAATTTTGAGCTCAAAAACTGAATAGTAGGGAGTGGTTAAGTAGCACAAACTGAACTGTGTTCAAGGGGGAGGGGGAGGATCAAATTTAAAGTAATTATACAAAATGAAAAAATTGGTCGATTCGTTTGCGGTTTAAAATAAAACTATTCTTTAAGTCAGTACCTTCTTGAAAATAATTTTTAAAGATAAATCTCAAAAAATTCCGTCAGAGGGCGCCTTAAACTTCAGAGTAACCAACAATTCATTTTAACCATTACTTTTTGGTTCTAATTAAATGCTTGCAAAAGCATTTTAAATGTTCTCGGAAGCTTAGATTTAAACTTAAATTTTGAGCTCAAATCCTAAATCGTTATGAGGAGTTAAGAAGCGCTAACTGAAGTGTGTTCAGGAGTTGAAATTTAACCCTCTTTCCTCCTCGAACACAATTCAATTTTTCGCTACTTAAACACTCCCAACGATTCAGAATTTCAACCCAAAATTTAAGTCTATGTATTTGAAAGCATTTAATGAGATTAAAAAAATAGCAGTTAAAAATAGTTGTACGCTACTCCAAAGTCTAAGGCGCCCTCTATCGGCATTTTGTGAAATTTATCTTTAAAAATTATTTTCAAGAAAACACTGATTGATCAAGAAAACTGCTGATTTAAAAATTAGTTTAGCAAAAACCGCAAACGAATCGACCAATTTTTTCCGTTTTTTACAATTATTTGAAATTTTAACTCTCTGAACACAGCTAAGTTTGTCTACTTAACCACTCCCAGCTATTCGGATTTTGAGCTCAAAATTTAAGTTCAAGTCTAAGCTTACGAAAGCATTTAATACGATGGAAAAAATAACGCCAAAAAGAGTGTTTCGTTACTCCAAAGTCTAAAGCGCCCTCTATCGGCTTTTTTTGAAATTTATCTTTATAATTTATTTTCACGAAAATATCTAAATAAAGAATAGTTTTAGTGAAAACCGCAAATCAATCGACCATTTTTTCCGTTTTTTATAAACATTTGAAATTTGAACCCTCTGAACACAAGCTCAGTTTGTGTTACTTAACCACTCCCAAATACAGATTTTGAGCTCAAAATTTAAGTTTGAGTCTAAGCTTACGAAAACATTTAATGAGATGCAAAAAATACCGGCAAAAAATAGTTGTTCGTTACTCCAAAGTCTAAAGCGCCCTCTATCGGCATTTTTTGAAATTTATCTTTATAATTTAATTTTAAGAAAATGCCGACATAAAGAATAATTTTAGTGAAAACCGCAAATCAATCGACCGATTTTTTCGTTTTTTATGTTTATTTGAAATTTTAGTCCCTAAACTTTAATGGCGGCTATTTCCTTAGGAAAACGTTTTGGACCCTAGGTCTCCTATTTAATATTGTTTGTCTTGATGTGTACTATCACCCCTCTTTTATTGTAAAAAAAATTTGGAATCACCCTGTATATCCGTTCATAGATTATTTGTATTTTCATAAATAATAATAAAAAAAATCTGTATTACTTACAGACTATAAGTAATACAGATTTTTTTGTTATTTAAGAAAACAGTTGTATAGTAGTATAGAGTAAGTCTTGTAAGCGTTTTTAAAATCGAAAAAAAATTAAGGGAGTTACATTTTTCTGGAACTGAAGAGTCCAACATACATATCTTTAGAAAACAAAATTTGATTTGTATTTAGAATGTAATAATGGGAAGAAGTCTATTAAATACAAGTAACCTCTATTATGCGGAAATATTTTTTGGGGGCTCTCGAAATATTCAATTTAATGAAAGTTATATAAAAATTTTCGCTTATTTTTTTTAAAGTTTAAGTAGTGAATGCAATAGACAAAAAAATATCTAAATTTTACATAAAGAGTGAAATCGTATAATTCGTTGATGAGATATTTATAATCCTATTTTCCCCACTCTTCGATTTTTTATGGCCCTCCGTTTCATTTAAATTTCAATTTAAATATGTATTATTCTAATTGAAAATGAGACACTATCCGAGTCAGTAAAGTGTTAATCAGTAGGCCCCCAACGACTATTTTTTATTTTATTTATTTATGTATTTTTAATTTTAACAAAGGATGATATGAATGCAGTTACTAAGATAATATTTTGATAAAAATCCATTTATTAGCCAACCTGATCCATCAATACAAATTAAAAATAATGCATTTAATTTAGAATATTTTCTATTGCAGTAGAGTTTTTTAAATACATTTCTGTTTTAATGTGATCGAATTAAGTAAAACTGCGAGTAATCTATTTTGAATATACAGTATTACAAAATACTAATATCAAAAGAATTCCAATTATCTTCTTATGAATTTTTCTCAAGCAATTTAATTAATATGCAGAAAAGGATATTCCGTGCTAGGCAGACAAATATCAGTAATAATTTAAGTTATTTTATTGATTTTTAAGTTCAATTATCGGAAAATCTATAGTTACATTTATAAAACCAATTTATATTTCAATATATGCATAAATACTTATAGGGTTTTAATTGTGCAACCACGAGACGCAATTGAAATGATTGAAAGACAAAAAGACTGTAATAATTATAGACAACTGATTTGCATTAAAATGACGTTTATTTTAAGTTTAAAAAGTGAAAGAAAATTTAATTACGCTATTAAATATTAGCATAATATAGCTTACAACCTTCCGCTTTAGATGTATGGTGAATGTCGTGTTAAAATATTATTTTATGCATCAGCTATTTTATGCATTAAAATCATGATATGTAAGCATGAAAACATACATAAAACATTCTTTTCGATATAGTATTAATAAGAAAAGTTGATTTTAGCTCTTCTGAGTTATTCAAGTTACCGAAAAGCCAAATTTCATCTTTATAAACTCATCAAAATCCAACATACTTTTAAAGTTTAAAGAAACATTTACTAAAAATAAAACTTATTTTATTAGCACTGCCTTTTGGAAACGTTTTAGAATAAACTTTATTAGTGTGTTATCCTGTTTTCTAAACCGGCATATTGGTTTTTCGCATTCCATCAATTCTCAGGTGATAACTGAATTTAAGTATGGGAACTTAACTTACCGCTGTTTTTCTTGAGAACATTCGAGCAAAATGTCATAAAAAAGTCCTATTATTTTATTAAAAAACGTACTTAAGATAAAAATTGATATAACCAGATAAATAACATTGTGTTCTACCCTCATAAAATATATATTTTTCGCAGTAAAATGCATTTTTCTTGTTAATAAAATAAATCAAAATTTTGTTTCTCTAGTTACCCAAGCGTCTACCGATTGACAATATTTTGATTTAATATATACACAAGTAAAATCCATTTTGTTACAAATTAAATGTATATTACATGAGTGGAACACAATGATATTTAGCTGGTTATATATATATATATATACATATATATTATCTTAATTGTATTTTTTAATAAAAAATGGGAATTGTTTATGAAAATTTGCTCGAATTATCGCAAAATGGTCGCTTCTATATGCATTAGAAAATTTAAAATAATAATTCCAATTTTAATTTTACACTATAAAGAAAAGGCAAATGTTTTTTAATCCGAAAAATGTACTGCAATCAAGAAGAAAAATGTACAGTAACCTATTCCAAATCCATGAAAATTCCAAAAAGTGTTTCTTAACCCTTCAAAATCTTAGAAAAATGCTTATTTTCAAAATTTATAGAAGTATTTTTTTTAAATAATTTTTATTAGAATTCGTCGGAAACTTTCACAGTGTAATAATTAATGCTTCTCAAATATGAATGTAACTCTCTTGAATGCTATCAGTTCTCGGGCAAATATTTTGAAATTCAGAAGACATTTTTAACAGAAAAACATCTGAATTAACAGCATTAATATTAATATGAATATTAAAATTCTCGTTACAATTCTATATATCAATTCAGTTATCCAGCTGAAAATGTTTACTTCAGAATTGATAGAATTAAAAAGAACTGATTTGCTTGTTACAAACAGCTGAATAATGCATCGTAAAAGCTTGCAGGAAACATTTCTGAAACTCATTAGAAGCTAATAAAAATTTATTTTTATTAATTCTTCTTTAAATTTCGAAACTAAATTGTTATCTGTAGTTTCTAAAGATAAAGGAACGCTTCTCGGACTATTGGGTGATTTGGAAGAGTTTTTTTTTCACTCTCAATGTTTTCATAAATTAAGAATTATCTGTCTGTTTTTACAGTGAAGTGCTGTTAATTTATCATATCTTTCTGTAAAATATGTTTGTTAAGTAAGAAAATATTTTACTTGACAATATAAATACAAATATGAAAAGAATTTAAACTAGCTTTTTATCAATTTTGATAATAATTGATAAATTAAGAGCATTTGAAAAATATATATCTTCCAGGATAAGAAAATTCATGACATATACCATAGAACAACTTGGAAATGTTTCTGGAAAATGTGGCAGCAAATGAAACTTTATTTTAAATATAGGCTCTTTAAATTTCGAAATTTTTTTAGTTTGTGATATTTTAAAAAATAAAAAGGCTTTTCAGAATAGTGTACACCCTATTTAAATATGTTTTATATTTTTCTAAATTATGAAAGGCCTGTTTTTTTTTTTTTTTTTTTTTTTTTTTTTTTTTACAGTGTAGAGAAGTTCCAATTTGCTACGAACAGAAAGCGTGACAGGAACTTTTGCGTGAGTTTGATTTTTTTTTGTTTGAGGGGGGGGGGGGGGATATTTTTATACTGTGCGTCTCCTTTTATTTTAACATTCTTTCGATACTTTTAATGATACTATTAAGAATTGAAATGCTGGATTTTCCACGCTAAAAACCAAATTTAAATTCTATTTACAATAACAATAACCTTTTATTACACAATTTGTTTTATGAAAGAAAATCTGTAAAATTTATATATCGGTCTGATAGTGTGAAAAATATTATAAAAATCAATTTTCAAAATTTGAACTAAACCTTCAAATTTTATCAAGTGTGCCATATGTACACATCTCGAGTTTTAAAATAGTGCATTGTTATATTTTGGAATAAAATCAGCTTAAATTAATTAATTTTATTTGCTTAATACTCTGACAATATTTGCATTAATATATTTAAGTATTCGATAAAAATAATAAAACAAATCTCACCTTAACAACTTGTTTAAAACTTTTTTTATTTATCATATTATTTTTATTTATCATATACTGAAATTTATGTTTTTAGGTACGTGCTAAATACAGCGTATGATGGAGTAAAAGGTTAAAATATCAATTGAAAGGTGAACTTATACATAATGTGTTTTGGCAACTTCTTATTTGGGAACTTTTTTTAGAAACTGCGTACTTTCAATTACTTTACGACAATGGCTCCTCTTACTCATTGGTGGTATTTTGCAATTCTCGCAAGGCGGTCTGGGGGCCATTCAGTAGTGCCTCTGGTCTCTCTTGGCTTCGTATATCTACGGAGATTCTCCTTTCCCTTTGGCACTCCTGTCTTAGTCCATGGTTGGCTTTTAGCATAGTTGGCTTAGTGGGACAAGGTGGGGCTTGTTGAGCTTAAGCCATTTGATAGGCATCCCCACCTAGCTGAAAGTGATAGTGAAAGTGAAACTGTCACTTACTTGATTTATTAAATTTTATGATGATTTATAGATTCCAAAGTACTATAGATGTAAATAACTGGAATTCTCTTTCGCAGAAGCTTTTCGATGCATACTAAATTAAAAAGATGCGCCTACTAATGTATGAAAGGTGCACTGATAAGCTTATAAGTTGCTGATGATAGAATTGTACTTTCATATATAAATGTACACAATAAAAATACAGTTTTTAGATACAGCATTTGTTTTATACAGAGCAATGTACATATTGAAAAATAAAATTAATTTTTTTACGACCTTCTTCTCCCTTAATTTGCATTTAGAAAATTGTCATCAAATTGTCAGCATTTAGAAAATTGTCGCATCTCAAAGGCACATTTAAAAATTTGATCCTTTTTTATTGTGTTTACCGAGTTGGGATATATTGAATTTTATAAACTATTGGCATTTTCACTCACTAAAAAGGAGTTATACTGTTTTAAGGAGAAGAAAATACCGAATTTTCTTTTATTAAAAATTCGTTAAAGCAGCTCATAAAGATGATTTTATAGCTCAAACTTCCATCACAATAAAACGGCGATTAAATTTGCCTTTTTAATTTTTTTTAAATGAATATAACACACGAAATTTATTAAAGGGAATATCGAGTATAACGTACGAAGTTGCTATAAAAAAAATTATTTCTATATTTTCACTTTATTTTTTATTTAAATAAATTGTCTAAGTACTGTAGAGTGTTTGATACCTGAAGCATATTTTTTGAAACTATTATGTTTAAAAATACAAATATTATACAGGTATTTCAGCTAAAATACATTCAATGCAATAAAGTTGCATAAAGACGGGATCATATTAATAGAAGCCGAATTATTTAATGACGACAATAGTGTTTGAATCCTGAAAAAATTACCGAGACACACCTTAAATTGTGCAAATTTTAATACTACTTCCAATTTTGGAAGCAAATACTTATATATAATTTTTAAGTATCATGTCCACGATTTGCAATGCAAAATTTAATCTTGTTAGAGATATGAAATTCACTCATCTGTTTATGCCCAACTAAACATGAAATCGAGAAATTAAGAACTGAGACAGTAAAAGGGAATAATAATCATAAAATTCTGTTAAAACATTTATAAGTACCTTTATTTGTAGCTACTAATGTAACAGATAAGACAATTTTGGCAAGCATTGTTTAACTTTTCAAATTCAGATTAATCTGTTTTGAATGATGCGTAATGTAGCTGATCAACGATATTGCATTGCCTGTCAAATTAAATTTATAAAATATTTTTTTTCTTTTTGTGAAGACTCAAATACGTTATAATGTAACATTTAAAAATATATTGCATTCTGTACTACATTATGCCATTTTATTTTTTTCATTAACTACACTTAAAACATGGCACTTTCGGGCTAAAATAATCTAGTTTCAACATTTTTTTTCATACATAACACTTTTTTTCAATTGTATTTTTAAATTTTAGACTACATACCACTAATATTATGTACTGTGAGCAAGTGATAAAGTTATCTGTCAGTTTTCATAAAATTTATGTAAGTATCCGTATGTACTGTGTTGCACTAAAATTTTAGAAATATAATCCAATGAATATCATTAAATGGAAACAATATAAAACGTATAAAATTAAATGACATTTTAATTAAGTTCACCTTTTAACAGCTTTATTGTGAGAATTTAACGACATTAGCATAAACTGACTATTTTTTTAATGTTATTTACAAAGAAGTACAATGTAGAAAAATTGTTTTTCTAACAATCTGAGACATCCTCGTGCATTTCTAAAATTATTTTACTTTATTTTGAATAGACACATTATCTTAAATATGTAATTATTTTGAATTTCGCCATTTTTTTCAATTTGCATTCGTTTAAATAGAAATTTTAAAATAAATTTTAAAATTATAATGAAAAAAACCCCTCAGAAACTGTAAGTTATCTAGAATTTATAAACTAATTTAAAACAAAGATATAAGCAGATTTTTACAGTAGAACATCGAAGCTACTCATAGAATAGTTAATGGAAATACTTTCCAAAAATTATATTAAAACATATTATTTTAGTAAAGCGCTGATTTTCTCTAAAATTACGATACAAATATCAAATTACGGAACATTAATTCATTTCACTTGCATAAATAACATTTCTGTATTGCATAACTTTATTAAAAAACTTTTCTTAACGTGTCATTTGATAAAAATGCAAAGCGTTAGTTACATACGCACCAAATCAAATAGAACAGCACGGTGTAAATGAAAAGCTCTATTCCAAAGCCCGAAAATAAAAAAGTGAATTCCAAACATGACGCTGTGTATGCGTAAAATCATAGAGCACTGTTTTTTTACGGGTCAAATAATGTACATCACTAGAATTGGCAAAAAAAAGTTTCACCTTCTATTAATTGTGTTGTAATTCAGTATATAAATTCATCACATAAATTCTAGTAATTCGTTGCATAAAAATGTGAGTGGTATTAAAGCATTAGTGATTGCTTTTATTTAAAAATTGTAATCAGAAATTCTGTTTAGAGGGCTGTTGAGATACAGGAGTTGTAGAGAATGTAAAAAATTTCAAAAGTAATACATTACTTCAATTTATTTCTTGGATTTTAGGCAAATTTTACATTCTGATACGATACCAAAAAGCAACCGTTTAAACATTTTTGAAGGCAGATTCCAAATGCGGAATCCTCAATATCAAATTAATTTTTAATCATTTCGAAATATATTACAATATGGGAAGTTTATTAAAGGTAATTCAAAAATTACATGATTTAAATATATTTAATTTTCAATGTCACGTTTGAAAGTTGAAATTGATCTATGTTTTAACATGCAGCTAAAATGTATATCTTTCTGAAAATTGCCTATATTATTTAATTAATTTTGTAAATGTGAGATAAATCCATGACGATATTGAAACCTGTCATTTTTGTTTAATCGAATTAGATTTTTAGAAGCTTCATATCTGCGATTACCAAATTAAATTAATTTTGCTAAATAGTTGTTGAGTTTTGTTTCAAAAGTTCTTCGCATTGCAGTCTGTTTTACAACGATTAAAAACCAATTGAATATAATGAGTTTCAAACACTGAAACTGCACAATTCTTAAACTCCTGGTCCTTCTTTACGACTTCCTGTTTGGCATCCGAATATAAAATTTCCTAGAGAATCCAAGTATGATCCTATAATTGAAAATTTAAAAATTTTGTACAATTTTTAAATGTAAACGACTTTAAGAATTTTTAATTACTGTATTAAGTAATAGGACTTTTTTTAATCAATCGAGATCAGTCTTTAAGGATGTTGATATAAACTAGTGTTAATGCGGGTTTTTTTTCTTTTTGAAATACTGTAACTGTAACACTTTATTTTTTGTGTAAGAAAGGGTTCTGAGATTCAAGAGAGATTTGATTTTTGATTTGCGCTGTGCAAATATAAATATATCCGATAAATTGGAATTAAAAAAAGAAAAAAATTTATGAAATTAACTGGATATTACACCTCATTACCTGCACGGAATTTCGTAATTATAAAGTAAATGTTTTTTCATATTGTTACCACACTGTGGAAAAATATATCCGTAGATTGAAATAATTCTTTTGGTAATAATAATTATGTAACAATATATATATATATGTTACGATGAAACCCCGAAATCTGAAGATTGTCGACATTCACCGGTGATTCTCAACATTCACATAGTCGCTTGGTTTATGTCCGAAATATTTTCTAAAAACCTTTATTTCTGGCATACACTGGTAAATGTCGACATTCACCATGCACTAATGGTGTAAGTTGGACATGTGCAAGATTTATATTTTTTCTCCGTGATTCAGTCGCGATAAATTTTTAGCCTCTCTTCCTCAGAGGAATGACTACGAACTTAAAATACACAATACATTCAAAGTGGGAAAGGAAAATAATAGAAGTTAAAAACTCACGTAATTACACAGTACATTCATAATAAGAAAAGAAAATAATAGAAGTTAAAAACTTACTTAATTATACAGTACGTTCTAAATGAGAAAATAAAATAATAGTAATAAAAAACTTACTAAATTATGTGATTCAAATCTTAGAATCAAGGGGAGAAAGAGATTCAAGCTTCTCTCTTTCCGACCTTTACCAGAGCATATCTGTGATTGTCGACATACACCAGTGAGGGTCCTAATGCACAAGAATGTAATGAAATATTCGATCTTTCACCGGCGTATTTGGTGTTTGTTGACATTCACCGGTGAAAGTCGACATTCTCCAATTTCGGTCTTTCACGGTAACATATATATCTTAAGTACTATTATCTAAAACAGTTTTTCGTTGAAATCACAGGAAGAAAAGAGCAAGAAAAAACATATAAGAAAAATCAAATGCAAACAAAAAAAGTTACTCTTCTCCAAATAGTTAGAAAAACGTTTTTTTATGTTTTTTTTTTTTTTTTTTTTTTTTTTTTTTAACAAAATTTTTTATGCCACTAAAATAAAAATGCTAAATAATTTATTTATTTTTAACTAGACGGTTGCCCGCCCTCAGTAGCCCGAAGACTATCTGAATGCCAGTTCTACAACCCCACACATTCACGTTTCTGTGCCATGTCTCGTCTGTTTCCGGCAGATATGTTTGATCGGTGTTCTGGGGTTTCGTTTGCATATCTTTTTTTATTGTTAATGAAGAGGTCTTCCATTTGTTCTTCCACCTGTTCTTCTTTCTGTTCTTCCATCTGTTCTTCCATTTGTTCTTCCATTTGTTCTTCCATTTGTTCTTCCATTTGTTCTTCAATTATATTCGACGATTCACTGTTTGAGAGCCTATCTGTCCTTTTATTTATAGAAGTTCAAAATGAAAAAAGATTTTCTTAGCAGACGATTTTTTGTGATAAATACATTATCTGTTTTATATTTCTTCTGCTTTATTCCTTTTATTTATAGAAGTTCAAAATGAAAAAAGATTTTCTTAGCAGACGATTTTTTGTGATAAATACATCATCTGTTTTATATTTCTTCTGCGTTTACCTAAGCTGTGTAAAATCTCTATAAATAAAAGGTATAGAGGATGAGAGCCTATCTGTGCCTCAATTAATTATCCTCGGAATTCCTTTTATATATATAGATTTTAATAAGGCCGTATGCACTGTATGGCCGTATAAAGCCATTTACACTCATTATATAAATTATTCACATCGTTATACGCACATTATATATCATTATACATAATATATAAATATCTTGACATATTGTTAAACTATAAATGAAACTGTGATTTTAAATAATTAATTTCGAATATCTGTAATATAACGATTTCACAGGCCAAACTAAATCCAGTTCATGCTAAGTTGAACTGGATAATCATGATTTATGAATTGACAACTTGCACTTAAGTTTAAGATATCATCTTGTGTGATAAACGGATCCTTCATTTCACTTAGAAACTTAAGATGATTGGGTCTTGGAAGGATACAAAGTATCTCATTAAAATAGCATATGAGGACGTTTTATCATCATCCATAATTCCTTCAAAATATCTATTATAACTCATTTTTCTTCAGAGATATTTTCCATTAAATACCTGGATTTGGATTGATCATGGTTCACTTCAATAATACTTGTAAAAAGCGTTTGGATTTTTAAAAAAATAATGGTGAATTGACGTATTAATTTTAATTGTGTTTGTAATTGCGTAAATACGTAGCACCTGTAGACGTCCTTCAGTCCGTCCATCTGTACGTCTATCCGCATATAACCGAGGAAAAAGTACGTAATCGAATCGTTTGAAATTTAAAATGCATAATTTTGTCTAATGAATTCAAATTTTATGAATATCAGATGAATAGTTTATTTACAGGAACAATAAAAAGTATTACGTTACATTACGGCCAGTAGAAAAAAAATATTTAAAGTGTATTTTAGTAGTATTACGCTCGTTCGAACATAATAATATTGATGTGCATCTATGAAGTTTATAATAAAATATACGTTCTGTGCAATGTGGGGTGCAAATAATATCTGTTTTTAATTTACACTGCTACGTAAAAGTATTCTATGATATAATGGAATAGGTGGAGACATTGTTTGGAATACATTTTAATAATATTAAACTCTTCCACATTTTATAAAATTGATATACGTTGCTGAAGTTTACTACAAGATCTTCCTGTATAATAGAAAGCAGGCAGTATTTACAGGCACACACAAAAATTTCAGATACTCTATTGTGTCCGAAGTACTGTTTACTCTTACAGCAAGATATGAATATTTTTAAAACTTCGTTGTAGAAGAACCGCACCCTATTTGCTACACTTGACGTGCAATTACCAACTTGTTTTTAATTAATAAAAATTATACAAAATGTGTGATACTTAAATAATAAATTCATTTTCAAAGAATTCATATCATACAAAAGAACAATATATCTCTGTAGAAAAAAAGTCGATTTCAAATAGAGCATAGTGGGCGAAATAAATATTCGTATTAAAATATTATGCTTTTTTGTGCACTGCTGTTTAAAAAACTTTAGATATAATAATGCTATATTACGTTAAAAAAATTTCACCGAGGAAAAAAATGCTTTTTTCACACGAAAATTATGAAAGTAATTAAGTTTTGCACAAACGAAATTAAGTATTCATTCTTTATTTTTTGCTGCTATATTTTTATCTTAGAAAGATATTTGTTTATATTTTTATCCTTTTGTGAAATTAGTTGCATTCTGTTGGATTAATCAGATCTAATATTAGATCAGATCTGAATAAATTAGATCTGATCAGATCTGATCCATCTGATAATTCTGTGCATTATAGTTCTTGAGATAGAGAATCCACAAAATTCTTGTCTCATACAGACAGACTGACAGAATCACAGACTCACAGACTTACATTTATAAAAATGTTTTTCGAGTTCTCTGACGCCTGAAACATGTAAATCCGACGAAAACAGAATTTCAAAAATTTGAATAATTCCAATACTTTCTTGTAAAAAGAAGAAAGTAACAAAGAGATCAGTCACTATTTCCCACGCAAATGCGCAGTTCGTTCTGTAAAAAATAAATGCACGTTATTCCAATTAATATTAAAAAAGTTGTTTACAAACATTGTACATGGATTTTTTATTATTAATACTAGTATTTATTTCACATACATTTATATTTTTATCCTTTATAATTATTTATTCTCTATTTATTTTATTTTTCATATTTGTGGGCGGTAATTGTATTTCAAATGCATCTGTATATTTGAATTTGGATTTTTAGGAACGTTGTTTTTAACTTATGAAAGAATAATAAATTAGTGTTTGAATTGATTGTCGTAAGTTACAGGAGAACATAAAAAAACGATTGAATTTTTATAGGAAAAGTAAAAAGAAATGAACATGGAGTTTGAAAAATTTTAAATCAAAATACTTTTGATTGAAATAGTTAAAAGCTCATATTTCCTGGTGATTATTTAAATTTGAACATCTATAAAATCGGATTTCGGTATTAAATATTAAATTTATTAATATACTTTGATTCTACATAAATGGGCTTTTTAAAAAATATATAAAGTTTTTCTTTTATCACAAAATATAAAACTAGAAAGCATTTTTGCAGAACTACAAATTTTATAGCAATCTTTAGAATTTAATTTTCTTTTAAGGGTGTATTTCGATTCAAACTGCGTATTTTCCGATTTATTTTTGAGTTCATTTTTGATCTCAAATGCATGAAACTCGCAGATTGTGTTATTTAGAAACTACTCAAGGTGCCGTAAGGATAGATTGTTTTATAAATGCAGAAAATGTTGCAAAAAAAAAAAAAAAAAAAAAAAAAAAAAAAAAAAAAAAAAAAAAAACAATCAAAAAAGGCATTTTGAAGAGATTTTCCCCTAGCGGGAGATCTGTGAACGAAAAAAAGGATGATACTCAGAAGATAATTGGTTATAAATCAAATTCTAATGAATGGAGCGTAAAAATACATCACACGGCACCTTGTACATCTTTTCAAAAATAACCTCAGCAAGTTTCATGTTTCTACATTTAAAAATGTGTCTGAAATTGTATCGGAAAATTTCGAGCTGTTGAAGGTGGATAAGCGTTCTTTCGAATACACCCTTAAACTTTATTAATTTGAAAATTCAGAATTAAATGCTTACGCTAGCGAAAATTGGACGTTCATTTTTGAAAATTTCACAATAAACTGTTTTTTACAGGATGTTATATATGTTTGCTGTTATATTTTTATCTTAGAAAAAGTTCCTTTATAATTATTTATTGTCTATTTATTTTATTTTGTATATGTGTGGCCGGTGATTGTATTTCAAATGCATTATCAGTATATTTGAATTTAGGTTCCCATCTTTTTTTAAAGAGTTATATATCTTATAAAGGAATAATAAATTAGTATTTGGATTGATTGTCGTACATTACAGAAGAGCATGGAAAAATTGATTCAATTTTATATAGGAAAAGTAAAAATTAAAAAAAAGTTGAACACATTGCTATAGTTTGAAAATTTTTAAATCAAAATACATTCGACTCAAATCATTAAAAGCTCACATTTCTAGATGATTATTTAAATTATAAACATCTATAAAAGCGGATTTCAGTATTAAATATTAAATTTATTAATAAACTTTGATTCTATATAAATGAGCAAATAAAAAAAAAGCTTTTCTTTTATTATAAAACGTAAAACTAAAATGTATTTTTGCAAAATAACAAACTTCTTTAAAACTTTATTAATTTGGAAATTCCAAATTAAATGCTTACACTAGCATAAATTGGACGTCCATTGCTTGAAATTTTCATAATAAACTGTTTCTTTACAGGATGAAAATAAAATATAAATTTAAGCTTATTTATAGTATTTTAAGTCTAAATTTTTAATTTATTATATTTAAAATAAATAAATAAACATTGTTCCCATTTAAATGAGAACTTAAAAAAAAACGACGAAAAAACATTTTTGCTCTACTGCATGTTCATATAACTAGGATACATATTTGCTGAGGTACAGCTTTTGAAACACTCATTTAATTTTTGATGCATTTTGAGTCTATTTTTTTTTTAATTTTCTATTGGATATTCACATTATTATTTATTGGATGTCCATTTTCTTAAAACTGAAAATAAATTGTTTCTATATAGAGTAACAATAAAATCTGAAATCATGTCCGTTTGAAGTAAAAGTCTTATTTTATTTACAGTTATATATCCCGAATCAATACGCAAAATTAAAATGAATGAAAACCAAATAGTAACCTTGGTAGTTAATTTAATATATGCAAAATATACTTGATTTTTGTGATATCTACCGAAAACTTTTAATAGTAATTAAAAGTGACACATATAAATTAAAGCGTTATTTAAGGTGAAAACGAATGCTACAAACATCATAAACAATCTGATCAAAACCAGGAATTACTGAATTGTGTCCATAAACATCATTAATTGATATTAAGAGTTTGGGTTATTCGTTTTAATTGCATTTCATTGTAAATCATAGGAGTCTAATGAAACCCGTTCATTGCATTTTTAACCTAAGATTTGGTTTGTTACAGTATTTCTCGATTTATATCCTAGGAAGAACTTGGTTAAACCAAAAGAAAGTGCGCTTATTTACTTTGGTTTTAAACACTTCATATAAACCTGTTGAAATGATTTCATTACTGAAATAGGAATCTGATACTGAAGTACAATTTATTCGTTTACAGATCTGTGATAATTATTTTCAACAATTTAATTAAAAATATATATTTACCCTTTTTTATTTTATTCTATCTTCAATAAAAGAAAGTATCGCATTTGAAATTTTTTTTTCAAATTTTGGTTTTTGACGGATTTACAAGTTTTAGGAGTCAGGGATTCCAATAAACATGTGTTTATAAAATGCTTGTATGTCAGTGTGTGTGTCCGTATGTCGGTATGTCCGTATATCCGGAAGTATGCTGGTCATCATTGCACCACAAAAAGTGTATGAAGCTATGCATAGAATTGAACAATTTTTTGTGTAAGCATTTGGCTATGGCTTATAGGTCCTTCCTGATTTTGAAAAAAATCCGCCGGAAAGGCGCGCTGTCATAGCGATTGTGTAACATTTTCAATATTGTACTACAGAAAAGTGGATAAAGTTATGTGCTAAACTGAACCAACATTTTTGTGAATGGCTACATAGACGGGAATTTGCATTCTGCTAAACTTGCAAACAGCTGATGAGAATAGAATATGGAAAAGCTATTGATTTTAATAAATATCATGATCCATATTAACTTTGTGTTTTACTCCGATTAACTGACTGAAGCAAAAAATTTAAGATGGAAATCAAAGTTTGTATAGTATTGAATTAATAATGTATTAATATGTGTAACTACTTTTTGGAATATTAAGAAATATGTATGAGTTTTTGAATTGACTACCCCGTTAGAATATAGGAAACATGAATTAATGTCTACCACAAAGTACAACTGAAGGTTATTAAACCGTAAAACAAAATAACAAAGTATTTTAAACAGTAAAAGGTGATCGATATCAAAGATTAAATTTCCTTTTTTTTCAGTTAAAAACCAATTATAGTTTTTGGTACATCAAGATGTGAATAATTGGTCTGCAGACTTTTAAAATTATAGCTGCATCACAAATGAATGTACCACAGGCTCAAACATAATTAATGATATGCTCAAGGGATTCTAATGATAGCTTAATAATATTCTCAATGAATGTTAATGATATGCTCAATTAATGCACGGATTTAATGTTATGCTCAATTGTAATTAAAAAAATTACCTAAAAATAATCTTGTCGTTAAATAGAAATTCAACTATGTTTTATTCCATTTTGTTTATTGTAGATGAGAAAAAATGTTTAACTGTATAAAATTGTTAAGATTTTATTTGTAATGAGTTTTTTTCTGTGACTTTTAGACACCACAGGGTATCATAAAAGTTCTGAGTGGAAACTCTGTTAAAATATATTACACTTATACGATTAACTATAGAGATTCTCCTTCTATATTTCTGGCAAACATAATGATTTGAAAAAGGTGTGTAACTCATTCGCAGGCACCAATCCGAGATGTAATTTCCGAATAGGAATATATCGCCGTTAACGACGGTAATCCGTTCGAAGATTTTAGAAATTAACCCAAACCGTCTTTGTCGAATGCGCGATTTAATATAAGATTTTATGAACAATAAGGTTTTTTTGTGACTTTTGGACAACACAGGGCATCAAAAAACTCTGAGTGGAAACTCTTTAAAAATATAGTACACATATACGATTTAATGTAGAGATTCTCTTTTTTCGATATTTTTTGCAAACATAATGATTTGAAAAATTTGTTTAACTGACGCGCAGGCACCAATCTGAGATGTAATTTCCGAATAGAAATATATCGCCGTTAACGACGGTAATCCGTTCGAAGATTTTAGAAATTAACCTCAATTTCGCTATCGAATGTGCAATTTTGTATAAGATTTTATGAATATTGAGTTTTTTTTCTGTATATTTTAGACACCACACGGCATCATAAAAATTCTGAGTGGAAACTCTGTTAAAATATACTACACGTACATGATTTAATGTAGAGATTCTCCTTCTTTTATAATCCTTGCAAACATAATGACAAATTATGCTGCTTAATTTTTGTCGACATAGCTGCTTTTCTTTGATTTGGTTTTATTTGTGGTAATCAAAAAATCTATTAACATGTTTGTGTAGTTAATAAAAATATTTTTTTTTAGTCAATTGTCGTTAAAAACACGATGTTAACTAAGGACATCAGGAACAGAAGTGTACGGTCGTTTCAAAAGTAAATGTTGCACACTTCAAAATTAACAAGCTATATCTTAAATCGTACTAAAGGATGCGTATGCGATTGGTTGAGTTTTGTTTTACATTTATTTCTGGTAAAGCAGTAATATTGTGTGAATTATATCTAAAAATCAATGCAATTTGATAGATTTACATGAAGTGAAAATATAGCCCCAAAAATCATACGTACTATTTTCATAACTCATATTTAAACACTAACAACTTTTATAAAAAAATAATGCTAAGTAATTAGTAAATTTTATCTTTAATTATCCAATTATAACAATGTATCCACAGTATGATATTATCAGAAAATTCACGAAATTTCAGTTGATTTTAATATGAGTCAAAAAAGAAGATTATTATATTTAAAAAACGAAACAAATATTTAATATAAATGCGATTTTACCTATGATTCAATTTGTGGCAATATTTTGTACATTTGTTTCTCTTAAAGTTACAATTAACGTATTCTTTGGACATCCATAAGCTATGTCGTCGCTTATTCTTTTTATATTTTTAAATACATATAAAGTATATTTTTATTCATTAAGTATCTTGGAATTAAGTTTTCTTTCTATGATTTTGAGAAAATAATTTGTATTCCACATTTCATTTAGCTTATTGGTTGAAGTATACGATGAAATTCATTTATCTCCATCGGGAAGAAGTAATATTTTACACATCAACTTGGAAAGACATTAAGTTCAGTGCTTACGCAAACTGTCAGATAATTAACATTTAATGATTCACTAATTTCTCTGAAACTGAGATATCACAGATTTTGATTTACGAGTTTCTTATTTAAACTCGAACAGTTAAAATGATTGTAATTAACAAGTTGTGGGAGGAATCTTACTTAAATATGAGCGTTAAGTAATTAAGATAACAATTCAATTGTTCATATTTGGGAAATAGATAAGAAAGAAACAATAAACGTAAGTGTTATATTCGAATTAAAATGTTTTTTTTTCTTCATAATAATTAAGTGAATAAAAGAAATTTTTTAATGAAAATGTTTTTTTTTCTTCCTGCTGATCGTTTATCATTATTAAAAACAAAAATATAGATTTTTTTAACACCACATATGAATTAAAATTACCATTTACCACATTTTAGAATTATGTATTTTGACAATGAGGAAACACGAAATCGCCGCAATTGTCCAATATATTCAATGATCATGCCCTTCTGGAAATCCTGGTGTATTTCATAAACAATGAATTTTCCCTTGAAATATTTCTTTTCTGGTCAAGACTGCTTCCTCCACAACTGTTTTGAAGGAGCCGCGGTATTTGCCGAGTAATAGAAATAGATAAATTTGAACGGATTGGACGAATGATAAAGAAAGACAAACTTTATGCAGAGGTTTTTCAATCACAAGGAATAAAAAAGAAGCATTTCATTTCACCCACATATGTGAAACGTTGAGGTAAAATGATTCATTAATACGATTTTCTTACATCAACACTATACTCTATATGAGCAAAGGTGACCGGCCACTTGCCATTTTAGACGTTCTTAGATTATTCTGTAACCCCAAGTGTGTAAACAGAATAGTTCAGGTCATATGTTTCCGTGAAGATTTTTTCTCGAAATTCTATAGGGGACCGTAAACAAATTGAAAAAAACTAATAGATTTTGCATAAATCTGTCAAAAGTAATGTAGAAAAACAAAAATGAATACACCGTATTACAATAAACCATGTAATCATAATCTGCAGTTTTAATGCTTTTGATACATTAGTTCTGGCAGGGTTATTCAAAAGATCTTCATTCTTTTTTTAATATGTTTATTATTTCTTATGGAATTTCGAGAAAAAAATTTCACTGAAACATATGACCTGTACTCTTTACACATCTGGAGTTTAAGAATAATTCTTCATGCATTCTTGTAGATATTTAACAAAATGTCTGAAATCGCAAGTGGCCGGTCATCTTCGGTCATTATAGTGTAAACATGTGTGCATACATATATCGAACCCAGATTTAATTTATGCTGTTTAGTCTGCTGTAGTACAGAATTGTGTTAAGATCATTAATTAATGTGATGAACGATGCGGTTCTTTTGGTCGAGATGTATAGGTTAATACAATTAAAACTGAACATCGTTCGCATAATTTCTGATTATCTGTATTTTTTAAACGTTAAATGTAATATTGATTGGTGAATCGATTAAAATCATGCTACTTTTCCTTCTTATTCGTTTGAAAATCTCTATATGTATAGCTCAGAGTAATTTGTTGAAATTTTTCAAATGTGCTTTTGCAAACAGTTAAAAATATATTTGGAAATACTTAATGCTTGAACAGCCACTTAATAGAATAATACTTCAATTAATTTATGAAAGAAAGCTAAAGAATTATATATTTTTGTATTTCATTTTATTAGAGAAAAGTATTTTATATTATTAATCTATAAGTTTGATTAAAAATAAAACGTAAACTTAGACTTTAAAATGCAATCATTAAACATTATTGAAAGATATTCTCATTATAAAATAAAATTTTGGACTAGTAATTTGATTTTTTTACCAGTATAATTTTCACCGTTCGTTACTAATGATATTTTTCATTAATGGATGTACTTCATCTACCACGTAGTTTACCTTAAATATAAGCAGGACATTGAAAAAAATGCTTTTACGTGAGAAAATACTAAATACAACTAAAAACTCCGCAAAGAAAAACAAATATTGATTAAATAGTTATTTTTCTTAATGAGAGGACTGGTTTCTTACTTAAAATATCTTTTTAAATAAAATGGAATATATATTAAATGCATTATAGATATACAGTAAAACCTCCATAACGGACACTCCCGAATAGCGGACACCTCTATTTAACGGACAGTTTTCAAATCCCCACTCCCAAAACTTAATTTTTTGTATGTTTAACCTCTGAATAACGGACATTCCGAATAGCGGACAGTAATTTTGGCAAAAAAGAATAAAAAATTATTTTTTAATGAGGAAAAAAAATTCTATAAATTTATCAAAAGCAATGTATCACAAATTTTGTGATCACAAATAAATGTGGGGATGAGTTGGAGAAAATCCTCTCTCCCCCCTACATGTATCCCCTCTGCTACATACCCATTCCTCAAACACACACAGCCACCACCACCACCACCCTCGGATGATTGGAGATTGTATGCTTTTAAGAAACAGAAAAATACAATAAACAATTATATATATATATATATTTTTTTTTTTAGAAAAAGATTATTTAAAAGGATTAAAACTACAGACAGAGTTAAAACTTCACATTGAAAAACGAATTACATGTAATCGCAAGTAAAAACATACTTTTGTAACATTTTTTTTTTTTTTTTTTTTTTTTTTTTTTTTTTTTTTTTTTTTGGGTAAGAATGTAATAAACAAAGGATAAAGCCATGCACAATTTTATTTCAGTTTTATTGCTTTAAAAATTATTTTAAATTCTAGTTTAATCACATAATAGAGGTTTTAAGACATTTTTAAATCGACTAATGAAACATTAAACATTCATTAGCAATTTTTCTATCGCTGAGGTTTTCTCAATAGCCGAAACCTCCGAATAGCGGACAATTTCTGCGCTCCCAAGGTGTCCGTTATTTAGAGGTTTTACTGTATTTAATGACGTGAAACTTGGAAAAGTATAATGCAAATAATAAAGATGTATAACCGAAAAAATATAAACAGTGTTCTATATACTTTTGATGCATAAATTGTAAAGCCATGTCAATGACACAATATTATTTTCCATAAAATTATTCTATTATTGGAAAAACAAACAAACAAAAATTAATCGTAAATCCGAAACAAAAGGCTTTCGTCAATTTGAAGTAGTTACTCGTAATGCCTTTCACACGTAACAACTTTGCGTTTATAATTCGGTCCTAACTATACTCTCTGTAGGAAAAATCGGCTTTTAAAGGAAAAATGTCCTGTTTTCATTTTCCTTTCATTACCACAGTTACTAACCTAAGATAATGACTGAGGAGTGACCAATGGAAGAATAATGAAAAGGAGACATTTGTCTTTGAAAAGCCAATTGTTTCTACAGGGAGTATAGAGCTAATAGATTCTTCACTTCAAGCTGGTTCTCGCGAAGGCATGGGTTCAACCCAGTCCCTGTTACTGGCTTAATCGTTTGAACCTTCTGTGCTTTCTTCAAACCATCGGTAATGTTGCCATGGTAACCTTGTAAGTACGGGCTAGGATACCTTGAAAAGATCCTTACGGAGTGCATGTCCCTTACTCGGACTATATTCCTACTACAGATAATCGCTGTAATAAACACCTGCAATAAGTTTTTCTGTAATATAAGTTCGAATTATTATACTCGAATTATTTAATGTATCAAATTTTAAAATATTTTGCTATTAACCTCAAATACACAGAAAGTTTTATAACTCAATTCTATTGCGAATACATTAAAACTTCAATTTCGTTTAATATAAAACGCATATTTCATAGAAAAATATTGCATAACTAACCGTTTTTGAAAAATCTATCACAAAACCCACTTTTATGTAGCTCGTAACTTACAGCTTTTTCAGTTACATGGAGCATACAATGCGCAATAACACATAGCGTAAAATATTGACTGTGATGTACAACATTTTTATCCTTGAATCAAAAATATTGAATATTTCGCATCATAAGGTTAAAGCAACTCCGACGTTATTTTATATATCACATTTCTATAGTACCATTTGAAAGACAGGATAGTCACCATAGAAGATTTTTTTGTACAATTTGAAGAAGGAGAAGGAAATACATGGAATATGAAAGAGAATGTCAAAATAAAAATAGTATAGTGAATTTTTATGTGTATTGGTGAACATTAGTTTCAATCTACGAGATTAAATCGCTTTGGAAAATCATGATAACATGGAATTGAAAGTCCTCCTCTTTCAAATTCTATCAAAATGGATATCAAACGAAAGTTCATAACATGTCATGGGTATGACAGGACTAAGTACTATACATTTCCCACCACAAATGAATAGCGGCTGAACTACAAAATGTTGCATTTTACAGGAGAGGTGTAAGAAGTTTCACATTTCTTTTATTTTAGCACAAAAGTAAAGCATTAAATACTTATGCAGTTACAAAGACATTCACAAAAAAGTAAAATGTACAAGAACCAAGATGTAAATACACGAGGAAGCTTAGGTAACTTTATTCCCTAACTCTGGAAAATGTAAACATTCTAGGTTGTGATTTTAATTTTTTTAGCTAAATTTATCAAATTCAAGAACCATCTTAAAACAGTATACACATATATGTATACATTACGAAGAAAAATATTCATTTGTTTCAAAATTAGTAAAAAAACAGATACGCAGCACTATTCCTAAGAATTTAAATTCAGAAAATAAGTTTTTTTTTTTAATTAATCTTGTAACTAATTTTAAACCAAAAATCTTATAATTCTATTTCAACGAAACAATATTTCAATTATTCCGGCAAAACAAGAATCTGAAAGTATTGATTATTTTATAAATAAATCACTGCCGTAATTTCGTGAACGTAATACAAATAACAATAATTTTTAAAAAAGGAGCAAATTATTGATCTAACTTCAATATCTTAGTAATTATATGCTAGTACAAAATACTGTATAATATATGTAAACTGCATTAATATAAAAAAAAAACAAATCTTACCTAGCAGAATAGGAAATACAAAAATTATTATTTTTTTTTTTTTTGGTAAAAATTCAAACAATTATTAATATTATTATTATTGTTTTCAGTTTTCTGACTTGATTTTTTTGGAAAAAATAAATAAGTGAATAAGCTCGTTGTGTAGCTTATTCTCACTTTTCATGAAAGAAAGTTTTGAAAAGGAAAATACTGTACCTATCAGGAACCGGAATGGAAAATAGTGTATATCAGTGAGCCTTACAACCCTAATGAAATGTGCAGTTGTTTTTGCAGCATCATGTTTCAATTTCTTTGCTGGAAAAGAGACGTATAGCGTAATCTTGTGGTCTCTAGATCGCTACTCTTAAGGGTGTATTTCGAATCAAACTGCTTATTTTCCGATTTATCCTTCTATTCATTTTTGCTCTCGTATGCATCAAACTGGCATTACGATTAATTCTAATGAATTAATCGTAAAATGACATCACACGGCACTTTATACGTCTCTTCAAAAATCCTCTCAGCAAGTTTCATGTTTTTAGTTTTCAGAATGTGTCTGAAATTGCATCAGAAAATTGTGAGCTGTTGAAGGTGGAAAAGCGTTTTTTCGAATACACCCTTAAGACGCTTTCCTAGAGCCCAAAGCACTTCTTTATTAGTGTAATAACGTGTAACTGAGTTTTTTAGGATGTGTCGCTTTTCTCACGATTGATGATATATATCTTTATGTAAAACTGTAGTTGAGAAAAAGCTGCAATCTATTCGCTGGTGACATGTTTTTTTTTTTCTATTCTGATTAATATGAATAAATTTTAGATTATATTAGGTTTAAATCATAGTTTTCGTTTAATTATAAGGAAGAAAAGAAAACTATTACAAATTAATTAAAACAAGTATTAAATAAAACCTTATATCTCAAATAAAACGAAGTCTAAAAAATAGATTACGAAATAAATGAACGTTAGAAATTTATCGAGTTAAATATACGAATACATTAACTTTTTTATGTTTTGAGCCATGGAAATTTTTTTTAATGTTTGTTAAAAGCATTATTTTAAGACATAGAAGTGAACATGTCTAACTCTACATAAAAAATAAACTGTATAACTAAAAGTATGCCATATAAATGTCTTTAATATAGTGCAACAAGTTATCTAAATAAAAGATTGTAGAAAGTATCGTCATTTGTCTATGTCATTGACATCCAAATTACTAGGTAATTTGTTTAAGTATCTACATAAAAATTTCCCTTGCGAATTCATTACTTTCTTTTTATGTTAAACTATTGATTTATCAACTTCCTATTTTATGTAATGCATTTTAAAAATATAATATAAACATGTATTTAATTAAAAATAATTTCAGTTTAATGTTATTAAAAATTTTTTTAGGGTAGATTGTAATATTTTGCGTTGTTATCCTATTAACTTTATATATTCAATCTGCCAAGAAAGACAAATTACTGAATACTACGAAATGGAATTAGATTTAGTTATGTGTTCGATTTGTGGTTGCTTGAAAAACTGAAAACTTTATCATTAGAAATAGTTTTTCAAACAGTTCCCATGTCATTTGGATTACTTTGAAAATTTTGCACTGTATACTATCATTACAAATGTTAGATATGCGTACTTACTCACTGACACATTTATCGTTTTAATCTTTTTTCTATAATATTTTACAAACATAATTACATTTTATGTACAATGTCAAAATAAATTAATACTTTTGAGCTCTAATCAAAATTGCGTTTTGATTCTCACGAATTTTTTGATTAAAAAAATAATAAGCGATTATGGGAAATAAAAACAAACTTTTATAAAAACAATTGCAAAGAATTTATGTGGGTTGTTCAACAATAATTCTCTTAAGTGTATATAAAATATTTGAACAGTAGTTGATGTGGAATATTGAAGCCTAATGCGTTAGGTGATGCTAAATTTCAAAATCGTAGGTGTTATATTAACATATTTTTAGTGCTAGGTGTGAATTTTAAAGACATATTTTTCACAAACTTTTTAAAGGGAAGGAGAGGGGGGACATATGGTTTGGAGCATATGGGGCCAGATTTGTAGCAGTGGATGAGAAATGACTATATCACTATGATCCCGAGTCTAAACAACAGTAGCCACGTCTCACTCACTATCACAAATGGTTACAATCACCCTATAAGCTCCAAACCAGACATTCATTATCAAGCCCCCTTTTTCACTCCACCCTTCAAAAATATGTTTATATAGTAGCTCGGTACCGAAATTGAGAAAATAGACACCTAAAACATTAGACTTCTATATTCCACATCAACCATCGCAGCACAAACATTTTATACTTACTAGGAACAATAATTGTACTCACCCGTGTTGTATATGTATAGTTAACACATAGGAAATACGGTTTTTATTTTTTAAATTTTTTATTATTTTTATTTTTGTTTTTCTATCCAATTTAGTAATTTTCATGTGTTTCGTTTTTCAAGATTTTTCTTCATTTAATTTGGGTTTTATGTATGTTGGTAGCCTCAAATTCGTATTATTTTGCTTTTCCATGGCTAATATGAAGATGTAAGCATACACTTCATTTGTAGTTCCAAAGTATTTGCGGCTTGACTATTGTGCTTTGGCTCTGCAAATTCCATTTGCATTAATTTTATTAATTTTTTCTCCCATGTTTCAATGGTGGTAATTTTCTATTATATATATATATATATATATGTATATATGTGTAGATAATGTATTTAAGTATCTATAATGGTATCACTATGTCAAAAATTCACAAAAGTCAATGATTAGATTATAAATGAATGTTTCAATTTAAATTTTCAGAATTCTTTAATAACTGCATAAATAATAATTTTTGCATTAACAACAACAAGTAAATAACGAATATTTCTATAGTTAAGGTTAAATAATTAATAATGAGCATTTTAAACAGTATAAAAATATTAAATATTATTAATCAGAGTTATTAAAGGCAATTAAATATAAGTAAATGACTAAAGTGCATAATTCACTATTTTAAGCTCTTAAGGGACACCTGAACCCCATTTTCGGCCAAAAATCATAAAAAGTTCAAATTTTTTTTTTTCTCAGAAAACGATAAAATACATATTTGCGAATATCCATGCAAAATTTCAGAACTCGGGGACACTTGGAACAGGTAGAAAATGCGCTTTTTAAATTGTACTCACTATAGAGTTTAAAGGACTAGCGGCCATTTAAAACGTGTTTTCCTGAAAATGACTTTTTTCATATTTTGTCTTAGTTCAAAGTATTAAGGCTCAGTGGTAAAATGATTTAGAAACAAAGTGTTTATGTTTTTAGAATCTTGAAAACATTTTCAACAAAAGTAAGGAGAGATATATTTTTTAACTATTTCTGAAAATTTTACATTAATTGGTAAACATGAAAATTATAACAAATTTAAGGAAATTTACCATGCGTATTTATTTTTTTTTTTAGCCGATTAAAATAAAAAATTAAAAATATCTCTCCTTAGTTCTTTTCTATATACCGTAACACTATTTAAGAAATTTTAGTAATACCAAAATATTGAAAATTGAATGAGGAGTACTAATTTTAAAAAGTGTATTTTTCGACAAAAAAAAATCATAAAAATCTCCATAAAAAATATACTATTTAATAAAAAGTGAATTTTTTTGCTAATTATTCCTTACAAGAAGATTCTTAAATAGTACACCAAAATTCATTACTTTAAAATCAATAACAAAAATTTTGGATTTTTTTTCTTACGGGTCTGATTTAAAGCTCTTGATATTAGTTTTATTTACGCACTATTTTTTTCAATTTAAAATTGCTCTAAATGGCATCCATTTAATTCTGCATCTTAATTTCTTGCATTATGTTTGCATTTGATAGCATGGCAAATTTTACACTAAAAGTTCACTGTCTTAAAGAGTGCCCACCACCTTTCTCTTCAAAATATATTAATTCAAACAGACAGTTTATCAAGTCTACAAGCCTTAAAAGACATTAATACAAGAGATATATTAGTAACCTCAATCATATTACTATTGCAGAAATCTACTAAAAAATTTGTTTTCAAATGGATAAGAGGCCACACGGGCCTAAAAGGAAACGAATTAGCGGATACCTTGGCAAAAGAAGCTACGCTGGAATCATCACAAATAGAAACAAAATTCTATCCATTACCAGCATCCTTAGTAAAAAGAAAATTAAAGCTAGAATCGCTTCAACACTGGCAAAACTATTGGGACTATGCAGATACGGCAGATACACATACGAATTTCTACCGAAAATTTCAGAAGACTTTTTACTTTTTCATCGAAATCTATATTTATTCGCTACCAATCATGGTCCTTTTTCTTCATATCTAGTTAAATTTAATAAAGTAGATTCTGACCTCTGTACTTGTGGGAACAGAAGTACCTCCTTGCATTTCATGTTAAATTGTCCACTAACTTCAACCTTTCATCTGCGAAAGCCATCAAATATGAAATTAAATGAGTGGTTTTCATATGTATTGAAATGTCCGAATTTATTACAGAAAATAATTGACTGCATCACCCTCGTTGAAAAGAATCAGTATATATTTCAACTTGCGCATTAGCAAGCTTATCAAATCATATCTCTGTTTAAACATTTCTAAAAACATTTACTCTTTCATACTTATGATAGTTGAACTTAGTTGAACTTTCTAAATGAAAAATGCATCTAAAATTTTTATAGACATTTACAAACTCTTAATTGTCTTAATTAACTCTTCTATTTTAAATTTTGAAATTTATGCATTTTAATATTGTAAAAACTTTAGGTTCGCCCAGAAGAAATTGGGCAACCATTTGTGAAACAATTGCATTTTTTTTTTTTTTTTTTTTTTTTAATAATAATAAATGTTAGGTGGGGCTTGTTGAGCTCAAGCCATATGGTAGGCCTCCCCACCTAACTGAATCTGAATCTAAATAATAGGCGTTATTTTGCCTGACATGATAACTAGAATATTGTTATTTATTTATTAATAAAATGTTTATTTACTTCCATGTTCTTCACGAAAATTATGTCAATTTTTTGTTCTATCTTTATTAATTAAACTTTTTTTATTAATTAATATTATTTTTTAAATAATAGAAAATAATTTAAATATATCTAACTAGTATTCAAAAACGATGATACCGCCAAATTAGCGTAAAAAAAATATCGCGCCAAATTCGGCGCGTATATGACATCTCTGTCGTTTTGCTTATGCCTTAAAGAGACTTCTAGATCATCAATCTGTTTACAGAAAATTAGTCAGAATATTTAATTAGAGATGATTAAATTTATAGTTTTTAATTACAAAACAAGCGAAGAAAAGAAAATTTTGTTATTGGTTAGACTGGAAAATTAAAGACTGATTGATGTATTAAAAAAAAAATAAATGGCGATTTTTTAATTATTTGTTTACATTTTTTGTTTATATTACTGTAAATATTTTCCCATTGTTAGATATTCATCACCTTAGCGCGATATTTTTCTGACGCCACTTTGGCAAACACTGCGCAAGGCAGAAGAATATTATAAAATAACAATTATACGAAATACCATTTAAATAAAAAAATAACTTTCAAGTATTTAAACTAAAATGACCGAATTTCTCATTAAAACAATGAAAATAATTATATTTTACAAACGCATAGTCTAAATATCATACTATCACTGTTTTATACCTATTCTATGCTAATATAACTCTATAACGAATAATAATAATAATAATTCAGATTTCAATTGATAAACTATTAAATGAGCTTGAAAGTAGATGTTATAATGAATGATGTAATTTGTAATGATTAATGTAATTTGTAATGATTGTAATTTTGAATTTACAAACGTATGAGAAATATCGCATGTATTTATAATAATTTTATTATGCTGTGTATTTATATACACACTATGCACACTCTATTACAATAAATATTTTCTATAATTTCTTCACTTATTTTGAGCATATGTGAAAATCAAGTTTTTTATATTTAAAACGTATTTCTACTAACTATAATAACAAAACAAAAATCTATAGTGTTTTATTATTTACTTAATCGAAACCTTCCAATTTCATTATTTCCTAATTTGAAAACACTAATAAAGACAATTTTATATTTTATATAATATTAAAAGCTACTTTAGTTATAATTTCTAGTAAAAGATGAAAAAGGAATAAACTTAAGGTTTTACATAAAATTTTGCTTTCAATTATTTAACTTAAAATCATTCTTGAATGTGCATTTAAAAAACTTTATAGTATATTTCAATGTTAGGTAAGTTGTGCATTTAAAAAACTTTATAGTATATTTCAATGTTAGGTAAGTTATGAATGGAGTAGAGGAAAACAATATCAAGCATTAGCCCTTTTTAATTAATAAAAAAATCTAATGCTGCGTTAAAATTCACACATTACTGCCGAAAACTAAATATAAGAATTATTGGATATTTGGGTCTTTTCCCTTAAATATAACCACTGTATAATATTGAATATTTCATTACGGGATTTATGCATTACATATCTTATGCTTATAAGTTACATTATCCTTTGAGTCCTTACTGTAAATACCTAATAACAATAAAAATGTCTTTTCGTATTATTATTATAAAAAGAAAGCATGTTTATCCAATACACGTAATGACTTGCTATTTACTTCAAAATTTCAAGGTAACACAGAAGATTTATTATCAGTTCTTTTAAAATTTCAGTTAATTAAAATTCCTTCCATGATTGCATCTTTTTCAAAGCAAAGATTATATTTCCGGATAATTTCAGAAACTACACTAAGCATTTTTATTTCTTGCAGGTATTTATTTTCTAGGTAATCCGCCTTCTCATTATTTTTCTTATGATGGTTAAACGCTCCATTGCATTATGCTTTAAATGTCACATTCAACGCATTTAAACTGAAGTAACTGACAGCATGTCTAGATTAATTACTCAAAAGTCAATTAAACATAATAACATATCTTCATTTTTTATGAAAAACAAACTATTTTTTTCAAAGTTTATACCTGTTAATATTATAAGTGCTTCGCATTGTGTCAGTTTCATGTAATTTTTTTAATGCACCTATATATATATTTTCGATTTTAATGCAATTAATAATAATTGTGTGAATTTTTTTTTTTTTGATCTGATATAAAACAACAATTATTTTGCTTGTTTTGAATAAATTGATTATTTTAGTTGTTGCGATACATGGTTAGTATGATGTATTTATCTTAATCCTATTTTTAAAACAAAAACAATCAGTCTCGATAAAATGAATAGAAAAACTACATTATATAAAGTGTACAGTGTAACTTATAAGACAGAAATTTCCTAAAAAGAAATGGTATAATACTGTAACTGTAAAAAAATCTCTAAAGTTTCTAAAAATTTTCCAGGATTTTTAGAATATTTTAAATAACGGCATTAGCAAAAATTCATGTGACATATATACGTTTCGCCTGTAGACAGTGTCCTCGTTGACATTTGACCAACGTTAGTAATTTGGCTAATTAAAAATTAAAAACATTCGCCAAATGAAAAAAAAAAGTATTAGCCAAACAGATTCGCCGTGTAGCACAAAATAATAATAATAATAATAATCTTTTAATGTAGTTTCTTTTTTTCAATATGTTTTAAAATAATCTAAGTTTTTATAACTGCGACAGCGATTGTTATTAATCTAAATTCGACGATTCGTTAAAAATGTGGATATATGCATATGTATGATAAACGAAAAGAAAAGAAATAAAAAGAAAAAAATGAGCACTAGCAATATGGCGAATGTAATCGCTTGTTTTCTGGCCAAATGACGAATTTAGTCGCAATTTGGCGCAATGGCGAGCGACAGCAAGAACCCTGCCTGTAGATCATTTAATAAGTAAAATTACTAAGAATTTAAAGTGATAAAGATATTTCGTCTGTTAATAATACATTAAAAATAACTACAAAAATACAGAGCATTTAATAGTTAAGAAACACATAAAAACTGTCTTATAAATAAAGCATTAAACGTTTCAACTTATTTAAAGCTCCTCATCAGTAATATAACCAACACAAAATCACAAGATACAACAAATTTTACCTATAGTTGAAACCATGTGCCTAAAATACTTAAACACGCAGATAGGTAATGAGTTAGATTAAGATGGTATATTCTGGTGGGAACGAAGTAGGTTCGTTCAGTGGGAACTTTTTTGTTCAAATGCTTATGGTGTACCAGAAAAGCCAGATTACCACTAAATGAATCTGGTTTCCTCCCACCAGAATATCTCATCTTAATGTATTTCAATTTCTCATTATTTAATTAGTTCTGGCACATGGCTTCAACTATATGTTGATATTATGTTGTATCTCGTGATTTTGATTATTTATATTACTGATGAGGAAATTTAAGTTTGAAGTATCTAATGGTTTATTTTCAAAATGATTTCTATATCTTTTCTAACTATTAAATTATTATTATTATTATTATTATTATTATTATTACACTAAGAATTGTTTAGGAAATTGGGCTGCCAAGAAAATTTTATGTAACTACAACCCGGGTTAGAGATTAAATTTAAATAACATTAGTGTAATTTTATACTTTTGATTTTATCGAATTAGATTGTACAGTGTAATTCTGCTTTAAAATAACTAATAAAAAATGAATTATTAAACATAGTATCAAAAACTTTTTATCACTGTTATACCACATGTCTCAAATACAACCGTCATAAGATTGTGCTATTTGTTTTAGTTGTCACTGGCATTTTGCCCATAACAATTGATAATTGAAATTTAAAAATATATTTTATTTGATATTTTCCTGTAGTTTTAAAATAGAGAACGGCAGACAGGAATGAATTATTGTCATTCCCAATTTCCCTCTTTCGAAAGAATTTGATATATTGCCGTGAAGAACTTTAAGGGACTTGGTATTTCCTAGTCTTTGTCATTGTAAGATAATAATATCAAAATATATTTTTCATATCAAAGGTATTTATTTAAAAAAAAAACTGGAGAATTTTACTTTCTTTTTACTCACAAAATTTATGTTTTTGAGCAAGGTAATTAAAATGTTACGAGCTCATTTTTTAACAATAAATTTTAGATTACTGAAGAAAACCTATTCTGCTATCTAATTTCATAAAAGTTCATTTTATTTGAATTTTCCACTTGATTTTCCTTACAGGCGGGACATATTCTTAAACAATTGTATGAAATTATCAATTTTGAATGTAAAAAAAAATCTCTGTATTCTATAATATAAACTGGTGTGTGTTATGAATGATGGCCAATTATTTGCACGAGGAGTATATGTTTTAGAAGGAATGCCTCCCATGGGGGTCTTTTCCAAGGGAACCTAACCCGTATTTACGCAAAGCTCAAAGAAAGCCTCGAAAAAATCCGAACGGTTAGGCCGATGTGCGCGATTGGGTTCGAACCCAGCACCTCCTGTCTATCAGTTTCGAGAGCAGGACCTCTCTCCCACTGGTGGGACTTTTCCGTTTCAGAACATAAATTGAGTCGAAAAGAATACTTCTTAATCCTTTTATAAATAACTTTAATATAACAAGAAAATATATTCAGTTTATAAAAATACATCACAGAAACTTGATTTATAATTAGTAAACTTTCTTTTGAGTTTTGGAAATTGTAAAAATCATATAAAAATTTCGTATTATCGACAAGAAAATTATATAAATTCTAGTGTGTTCCGGACGAATTATGCCGATGAGAGTATCATTGATCTGCCATTTTTATTAAAATTCTGATCTGCAAGATATTTTATTCTGAAAACGTACGAGCGGCGTTTCTGTTTTTTTCGTTTTGAGAATCTACTGAATTATAGTTAAATTTATTATACCATACATTACGTGGATATAGCAAAATTCAAGAACATAAAAAGTAAATTATAGCTTCTAATTAAAATCTATTAAAATTATTAAATAAATGTTAAGCGGGATTGTTTTTTCCATTTATTTTCAAGGAATTTTTCGTATTTCTAAATATAAAATAGGAAAACGCATTAAATTTAATGCAAGGTGTCATTGAAAAAAAATCCCTGTCGGCTGGGCCTATAGGCGGAGGTAGATTTCAAAAAGTGCTCATTTCAAAAAAAAAAAAAAAAAAAAATTATATATATATATATATATATATATATATATGATTAGAGATAAACCCAGTTTAATAACTTCATTTGGCCGTTTATGAAAAATTTTTTATTTCATTTTTCTGCAAAAACTGGTTTTATCAGAATCATCTTTAAAAAAATTCAGCTCAAATGCCCATTTTGACAACATATTTTGAAATAAATTCTGAATTTATTAAAAAATCGACCAAAACAGTGCATTATACAGCTCCTAAATAACAAAAAACTGTCAGTTGAATGCATTTGAGAAAAAAAATTGAATTAAAAAATGAGTCATAAAATAACCGATTTGTTGTTTGAATACATCCTTAATTCTTTAATAATGATTGCTTCGGAAAATTTTGTGCGAAATACTCACTTTGACAGCATTTTAAAAAATATATTCTATCTTTATCAAAAATCTGGCCAATGCGTCACAGTATATAGTTCCTAGCTAAGAGGATCTGTAAATTGGATGCGTTTGAGAGCGAAAATGGATTTTAAAACTAGTCATAAAAAGCGCAATTGGCTATGTGAAAACTTCCTTAAATTTTCAAATCACGAAGACTTTGGGAAATTCTGTTCAAAATACCCTTTTTGATAGCCTTTTTTGAAATATAATCTGTCTTTATCAAAAAACCGATCAATGCATCACATTATATAGTTCCTAAACTAGAGGATCTATAAATTGGATGCGATTGGGATCAAAAATGGATTTAAAAACGAGACAGAAAAAAACGCAATTTCTTATTTGAACACTTCTTTAAATTTTCAGTCACGATGATTTCGGAAAATTCTGTTCAAAATACCCTTTTCGGTAGCCTTTTTTGAAATATATTCCGTCTTTATCAAAAAGCTGACCAATGCATCACATTATATAGTTCCTAAATAAGAGGATCTGTAAATTGGATGCGTTTGAGAACAAAAATGGATTTAAAAACGAGTCAGAAAAAAACGCAATTTCTTATTTGAACACTTCCATAAATTTTCAGTCCCGATGACTTTGGGAAATTCTGTTCAAAATGCCCTTTTTGGTAGCTTTTTTTTAAATATATTCTGTCTTTATCAGAAAATTGACAGATGCGTCACTTTATACAGTTTTTAAATAAGAGAATCTACCATTTGGATGCGTTTAAAATCAAAAATGAATTTAAAAATCAGTCAGAATATAAGCAGTTTAGATTTGAGGGTTTTTTTTTTCCAACTCCTACTTTTGTTTAATTTCTTTTTGCTATACGAATTGGTCCTATGAAAAACTTGTCAATAGAAAAGTTGTAGATATTTTTTAGAAGATGTAAAATAAATTTAATCAGATTTGATATCTTAAAAATTGACGGAGTTATGGATTTTTCTCTTTTTTCACCGCCCTTTTTCTTTTCGTTTTTAATTTTTTTCATCGGTAAAAGTTGATCCTATCAAAAGTTTGTAAATACAAAAGTTATAGATAATTTTGAGAACAGTTACAAAAAATTTAGTTGGACTTAATATCTTGAAAATGGACGAAGTTGTGAATTTTTTTCTCTAAAAAACTCCTGTTTTTTTCGCCCCTTGAGCCCACTTCTAAATTTATCAAAAATCTGTCATTCATAAACTTTTGGCCCATTTTTAAGAAGTAATATAAACTTTAAACCGATTCGATATCTACTTTAATTAAGAAGTTATGGCGTTTTTTCGGTTTACACAAAAACGCCCGTATTCTGATCCCCTAGGTCCGATTTTGCCCATTAACGAACTTAGCCGAGATTTTATCCCCTTTGATTTTTTGTACCAGTTTGGTGGAGATTGGTGAAAAATTATAGAAGTTATCCTGTCCATAAAAAAGTGAGATATATCTATAGATAGATAGATAGATAGGTATATAAACTGGTGCGATTGCAATAGGTAGTATTTCATACGAAATCTACCTAAAAATTATTTTGTACTCAATTTTCAAATTACTTTTTTACTTTGATACACCTAATCTAGAAGTGTGAAACTGTGCAAATCAAAAAAATTATTCCGAATCTTCTATGATTTTCATGGAGTTTTTTGTTTTTCCTATTCTTTTTAATAGAAAATATTAAACTTGGTTATTACAAAAACTCTGTTGTAACTATCTAATACTATAGTCCTTTCTCTCTAAATATATATCTATAGCGATACTTTTAAAATAGCCAAGGTCATTTTAGTAGTTTAAATATATAGTTAAATTATATGACTGTTAATTTTTTGTTTCATTTGTATAATTTTGTTATTTTTTATTTAATGTTGATATATTAATTTTGTTTTGAATAACTAAACACGAGTATAAACTATGTGCGAGTGTTTTAAATGCAAACAAATTAATCTTTAATAATTCGTCTACGTGCGATATATATATATAAATACGTATTTTTCAAAAATCTAGTCCTTAAAGTTATTTTAAAAAGCCAACAAAAATTTCAATGAAATTGCATTTTAGAGTGCTTTTTTCTTCTGAATGACGATACAAAGATACAAATTATGTGATTAAAAAATAGTCCTAAAAGTGAAATTGTTTTATTTTGCAGTATTGATTTTATACAGTTATTCTTGATTTAAATGAATTATAAATAAAGTACAGGAATCTCTAAAACAAATCAATGTTTTTTGGAACTATACAAATATTTTCGAAATATTTTCTTCGTAATGTTATTTGATTACAGCAAAAAAAAAAAAAAAAAAAAAAAAAAAAGCTCTAAAATATCTAAATTGTAATTTCAAAATTATTTAACAGAAGATTAATTGCAAAAGCTATTAATAAATAAATGCGAAAGATAAATTCCTATAAATATTTCGACTTTTGTGAATAAATTTATTGAAATAAATAGAAATAATACTGAGGCAATTGAATTTAATTAGAGCTTTAATTTATATTATTTGTTTTATATTCAGTGTTGGTGATTCTCGCAAAACTTGTGCATAGATCATTTGCTTGTTTCAAACAGAAAAAAAAAAATAAATACTATACGCTACACCTTAAAAATGAAATTTGATTTTATAAAATAAAATAAAGTCTAGTAACATTTTATTTAAAAAAGAAAAACTTGCATTCCCTTTTTACAATATTTGTGTGTGTGTGTGTGTGCTATTTACGCAAGTTTTTTAAAAGATATGTTTTAATTTTGTTTAATTTTAGACAAGGAAAGTTAATTTACAAAAGAAAATTAGTCAATAAATTAAGAGGATAAATTTTAAGTTGAAAAAACATTTTAAAGAGCAGCTATAAGATATTGTAAGAACAAAAATATTGAAAAATTATTGAAATAAATTACTTTTTTGACGGGAAAAAGTAACTTTAGAGTTTTTTTCAGCTTTTTATAACAAAAAATATATAAATTTTAAAATCCTGCTTTCTACCAAGAAACAAGAATTCATATATGCCTTCCTGATTCTCGAACTCACATCTATTAACCATATCATTGTTCAATTATCGAAAAATATCAGCTTGTTTGTAAAGCAATTAATGACGTAATTTATGTAGACACATAACGCGCTGACATTTATTAAGCAAATGGTTTTGACCCTTAATGACGGAGACAAATTTAATACTTATGATTATCAATATTGAAATACGATTGTATTGTGTTTACTGTATTGTCAGTTGTAGCATATAAAAGAGTTAAAATTAAATTGCAAGATTTGTCCTGAAAGAATACACATGGCAAGTTAAGTAAACGCTAGTAAAAATATTGTAATGCGATTGCATAAAATTTTAGAAATGATTAAGGTATAGAATTAAGTATTAATTTCACATATAATGTGTATGTAAAATAAATGAAAGGTTTTTTTAAAAAAGAAAAAAATAGTAAAATAAATAATTATTATTGTAAACTGCAAAAGAATAATTGCAAACGTGTGTAAAACTTTTAGTCAGAATTTGTCGCTCAATTACATAGCTTCTCTCTGCTGTCAAAATAGATAAAACACTTTTAAAATATTTAGACTTTTAAAAGGTGATATTACTTTTTTATACCATTTAAAATGGAACCTTATTCAAATAAACGGACGCATTCCATAGATGAAGTTAAAATGTAGAATATGATAAGCATGATATATTTTAAGACGTTTGAAAGATAATGTGTGAAGAAATTTAATCAGAAATACATCCAAATAAAGTAAAAATACTTTGTACTCTAGTAGGTAACATTTAAAGAAGAACAAAGAGAGAGTGTTAAATTTTTAAATTATAACTTTTAAAAATGAAATCACAAAGCAGATTCAAACCGTGTTTACTTAATTTAAATAAGCAACTTAAATAATGTTTTGCAAAAGTTTTCGATTTCATTGGTAATAATATTATTGTGACTATGATTTTGTTGTTGTTGTTGTTTAAGTATAACAGCATACATGATATCACCCATGTTTACTCTTTCTACAAAAAACATATGTAATTGAATTACTGATTTAAAATTCACAACGATCAATTTTTCATTTTAAAAAACTCTTTTAATATTTTATGTAGTTTTTATAAACATCTTATAACAGGAAAAAAAGGAGAAATTTATAAAAAAATGACAAATATACTATGTAAAATTTTAATAAAAGTCGATTAAATAATGCGTAACTTAAGTGCAGTGCTTAATCTTAAAAAATTGCTTTTTAACGACCTCATTTTAATTAATTTTTCAAATTACATTCTGAACTTGTTTGTTTTAGACAAATTATTAAACAGCGTTTCGAATTACTTTTGGGATCCCTTTATTTTGTATAATTAGGTGTATATAGTTATATATTATTGAAAAGTTATGCGTTTAATGTTTAAGATAGTTATAAACGAAAACAAGCAAACAAAAACGTCTTTTTTACAAACAAAAATCGTTAAGAATAACTATGTGCAAAAACCACATTCTTTGTTTTTCGAACTTTATTAACGACTTTCTTTCTGGTGAAATGCTATGTCACTATGTGTAACAGTTGCAACAGTGTCTGTTGATTTACGATGTTTCGTTGTTATATATCAATACTTGAAAAGTATAAATCACGAGAATAATATATTACTGGTGACACGTTTATATCAATGAAGAATACCACAAGAAAATTTCAGGAGATCATAATAGGGGTTACATATATATTTTCAATAACAGAAGTTGCATTATGTAATTACAAAATAAGTAGTACAATAGTAATTTCATAGTTGCGCAATAATCTTATTAAAAATAAATTTATAATTTTTTCCCTTTTTTTTTCATTATTATTTTGTAAAGCTTTTTCTAAGTAAATCGCTACTTTTTACAAAATCTTTTGAAAATACCAATTATTATTCTAAGACAATTTAAGTAAAACTTTAATATCAATGTTAAAAATCTTAAATATATTTAGGTATTTTTAGACTGAAGGATATCGTAGAAAAAAAGTTTTACTTGAATGCAATAAATAAATAAGATCGCTTTCTTTCTTTTTTTTAATGTCAAGCATATTTATATAAAGAAGGACAATTTAATATATATAAAACTTATATAAAAATAGAATCCAAACAATTAAAAGTTTTTAAATGGCTGTTATTAGACAAAATCTTTTTTCTTTTCTTTCTGCTTTCATTATCTCTTTCTTTTCATTTTTGTAAACTGGATATTTTTCATGTTAGCTAATTTAATTAGATGTATTTTTCCATTGTATAGTATGCTAAAATGTAACAGATTGAATTTAAAATTTAATGTTTTACGTTAAACTAGAGAGAGAACTTTAACGATTCCCTTACTGAATTTATCAAGCCATGTCACTTATTTCGGACAATTACCAACTATGATCAATAATGTAGTATATTTACAGTTATTGGTATTGTACAAATAAATGAGTATAAGAGCTGCATTTAATATTCTTATGACGGATATAAGATCATCTATAGGTCTGTGGAAAAAAATCCTGAAATAAATTAGAATTATCTAATTGAAATTTATAGAAAGTAGAGTGAGAAACAAAGAAAACTATGATTATTAATAAAAAATAGACCAATCAGAGTTTTACACATTATAAAATATTATTTAGTAGTATGTATAAGGTTAAAAATATATGAAAAGCTTTGAAAAACAAATAATAACACATCTTACAATAAATGAAGTTTTTAGCTACCAAAAATTATCAAATCATTAATTGTATTAAATTTAATAACGATTTGTTAGCGTTGAAAAATTATCATTAAAAAATCCAACTTTTTTTCTCAAAAATACCATCTAACAATTAAACAATATATAAAAATATTTAAAAATAATTGTCTAATCACTATTAATAATATGTCAACATTAAGGAAATATTTTGATTAACATCAAAAGCAAAGCCACTACAATCATTTTCCTCTTAATTGTTTACAGCCTAGTGATGTTATATGCTAACAACTTCACTATTTTATGGTAATAAATGTATAATATACATATACTAATTGTAGATAAAACAGATGTAAGAAATTTTACTTACTTTTTTGTTATCCAGGTGGGTTTCCAGTTGTAACAATATAATTTTTCAACTCCATCAAAGTCTGTATATCAAAGAATTTAAAGACATGCACTTCCAAAGCACCATTTTAGAAATCCAGTGGTTTAAGCAGTAAGTGATATTAAAGTTTGAAGATGTTAATAATTTAAGAATAAAAAAGTTACATTTTTCTCACAGTTTCATCGTTTTATTTTTCAGATTAGAAATATCAATATGTAAATTTTTGTAATTGTTTTGTAGGTAATTATATATTCTGTAGATCTTCGTAATCAGAACTTTTTCATCATATTATAAATATGAAATATTCACAATACATATTTATATTTTTTCAGTTATATTAAGAAGTACTTAGTCTGTTTTATTGTAAATAAGTTCAAACTATTTTACAAAATAGCAATAGTTTAGTTGTAAATTGCTCAGAGAATTAGTATTGCATTAGATATATACAGAGGGATTTGAACTTAAGTCATGCAATAGCTAGAAGAAGATTAATTATGAGATAAGTTTGTCAAATAAATATTTTACATATGAAGGCACTAATAAGTGCATTGTACGGTGCCTTGAATTTGTATTCTATGTAATATTTATTTAAATTAAGCTCTTATAGAAAATACGAAAGAAAATCTAACTGGATGTATCACTTTCATGCATTTCTTGTTTAGTTTGTAAGAAGAATTCATACAATATTATGCTATGGTATCTTTAGATCAAGCATTAGAGAAAAAAACATTTGTTTGTCCATATTGTCCTTGAAAAACATTTCTTTTTACATACACAGACACTTTTATTGTAATTATAAAATAATAAAAAAGATTCTCTGATGCTTAAAACTAAGCACATCAAAATGTAACAAAAAACGCGTAGATATTATTTTTTTTTATGTAATGATATAACAAGAAAAAACTTATTCACTTCAGTTCACATTTAATAGTATGGTGTATTTTGGATTCTGTATTTATTTAGTATATATATATATTAAAATTAATAAAAATATTCTATAAAACACAAGAATATTTTATTTGTTCAACAGGTGGTTTTGATTGAATTTATCTATTTTCTGAGTTCATAACTGAGTGTCTATATAAGAATACATTCAATCATATTTATAATAAGCTATAATTAATTATATTAAAGAACGTGTATTCAATATACTTTTCTCTTTTCTTCTTTTTTTTCCTACAGGATTTAAAAAATGAAAACTGTCAACATAACAAAAAAAAGAAATGGGATGATACGCAATATTTTTATGTATCAAAATTTTCAATGACTGATAAATCAAAACTTCATAATTTTTATATATAATATTAATCATTAAGTAAACATATAAAATAATATATCTCTAAAAATCTTAAACAACGTAATTTCAAAAAATGCTGATTATTTTATATTTAAAATTTAATCTGTAAATAATTTTTTAAATGAAGTATATTAAAAACAAAAGTAACAAATAACTAGTAGATATTCAGATACGAATTCCCTTTTCGTCATTCGAAGGAAAATGTTATCAAAGAATTAAATTCCTGAATAAAAACAAAGAAAACATCCAGAAAAATTACTCGATACTTTGCAATAAATTGAAATAATGACCTACTTATTTTTCACCGAAAAACAAAATGTATCAGCACAATTAATTGGTACATAAAGCACTATCCATCCCGGTTTCTGTCCCATTTTCTTGGACAAGGCGCGGAAAGGTGGGACGGCACGTCTTTTCTCACCGTGATCCCCATGCTCTGAACAGGACAGGAATGAGATGCTCAACATCCATTGAGCATGCGTTGTCGGAAATAAAAGGGGGCGCCCTGCAGGATCAAAAGTTGGAGATTTCTGAGATGGAAGTTTACGGAGGGTAAAAAGAGGGGGCGGGGGTGACCCTGGTGGACATCATTTCGCGCGTTGTTTGTCGGTAAGGTCGGTTTTCCCAGAAAGAAGAGAAATTCCTCACTGCTGAAAGTCAAATACAAATATTCTGCAAATTAATAAATATCGAGATATATTAGACAATGCGCTGGATACATATCAGCAAATAAGTGGTTTGTTTTAATATTTTTTGTTTCCTTATTGTTTTAAAATAAATTATTTTATGATATAAAACAGAATTATATTACACGTTATGTAATAGTAATTGACCCTGATGGACATAATTTCGTGCGTTGTGTGTCTATAAGGTTGGTTTTCCAAAAAAGAAGAGAAATTCCTGACTGATGAAAGTCAAATGCAAATATTCTACAAATTAATAAATATCGAGATATATTAGATAACAGCTAATTATATGTCAGCAAATAAGTTGTTTCTTTTAATATTGTCAGATCTTTATAGTTTTAAAATTTATTTTATGATATAAAACAAAATTATATAACAAATTATTTAATAGTAGTTACCCCTGGTGGACATCATTTCGCGCGTTGTTTGTCGGTAAGGTTATTTTTCCGAAAAAGAAAAGGAAATGTTTATTGGTGAAAGTCAAATACAAATATTCTGCAAATTAATAGATTTCGTAATACATTATATAACACGCTGATTAGATGTCAGCAAATAATTAATTTGTTTAAGATTTTCAAATTTCTTACATTATTTCAATATATGTATACACATATATATATATGTATGTATGTATGTATGTATATAATATAACCATTATATAATACTACAATTCAACATCTACAATGAATATAGAGTAACCCAATATAACAAACTTAAACACCACTAGATAATCAAATGGAATTAGCAATATTGGAACAATTACAAATAATATTGGATATTGTGATACGTGTCTTATACACACACACACACACACATATATATATTATTAACGAAATAATATAAATTGTATGAGAAATTACATAATAGCAATTAACTATGCAAGTGATTTAAAAATAAACATTAATGAATCTGTGGCATTGAAATAATATATGCATATTCAAGCAACTTATAAATTGCAGAATTACATGGAAATATAAAATGAAATGATTATTCATCTACACCTTTATATATATATATATATATAAAATTTTTAAATATTAAAAAAATATTTAAATATATATATATATATATATAATTAAAAATATATATATAATATATATATATATATATATATATATATATATATATATATATATAAAACATTTATTGTGAGATTTTAAACGCCAAAATATTCATTATGAAATTTTAAATCATTAAAACAAAACTAAATTAAGACTTAGCGATATTAAAATGTATTTTCCTGGAGAACTAATATAAGAAAATGATTAAATTCTTTTAAGGGAATCTGGGACACAAAAATCTTATTTATATTTATATTTTATTTATTTTGATTTTGATTTTTGCATTAAAAACTTTCCTGTTTCTTTATACTTAAAATGATCTTATAATAATGTTTCTATCTAAATTAAATGAGAAACTACTAAATTTTTTGTTTTGGTTTCTTTGGAAAATCTAGCTTTCAAGCTATGTTTGTCATCAAATGGCTTGTTGTGAAACCGCCTTTTTTTTATGGTATGTTTCCTCACAATTTCTTAGATACAAATTATTATTACTCAAAAACCGTTAAATGTGAAGACTATAAACTTGGAATATAACTTTTTTATTATTTTCCTTTAATTTTGTTTCAGTAACTTAAAATAAAATATTTATTTTTGAAAATATGATTTTTTTGAAGAAGATTCATCATTTAATAACATTATTTTTCTTCAAATATTTACTTTTATTATTTAAAAAAAATGATTGATGAATTTTAAAAATGTTTGAATCAAAATTAGACTGTAGATAAATTTTGTGTATTTAAATGAAAAAAATTAAATTCTACAAATAATATTTTGAGCTATAACGATTTTAAATTAGCCTACTTTTTAAAAAAATGTTAATTACAATTTATATATATATATATATATATATATAGAAAGAGAGAGAGAGAGAAGTTATATATATATATATATATATATATATATATATATATATGAATATATATATATATATATAAGATATATGATATATAGAGAAGTTTTATTATGGGATTTTATTTAAAGTGATATAGTTAACAATCACGTAAAAATTCAAAATTTTAATACAATAAATAAAAATTATTTTTAAATGTGTCTCAGACCTCCTTAATGTTCGAAAACTGATATCCATAAAGCACACTAAATTAAAAAATCTAATTTTATTTATTAAAATACAAAAATAGAATTTACTTATACATCATGATTACCATCATCCCCTCCTCCAAAAAATGTATTTGTTCTGTTTAAGCATTATTTCGTAAGAAATGTGGATAGTAAATTTCGTTTTTAATCGACGAGGAGCGTTTTTAATCGACTCTTGAAGTATTTTATGACACTTATGGTGAAAAATTTATAGCAATAAGAGAAATTCGGGTAAAAGCGCATAATTGAGGGAAATCAGACATGTCTGTTTTGACTCAATTTGAGTAGATTTCTACTTATAATTCATTGAAAAGTTTGGGATTGAAAAATTTATTTTATGAGGAGTTTTCCTTATTAACATTTTTAAAAAAATATAAACACATCTAAGTTACTAATCTTCCTCTCTTTTTATGTGTACCGTATTTTTTAATGTTTTATTTTCCAAAATAAATTGTTGCTAGAATTTTCATGGCGATTTTTATGGATTTATTGCCACTTCCATTATCTTGTGGCAAAACAGTTTATCTTACTAGAGGCAAAAAATAATTCACGAAAACAGTGTTTGAAGAATGCATAAACATTTTTTAAGAAAATGACAGTCAAACTTACATGTTCAATATGAGAAATGTTTTATAAGACATGCGAAGAGATGAAAAATTTGTGAGGAGACGAAAAAGAATCTCTTTCAAATATTTTTCTTCATTATTTTTTTTTTATTTCAATTACATCTTTTATTAAACTTCTTAGAATAGTAATACCGTATACTTGTTTCGACGAAATCGCAAATAATCTTAGAAAATTAAGTTTAAATCGAATTTTTGTTTTAGAGGATAGACCTTTACTTATAATGTTGAATACCGTTTGCTGGCACTATGAAATTTTCGGTTTAAAAAGTGATCCAGATATTCCATAACTTACATTGCAATTCATTAACATTAACACTTTCCCTCTATTCATTATTTTATTGTTCATGCTTCTATAAAAAAATATTAATAAATAACAGAATAGTTAGAATATTGTTTACAAAGTGAAAACTTGTTTTATTTTAATATAGGCAGTAAAACAATTTAAAATATTAGAGAAGATTCAATTACTAAAATAGGAATTTTTATTATTCAAAATCTGGTATTTTGTTGTTGTAGTTGTTGTTTTTTGTTTGTTTGTTTGTTTGTTTTTTGAATCGTTTTACTGCCCAGTGTAGATTCGATTCATGACCTAATCAAAAAAAAAATTAACCAAACAATTTTCCTGTAGAAAACTTTTGGTGATAACTTTTATTCATACATATAGAATCTACAATTTCTATGCATAATATACACATTAATATCAGTGCATTCCTTTATCAATATGATAAAGGAATGCACAGGAATTAATCAGAACAGTACTGAACCCATATAAATATTTGTTATATCCAGGTACGCTATGCAAATGTTGATAAATAAATATATTTATTACGATGACAACCATTTTTATAGGACAGACATAGAAAAACAATTTGATAAACAAAACTTTTAAGTAAAAATGAAAAATATACATGGTTTTTTTATTAATCTGAATCGTAAAACTTAGAAGCACAAAAATTCGAATATAATGAGATTTGTCTAATAAAAATTCAGTTCAGAAAAAGTTGATTCTATGATTCGGTTTGTTATTAAAAATAATTTAGGAACGTTTTTGTAGTGCTTGTAGGTATATTACACACAATTAAGAAACTAAAAATACTTTCGGCTATAAATAGCTTAATTCTTTTTAACTGATCAAATAAGATTCATTTAGGAATCAAAGTTCCAGTTAAGCAATTTGAATTAAAAACTCTTAGTTGTTATTTTTATTTAAGTTCCATCGTATAACGAAACCTGTTCGCAGGTGACTGCAGAAAATACGATTACATTAAGTTTCCGTTTTTGAAGGCACAGATCCATTTTAAGTGTAGAATTCATTCTGCTGCAATAATGAAGTTTTCTGCTTATCATAGGATTACGCTATAGACAGACTCCATTTGCGCGGTTATAATTTGTTTTTTAAATTAACTCTTTGGTATTTAATATTTTATTTTTCGAAATTTGCATTAAAGAAAAACACATGTTATGAAGTAGAAAACTACAAAACCGATTTTAAAAAAATCGATCAAATTTATTATATATTTTAGAGACATAAAACAGCTCATCCCGACAATCTGGGGAAATACATCTGTCACAAGACTACACTGTTAAAAAATAATTTGAAATTCACAGATATAACTAATAATAACAACACATTGCTCAGTGGTGCACAAAACAGGAATTTTAATATACATTTGTACAATTAAAATAAAATAAAACTTTCAACGTTTCGCGACGTTTTCTGCGGGCGTCTTCAGGAAAATATGGTAATGGAAGGACTACGTTTTAATCTTGATCGAGAGATAATATTTCTACTAAATTAAACTAAATTATGGTGCAACTGCCCTATATATATTCACGGATATATTTTTCCTGAATTTTGCAGAAAAAGTTATTTTTCACAACAAAATGGCATTTTCCTTTAAAAGTCGGGAATTTCCATCATATTTATTGAAAATAACGAAACGGACAAAGATAGAAGGAAACAACGGAGAAACTCCGTAATCTATCTAAAATTTACTATCAATGTTTACAAAACATACATGTTGTTGCATAAAATTAAAAAAAAAACTCAATGAAAGAATACTGGTTACTTTCTAAGATTTCTGTCGTGCTGTCGTGTCCAGTGGGGGGGAACGTTTCTAACGACGTTCCGAAACAAGAAAATTAAGTGCGTGATCGTATTTTAGTAGTACATTGCATAGAATTGGCCGCAAACGACCACATGACATGAAGCAATATAGATCAACACTTTTTGGAATAATATGTGCCATATTCACAGGAAAATATAATTGAAAAATCAAAATAGAGCTTACCTGCATAAGCTTGTATGAGAAAGTGAGCAGATACACACAGAAGAATAAGTTCATAACATTTTTTAGTAAATAATTTTTATTTATTTTTTATGAAGATAAATGATCATAAATTCTTGGAGTATATTATAGCTTTTGGAAGAAATGACTCTCTTATTTTTAGAGCCAGGCATGGAAAGCACATTATCACTTGAACAAAAATTTATGAATGAATAGAAGAACTTTTTTTTTAAACGGTTATACCTTTTTGTGATTCTCTTGGAGAATAAGGGGCAAAATATTAACATTCACAATAAAACAAAAAAGTATTCCTTCCTGTATTGAGGATACATTGTAACGCTAACGGACATTCTAAGTGAGCAAAGATCCAACAATTTTATAAAACAATCATTCCTTCAGGAAAATACACCACTCTCTTAAATCGAAACATGTTTCTTTATACGAAATTTTCTTCTTTTTTTTGGAAATCATAAGGTGCATTTTTGATAGACGAACAAGTCTTAAAATATCTCCACAAAGGGATAAAAGTCATTCCTTGCCTTTTAAATAATTCCATTATTTTCGCATTTACAAAAAAAATGCTGAACGTTAGTCGTAAAAAACCGAACAAACCATTTTTATTGGGAGCCCACACATCATTTTCGCAGGCGTTTATTACCGTACTTCTGCAGACGTCCGCTCCGCTCTGAGCCGAAACCGCTTCCCTTCTCTTCTGTTCTCTTCTGACGAAACCACAGCGGCCGCTCCGGAAAGAAGGCAGAAGTTGCCATAAAATAAAAAAAAACGCCAACTGGCAGGGCAACAGGAAGTGGCGAAAAAATAGAGAGGCCAAGCGGATCGCGGAATAGGGAAACTGTATTTTAAGAATAAACTTTTATATCAGCAGAAAGATGCGGAGCCAAAACTGGATAACAGGACGCACCAACATTTAAATTACATATCAGAAGAATAGTACCTGATTGGACAATAGGAGGAGTCATAAAACGGAAGAAGACACCCCATCGAACATTCTAGAAAAGACAGGAAACTTCCAAAACCGGAAGGAACAAAATTGCTAACTGATTTCAACATTTGAAATCAACAAAAAGTTAGGTAACAAAAAGGACTTTACAGGGGAGATTAAAAAAAAGCGAGAATTAAGATAACTTTTAGAATGCGAAATATAAAATAAATGACTAAAGATTAAAACCAAAAATAGACGATAAATTGAATTAAATAAAAATATGGTAGTGGTTAAGAGTAACCACAACACGTGCTACGGTACAATTATACTGATGTCAACAAATTTTTGAGCAACGAGTTAATCGAAATATATTCTGATCATTCATTGAGCAAAGAAATTTTCTGTAATAAAATATTTAATCAAACCATACTATTATTATTCATTAACCATAAGAAAACAATAATAATAAATTACCCTCATTAATTAAAACTTGCAAGAATTATAACAGCATCGATAAAATTATAATCTACCTTATTAAAGTATAAACACATTATAGAATCCAATATATAACTTTAGAATCCCGTGTATTCAAAGACCCTATGATATGATAGATAGAGCAACGGTCACCCACACCAAAGGTAGTCAATTCGAATTACCCGGACGGCATTATTTTTTTTCCTCGGTTAATAAATACAAACTTCTAAACTGTTCGATAAATGGCACAACCTTTAAATTGTTATGCCTATTTTATATTGAAAAGTTACCGCTTCTTCAAATGGAGTTTTTCGTTTTTTTTTTTTTTTTTTTTTTTTTTTTTTTTTCCAAAACGAAAAATTAACAAACCGAACTTTGCTACCAATAGATTTATCGTGAATTCACAGCTTTATTTTTAACAGTGCAAGCAATATTTATGGATGTCACTTTTAATTGAATTTCAGTAACACAGTACTTTTTCTATAATTATTTTAGTTCTTTAATTCGTAAAAGGAATTTTAAAGGTAAGCGCGAGTGAAATACTATTCTAATTAAATGTATCGTGTTAAAATAATCTTGAAATAAACATTAACATATAGTTGACGCAATTAACATATGCAAATACTTAGTTGATAGAATATGTTCTTAGAATAAGCTCTGGATATATATTAATTATTCGAGGAAATAACTTTTCCGAAAACATAATAAATCCGATTATAATAGCTTGCGGTATACGTAAAATTTATGTTAAACCAAAACTTGCCGAAAGGCTTTAAATTTAGTCCATTTTATTTTTATCAGATTGAACCATAAGTACTTGCTTTAATTCACTGGTAATTTTTTCCGGCAAGATTTAATTATGAAAATATTATCAGAAAAAAAAAGAATTTCGGAGAATTCATCAGGAAAGAAGGATTTTGAAGAATTCTTCAGGATCAGGTTCTTATTACAGTGATGTGACAACTTAATCATTGCACATAAAGAAAATGCCGAGAGTGAAATAGTTAAATATGCAAGTTGAAAGAGTTAGGATTGACACTGTTATATTCCGTTAAATCTTAAAAAATATCTTTTTAATAGTTATATATATATCTTTTGTAAGCTTACAGTTTAAACAAAAATAATAGTATAAATACTCTATAAAGTATTTAAAAGTCGAATTTATTTGGCATTCGTTTTGTTGCAGTTTTTACATAGGAGATTTTAAAACATTTAATGCATTTTCAATTCCAAAGACCGACAATTTACAAAATTATCTACATGCGATAATAAATAATCCCAATTAGTATGTCAATTTTCTAACAATTTAATTGAATGCAAATTTTGTACTAATGCTTAGTCGACCTATACTTAGTCAAGTGGAACTCGAATTGTTAAAATGCAATAATGCCGGGTATTTTGCATATTGTTATCCATTTGCGGATATAATGAAATTTCTGAATAAACCTCTAAGGAAATATTGTGTTGCAGATCTACTATAAATAAAATAAAATTCAAGAGATATTAAACTATTCCGTACTATTCAGATTATTTGAACATTTTAACGGTTATACAATGCAAATACAAAAACATTTTGCGTTCAAAATAAAGTGATAAGTATTCCTTTTTAGTCGTTTTTATTTGCGATTATTGAGGAATACATCTGGAAATATTTAATGCCTTTACAATTTCAACTTCAAGCTATAGGTAATCTTTGCATATAGAACTGTGTAATCGTATTTAATTAGGCAATTTTCTAACTATATAATTTAATTCAAAATTCTGCAGTGTTGTTTAACAGAGATGTGCGTTGTTTAAAAGCTACGTTACACATTTACAAATCACTTTGTGAATGTTATTAAGGTTTAGATTAAGCTTCAAGACAATCAATATGTTATGCTAGATACACCAGTCAAAAGGAGGTATTAATTAAATTATAATGAAGATAGATTGGATACCTTAGCAAAATTAGGTAAGTTTCAATATTTGAAAACATTACATGCGAAAATTGTAAAGTTTGTAATCTTTTTTAATTCCCCAGTTTCTTCTACAATATTTTATTTAACTTAAGTTTCTTTGTTGTAAATTACAATTATTAAGCCATTGTTAAATATTTTAGACAACAACTAAATAGAAGCATTTAAAGGACTTCAAAAGCTCGGGATATGCAATCTTTGAATGAGGTATTATGTAAACAAAATTACTAAAATAATTTTCTAAATACTTCAGTAAAAAAATGTAGTGTTGTTAATGCATTTTTATAAAGATTATTTGTATTATTTAAAATGAAATGCTATATATTAATTAACTTTCCACTATTTGAGAATGTATTCAATAGTTAGAATACGCTACAAAGCAGAAAATATATCGTAGATCCACGCATTCAACCAAATTAAGGAATTATTATATGCATCTGTGTTATTCAGACCAATCGTATATCTAATAATTTATAATAAGTTTTATTAAATCATTTTATTAAATTACAGCAGCGTTAAGATTTTAATGCCCATATTCTTCGAGAGTAACCATGCTTAGGCTCCATCTGTATATATTCTTTAAAAAAATCTAAATAATGACTTTTTGAACTTTTTATTACAATAACTTTGTTTTAATAAAAATATGAAATTTTTAAATTTAATAATTCTACTTCAGATTATTAAATACATTGTAAAAGTTCCATGTAAACAGAATTTATTCAACTAAAGAAATGCTAATTACTATAAATATTGTTTGTGTTACAAATAACCATTTTACCTTCTTGCAATCATTGTAAACAAAAATTAAAACAAAACAAAACTGAAAACTCAACAACATTGCAAAGGAATGCTTAGTAATAGATAAATTTATTTAGCATTAAATTTATATTTTTGAAATTTGAATTTTGTAAAAAAAATTATTTGTAATTTTAGACAAATAGCATGTTTAGAATAAGTAGAATTTTGTCCGAGAAAAGATAAAGATTCACTACTCTTACTATTTCATTGAAAGCAAAGTTTGACAATTTTTTAAACTTAATTCAATAGACTCTCATATTTGCTATATAAGATATACTACCCTACATTTAACAGATCGTATACATTTCTGAATGTAATAAATATTTATAATAAGCTTCCAAGTAAACAACATATTCTAACTGTATGCATCAATTTATATTAAAATTCAGTTGAATTTGTTAATACTAAAAGGAAAGAAATTATAAGCGTCTTCTTATTAAGTGTTATTCGTAAAATTCTTGAAGATAGCACTATATAAAAATTCTTAAAATAATTATATTTATTATTATTTTTAATTATCTTTAAAATAAAATTCACAGAATATCAGAAAAGTAAAAGATATATATATATATATATATATATATATATATATATATGAAAGCCATTTTCTCTGTACAAAATCAGGGAATTCAAATTAAAGCTCTAAAAAACTAGAAATCTAAAGGATATGAACGACATGCATTGCTGAAAATGGATATTTTAATTTACTTCGAATAATTAGGCTAACATTACATTAGTCACTGCGCTTTCCGAGCTATCGAATTTACGTATCTTATTCATTTTAACAGTATAATAAGAGGCATAAAAAAACTCTTTAATAACGTCCAGGGACCAGATTTAAAAAAAAATAAATGTTTTTCTATGTCCTTTCAATGGTTCTTTTTGACTCCTCGGGGACGAATGACACGTATACGGGCAGCAAAAAGGCTTAAAAATCCTTAATTATCCCCACTAGTAAAATTTTACTGTAAACTTTGCTTTATTTCATCGGAACATTTTCTTGATTCAATAAGGAACAAATTTCTTTTTCTAAAAACCGGTGACAAAACATTAAAAATTTCGCTAAAGGCTCTCGTCGTGATGAGGTTAAACCCTTACAAAGACGCCATATTTGAAGGTGCTTATCTTTCCGTTTTATCTCTCATTTCTTATAGACCCCGGGATTTTTTTTTTTGCCTTATTGAGCATATAAGGAAATAGCTCAAAGATTTCAATTAGGTTTAGTAAAATTGCTAAAAACGAAATTTTGAAAATTGGAATTTCGCCACTGAAAGAGAACAATATTTGATAAAAAAGGAGGATTTATTTTATAATTCTACCCCAATATTCGCTGAAAGCCTACGGAAATGAAAAGATTTTTTATTCTTCTTAGCTTGAACCTGCTTTTATAGGTTCTTTAAAATGTAAAGATCGCATTATAATTTATAGAATGACTCATTCTCAATCTGTAAATCACTCGTTTAAAACGTGTCCTCATTCTAGTCTTGCTAATATTAAAAGAATTCGACTATATTTTTTATTAGAATGACCAATAAGTTGCTTTATTAAATATGATAAGTTTTATTTAATATCCAATTTGCACTGTCAGATTTTATTCGTGATATTCCTTTAAATGACCAAACATGTGTTAGTTTTTTACTGGTTAACCATCAATATTTTGCTAATACAGAATAAAGTAAACTACTTAACATTCTTTTTATGTTTTTTTAAGTAGCTGAAGAGTTTAACAAAATATCAAATGCATTTATGTTTGAAAAAGTTTATACTAGACTAGCTGACCCGCCCGGCGTTGCCCGAGTCCGTTATAATAATGTTAAACGAACTTGAAATTTTTATGATTTTATCTTCAACTCAAAATATGTGTTAATACACTGTTAAGAATTTGACCCTTTTGCTGCATCGTCACTCCACCGCTTTTATAGAAAATGATTACTTCAGCCTATTTTGGAGCATTGTCATAGGTCAAAAGAGATATATTCTATAAAAGCGGGGGAGTGATGATACAGCAAAAGGGTCAAATTTTTTACAGTGTACATTATATTAAATACGTGCCCCCTGACTGTGTCAAAAATTGGTTTTTTAAAAAACTAATATTTAGCTGCAAAAATACCTAAAATGACTGCAATGGGAAACGCAAGAGGGAATATGTGTCCAACGATTTCGTTTTGATATTTATCCTTAAAATTACTGTTAAGTGACTTAACTAAATACTTTTTTCACATAGATATCCCAAGTGAAATATTTTGAATTTCAAACTAATTATATATCACTCTTAAATCTGACTATACCGTGAATGAAATCGATTCTCGATGATTCGCTAAAAGGTTAGTATATAATATTATAAATTCAGAGCCATTTTACAAAAATAGGTGTATATTTTTTATCAAACATGCGTAATGTTCATTCTATGAACAAAATCCTAACCGTAACCTAATTGAATCGGAATCATAACTTGTCTGTAACTTAGCTGTATCTTAACAGTAACCTAACTGCAAGTTAAATATACCATAAATGTAACTTGGCCGTCACTTAATCATAACCTACCCATAATCTAACCACAACCTAACCGCAAATTAACCTTAACCTAACTGTAACTTAACCATGACCTAACTGTAACCTAACCGGAAAATAAAATAACAAAAGGGTCACCGGAACGTAATTGCAACCTAACTGTTATCTAACCGTAACCTAGTTCTAATTTAACATTAACTATAAACAAAATATTTTAACCATCTCGCGCTAAGTACTTAGTTTCTCTTTCCACCGCTACGGAGCGCATTATGTTTTGTAGAACATCCGAATTTTAGGTTCGGATTGGATTCATGTTCATGGAAATTATTTTGTCTTCTTCGGATACGGTTATGATTGTGTGGAATATTTGTGTTCAGTTTAGATTCGGTTCAATTCAGATTTCGTGGGGTTTTTTTTTTCCCTTCAAATGGGATTTTTAAGTTCGGGTCGGGTTGTACTTATATGGAAATTATTTTACCTAGTTCCAATGAGGTTATACTTCACTGAAATATTTTTGTTAGGTTCAGATTAAGTTTGGTTCAAATTTCGGGATTTTTTTTTCTTTTTTTTACAAATTTTTCGGTTTGGAATGGGGATTATGTCCATGGAAATTATATTGTCTTGTTCGTATCTGGTTATAGTTATTTGGACTATTTTCGTCGGATTCAGATTTGGTTCGATTCAGATTTAAGGTATTTTTTTTTAAATTGATTTTTAAGGTTCTGGTTGGATTCATGTCCAGGGAAATTATTTTGTCTTGCTCGGATCGGGTTTTGGTTCTTTGGAATATTTTTTTCGGGTTCAGATGTCGTTCAATTCAGATTTCGGCTTTTTAATGGAATTTTTAGGTTCAGGTTGGGTTGCGCATCAACGGAAATTATTCTGCATTGTTCGAATAAGGATATGCTTCTCTGGAATATTTTTGTCAGATTCAGATTTAGTTCATTTTTTAGGTTCGAATTGGGTTCATGTTCATGGAAATTTTTTTGTCTTGTTCAGGTCCGGGTATGGTTCTGTGGAATATTTTTGTCGATTCAAATTTCAGGTATTTTTTTCAAATGGAATTTTAGGTTCCGATCGGTTTCATGTCCACGAAAATTATTTTCTCTTATTCGAATCCGGTTATGGTTCTTTCGAATATTTTGATCGGATTCAGATGTAGTTTGCACAAAACTTCAGGCTTTTTTTTCAAATGGAATTTTTTAGGTTCGAGTCAGGTTTATGTTCATGGAAGTTTTTTTGTCTTGCTCTTATCAGGTTATAGTTCTTTGGAATATTTTTATCGATTTCAGGTTTCGTTCTGGTCATTTTTTGGGTTTTTTCAGAGAAAAATTTTAGGTTCGGGTCGGGTTGAATACACGAACATTATTTTTCTTTGATCGAATTGGGGTATGCTTCATTTGAATATTTTTGTGGGATTCAGATTTGATTCGGGTCAAATATCAAATCCATAGTTTTTTTTCAAATGGAATTTTTAGGTTCGGGTCGCGCTTATGCTCATGAAATTTTTGTCTTGCTTGGATCGGAGTATAGTCTGTTTTTTTTCTGGTTGGGATCGGGTTATGTGTTAATACGCCTAAACATTATGTTTTGCTACTATTCTTTTAGTGACTATTTTTTATATATAATTTATTTTGCTATTTGATAATTTATTACTGTGTATGAATCGTCTGCCTATTCGAAAAATTGTACGTCAAAGAGCCATTTCATTTTTGTTTTAAAAACAAATTAAAGTCTTAATAAAATTTTAACTTAAATAAATGCATTCAAATTTAATCAATGATTTAAAAAAACTGCTAAAAAGCCTCATATATACATATACATATATTAACTGCAACATAGCCAACCACAAATACATTCTAATGTACGAAGTACCAACGATCTGACGTAATAGCTATGTTCAAAAATCCTAAGTTAAACTGACATTTTGCCAGTCTATGAATTTTAAAGGTCTTTGGGAAAAAAACAGTCACTTTTGAAATGTCAAAATCTCAAATTGGTTTCTTTCATAGAGTAAAAAGAAATTAATAGAGTGGAGGTATTATCTCTGGAGATGATGCTTAAGAAGTAACCCTACATTAAGTCCAATTAAGTACCAACAAAAGCACGTGCTTTGACACGCCTATCAATTGGCGAAATTTTAAAATGAAGGGCCAAAATCACAGTCAAGTGAAATCCAGCCACCCCATTGGTCGAGTGGTAAGGGTGAAAATCACGAACTTGTTTCTCCACTTGAAAAAGGTGAGGGGGAAAGTATTTTTTAAGCGATTGTTACCGTCTGTTCTTATTTAAGATAAACCATCGAAATTAACTCAATTAAGATATTTTGATGCCATTTTATAAAATGAGAGTGAAAAATTTAGATTATAAATGAAAAGAGATAAGATTTACTTCAAAACTGCCGCTACGATTTTTTCTCGGAAAAAGGAGTATGACAACATTTACCCAACTGCTAAGAGATTGTTCCCTGAAAAGGACGCGGCTCAATGACCAATGAGGTGTTTGGATTTCACCGGACTGTGATTTTGGCCCTCCATTTTAAAATTTCGCTATCAATTGAAACAGGTTTAAACCTGTATTTTTTTTTCTCTCGTTTTTAAAAAAAGAACTAATTTATCGCTTCACCGGTAAAAATTTATTAATTATTTTATCATATGTGTTTTAAATATCAATATAGAAAATTATTTTAACGTTTTGCTTTAAAATATAACATTATTTTGTTAGTACATTAAAATCGTCTGCAGTCAGAAATTTATATTTTAGATTAATATTTATTACTTAAGTTTTCATACATGATTTTAAAAGAATGTTTTCATCATTATATTTTAAATATTTATTTACATGCAATTATTAAGTCATAAACATTTTTCATCTACGTTATAAAGTATTGAAAATTACATTAATGAAGGAAACTTTTAGTTATACAATTTTTAATTCGTATTAAATGTTTTCAATATCTTATTTAATTTTAATTTGATATTTAATTATTGCTAATTTTCCAATTTCCTTCATTTTAAAAGCGAATATTTATTCTAATAAATAATAATAGAACGAAGACCATTTTAAAAATTTGCTATTTCCTCTTGAAATATGCTTCAACTGTAATTCATTTCTTTCAATTCGTCTTATAATACAAAATCTCTTCCACGTCCTTTTGTTTGCCACATTAAATTTGAGCGATAAATGGTTTCATATCGCAAACCTTTTTTGAACTTACTTCACCTCCACTTATCTTATTCCTCCATGGGTTTCTGTCTCAGCTTTCTTATTACTTCTGCGAAAATTTTTACACAACCAACCAACCGTAAACAAATGAAAGAGAAAAAAAATTGGGGAAAGATGATTTTTTATGAGAGTGACCTCTTGATTTTAATTAATTACTCAGTTAATAATTGGAATTTTGAAATTCTGAAGCTCAGGTGCATCAGGAGAGATATTGGGCTACTCTCAAAAAAATTTTGAGCTTTGTACGTGCTGTAGATTTTGTAAGCCATCGCAGACACACACACAGACAGAGCGTTTTGTTCTTTTATTAGAATACTAGCTGACCCGCCCGGCGTTGCCCGGGTCCGTATTAACAATATTAAACGAACTTGAAATTTGTATGATTTTATCAATAACTGGAAGCATGCAGAAATGCATTTTCTGAAATACGTCGCAGCTGACTTTGTGAAAAATCGGTTTTAAAAACAACAACTAATATTAAGCTCTAAAAATACTTAAAATGAGCAATGAGAAACACGGGAGGGAACATGTATCCAACGATTGCGTTAGTTTCGTGTTAAAATGTTGATATTTACCCGTAAAAATCACTGTTAAATCACGTAACTAATTATTTTTTTCGCATAGAAATCCCAAGTGAAATATTTTGAATTTCAAACTAATTATATCATTCTTAAATCCGACTATACCGTGAATGAATCGATACGCGATGATAAAAGATTGGTATATAGTATTATAATTTCAGAGCCATTTAACAAAAGTGTATATTTTTAATCAAAGCATGCGTAATGTTGACTCTGTGGACAAATTCCTAACCGTAAACTTTTGTACCATAACCATAATCTGTCTGTAACCTAACTGCGACTTAACATTACCCTACCGTAACTTAAATATAACATAAATGTAACCTAGCCGTCACTTTGAAATATCAATATAGAAGCATCATTTAAGATTTTGCTTGAAAAGTTAACATTCTTTCGTTAATGTCTTAAAATCGTCTGCACTCTGAAATCTAGATTTTAGACTAATATTTGTTATTTAAGTTTTCGCGCATGATTTTAAAAGAATATTTTCATAAATATATTTTATATATTGACATAGAGTTATTAATATGTTGTTAAATTAAAAACATTTTCATCTACGTTATAAAGTATTAAAAAGTTCTGAAAAAAAAAGAATGCTTTTAGTAATACAATTTTTAGTTCAAATCAAATGTTTTCAATATTTTATTTAATTTTATTTTGACATTTAATTATTTCGAATTTATCAATTTCAATTATTTTAAAATCAAACATTTTTAAAAAATAAATAATATAATAGAAAAAAGACCATTTTAAAAAATTACTATTTCTTCATAAAATACGCTTCAGCAGTTATTCAATTCTTTCAATTCGTCTTATTAATACAAAATCCCTTCCACATGCTTTTGTTTGGGACATTAATATTTGAGCGATAAATGGTTTAATATTGCAACCCTTTTTTCGGTTTACTTCACCACCACCTATCTTTTTCCTCCATGGTTTACAACCGCTGTGATAAAAAATCATTATTTAAACTGACAGTTTGCCAGTCTATGAATTTTAAAGGTCTGTTCCAGCTTTTTTAATTATTTATGCGAAAATTTTATGCAACCAACCAACCATAACTAAATGAAGAGAAGAAAAAAGAAGAAAAAAGGCGATTTTTTATGAGAGTGATCTTTGGAATTTAATTAATTACTCAGTTAATAAATAGAATTTCGAAATTCTGAAGCTCAGGTGCATCAGGAGAGATATTGGGCTACTCTCATAAAAATTTTGAGCTTCGTACGTCCCATAGATTTTGCTAGCCATCGCAGACACACACACACACACACACACACGCAGACAGAGCGATTTGTTATTTTATTAGTATAGATAGATTATTTCCGTTTTTTTGTGTTTTGGATACACCTATTTCCAAGAAGTACTCTTTTATTTGTATAATCAAAGATTTCTTAATAATTTACTACGGTGAAATAAAGTAAGGATTAAGCACGAACTATTCAAAATATGTGATCATTTTATACAATATTAAGTAATGCCATTCTAAATATTTGACTTAATACTAATTCAGTAGAGACTTGCATTATTAAAATGGAATTTACTATACTTCTAAATATATTCATCTACTTCTGGATATAATGAATGTTCAGAAAAGATTCAAAGAAAACAATATGTTTCAGCTTTACGTATTTATTCAAATCAAAGCATTGTTTAGTCCTTTTATAATGTTTCCAAAAGTAATGTTCTTTCTTCAGAAGTATGATAACGTTTATCAAATTATGAAATTTAAAGCTATGTAAGTAAAATTAAGTTGCTTGTATCTTTTAGATTCCCTCACTTCGAAAAAATTCAAAATTAAAAAAGTGATTAATTAAGCTATTAATTTATTGTTGTACTCTGATTATGCTGCAAATATTTATGAAAAAGTTAATAAAGAAATTAATATTGGATTTTACTTTTTTTCCAATACGTAACCTTTCTTTACGACACTATGCAATATCAATAGAAAAACCAATTTTCTAGTTACTTCATTTAAGTTTAATTTATGCATTACTTCAAATCCTTATTCAATAGAAAATCACATCGTTGAAAGGAAATGAATGTTTATTTGTAAATTCTCATCTATTTCTGAATATAATGAAAATTCAGAATAAGTTATAACACAGACAGTATCTTGGAACTCTAAGCACCCAATAAAACCCAATGAATTATTGAATGTTGTTGTATTGTTTACACTGACAGTATGTGTTACTAAATGTGATTTACTTTATAAAATGATAAAGTTACAAACTACATTAGTTAGAATGCAGTTTTGATTTTTTTGTTATATTGGAGCCTAATCTTATGGCAACTTTTCAACAAGATAGATTTTTTGAAGATAAATAATGCCTTTATGTTGAATATATATATGCAGTGTTTATCCAATGTTTTAGAAATTTTCGCTTTACATATATTTCCAAAGAGAGTGTGAAATAATTCTTAATAAATATGTGTGGTGTTTAAGAAAACGTAAATATTGTAAAGTTAAGGCAATGTGGCATGCCAATATAGCCGATAATAGACAAAATAAAACTAAAAGGTGGTATATGTTAGTATTTTTTGTGTGCTGTTCATCAGCTAACCATATTACTTAGAACTAGCTATAACATAGATAAATATATCCCTTCTTTAAATAAATGATCCGACACAAATGATTCATTTTCCTCATTAAATTTTAATGCAGCAAAGAACCATTTACCCTGAGGGATTGGGTTAGTCATATTCCAGATGTATTCCGAATAACTTGTTATTCTGTATAACTTGTTGGGCATTAAAACATTATTTGTTTATTCACATATGTGGAATACATGAAGCTAAGAGAAGCTAAAAGAAGCTAAGAGTTTTGATATTAAATTAATAATTCAGAAACAATCAGGGCAAAACAATATTAGATAATAATCATAGTTTAAAAGAACGAAATTTAAAGAAATGCGTTAGAACAGGAGTTGGAGCATATAGGACACATTTTATTGCTCTTACCAATATCTTATAAAAAGAATCTTCATCATAGAATCCTTCTGGATATTTTATAAAAATGTCCCTTGAAGATTATTGATAAAATATATTCGTATGAACAATAAATTTTGTTCTATATGCTCCGACCTTGTTTAGAAACATAAATCTCGTTTTATCCTATGCATAAAAATCAAAATATTCAATGCATTATTAAACATGTTTCTATTTCAAATATATCATGCATGTTATAGCATGCATGTTGTAATGTTTAAAGCAGTATACACATCAAATTGAAACTGTATGGCTCATTTTTATACAATAAGTCATTTAATAATAGTGTTCTGGATTAGTGTTCTAGTGTATTACTTTTTAAAATTAAATTTCAAAAATTCTGTGTTCAAATACGGCAAGAAGTACTATAAAAATTCAATAGTAGCAATTATTAATTTGAGTCGTACAACTCTCATCTCTCAAAATAAGAGCTCTCCTTGCTTTTAAAAAAATACAACATTTAAGAGTACGATGAATCTTTAAAATATATGAATTCTGAAGTGACAAGTCAGAATCAACGTAAGAAATTAAGTGAGAAGGAATTCATATTGATTTAAATTTCTGTTAGGCTTGACAAACTCTTTAGAAAATAAAATATTGATTTTCAAGTTAAATACTGCGTTATATAAATCCAAAGTCATAACAATATATTCATGATTCAGGAAAAATTAAAACTCCGTATTTTCATTAAATAGTTATGATATTAAAGGATTTGTAATCACATTTTTCATTACTAAATTACACAATCAAGCAACCTACATTTTAAAGTAATTAATATAGTTTCGTTAATTTTAATTAAATAAATGAAATTTCACTAGAAATTTCGAAATGCAGAGACACTTTTACTTGTAAAATATTTTAATAGTTCATCTGTTGCGGAATGTATTAAAATTGAAGTCTGTTTAACAAAAGGATGTGTATGAAGACTAGCGTAAGACTAACATAAGATAAGCATAAAGATTAGAATCGACTAGGTTAATTGGATATAAATATTGTAATTTAAAAGGAATAAAAGATAATTCATGTTACTAATATGCGTAAGTAATTTTGCATCATACATTAATTTAATAACAACAACACATATTTTCTAAAATTATGTATGAATATAACTTAAAATCATCCAAATTTAGCTAAAAATGTGAAAAAATGTAACACACTTAGAATACTTAATAGGCACATAAATACACTTAAAATGCACATAAATACTTTAATTCAGGTCGACAAATAATTCATCGCTTAAATGGTGGCCTTTTTTGGCGACATCTTTGTATGTACAAATATTTTTGAAAAAGTTTTTAAAATGAGAGATTGATAAATTAAAACACAAGACTACATATATAATGAAAAAAAACTGCAAACATGAAATAAAATAAAATGAACATAGATTTTTGCGAATGTGAATTAACTTTTAATATTGTATCTTATTCTACACAAAATGCATTTCTAAATTTTAGGTAACTCAATGGAAGATGAATCATAGCAAATATTCTCACAGAGTAAAAAGAATATTTATTGATTTACGGATAATAAATAAAATCTTAATAGATAAATAATTATACTATTTTTAAAATCAGTATGTAAAGGTTTTTTGATACTTAATCTAGCCAAAGCCGTTGTTTTCTTATTGAATATGATATGTGCTATATTTTTTTTTATCTGAATTTTCTCTATGTAATACCTATATAAAACTGAGTTGTTCTACCCTCTTTGACGAAAGGTTTTTTGTATACTCCAGATTAAAAATTATAGTCTACAAAAAAAGGCATTCAATAGAACCACATCAATTATCAGGACTATATTAAATACCTTTCACCAAAGGAAAAATGCAATTTTATGTAGGTGATAAATTGCAATAACACAAATTAAATATTATTTCATATGCTTATATATTACGGAAAAGTTTCAGAAAATGCTTTTTTACATAAAAAAGTAAAGTGAGAGCTTACATAAAGAGGATTTTTAAATATTTAATTTGCTCTTTTTTATACATAAAAAATCATTGATTGGATATTTTCTTTTGGTTTAAACAAAGCTTTTAAAACATGAAGCTTTATTTTAAATATCGCAAAATTAGCATACAGCATGCCTGCTCTCAATGGTGTTTAATGGGTTATGCTTAAACAGTTAGGTCCAAATGTATAGTTCCAATTACAATGATGTTTTAAATCAGGTAAAGAAGTATTGTAAAAACGATTTGGGTCAATCAAAATAATTCTATAAAAAATATATAATTTATTTTTTTTACTTACTTCTTTCTTATGTTTAATAGTAATACAATATTACTCTGAGAAATAAGACAAAAATACCCAATATTCTACGACTAAAACTGACCGACTAAAAGCTATTTAAATTTCAAGCATATTTTTTACTGTGAAATAGGGATCATTTAAAAATGTACTAGAAATATAAGCAATCATCGAATATATATGAAAAATATTTTAGAGTGAAATTAACATTACAATACAAATTTGAAGTCTATTTTCATTATGACATATCAAAGAAAAATATGCAATATTAACTAAACAAAAATATAAGTTAAAAAGTAACAAAGTAACAGAAATGGTGAAAAACAGTAGCCTAAATTCGATAGAATATGATCAATATTTTAAAATGCTATTAGATTATCTAATCTAAAACTCAATAAGTAAAAATAAAAGTTGGATTAAAACTTGGTTCAAGGAACTTCTTTCGGCTGCAATGCTGAAATGGAACACTCATAATAAATGCTACTAATATTTCAAGCACTTTGTGCACTCGATGCACTGTCCAATGAATCTTTGTCCATATGCAGAGAAATGGTATAAGTCATGTAGTTTAAAAATTCACAACTCTGAGAATGTTAGTGTCAGATAAATTAGAGGTTTTTTTGCCTTATCTATTAGTGTAATGGGAATTTTTTACTAAATACCACTTCTAGAACCGGGGGATCCTATAAAAATTCAGATTATGTAACTTTTTAAGATATGTCGATATTGATTAAAAGGACTTTTAAAATAATTTTTAACTCAGTTAGAACATTTTTTAAACGTGAACTATATGTCTACGACTGAAGATTTAGAAATTAGCGATTGAAAAATTCTTAATTCAATTAATCCTTTTTTTTCAATATTTAGAAATTAAAAAACTACATTTACGTTAATAACATTAACGCTAGCTATCCAAATAGAATAATTAGAGTTTAAAGAACACATCATTGTCTGAAGCAAAACGGATGTTGTTGCTTTGCATACTATTCAATACATATGATAATAGGCTAACGAGGAATTTTTTGAGATGTTTAGAGAATATAATGTTACAACAAGATTTAATTGGTATTACAACTCGTTAACGCTTTTTTCGCTTTATTACACACGAGTCTTTCAAGAAAGAAACCTTTATTTTAAATTTAAAGACTGAAATATATGTTTGATATAAAATAATCGCAAATGGTTGAAACAGAATTACGCAAATAATTTTCATTGTTATTATTACAAAATGCCTAGACGTTAATGAAGTCATATTGTAAATGCAAAGACACATACAGACATAAATACATGTAAACAACAACAGAAGTATTTGTTATAACAATATAATACTCAATTAAAAGACATGTACTATTAATTGTACACTAGACCCGAAAGGGTTAAAGATAATAATCGCTCTATTTTACACAACGTCTATTCAAATAAATGATCATATGAGCTTAACCTCTTCAGACCCGAGGGTTTATTGATCTACTTTTATTAATTTCAGCTATGGATTTACATTAATTAATTGATAACTAAGAAAGATTGAACAATGAAAAAATTAAAATTTATATTTTGTACATAATTTTTTTTGATATATGGGGACTTATAAAACACGCATTTTAACAATTTCTTAGGTTATTTTAAATTAAATTTTACTTTTCTGCATTGTAAAAACATAGAAAAAGATCAAACAAATATATATTTAATAATTGGTATTACTAATGGAGTCTACAAATGGTATTATAACACACAGTAAAAATTTTTACGTTTTCTTTTTTTCGTACATTTCGTGCATTTCTGCTGCAAGCCATTTTTGTATATCATGTAACTCACTGAAAAAGCACTACGAGAGACAAATTGCTATATTCTTTATTTCTGCTATTTGTTAGGCTCCATTCACACTAATTTCTCTTTTTTTAATAGCATTTATATATGTGAAAAAAAATTATAAAGATGTGTATCCTATAGGATACACCAGGTCCGAAGAGGTTAATATGTATTTTTTTATAAAATAATCCAATTGATCATTTGTACCAAAATAGTACATTTATTGCTTCCTGAAAAAGGGTAAAAACCAGCAGTAAGTCAACTAATTTATTTAAAAATGTAAAATAAATCCAATAAAAATTGAATAATAAAAAAGCAGATATAAAATAAATATTTATTTTAAATATTTTACTATTTTAGAGAGATTTCCTAATAAGAAAATTATTGCTAAATTAAAATCTATTCATTAGTTTAAGCGAATTGCTTATTATCTTATATGATGAAGTAAAAGCAATCCAATAAGAATCAACGGACAGTTTTCACGCACAATAAATGCTTTATATAGCTTTTATTTTAATTATTTTATTTTACAAAATAATAAATAAAATAAATAAATCAACACAACTTCAAGAAATCATTTGTTTAAAGGCATCTATATAAAATTTATTGCGAAAAATAAATGCTTTAAGGTAATCTTTACTTAAGTTTGAATAAAAAAAGTATATTTGATATGTGTGTAGTTGGCTGAATGCCAGTGGGAAAAAAGGAAGATTTCGCTAACGTTGTTTGAACTGTTTCTGATTAAATGCGGGATTCCATTAACTATCCGTCACAAAATGTACATAAAATTGAACATGACATAAATACGAACTTTGTCATTGACATGTCCTTTTAAAAAATCTTAATGCGAAATAAGATAATGCAAATCATATTTTATATGCTCATATACTATCGAGATGTTTTAAAGAATACTTACTCTGATAAAAGATTAAATTGGACAAGGAGAAAATGGATATTCTACTATATAGATAATACTTTTTAAATGATCATAACAAAATTATATTTAATTAAAACACATGTACTATAACTGTACATTAGACATGAAAAAGTTAGAAATCAATTAACTATCGTTCTGTTTTACACAACGCACTGTTCTCCGTTCAAATAAATGCTCAAACGAGCCTAATACATATTTTTTTTATAAAATAATCCGATTGATAAGTTGTACCAAAATAATACATAAATTGCTTCCCGAAAAAAGGAAAAGATCAGCGAGAACTCATCTAATTTATTGGAAAGTGCAAAATAAATCCAAAGTAAATTGACTAATAAAAAATAATACATATTTATGTTAGAGATTTTCAAAAAGGGAAATTATTGGTAAATAAAAATCTATTCATTAGTGTCAGCGCATTGTATATCATCTTATATTATGAAGTAAATCAGAATTAGTAGACAATTTTCAAGCACAGTAAAGCTTTATATAGAGTTTATTTTATTTATATAACTTTACACAAATAATTATATAAATAAGTAAAAACTCCAAAAATCGTTTGTTTGAAGAGCTCTAGAGAAAATTTATTGCGAAAATAAATTCTTTAAGGTAATCTTTACTTAAGATTGAATAAAAAAGTATATTTGATATGTATGTGGTTGGCTGCATGCCAGTGGGGAAAAAAAGATTTCGCTGACGTTGTTTGAACTGTTTCTGATTAAATGTAGGATTCCATTAACTGTCTGTCTCAAAATATATATAAAACTGAGCACGACATAAATGCGAATTTTGTCATTGACATGTCCCTCTTAAAAATCTTAATGTGAAATACGATAATGTAAATCATGTTTTATTTGCTCTTATACACTATATTGCCATTGATTATGGGACACTTGCGATTTTAGACATTTTACTAAATATCTAAAAAAATATATGAGAAATCATCTCGAAACTCTTAGTGTATAAATATAGTAGTATACGTCATACATCTCCGTAAAGAGTTTTTACCGAAACACCATAGGGGACCGTCAACAAATTAAAAAAGAATGAATATCTTTTGAATAACCCTGTCAAAACTAATGTAGCAAAAGCGCTCAAACTCAAGATTATGATTGAATGCCTTATTGTAATACACTGTGTTCATTTTTATGCAAATAGCATGCATACTCGCAGAGTAATTAAGGTTTTTATAAAAATGGTCCCAAATTTTTAAAAGTTTTTTCCTTATAATTTTCAGAGTTCTTAATATAAAATAATATTTTTTTCAGAAAATATGACAAACAACATTGCACACAGTACCCTGTAATCAGAATTAAAAAATAATGAAAATTGTATACAAAATGAGTTGGTATACTAAATAATTTTTTACTGCGCATGCGTCAACGATATCAAAATTTCATTTGCATATTATGTTAGCTAAATGTATAGAGCAACTTTTGTGAAAGTCACAAAATCATAACTTGAAAATTGTGAAAATAATCGTCAATTGAATAAGTTGAAAATCCGTTATTCTCAAAATGAAGCAAAAACAAGAGGGGTTGTATCCATATATTCATTGATTAGTGTCAATATAGAATACACAATACGGGATGTTACGACTACTTTTGGATAAAATCCCTCATTTTTTTGCTTCATTTTGGAAACAACGGATTTTGTCCTTTTTCTATAGACGATTACTTTCAGAATTTTCAAGCTATAATTTTGAGACTTTTACAAAAGTTGCTCTATACATTTAGCTAACATAATATGCAAATGAAATTTTGATATCTTTGACGCATGCGCAGTAAAAAATTATTTAGTATACCTACTCATTTTTCATACAATTTTTATTATTTTTTAATTCTGATTACAGGGTACTGTGTGCAATGTTGTTTGTCATATTTTCTGAAAAAAATATTATTTTATATTAAGAACTCTGAAAATTATAAGGAAAAAACTTAGAAAAATTTGGGGCCATTTTTATAAAAACCTTAATTACTCTGCGAGTATGCATGCTATTTGCATAAAAATGAACACACTGTATTACAATAAGGCATTCAATCATAATCTAGAGTTTGAGCGCTTTTGCTACATTAGTTTTGACAGGGTTATTCAAAAGATATTCATTCTTTTTTAATTTGTTGACGGTCCCCTGTGGAGTTTCGGTAAAAAATCTTCACGTAGATGTATGACGTATACTATTATATTTATACACTAAGAGTTTCGAGATGATTCCTCATGTATTTTTCTAGATATTTAGTAAAATGTCTAAAATCGCAAGTGTCCCATAATCAATGGCAATATAGTGTATTATACAGATGTTTTAGATAATGCTAACTCAGACAAAAAAACAATAAATTGGGCAAGAAGAATTTTTTTCTACTATATAGATAATACTTTTTAAATGTTCCTAAACAAAATGTTCATAACAAAGTAATATTCAATTAAAAGACATTTATTATTAACTCTACGCTAGATCCGAAAGTGTTAGAGATCAATTAACTATCATTTTGCTTTAAACAACGTACTATTCTCCATTCAAATAAATGCTCAAATTAGCCTAATACATATTTTTTTTTAAAAAATCCGATTGATAAGTTGTACCAAAATAGTACATAAATTGATTCCCGAAAAAAAGGAAAAAGTCAGAGAGAACTCAACTAATTTATTTGAAAAGGCAAAATAAATCCAAACTAAATTGAATAATAAAAAATAATAGATATAAAATAAATATTTATTTTACAGATTTTCAAATAAGGAAATCACATTGGTAAATTAAAATATATTCATTAGTTTCAGTGCATTGTACATCATCTTATATTATGAAGCAAATCAGAATTACTAGAAAATTTTCACGTACAGTAAACCTTTATATTGAGTTTATTTTATTTATTTAACTTTACAAGTATAAATAAATAAACAATTACTAACTCCAAAAATCTTTTGTTTGAAGAAATCTATTGAAAATTTATTGCGAAAATAAATTCTTTAAGGTAATCTTTACTTAAGATTGAATAAAAAAGTATATTTGACATGTCTGCAGCTGGCTCAATGCCAGTGGGAAAAAAGAAAGATTTCGCTGACGTTGTTTGAACTGTTTCTGATTAAATGCGGGATTCCATTAACTATCCGTTTCAAAATATTCATAAAATTCAACATGACATAAATGCGAATTTCGTCATTGATATGTCCCTCTTAAAAATCTTAATGTGAAATAAGATAATTGAAATCATATTTTATATGCTCATATATTATGGAGATGTTTTAGATAATACTTACTCAGACAAAAAAAAGGGATAAATTGGGTAAGGAGAAAAATGAATACTCCACTATATAGATAACACTTTTTAAATGTTCATAAACAAAATAATATTCAACTAAGAAACATGTACTATTAATTGTACTCTAGACCCAAAAGGGATAGAGATCAATTAACTATCGTTCTGTTTTACACAACGTACTGTTCTCCATTCAAATAAATGCTCAAATTAGCATAGTAAATAATTTTATAAAATAATCCAATTCATAAGTTGAACCAAAATAGTACATAAATTGCTTCCCAAAAAAAGGAAAAAGTCAGAGAAAACTCAACTAATTTATTTGAAAATGCAAAATAAATCCAAAGTAAATTGAATAATAAAAAATAATAGATATAAAATAGATAATTATTTTAGAGATTTTAAATTGAGGAAATTAATGGTAAATTAAAATCTATTTATTCATTTAAGCGCATTGCAAATTATCTTATATTATGAAGTAAATTAGAATTAATTGACAATTCGTCACCTGAGAATAATAAGTTTCTATCTGTGTTGTTGAAAAAATTGGCTTACCGATATTGAATGGTTATATTTGCATCTATGAAGGCATTTCAGCATCAAAATGATGTTATATATGATTTACATATGATGTAACGATTATGTTATGGCATTGTTTTAATCCAGAAATGTCTTCATAAATACAAATAGAACATTTCTATATCGATAAGTCATTTTTTTCAAAAACATTATTATTCTCAGTAGACGAATTTTCACGCACTCAAAGTTTTATACAGAGTTTATTTTATTTATTTAACTTTACAAAAATAAATTAATTAATTAGTAAACTCAAAAAAGTGTTTTGTTTTAAGAAATCTATTGAAAATTTATTGCGAAAATAAATGCTTTAAGGTAAACTGTACATAAGATTGAATAAAAAAGTATATTTGATATGTGGTTGGCTGCATGCCAGTGGGGATAAAGAAAGATTCTGCTGATGTTGTTTGAACTGTTTCTGATATAATGTAGGATTCCATTAACTATCCGTCTCAATATATATATAAAACTGAGCATGACATAAAATGCAAATTTTGTCATTGACATGTCCATCTTAAAAATCTTAATGTGAAATAAGATAATGCAAATCATATTTCATATGCTCATATACTATAAGAGATGTTTTAGATAATACTTACGACGACAAAGAAAAAATTAATTGGGCAAGGAGAAAAATGGATATTCTAATTTATAGATAATACGTTTTACGAGTAATAATAAAATCGCGGTCGAACCATTAAACTGAAAACTTTTATTTATTTACGTTGTTTATAAATGTGGAAGAGTATATGATATGTTATTAAACATAAAGGAATTTAATCTAGCATGTATTTTGTTTATGAAGAATGCATTCTCTCAACAACATTTGACCTTCTAAAGAATCAATGGAGGACATTCCATTTACGTTATGATCACATGGTTAAGGCAAAAACTTCTAGTGTAAAGGAGAGAAAGATTCGTTAGATGCAATGTAAGTCCCTACCAGCCAATGAAACAGTTCATAGGGAAAGCAGTAGCAGCCTCCCTGCTTATCAGTTACAAGTTCTTTAGGTAAATTACCCGTACCACGTGACCTTTTACAGCCTCGAACGCAGATTTGGAATATCCCCCCCCCCCATTGAATTGAAACGATGTTGGCATATAAGCTATCCTAGGGTAACAACGCCAAATGCTAGTATTACGCTTAATTATGAATGAATCCGGAAAAAAGGACATTATGGGTTCTGCGCTGAGAGGCTTTGAGAATCACAAACAACCGCTTAAAGTTTATTTTTTAAATTTGTAAATTAGATCTGCTCCTTTGTATTTAGACTTTTTCGCTGGACTAAACACATAAGAGTTGATGCTCGATCTAAAATTGGCTAAGGAAGTTCTGTGATGACTGTACATTTATTGACTGACTATATATTCAAGATGACTATATTATGAGCAATAAATAATTGTATATTGTTCTGACTACATATTTATTGGTAAATATTTTCTTTATTACATAAATTTGTAGTATCTTTCAGGCACTTTCAAATGTTGTCGGAGATTTCGGATATGTTCGCGAGATAAACTGTAGTTTAAATGTACTGAGCAAAATATAAACCGGGGTAATAGCGATCTCTACTGATATTATTACTTAGGCTGATTCTTTTCATTTTTAGAACTACATATTTAATTTTTTTTATGTACGAAGGATCGTCATTGTCATTGTTGAAAACCAGAAGGATAAAGAGAAATTCGTATATCCTAAATGCTATTATTTTTTCATGTCTGAAAAATAAGATATCAAATGATTATTTTTGTATCCTGATATCGCAGTTTATGTTAAATAAAAGCAATTTGTTAATTTAAACGATTGTAAAGTTTGTATCTTTAGAATTTGACAATTTACGTGCCATTATCACATCTCATTTTATAATTTTGTTTTGTTGGCATTATTGCTGATATAGGTGGATAATAACGCTAAATAGCATTTCTTTATTTCGCCAAATAGCATTTTTAGCCATTTAATAAAAAACCGATAATATTAAAGTATAAGTTAAAAAAGCATAAAAGTTGGCAGTTGTATTCGCATGTAATGAAAACTGCAAAATTCAATCAATAAGTTTTCTCAAATATAAAGATCGAGTTTCATTAATTTTTATTTATATTATATTGACATTTTTTGAATGAAACAATTTAAAACTATATATATTTTAATGTTATTTTTGTAAACTTTTGCTTCCCGTTAATGTAGGCGGTATTTTTCAGTAATAACATACCCTATTGTACATTTTTATTCATTAATGGTATATGAAATCATTCTTTGTGTAGTTATAATAATTTGACACGGAAAAAAGGCTTCTCATTCATTTGTATTGTACTCGCCTTCATTGTATTCAACAATAATAACGAAGTTTAAAGTTATAAAGCATGGAATTCAGTCATATTAAGAAAAGTTTGTCAGCTTTGGAAGGATGTAAGTCTTCCTATTTTTTGAGTCTGAAGAGCATTCGAAATGTATTATTCGAAGAAAATACGTTCTTTGCGTTTTATGGCTTCATGTTTTAGGAAGTGACTTTTGTTCAGCGATTATATGTACTACAATACAATGTAAAGAAATACTATTTATAGTTGCAATAAAATTGTAATAAAATATTAACTATTACAATTTTAATAAACTTGAAAGAAATAGATAAAATACATATTAATAAAAAACAAAATTCAGAACGAGAGTAGATGTTAAGTATGATTAATGTACTAGAAAAAATAAAAGTGGATGGATTTAGAACAATTATATGTTTTCCAAATTAAACTTTCATTGTATTAGTAACCTTTCTTTTCACAAAAATGTCTAATTATAACAGCCCAATACAATGCATATTATAAATTGTAAACGTGCGCGTCAGTAACACCAGCGTTGAAACATTTTTTGAGGAAAAATATACTAAAAACTATGAGTGAGTTACAGCTAACAACGGAAAATTTCATTATATGCCAAATTACACTTGATAAATTGCCCCATATTATTTTCATGTGTACATTGACATATGCAGGAGCTATCAAAAAGGTTTTATTTATTCTTACACGCATCGGAATTTCGACAAACTGTAAAATACGTGGTTAATACACTTAAAAGAGACCCATTTCATTGAAAAGCATAAAATGCATATAGGCTCCTCCGGGTGATTCAAATTTTAGATTTCAAATAGAAAATAAAATCTTATGAAATATCATCAGAAAGGCCTTCTGAAATCAAATAATTTAAACAAAATGTCATATGATGATTTTAAACGATACTGACATTAAATTGTTGTGTCATATATTGAAGTGCCTCTAATTGCCATGGTAAGTAATCACTCGAATTCGGCTGCTACTTCAAAGAAAAAAAATCAATGAATAGCAAATTTTATCTTAAAGTTTACTATTCAGTTAGACGACACAATTAAAGTGGAGTATGTAATGGAAAGTATGGAGTTTCAAGTCTTTTTTTAGGCTTTATTAGACAACATTTGCTAGTTTATTGAATTTCAGTATCTTCGAATTTCTGTAGTAATGTTTAATACAATATTCATTTATCACTGCATTCTACAAGTTTTAGAAACTTTAGCCCGAAGTTCAGATTATAATAACACTTTTGAAAAAAAATATTTTTCCTTTTATATTCGCAACAAAATTTTTTAAGTTTCCGGAATTTGGTTTGATCCGCGTGAAAAAAAATCTTTATGTGTACCGCAAAAACTGCTGGCAGCAACGTTTTGACAAGTAGTTTTTTTTTTCATTGATTGTTACGGAACATTAATTTTATCAGAGGCATTTAAAATTGAAATAGATTTTTTTTCTTTTTTGTACGGGGAATGAGATCATATATGGTTTTAGTTAAACTGCCAAACAACTCAGTGTACTTAATACAGAATGTCTACTTAAATATTCGCATGTTTCAAATATAATAAAAAATTACTGCAGCAGTAATGAAATAGTCATTTTATCTCATATTCAAGTGTCTAATAGTGAGTCTGTTGCTCAAATAACAGATGAGTGAGAATAATAGTCATCGAACAACAGTACGACGCGACGCATTAAAAAAAGTTCTTTCATTAGCTATAAACTGAAAGTCACTCAATACTTATTTCATGATCTGTAGCGAAGAAAGGAATTTTGTAAAGATTATCTGACTAGCTCAACTTAGATTTTCACTTGCTTCGGCACAGTTAAGTTAAAGATGGCTGTACCTTTTCAACTCTTTACTACAAAATTGAAAAGAATTTATTAATTCGTTTAATAGGCAGAACGTTCAAATTTAATGCGACTGTAATTCGCGCAGAGCCCAATATCATCAGAACATTAAGAGGGATTTTCGAGAACCCTATTATTGTAGGATAAAATCTAAATTTGGAAACCGAATCAATTTTTTTTACAGTGCCAGCAAAAAAAATGATATTGAGGTTTATTAAAAAATGTGAAATTTGTAACAGATGGTCCTTACTGATACATACATTGGTAATGTTTCTTTTTTATTTCCGCAGTTGTTATAGTTGGTATAAACAGTACGTTACATTGGAAAAAATATCAGACATGCCTGAAGTCTTTCTCTGTCTTTTTGAACTGATTTTTCGTTTAGGTGTACTGACATGTGTTAAATCGTCTTTGCTCTTTTTAAGGACATGGATATTTTGCACTGATTCTTGTAAATCTAACGCTTTACGACATACTGGAAAAGTTTCTTCTAATAAAGTCAATTGCTCAACAATTGTAAGCTTTCAAAGTATGTTATGTTACATACACCAGATGTATTGTACACCAGAAGAACTTCTTTTGTGGAGAAAATGTTTTTAAAAAATCGTCTTTTTGAACCCCTATGAGATTTTAAACAAGTAAAAAAAGTCTTAAGCGTAGACGTACTTTCAAAACACTTCCTGAAGTCTTTAACGTAACTTCGCTATTTAGGGAAATAAAGTGTTATTGTCCTTAGCCATATGTGCATTCTAAAACATTTGAACATCACTCAATTTGATCTGTCAATTGATAGATATACTATATAATGGGGAAATTTAGCTTAGAATGAAAGCAAATAGCAGTTTCAAATTTCTCTTTCACCTATTTATCAATTGATAGATATACTATAAAATATGGAAATTTAGTTTAACATAAAAACAAGTAACAGTTTGAAAATTCTCTTTCACCAATTTATACTAATATATAGAAACATACTTGTATACTTTTGTTCAGCCCTGTAGTTTACATAGCATCTTCATTATACGCTTTTATTTAGCTAAAATTTTGTTCAAACTAAAACACTCTTAAAACTACTTAAATCACATTTCCAGAAATTATCATCCATAGGCAACTATCTATCCAATTATTTGCGTGGCCCTGTATATCATTTTATTTATATTCTACAAAGATTTGGTAAACTGAATAATGAGTATTGAATGATTAATAATGAATAATAACTATTCTTTCCACTTCAAATTTTACAAAATGCATATTTTATTTCAATTCGTAAAGCATATATATTTTAATATGCTTGATCGGGTGTAACATCTTTAAAATTCATTTGAAACATTTTTTGCGCCATAGGCCGTAATGTGATTGCAAACTTTTTATTGTCCCTGTACATAAATTAATCATGCTAGAATTATCATTTACAGTAGGGTTTGTGCTAGGATTAATGTCAATAACTCCCAAAAATTTCAGGGCAACCCCTGAGGTTTCATGGGTTTTTTCAGGGTACATTTACGAGCGCGGACAGGCGGAATCAAAAAAGGAATCAAAAACTGTAAATAACGTTAAGCTGTAAGGACCATCAAATGACTGACCCATTTTGAATGTAAATAAAGAAATAAACGGTTTGAGATAAAAATATGCGGTTTGCTGCATTGTTATCAGAAAATCAGTAAATTTTTAGATATACACTTTCTTAAAATAGTTTGAACTTTGGCCAACAGATGGCGCTGGCGGTTGCATAAGGCTGTCGAAATCCAGACATTACTCTATTTCTATACGGATGAGCATTTTTGGCTCATTTTGCAGAGTCGAATCTCAGTCGACATATTGAATTGACTCCACTCACCTGCAGAAATAGAGTTTGTTGGATTGAAAGAGATTTATAATAATATTTATAATTGAATAAGGTCTATTATACTTAATAAAAACCAACAAAACTTCCTTTTTATAAGCATTGATTTTTCACATATTTACCATAAATAAGCTGTATTCAATAACTGTTTTTGTAACCGGTTAACTGAATCTCTGTTTGGGTACAAAAAATTGAAAATATTAGACAAGCACCGCTTTTTTAAGTTAAAAAATCATAATATTTCTTCTAAACATTTCTTCCATAAAATACTATAAAATTGTATTAAAAAAATAGTGATGTGAAAAAGCTTTAAGTGATAGATCAAGCAAACTCTTCTTGCCTACGTCGTGCAGTCAAATCAGTTAAGTGATTAAAACAGTGGTTCAGAAATGGTGTTGGCAAGTTCCCTGTCTAAAAAAAGCGGGGCAGTGACTTATAAATCGTCATATAAAAATATAATAAACCTGCGAATGAAGGAATCCGTTTATAACAAATCCTGTATTAAACGTATAAAAAATTATTTCGACAGAGGAAGTAACATACATAAACAGCTGCTAAGACGGAAACCTGCCTAAAACGAAACATTGTTCATTTTTCCGGAAACCTAAATCATCACTACATTACATTCATATTTTGACATTTAACACATCTAAAAATTTTATTACGAAAGTCACGAGAGATTTTAAGATAACTTTTATACACACCTCTCTCTTCTCCCTCCACCCCAAGTGAAAACACATCTACGCTGAAATGGAAGGATGTTTAAAAAGTGAAAAAAGCATCGTACCTGTTTTATATCCTGCAAGCTACCCTTTTCAAAATTTCATTACAAAGAGCATCATAGATCCTGAAATATATTTTCAATCCTCCCTCCCCCCCTTTCTTTAACTATTCTTCCTGAGGAAAAGAAGGGGAGGAAAATTCTGAAAATGCATGTGATTTCAAGTAAGAAACATTATTTTAAAAAAATGAATCTGAAAGTTCTTTAAAAGTTTTATATGAAAAACACTAATGTTCCTGTAATTTAGTAATATTTATATTTATAAAATTAAACTAAAATAAGTAGAACTGTAATGATTCTATGATGATTCAGGATCTATTATGCTTTCTGTAATGAAATTTGGAAAAGGGGTGACTCGTAGGATATAAAAACAGGTAAGTCGATTTTTTCCCTTTTAAGCATCCTTCCATTTTAGGTAGATGCGTTTGCAGTCAGTTGAAGAAGAGGGAATGGCTGTGTGTAAAAAGCATCTTAAAATCTGTCGTGACTTTCATAATAAAATTTTCAGATATGTTAAATGTCAAAATACGAATATAACATAGAAATAAATACGGTTTGCGGAAAATGAAAAAAATGTTCGTTTAAACAGGTTTCCATCTTAGCAGACAGTGATCTATAATTTTTTATGTTTAAGACAGGTAGACGAAATATAGACGAACTTTTATTCTAAGGTTTAATATATTTTTATGAGCCAATTTATAAGTCACTGTCCCCGTTTATTTTAGACAGGAAACTTGCCACCACTATTTTCGTACCACTGTTTTAACTTCGCATTTCACTACACGACGTACAAGCAAGAAGATTTTGCTTGATCCATCTTTTAAAGATTTTTCACATCACTAATTTTTTTAAATACAATTTAATACTATTTAATGGAAGAATTATTTAGATTAAATATTAAGATTTTTTAACATAAAAAACCCTGTTTATGCCATGTTTTCAATTTATTGTACTTAAAAATAGAATCAGTTAACCGGTTACAAAAACATTTTTGAATACAATTTACTTATGGTAAATGTGCGAAAATCAATGCTTATTAAAAAGTACTTTTTGCTGTTAAGTATAATAGACATTATTCAATCATAAATATTATTTTAAATCTCTTTCCATCCAACAAAATCTATTTCTGTAGGTGAGTGAAGAGTCCATTCAATATGTTGACTGAGATTAGACACTGCGAAATGAGTTTTAAAAGCTCATGCGTATGAAAATAGAGTAATGTCTGAATTTCGATAGCCTGATTCCATCACCAGCGCCATCTGTTGGTCGTAATTCGAACTAGTTTAAGAAAGTGCATATATAAAAATTTACTGATTTTCTGATAAGAATGCAGGAAACCACACATTTTTATCTCAAACCGTTTTTTAGTTATTTATATTCAAAATGGGTCAGTCATTTACTGGACACCCTGTATATACTGGAATAAATTTTCCTGGAACATCATAGATCTAAAAATTCAGTTATTTCAAAAAATTTTAACTAATTTTTATCCAATTTTTTTTTTTTAATTCTCTTTTATAAAATTAAGTCCTGCAGATTAATCATTCTATTTTGAGAGAAATTTAAGCCTTAATATGTAATTTAAAATGGCATATATACTAAAATTGAAAAAAAAATCATGTTTAATCATACGAGTGCAAAAAAAACTAAAGACTGAATGTAAGCAAAACAAAAGAAATAAAAATAACATTTGTTAAATGGACGCATAATTCCATCAACAGATTAGAATCAATTATAAAATCTAATTTTTAAAATTTTATTGATAGAAAAGGCCTTACAAATCAAAAACCCTTCTAAATTTTTATCGATATACGACGAAGTGAATCTTCTATCTTTGTATATGTATCCCTCTCACTAATTTTAGTACATAGACATTTCTATACCTCATATTTTACGTGCCGCTTGCTATTATGATATGGTGAAAATAAATATAAAATATAGTGAATAATAAAATAGTACTTCAAAGGAAATTGTAAACATTTCTTGACTTAATTCAAAATTTTATTACGTTTACTCGTACAATTTGCAAGAAATTTTAACATTAATTAAATGAATGTATAATTACATCAACAGATAAAAAGTATCTTCATAAACGTCTAATGCTTAAAATTTTATAAATCAGCTAAGGCCTCAAATATGTATGAATCAACAGCGTTGAAGTTGCAAAACAGACTTTACAGCACTGCATAAAATGTGTTAATGGGGGTTTATAAAACTCTCACAACCTTAACGCATATTGGTAATCAGGATGTTTATGCGTCCGTGTGGCAGTTAGTATTCTCCAGTAAAGCTATTAGCAGGAACTGGATGATTTTGGGATGTATAAAGCAAGTTCTTGTTTTATTCCTCCGATTGGTCCCAGACATGCTCTGTATAATTTAGGACTGAAAATCTAGCTGCACAAATTATTAAGCGAATAACCTTATTCTCCAAAAATTTTTCGTCTTTTGGACGAATCCAAAAATTTGTCGTTTCCAAAAATTTGAGCTCTATTTGGGCGCACATTGTAGTCCATTAAAAAAATAGTGCCAACTTCATCACTGAAAAGGCAAATATAAGCTAACAAGATACCATATCTACTCTACACGTCACATAATTTATAAAGCTTTTATGAAATTAGAGCTTTTATGAAATACACGGAGGGGTCATCCAACATGATGTTTTCCAGACATCAAACTTCCGTGGCCATAGTAGTCTTTTTCTCCAAAAGTTAGAAGGCAGGTAGCGAATTTGAATTGTTCCAGGTGAAAGTATGTCAAGAATTTGTATTTAGGTTTAAACATTTATTATAGAACATAATGGTTCCCCCTCGATCTATGGTTCGAAGTTGATGATCTTTGCCTCATGCTAAATAGGATATCTTATGTGTAGAAGTGAACAGGTAGCAAGAAGCATCTCTATTATAAACTACCCTCTGTAATGTAGCTTTCTGAAAACAACAAGTCTTAAAACTCACACAAAGGACACTAGAAAGATTAGAAACTGTTGCACAAATTTTACTCCTTGCTATAATGGGAAAATAGCAGGCTTTGTTAGCCTTCGTGGCACTTGGACGATCATGCCAATGCTTTCTTTCTGTGTATCCAGTGTCCTTAAACTTTTTCATAAGTTTTACACGTAGATGGGATTTACATTGAAGTCTGTAGGAATCTGTGACTAGGACTGCCCTGTTTCTTGTCTCTCCGCGATTTGCCATCCCATTCTCTTTTCCACCTCATCACCTCTTTTTGAATTTCATCGAATGTTACAGAATAAACACAACGGTATTTAGCAAGATGTACGAGCAAACAATTGGTACTTCCACAACCCACTCCGCCTATATACACGTGTATACTTAATGTTTCGAAACATATCATGCAACTCTTTATAACTGCATGTTTTCTTTCGAAGCATTAGTATAACAACTCAGGGAATACTTTTCATGAAGTTTGACAAAATATGCGAATTCTTTTAATTTTGAAAATTAGCATATGTTATTATAATTTGTAGTTCATATAAAAAACGAATTCATTTGGATGGCACTTCGTCACCTGAGAATAATAAGGTTCCAACAGCCGTTTAAAAAAATGACTTTCTGGCATATGATTCTGGCTGTTTCTGATACTTTCTGGTAGAACTAAATTTATCTCTATTGCAAGTGAAAGTAAATTATATATAACGTCACTTTAATAAAAAAAATTCTTTCCTATATACAAATAGAACCTTCTTATGCCAAAAGCTCCTTTAAAAAAAAGAAAACAGCTGTTAGAACCTTATTATTCTCAGAGAACGAGTTGTAAAAGTGATAATACTTTGAAAGAGTTAAATATCTTGAATGCAGTTTTTTGTGTGAATTGGTATAATGACACATTCATTATCAAAATCCGTGTGTTAATCGAAAGTAAGTCGAGATCGGATATTGAGTTGGATGCCGGTTTTGAATATATTTTATAGTATCTACTTAATGATTTTTCAGAGTGATTCTGAATTATCAGTTGTTTCCGTTCAAAGATTAAATAATATTATGGACTTCTGTGAAACGTTATAGTCTTCTAGAAAGTTAAATATTCTCACATTATATGTAAAAATTAGAAACATTCAATTCTATTTGATAAAAAAAGTTATTTTTTTATTATTATTCTGCAGAGATTGTATTTCTAAATCTAATATATTTCCCATAATTTTAAGAATTTGTAATTTTTTCTTATTTAGAAGCATTGAAATGGGTTTTCAGATTTCTTTACTAATAAGGTGAATTTAAATATCTAAGGATAAGAGTTGTTGTCAATTATAAGATGGTTACGACAGTATACACGACATCAGTTTCTAATGTATATCATTTTATACGCAATTTAAGCATCACTTTTATAATATTAAATAGTTCTTAATTTTAATGCTATTAAATAAATATAGATATATAAATGCGTATTGCTCGTATTTTAATACAAATTTTTAAAAGTTATTTCACATTCAAAAATGTTGAATTTTTTAAAAATCTGTATGATCAAATAACTGAGATAAATGGATTGAAATGTATGTAAACAATAAGACAAAGACTGCTGAAATTTCGTATTTGTAACAACATTTCGTTTTGTAAACAAAACTACATTAATGAACTGAATATATGTTTCGAAATTAAAAATATTTCTATTTAACTATTCGAATAAAAATAAGCTGAAAATATATAGTTATCAATACTTTTCAATATAGCGTCGCCTTTATATGAATGCATGTAGTTTGAAACATTTTATTGTTTTGTTTTCTATTATTAATATTGCAAAACTTAATTCTAGTTAGAATTTTTTTATAAAATATCAAATCAGTGACAAACGTAATCAAAGAAGTAATGAAGAAACAAAAGAAAAATATAGCATTACCGTTTGAAAATGATTTATATTTATTTGAATACGAAAAATAAGTATATTTGATGCATAAATATTCAGCAAAGATAGAATAAATAAACGAAAAAAAATAATTTTAGCGAAAAAATGTAATCTATAGGATACATTTTTTTTACTTTCTTCTATGTTTTATATTTATTTATTTTTGCAAATATGTTTATTTTCTTTTATTATATGCTGTTCAGCCACAAAATATATGTTATAGTGCAACAATATTTTAATGTTAACTATTACAATCATTTTTAAACAGCGTGGATCCATAGAAAGATCCCTATATATCCTTGAGAATTTACTCCATATTTTAAAAAGTCTGAATTTTAAAAATATGAATTTTGCATTAACTAATTTTTTATGTTAAAAATAAATAAACTTATAGTATTTTATTAAAAATGAATTCTCCTTGTTCATGTTTTGTTGTTATTGTGTTGAAAATAACATTTTTAATAAAAGCAATTTATTTACAGCGCCTAAAGCAACTTTTCAGATATTATTGCAAGTATCATTAAAATTACAGGTATCATTAAAATTTAATATATTTTTCAAATGTTTACATTTATTCTTAAACTTGTTCATAATACACACAGTAAAAAAATGGTTAAATTTATAGCAAAAACTGCGGGCAGCAATGTTACCAGCGATTTTTACCGTAAAAATTGCAGTAAAATTAGATGTAATAACTAAATTTACATCTAGTTTAACAGTAATTTTTACGGCAAAAAGAGCTGTCAACATTGCTGCCAAGAGTTTTTTCCGTAAACTTAACGTATTTCTTTTTACAGTGTGTGTTTTGTTCTTATCTTTTAAAAATCGAAAAGACTTTTTAAAACATTATGTAATATCAATTAATATAATATATCACTTAAATGTCAAAATATCCTGTGGTTTAAGACATAAAAATAACTATTATGTCTCGTTTTTCGAGGACCAACTTTATTACTGAAATACTGTTTACTTAGTTTAGAAAAATTTACTTTCTGCTCTCAAATGGAAATATACATAATCGGTAAATTTAATGCACTGTATTCAGTCACATTTTCTAAGAGATTTCTGTTTGTTTATTGCAACCCTACCTACTTTTAATACTTAGATTTATGAAGAAAAAGAAAACATGTATTTAATGATAAAGAGTCGTATGATTTTTTTTATTCTTATTAATAATTCATTAAAATAATTGTATCATTTTATTGTCCCTGGTTCGAATAAGTTATATTTTCAGAAAAGATTTTCCAGTTCTAATTTTAGAATATTAAAGTTTTTGTACGACCAAAACTTAAAAAAATATGATTTTTTATTTTTTTATTTTTTTTTTGGGGGGGGGGGGGTGGAGGCATTGAACTTTGAATTTTGAGAATTTTTCTCTTTTCTAGAACTAAAATAAAAAAATCGCTTAAATCCGAGAAAAAATGGCAAACAAACGTAAATGATAACAAATTGCTTTGCTTAGGGATAATTAAAAAATTCAATTGAATTAATAAATAAAATATCGACATATTTTAAAAACTCACAATTAGTATCTTTTCAATTTCGATTTTTTTAAAGCTTTAGCCTAAAACAAATTTCTCTCTCAATATTGTCCAACCGTATTATGATTAATTTATGTCCAAATCCAAATCCAATTAATCCAAGGCTTTTTTTTACATTTGACAATTAGTGGTTGTAAAACAAAGAGTTATTTTTACAAATTTTTTATAGCTTTCTGGGTATAACTTAATATCATTCCATAGACAAAATTACTATTTATAAACAAACAGAAATCAGTGAATATATATATACGAAATAAATAATTTACTACAAACTAAAAACGTGCCTTAGTACTTTACCACTTTTGTTACAATGCTGCCGTATAGAATAATTTGTTATTATCAAGATGGTCTTTAAATATTTATACTAAATTTGTCTTTATGCATGTCTTCATATATATCCATTCACAGTTTGGAAAAGCCCTCTGCAGCAACTCTTACTAGATTTGTGCTATGTACGAAATTATTTTCTAAGAAATTTGCTAGTTTTAGGATATAATATAGTAATGTATTTTTTTTTTTTTAATGTAGGAAATATCACGATAAAACTTGTAAAATGTAATTATTGCTGTTCGAAAATGTGTTGATGATTACTTGTTTAGTAATATATGTATAATATATATCAATTATATAAATTTTAAGACCGTTTTACCCTTTATTTAACAATACATATCGAAAACTCAAACAAGAAGTATTTAATGTTATTCTTACCACCATGCAGTACGTGATATGCACACAACTATAATGACTCCTCATTTATTGTAAATTAAGACATTTAAATTAACTAATTTTTGTATCATACAAAAAGCGTCAGAAGGCTACTTGCAACTTGCATAACTTAAAATAATTATTCATAACTATGTACATTTGTTTGTTTTATTGATTTCACATTAAAATATTTTTATTGCTCAGAATTAATTTCCAGGATTACATTAAAAATGGTGCATTTATCTCATACTTAATCCACCAGTCAAAAAGAAAAGTAAAAATCATGTCTACAAAAGCTTTCTAATCACTACTTTTAAAGACTTATTTCTTTGATGTATAATCAAGCGTTATTTACGTTTTATTATATAAATATAAAGCCGTAAATAATTATAGTCATTCATTCAGCTTCTTTATTATCGTGTTATGAGCATAATTAATCATGTTAATCGATATTTTAAAAGGAAATGTTTAAAATTTTAAATACGAGACTATGTATTTTACTATTAAATGATTTATTATAAGTTATTTTTGTGCAATTTGCTACAAGTGCCAACTTATAAATACTTTGTTTACATGAAAGTTATATTTTTATTAGAAAATTAGTGTATTTTCTAAAACATTTGCAACATAATCTTTCCCTGAAAAGCATTGATTATATAACAAAAATATTTAAATGCAATGAAAAGTACTATATTTCGCATCATGTCATATATATATATTTTTTTTAATCACCTTTTAAAAAATAACAAAATCTAATGATTGTAAGTAAGCATAAGGATAAAATCAATCAAAATATGCAATATGTTTTAATTTTTCAATATTTTCAGAATGAATTAACTACAGGAACACTTACTCAAATAAAGCACAGCTTACACATAGAGCTATAATTTCACAGTATTTCTCCAGTCGTGTTGTGATCCACCTGATAAAGGCTTACAGGAACTGATTTTTTTTAAAGAAAATGATTAATTTATATTTTATCGGGAGTCAAAGAAGTATTTTTATTTCAGATGAAGCTATACAATTTTTTTACAAAGCACATAAGGGGAATGATTGTTAACTTATGTTTTTAAAGATGAATAATTTCGCATTTTAAGCTTATATTTATGTTATTAAAGATAAGTTATGTTTCCATACATACAAAATTTATTTAATTCTATTATTGTAACAATATGAATTTTTCTATCTACTCCACATGCATATAAAACTGTTATATTCGTCATATGTTAGAAATAAATCTTTTTCTTACATCGTCATTAAAGACCAAAAAGGAACTTTTATCATCTTATAAATGCAACATAAACAGTATTGTCTCAGAAAACTGTAAAAAACAACTTTAAAGATTAAAAATAATATTCTTATAATTCAAAGTCAGCCTGCAAGATACTTTAACAGAAGCAGTAATATACCTTTGGAATTCAAACGACAAAGATTATGTCTCTAACATTAGTTATATCCCTCTTTTCAAACACTTCTTTTTATGTCTTTCTTAAAACTGTCATCATTAATTCTTTCCGATTCAATAGATAAAAATCCATTCTCAATGATTTGCAGCCATTAATCCCGCCTTTTCATTGTTGTTCATTCACATAATCCAAGAGAAGCTTTGGAGCTTAAAATAATTATACAAATAGCCTAGGAAACGGATGATTTAGTTTTGTAAAAGTATTCTTCACCAAATAGATACTGATGTATATATAATATTTAAATATATTTCTGCACTTTATGATGAGATCATTTATCACATAAACAATAGATTTTCGTAAAGCATATGTTCATTTGATACTATTTTTTTGGCTTCTTGTGTATATTTTTATCCAATTTGTTGCAAATAACTTTAGGGTTCGTAAGGATTTCTAGCTAACAATCTCATCTTTTCATTCTTACAAAGCCTGATAAGCGAAAAGGAAGTTTTAAAACATTAAAAAAATAATCAAATATCCATCGTTACAAATTCATTGAAGCGATATAACTATTATTTATCAAATAAATTATTTTTTGAAAGTATTGAATAAAATTTCAGTACTCTAAAAATTGTTATTACAAAAGTTAAAAATTTCCACAACGTTTTTTTTCTTCATTCTTTAATGTGTATATTCCACTGCTTATTATAAAGATGTAAGAATATTATGACAAAAATTAAAATTGAACTCAAAGTTCAATAAAAGTTAATTCCTCATTTGTTGCTTAAAAACTACGTGCATTAAAAAAATTACCGTTGGATTACTGTGTTAGAGAAATGTTGAATTCACAATTATACGTTACTGTAAATAAAGTTCCTGATTACCACTGGGGGAAAAAATGTGAGCTCCTTTTAAATGTTTTCAAGAACACGGTTATCACTTTCTAGAGTCTCTAGAAGTGATTCATAAATATTTTCTGGACAACTCTCAACCAGGCAAAGCATCTCTAAAATCATGAAGTCCGACACAGGATCATCAAGAAATTATTATCATCGTCACCATGCATTAACGGCCGTTCTGCTACTCGGATATTCATTAGGCTTAATTGTCGATTACAGTGTGTGCGTGTCTTGTTTGTGACGGTCAATTATCTACACGAAGGATATGGACTATAAGTAAGGAGGTGCCATGCGAACCCATCTCGTATTTACGCAAGTAAGTCCAAGATTCCAACGAAATCATACCGATTATCGAAGCGGTCTTCTAGTTATATACTTTAAAATATCTTGTCCTAGTTTGAATCAAATTTTTTCGCTCAATAGCTGCCAGTGTAAGATGGTGAAATCTTGAGACAATATTTCGAGCTCCTGTTGAAGCATAGTTCCAATAGTTGGAACGAGACTGAATTAAGAAGCTCCAAAAGATGGTACGAGATTTCATCATCTAATGGTGACTGCTACGAAGCACCAAAATTTGGTTCTAACAACAACAAATATTTTAACAATGTATATTAAATAAAGATCTTCAACACAAAAATTAATCGATAAATGTACCTATTCAGTTTTCAAAAAATAAAATAAAATAAAATAAAGTTTCGCTACCACAGTTCTTTTTTTTTGGGGGGGGGGGTGGGGGGGGAGTCCAGAATTAACATTTTTAATTTGAGGACTAATAGTTTTGGTACAATAATATGTTGTTTGTAGTGAAAAGGATGCGTTCAGTCTTTATTTTAATCATATTAAACAGTTATCTAAATATATACTTATGCATTAAAACTTGCAAGCCTTCTTAATACTTATTTAAAAAGATGCAGCACCGCTTTTTGACGAATTTTTGAAAAGAAAATTTTTAGTTAAAAAATGACAAACACATGACTTCAATGTTACGTATAGTTGAAGTGTCGATAAATTCTAGCGAAACACCTTAAAAATTATTAATTTGTTGATAAACCATTGTTGCTTCTTACCATTTAGAAAAAAAAATAATGTCCTTTTCTCTAATTTACATGGAAGAATACTTAAGAAAATATTATTGGGCCCACTTCATGTGCTGATAAGTTTGAGGGATACATTTAGGAAACGCGCCTTATACTAAAAACTTAATTCAATACATTCCTGCTTATATTATGCATGATAGCGCCATCTATCGACAACTTTTCAACAACAACGTTTTTTGGTACTAAAAAAATCGAGATTTTATTTAATTCCGTTTTTAGTTCAGAATCTTTTGGATTATTTGTAGCATTTTTATCAATTTTTAATGTTTTAGTGAATTTATGTCGCTACTGGTACATGCTTCAAAAAAGTGAATTTTCATACTATACATCCAATCACAAGAAAATCTCTTCTAATCTATTTTTTCCACCAATGGGTAACTTTTAAATGTTTTAAAGCTAGTTGTAACTACTTTGTACATTTCAAGTACTTTTGAAGTTAAATGTGTAAGAAAACTTCAGATCAATAGTACGTGTTTAGATTTGTTTATGTTTTTACATGTAGGATATTTTAGAGTTTAAAAAAATATCAGAAAATATCCGTGAAAATCTAAATTAACATCATTGGAAAAATTATACAAAGCATTTGGATGAACTAAAGTAAATGGTATCGCTGATGCAGTTTGTGACCTGCTTATTCTTATCCATTTCAATATTCCTAATTTGATCATATCTGATTCATTACCTAATATATTCCTGAATTTTTTTTCTTTTGGAGAAGGAAAGAAAATATATCCTCTCAAATGTAGCATGCGTTTCACACATGCAAAAATGTTTCATAGAAATCGGTGGCTGTTCAGCAAATAAAACACTATTAATTTATCCCTTTAAAAATAATCTACAAAATTCGATCAAAGAAAAGATAGAATAAAGGATTTTTCTCTTTTATCTCAATAACAATGACAAAAATCTTTATTGATTTCTGACTAAAAAGCTTGTTGATGCATTTTCTAGAAAATAGTTAATGAAATATTTTATATAGCAATGATATTATCAATTTATAGCACAATGCTTTTTACATGAATTTTTACAATTTATTTATCACCAAAAGAATTGCATATGAGACTTAATTCATGGTATTGTTCTTCATTTCCAAAATGTTCAAAACGCAGAAAAGGTTTTTCTAAAATATTTCGTATTGTAATGAGTACATGAAGAACATGAAAACAAATCCAATTCATCCAGAATAGAAGGATTCTGTATCGGTAACAGTAAACGCGAATATCGTAGTTCGAAAACACTGGTTCACATATAAAGAATGGGAGATTCTCCCTATTTTCAAGAAGTTAGAAGAATTTGAATGTTATTTCATAAAACTCAACGACAAAAGTGATGTCTTATGTAAATAGGTAATAACTATAAATAACAGTATCTTTCATTTCAGAAAAACATATTCTTTTCTGAATTATATTCTATAAAATATACAGGGTGATTAAAAAACGTAAACAAAATGATATGACAAATGAAGCATACAAGAAGGATAAAAAATCAAATAGGATCATAGGGTCGCAAACTACTTATTGAGTTACGAATACCGGGTGTTTTATTCTAGCTACACCCGGTTTAAAGATAATAACTTCGAGGGAATTAAAGATATTGTAATGAAAATGCAACAATATGCACCCTATTTTGAATAAAATGTGATAACATTACGAAAAGATCTGGAAAAACATATTGCTCAAGCAATCGATGGTTCTGTATAAACTGATTATCACACTCTAAAATGTGAGGTGCAAAGTGCATATTGCTGGTGCGCATAATGCAAACTTCTACCCCTTTTGTTTGATTTTATCACATTTAAAACAAAGGTGACAATGTCTTTTAAATGTTTTATTATGATATACTTAAGTTTTCTGAAATTTATTACCATCAACCCAAACTGAATTAGGATGAAACACTGTGTATTTCTGATTCAATAATTGGTTTGCAACCCTATGTTCCTATGTGATTTTTTATCCTTGTCATATGCCTAATTTGTTGTATCAATTTGTCCACTTTTTTTAATCACCCTGTATATCGAAATTTATTATGTTGTCGAGAAATCATGCCAAATTTATAGAATAAGATTTTTTTGCGGTCATTTTAGAGTTTTAGTTTTAATTCACTAGCAATCTAATGTTATATTTATGTAAGATTTCTTTTGAATTTTCTCGTTTCCTTTTTATTAGTTTTGAGTGGCTTGTGATTCATAGCATAAATGAGGTCAATATCTAACTTAATATTTGATGCACATTTCAATATTTTGTCACAGGTTTTGTAAATAAAAACACCTTTAATTTGTAAAAAATATTTAAAATATTTTTTTGAAAGTTTTAAATTAAAAACAATAAATATGAAAAAAAAGGTTTCACAGGTTTAAAGTTTTCTTGCGAATGTTTTGGCCAGATTGATATAGGATCTTAAAGAAAAAATCTAAAGTTTTTTTCTTTAAAATAAAGAAAACATTTAACGTATTTATTTACGTGGTATATTTATTGGTGAATGATTCACATGATGTAATTGAACTAATACATTTATAAATATTTTAACTGACGTCAGTGATTATTTTCCTTCTTTTTTCCGAAGAAAATATTACTTATAATTTTAAATTGATAGGAAATAATTTATAATTATTTTCTTATAAAGTACACTGTAAAATAAATCTGTGAAGGTACTAAACATTTTCTAGGAAACTGGGATTCCAAGAACTTTTCATGTAACGATAACAGGAAAAATTAATGTAATCGATTTTGAAACTTGAATTTTTGCTGTTACCGTTACAGGAAACATTCTTGGAATCCCAGTTTCCAAGAAAAAGTTTAGTACCTTTGCAGATTTTTTTTTTTACAGTGTATTTTATTTTTGAATGAGAAATTGCTGTCAATTATTTGTTTTCTTTTCTTTTCTGGATTTTTGAAGTTTTAAAATCAAACGCTTAAAAGCTTTTGTAATAAAATTTGGTTCTTTACTACAGAAAATGACTACTGAAATACATAATTAAAAAAGCTGCTTAATATTTTTAATTACTTTTAAACTACTAATTCATTGATATTAATTTTAAGAAATACCTATATCTTTCATATTGTCTTTCATATCTGAATAGAAAATCTAGATTGCTTATAATTTTAATTTTAAATGTTTACGTTGAACAAAAACATAAACTAAAACACTAGAAATTAGATAGAAGCAAAATGTAATAAAAAACACATTCAAATCAATTAATTAGTATCCGCGAGTATCACCGTTTTGGGAAGATTAACGGACAAGAATTCGGATAATATGAAACTTCAATTCAAAAGTCATTTCTGAAGTATTGAGAACATATTTCTTTTTCTTTCCAAGAACTTCTTTTCCATCAAAATTCTCAGTGCATGATAAGGGAATTGAATTTTAGAAAGAAAAAAAAATAGCTTGGGATATTGCTTGCAAGTCGATCGGAAAATAATGTTTGATAAACGAATCTAAAATACCGAGTCACCATAAAAATTTATTAAATTATATTTCCAGTGATGCTTATAATGCATTAGAAGATGTTTTTTGAACTTTCAGGTTAAAAACAAAATAAATTGTTTAATGTTAATGTACTTATATATTGCAGTTGAAGAAAATATCAATTTAAAATTAAGCTAACAAAATAAGTGCAAAATATGTAAAATTGTTCCATATTATTTGTTTAAGTTAAATGTTGAAGTTATTTATTTTATTATTTTTTTTTTAATATATATAGAGTGAAAAGTATTTTTACACAGACGACAGCCAATATTCAAGTTTCAAATCCAAGCATAGATGATTTTCACTCTGTCAAAAATAATAATAATAATAATAATAATAATCAGTTTGAATATAATACAGGGTGTCCAACAAATAAGACTCCGATTTGAAAATGAAATTTCTCAAAAACAAAAACCGATAGAATTATGCGGTAAAGAGTTCCTTTGTTAGGTAATCTATAAAAATCTCACACAGAAGTTCCAAAGGTCAATATCTTGAAAAGATTATATTCTGATTGCAAAGAATGCTTGACTTGACATTTTTTTTGTGTTAGATCTCTTGCAAAGAACGAGTGTTTTGGCATACAGTGCCATATTTTACCGATTTTTTGAATTTTAATTTCTGAATTTCGAAATTCAAAAAATTTAGTTCGTTAAAATCGTTAAAATATGGCATAGTACGCCGAAAAACTGATTCTCTGAAAGCAATCTAAAACAAGAAAAATGCCCAATCAAACATTTTTTGCAATCAGAACACAGTCTTTTCAAAATATTCACCGTTCGAAACTTCTGTATAAAATTTTTACAGCTTACCTAATAAAGAAACCGTTTACCGCATAATTCTATCGATCTTTGTTAAGAGAAATTTAATTTTGAAATCGGGATCTTATTTACTGGACACCCTGTATTTACTGATATAAAGGGTGTCCAGCAAATAAGACCCCGATTTCAAAATTAAATTTATCAAAAATAAAGATCGATAGAATTATGCGATAAACGGTTTCTTTATTTGGTAAGCTATAAAAATGTTATATAGAAGTTTGATTGCAAAGAATGCTTGACTTGTCATTTTAAAAAATTTCGGATTGCTACCAAAGAATGAGTTTTTTGGGCATACAGTGCCATATTTTAACAACTTTTTTAACTGAATTTCGAAAATTCGAAAAATTTACTTTCTAAAATTGTTAAAATATGGCACTCTACGCCGAAAAACCCGTTCTCTGGAAGCAATCTGAATCAAGAAAAATATCAAGTCAAGCATTATTTACAATCAGAATACAATCTTTTAAAAATATTCACCGTTTGAAACTTCTGTATAATATTTTTACAGCTTATCTAATAAACAAATCGTTTACCGCATAATTTTATCGATCTTTGTTTTTGAGAAATTTAATTTTAAAATCAGGGTCTTATTTGCTGGACACCCTGTGGAATATAATTGATTTCGCTGCATGGAAACTCAAAAGGAATAAAGAATGAAGAGAACCAAGTGGAATGAGTAGATACTCTTACTAGGCTATTATAAAATATCTTAAAATGGAAGGACAATAAGTTTTGTTACAATAAGAATAGGAAGGAAACTAAATACCGTTTGTATAGAGTTTTGTAAAAAAGGAATAGAAACATGTAGCATACCACAGCCTGGTGCATTTCTTATGTCTAATATTTCTATTGATATTACAAATGTTTAGAACCTTTATTTAGTTTGTTATAGTTGTTCGGTAGAAACCAAAAAAATGAATTATGAGCATGTATACACATTATGCTGATTTTTAATTTTAAATTGTCGTATTTTTTTTTTTTAATCATAAATCCACTTATTGAAGAATTATATATATATTATGGAATATTGAATGAACATTGCTTCAGCACATTTTGAGTATGAAGAGAATAGATCTGGAATTTCACTAGGGGGGGGGGGGCTCTGTATATTTCACTTTATGACAAAACGTTATCGCATAAAAAACGAAAAGTTGCGAACAAACTGAAAAGAAACACGACTTTATAATGTAAATAAGTTTTTTTTTAATTTATGGATAAAAAAGGCTTTGAAAAAGCATTTATTATGATACAAATTCAAATTAGTAATTCCACAGTAAATTCAGAGTGAATTCTTTTTATGCATCTTAAAGAATAATTGCTTTGAGAAATTTTCTTCAAAATAAATATTATTTATGTAAATATCTATGATTATAAAAACAAATATTTAATAAATTTGATTTATGTTTCTTAAATTAATAATTGAATTTCATTTAAATATATAATAACCTTATAATATATAAGCTATAAATTATTTTAAGTGCATTTCATTGAGAAAATTATGCTATTTTGTTTAAGTGGGAACTCAGGTACATATATGTGTACCTAAAATTAGTGTCCCCTTATAGTCCAAGAGCCAATAGCACAAAAACCTAGAGTTGTAATAGGATAAAATAGTTATCTATGTTTGCCGGAAGTGAAGTGATGCATAAGCCAAAAAATTAATACCACTAGTGGTTTACTCGTAGGTTTACCATTGTGTTTGCCATACAATCATTTCATACTTTTTATTGTACAGCAAACAGAAAGTTAAACCTACGAGTAAACCACTAGTGGTATTAATTTTTGGCTTATGCACCATTTCGCTTCCGGCAGACATGGACCTTAGATCTCCCTATAACTACACTTGCATAAAATAAAGGTGTTTTTCCTGTGATCGATACTTTAGGTTTTTGTGCTGTCGGCTCTTGGACTATTACAGATAAAAATACAAACATAAAATTTTTACAATTTATGGTATCAAAATAGCTAACTAAAATTTATTTATTGTAGCGTCTTACTCATTTTCAGTGGGGAAGAGTATATCTTATAGTTGGTTATTAAAATAATATTACAATATAAAGTATAAATTTAAATAAATCGTAAACACATAAAGGACATTGGTAATAAAGATGAAACTTAAAATCGGTTATCTTAAGATCATTAATCTCTATGCGAAAATTAAATCACACAAATAACAAAAAATATATCCAACATTATATTCAAGGACGTTTTGAGATTTATTGTAATAATTAAATTAATAATTGTATAATAATAAATTAAAACTTCATTCATAACGGTAAGAGTAAAATGTATTTTGTTTTTAGTAACACTAGCAGCTATTTATAAATACATTTTGGCATAATTGTATAGCATTTGGAGATTTTAAGCTTAGTTTTGTATGCTTTATTTCATCAAATTTTTGTAAAAAATACAGAAACATAACAGTAGAAAAAAATCAATTTATACGTACGTTTAATTTGATAATTTGTTGTTAAAACAGATTTTTTTAAGTGAAATTTTTGTTACATAAAAAGAGAAAATAAACCTCATAAGCAAACCATTAAATTCATTTTAACTTAACTGAAATCTCAGAATTAAAAAAAATAGAGTTGATTGCTAAACATTTGACTAAAGATTTTCTATTTCATAACAATCGTTACATTTTTAAAACTCATTTCATAAAACTTGTAAAAATATAAGATTAAAATGCGTTACATCTCTTTCAATTATTTTTTAATTTTCAAATGATTATAAAAGTTTTATTTATATATATAAGAAAGCCAATTAGTTATCGGTGAATAAATCAAACAGTTGTTTGAATATTGTTAAAGTCAGCGATTAAGGGTGGGGTTCTGATAAATAAGAAATAGTAAAAGTAATTAAACAGGGGTTAAAATGATGTTTTATATATTGATGTTAATTAAAATAAAATAATTATATAAGGATTTCTTATTCTTCGATTTTTTGTCCAATAACTATATAGAACTGGCACCGATATTGATCTAATATAGGTAATTAAATGCATATTGCAGTTTACTACCGTCATTGCATTATGCAATGATGATTTCGATATTCGAAATCGTCTTTGAATAAATTGAATCAAAATAATTCTCCTCAGCAAACCAAGAAAGTTTAAAATTTGAGAAATTTCTTTCTGCTGCATTGGCATCTTTACAGAAACACTATTTAATTTTTTGATACATCTAAGTATTTGTTTCGCTTATAAGATAATATTGTGTAGTTATATTTCTGAAAATTACAAAAGAGCAAGTTTGGCTTTAATTTCATGGAAAGATACTTAAAAAAATAAGTTGAAAAATATATACTTTTCTACAAGCAGGTGAATGCTTTCGATTTTTGTATTCAAAAATTAATATTATTTCGAAATTTCGAATCATAATAATGTAAAATATGCTTTTTTAATATAGTGCAAGAAAAAGCATATTGCTAATACTACAAGGCTATAGAACTGAAAAATTGTAAAAGTTAACATGGATGCAATATATGAAGTATAGCAGCCAGCCTTATGACTTTTTTTAAAAATTATAAAATATATGAAATCAGAAAATGTATTCAATAAAATTATTTAAATAATGCGTCCTATTCTTATGGGGTTACCTCTTCCTTTTAACTTTCCCCATATTATTCCTTAATATACTTCCTGATATTTAAATGCCCCGATTGTTATAACACTATTTTATAATAGCATTTTTTCGACACAAAAAGTTCTAAATTAAAGGCAACATCATATGGCGATTTAATCACTAGGTTTTATTTATTTATTTATTTACTTTTTGTGTATTATCTTTGCGTTCGGAATTAGATTGAATTCAAACAAAATAAAAATGCATAATAATTCTTCTCCATGGCTAAATAATTGAAGTAATTATTTAAATATTGCTTTATTTAATAGAAGAACAACACTTCGTATCTTATATTTTATGTTTTGTTTTCGCGTAAAATTACGGTTTTATGATTATAACTTTTTTATGTTTATTAGTAGGAAAAAAATAGAAAATGTAGACTTTCACACACATTATAATTTAGCAAAGTTTGAAGTGTACACCTCTGATTCCCTTATATAAATGATAATCATGTTAATGAATGGTATCTCCAGTTTTGTTTGTAAAAAAAAAAATAGGAAAATTCTGTGTAAAAGCATGGCTTTGCATCATTAATTACTTAAAATTAGCTTGAAAAAGAAAAAAAAAGAGAGTGAGAGAGAAAGCGATTGCTCACTAAAATATAAAGCGAAATATTGGCTTTATTCATATTTCTAAAATCCATTTATTGAACTTTAAAAATTGCACAAAGACACAAAAATCGAAATATAAAATAACGCATATAAATAAAAGAAGTTTTTATTTTTAAAGGGTTTTTTAATCTAGTAGATCAGAAAAAATATTCTACAGAAAAAAACATGGTTTAAATGGAATTATTTTCTGAAGAAACATTTTTAAATTACTATACTTGTTGATATTTTAAAATAAGAAAGTCGATTTCACACAAATTCAAACAAATTGAAATGTAAATGCAATTTTATTCTTCATCATGAATGAATTAAATGGCACTTGAGTATTTGCTTATTTAAATGAATGTTAAAACTTAATGAGATACTTTACAACATTCTTTTTCTCTTTTTTGTATAAAGAATAAAAGGAATTTGTAGTTAAGACTATTTATATTAGTCTTCACTAATATAAAATCATACAATAAAAAATTATATTGTGTAACTAACGACTTTCTTTTCCAAGCGAAATAAATTTGACTTTTTGTACAGCTCGCTTCCAATTCATAGCAATTTACAAAAGTGTTTTATAAGCAGGAAGATTTTGTTATAAATATAGCAAAAGGTATTTAAATAAAAACAGAACAAACAAAAGTCCAGGTTTTATTCTATATTTAGTTATGAAATATCGGGATTTACATGATTCGGGATTACATGATTTTAAGAACATTATATTTAATAAAATAGTTATATTTCTTATTTTATGTCACAGTTTTATCTATACGGATTCCTTTCATAGAGGAAATCAGTACTGGACCGTTCTGACTGGCTTTGTATAAAAATAATTCCCATAGTCACAAAACTGACTGATATTTTTCTAGAACAGTACAAACAACGTTTTTTTTATTTAACTGTTGGACATAAAAAGAAACTTATATACAAGCTTGTAAGTACTATACCGTTAACAAAAAACCAGGATGTCATTTGAAATGTTGTAAATTTATGGTATGTAATCGAGAATGAGGTAACAAACTTAAACGAAAGTTGCGGAATTATAATTAGAGCAGAAATTTTTCGTTCGAAAACGGCCCTGTTTATTTCATTATAAATGATCTTTCCGTATAAATGATTTTTCGGATCGATGTAAAAACATATATGCATTACAAAACTATGTTTAGCACATGAAATATGGACGTAAAACTAATTCAAAGAAGACTAATATCTGCTCCATATCTGCTGTGAGAACGAATTGTTAATGCTGTCTACCACCGTTTTATATTTTTGTGGTTTACAATGTCAACCCAGCAAACACTGAACTATCGGTAAGCAATCGGACGATAGCCGCTTGCCACTGCCAGCGGTATTGGACCAATGCCGGTTGTCGCTATCGGTTCCGTATCTTTTTTGATACGCCGCGCGAATGCCGCCCGATTCATGAGACACGCAGCCGGTCCGGTATCGGCAAATATCTATGCCGATAGTTAACCACACGAATACCGACTGAAACCCGGCACAAGCAAAAAAAAATTTTGGTGGCGCCATCTGTTAAACACTCTAGCAAGCATTTTGAGAGCCAATGAACACACTTCAGCACGGGAACAGGCGGGGTTTGATCTCGCAACCCCTAGCTCAGAAGGTGAACGTCTTAACCACTAGACAAGTCGGACCTGTTTTGGGGAGAGGATTATGTGTGGTAATAAGGGTGTGGCTTTTCAGTAACTATCACGTAAATGGCGAGTGTTGTTGACGTAAATGACAGATTGGAAAATTATAATATTAAAGTGTTTTTATTTTATTTATGTATTTATTTACTTGTAATTGTCTTTTGCGCCTGATTTTAAAAATTAAGTTAATATTTAAATTAATAAATTAGGAAATTAATTAAAGCAAACGAATTGTTTTTCTTATAAATTTTAGAATCCTTAAATAGTATATTTAAAAAATTAAAAATAATATTTTTTTTTCAGAAGTACTGTTAAACAAATAATTTTTTTTTATTAGAAACTGTAACATAATTACATGCTTTGTGTTAATTTCTAAAGTGTATAGTTTTAACCTAGGAAAACTTATTTTAAATAATAATAAATTGGTAATAATTAACTTTTAAATAGAATAAAAAATTATGTTATGCCATTTCATGATTTAAAGTAGTATTTATGATTTACGATTATGTTGCAATGTTATGTTGTTGATTATGTATATTTATTAAGTAAAAAATAAAATAAAAGTAACACACACACATATATATATATTATCTTATTATTATATAAATTATATTTTTTTACGAATTATAAAGTTACTAAATGTAATAATAATGTAAATAATAAGGTAAAAAAAAAAATTAAGAAATATATATTTAAAACGTAAAATAACTAATTTAATAAAAAATAACTTGGTAATTAATCACTTTTAATTAGAATGAGAATTCAAAGTCATTTCATGATTTGATGCCGAATATTTTTTTTTATTATGTAGCAATATTAATTCCGAATAATTGTTGCAATAATAATTTTTAAATCTTAAAATAAAATAGCAATATTAATTTATTTTTCATTTGTGAGATAATATTTAAAAAAAAATCTGATTTTTTATGTTAAAAAATGGGTAGATTTATTTTATATGTTTTACCTTGTAAAATAATTTCAAGCACTTTTTAGTAATTAATATTAAAATAAAATAAGAAAACGAGTTATTGCTTTGAAAATGAATAGTTAAATAGAAAATAAATTCAATTGTCTTACAAACTATTTTTCTGTTTTTATATGATTAAGTTCCTAATAGTGAATAACAATTTAAAGGAGAGAATTTAAAAATTCTTTTTTGATTAAAATAATTGTAAGTCATTTTAAAAATTATTTCAAAAACAATATTTTTAAATAAATAAATATAGGTTATTTTTGACATATTTTCTGTTTATGACTGTCAGAATTTTTAATGAAATACATGAGCTATACATTTATTATCAAAACTAAAACTCAAATAAAATTGATAAAAAAAATCGGTTAAGATTAAATATTCTGAATTCGGACCGATGTTGGCAAATCTGATCGGTCCACTATCAGAACTCAGATATCGGTCCTGCGTCACTTGCCGGTATAAGTCGCTAGCCGATATATAACCAAATGTGGACCGATTACCGTTACCGGCTGTCAAAAAAGCAGATTCTTAAGTTTCAGTTGCCAACCTGCTACTGACACTTAACCGACATTGACGGCTCCGGACCGATAGTATGCCGAAAGTTATGTGCTTGCTGGGAAGTGACTGCACTTCATTCGGTTTTTATCTCTAGTCACATTTTAATTTGTAGGCATACAAATTAAATCCACTAAGTGGGAATTCTATATAAAAAAATGCTTTGAAATGAAAGCTTATGCATTATTCTCACGCTATCATGCATGCATGTAGCTTCCTTTATGTGTCGCATGTCACCCATAGCCTGTGAACACAAAAACTTAAAATCTCTAATCCGAGAGAAAGTATTTGCTGTTTTGTTGGCTGTGTTAACGCATATTGTGTGCTTATTTTAGTAATCAATCGTAATTGGAATACCATTTATTTCGCATGGAATCGAAGATCTTGTTCAGCGATCTTGATCCTCACCCCCCCCCCCCCCCAAGATTGGACATATACCCTAAGGCGAAAAAGACGGTCATCCCTGTCATCCCTGCAGTGATCTTGTTATGTGTACTTTAAACCTCTTCCAACGCTCGAAATTATTTCTCCAAAAAATATTTAAAATTTTCATAATTTCCTAAAAAAGAGGAAAATACGAAAATTTGTCTCCTTGATTTATGAAAATAGTAAAATAAGGTGGTCTGGTGTAATAACGCCAGGCGGGGTAATAACGCTAAGTGCTAATATTATGAATAATTATGAAATAATCTGGTAAATGACACCCATGTGTTCTGCGCAGAAGGGTTTTGAGTCATATAAATCGCAAAAAACAGCTTCAAGTTAATTTGTTTCATTTTTAGGTCTTATTGTTTTTACTAGCAATTAAAATTAACGTTTGATCTAAAATTTGCGAGATACGTTTTGCGATGTGAAGACTATTTTTTTATCCGGCAATACTTTGTTAATTACATAAACTTGTACTACATTTCATGGACTTTCAAAATGTTGTTAAAGATTTTGGATATCTTCTCGAGATAATTTGTTATTTAAAATGTACAGCGCAATACCTATAGCGGGATATCACCGCCAATCCTTGGAATAAATACTCCGGTTGATTCCCTACAGTGGCCGAGCTACATCCTAAATACTGATTCAAACAAACACAGTTAAAACTGTGCAATGTTTCAAATAATTCTATTTAATCGGCCCTTCTTAAGCAAAAATAAGCTCACGGTCTGATATTCTTTTGCCTCATCCTCCCCTCCCCCCACACCACACCTTTATTTTTCTTACACTTTCACAAAAAATTGAAAATTTTCAATAGATTAGAATGCAATTTGTCAATTTCTAAATTTGTAGAGTTTGTATTTTTAGAATTGGGCAATCTACATGCAATTATTCCATCTTATTTCATAGTTTTGTTTGCATGGCGTCATTACCCATATAGGTGGGTAATAATGCCAAATAGCATTTTCAAGAAATCACGCCATTACATTTTATGAATACATATCTGTTAAATTATTTTTTTTATATAGATAATCAATGCGTTGCTGTATCAAATCATATATTTGTTTGAAAAATATAAGCTAAAACTGAGCCGCGAAAATTGATAGAACCTTAACGTGGCGTTATTACCCCAGGGTACCTTACATAGTAAAATAAATATATTAATTTTAAAATTACTTTTTAGCAGCACGATTTGAATTTCATTATAAAAAAGCTCATTGTTATACCTAATTTTGACTGATATATTATATATATATATATATATATATATATATATATATATATACATGGATATGTATGGCTTTTTTGTTACTTTTATATGTTTGTATGATTTGTGCCAAAACCTTTGTGGTGTTAATTTTTACCCTTGGCACATTTCGAGCTCTGAGAGGTATAAATAAAGGTACATACAATTAATATACAGACATACAAACAATACCTACAATAAACCCAACTGGAGTGATAAATTAGCCAAAGCCAAGAATTGAACCCGAGACCACAGCATTCCAGGATGTTGCTCTAACCACTGAGCTACACCGGCCGATGCCTGAGTCTGCAATTTCTAACGAACAAACCAAGTTGGAGAAAGTCATCTAGAGCAACAACATGCTGTTTCGGGTTAGATTCCTGGCTCTGAGTAATGTTTCACTTCAATTGGGTTTAGTGTATATATTGTTTGTATGTCTTTATATTATTTGTATGTGCCTTTATTATTTGAATGCAGTCGTTATTTGTGTTTGTATGTGTGTTTTAATGGTATAAATGTATTGTCAGTACATAAAATCACTATATATGATAAAAATTTAATGCTAGTCGTGAACCATAAAATCAATTTTATATTCCAATGAACAGAAGGATTTAACTGCAATGTAACAGATGTCAATCTTGAAATCTTCCGAGTACTTTTATTTGTAGAATAAGTGATTGTGTCTGAGAGTGAAAAGATAGAATTTTCCGCTCAGGCATCTCTGATTTGGAATTGATAGCGATCTCGCTTTTGACATTTATTCAATTTCTTTAAATTAATTGAATTTCTATCTCAGTGCGCAGTAGTGAACAAAAGATCAATGATAAGTAAAAGAGGTTCTTTTTTTAACGTAAAATAAAATTTTACAAATTATTGCACCAAAAATATTTAGTCCAAAGTTTATGTTCAAAGCTAATAAAGAAATTAAAAAAAGAATACTTTAAAAAAAATTCATACTTTTAACATGTATAAATGTCGAAATGTTGGATATACGGATATTTACGCAGTGCGTATTAAAAACGTCACATCTGCCTTTTATTCAGACATAGTTTTTGAAACAATCGCAAGTGTGTTATTACACTTAAAATATCACCTTCTGTTAGGAAATACATGATATTTTTCAAAATGCTGTTACAGCAATTGCTTCAACATCGTTCAGTGTAAGGATAATTTTACAGTGAAAAAAAAGAACGTTTCCTTAATAAATTTCCTAAATTTTCCATATAGCAGCATCTATGAGCATGCGATTTTTGTTCATCAATTAATTTTGAAACCCATACCTTAAAATATCTGATCACGAACTACTCTTTAATTTGACCAGTATGGTTGCAAAATACTCGAATATGGACAAATATTTTTATAATCACCTTATCCTTGAAACAGTTAAATATGGCAAGTTAAATTTACTCTTTAGAAATATTTTATGCTTTCAGAAGTTAATATTCCTTATTTTTTAGTAAAATATACTAACAGAGTTCCGATGAAAGCCATTAGCATAGCAAACTTACAAAAAGAAATAAGAAAAGATAGAATTTAGATAAATACAATAATTGAAATTTTTTCAAGATTTAATTTTCAAGCTTGTTTTACTTTCTCGCTGTTTTGTTTGACAAGCAATTAATTTCACAGAAGATTTAAAAATAATTAGCTCGGAAGTTCATTCACTCTCATTTTTTTCTTTAATCAACACTGAATTTATTTAAAATAGTTTTTAAAGTTTTCTATAAACTATCAATTATGACTTTTAAAGATTTAATTAATTTTTTTCACTCTGCGTTTTTTTAAACCAGCAAAATTTTTCTCAGACGTTTTAAAAATAATTAGCTAAGCTGTTTGTTGAACTTCGATTATTTTTTTATATAAAGTCGACAATTTCGTATAACATTTTTTAAGTTTGTAAGAATAAATTGAGATTTATTTATATTCATTAAACAATTTATAGAGGCATTATGTCTGTCTATTTATAGATTTAAATGAAACGAAAGAACTAGACTCACAATAATTTTGAATAAAATGTAGATCCGTCGATTGTCTAATGATTAGATCACTAGGCGCTCTAATAATATTCTGATCTAAATAAGAGACTGAAGTGATGGACGTTTTGAAACTTAACTAAAAATCTAATTAAATTTAAGATAAATATTTTCAATTTAACTAAGTAAAAACATTTCGTTAAGTACAGGGTAATAGGTCACTAATTATTGTTAAAATAAAGGAATACTAGTCGTTTAAAAAAATAACTCCAATTGCAAATAATAGCAATGGAATTCTCTTCAATTATAATTTAAACAGGCATTATTGGATAGTTGTAAGAAAATATTTATGTGAAAGATTAATGCGAACTGTTTAAACATTTAAGTACATTAATGTGTGTGCATAAGAAATTAAAAAATATATTTATAAATATCATCTTCCACAATTTTCAAAAAATTAATCATATTTATTAACTATATAGATATAAATAGCATTCTTTTTAACTCCAAAAAAACATTGTGTAAAAAATAACCCTGTTAATTTTAAACTTACGAAACACTTTTATAAAATCATGCACTTAGTTAAAATCATTTCAATGAATGCGTAATTGTTTTCATATAAATTAAATATGAATTTTTCATAACAGATTTAAATACCCTCACACACACATAGAAAGTGAAACTTTATTTTAAAAAGCATTACATTTGATGAGGGCTATTCAATAAGAGTTAAAATATTTTTACTGGCATACTTTACTGCACATTCAGTATCGCGTATGGGAACGATGATGGCAATACGCATTGAGCAATATGTTATTCCATGATTGAAATTTTGCTTTTTTCAGAAATCTCTTTCGTAAATCAATGCGTATATTGCAGAAGATTTATCGAAAATCCATGTAGCACTGATATCAGATGGTTTGAGATGTTTACGGAAGAGAAAGACAATCAAAGAGAGGCAGACCCGGAGTTCCTGTAACTGTGTTTATGGAAATCAACATCAATACCATCTCTATTATTGTCAAAGAAGAATCCTAGATATTAGAATTATTAAAAATATTGGGGTTATAAATGCGCGACACTCATATGAAGATAATTGAAAAGTTAACGTGACATATGTTTGAGCGCGGTTGAGTTCCGAGTTTCCTCGGAGCCGAACAACAGAATTTCGTCTGCAAGTTTGTTCAAAATTCAAAGTGATGTCACAGGAAGATGAGATAATTCGAGAATATGGAAAAACACCGTTGCGGAAAGTATTTTCCAAACATTGTTTAACCCTGTATCTACCACATTATGAATTAATGAAAATTATACATAAAGCATTTTACGCAAATTGTTTAAATGAAATGAAAAGATTTACATAATCATTTAATAAATATTTGAAGGATTTTAGAAAGATTGGTATTTTTAGAAGGATTAATTAAATTTGAATTTACAGGGATTTGGGGCAATATTTATAACCTCACTCAAATCTTTTATTTTTAATTATTTTCTTAGTATTTTGTAGAATTATAAAATCTATAAAATATGATGCACTTACAATATAAGTATAGAAACATTTCCGCATTGAAAAATTACTATCATCCTCGCATAGCACCAAGAAGTGCAAAAGATGCAAAGGCAAAAGAAATCATCCTTTTAAAGAAATTTTTTTGTGTAACAAATAATGTTTTTGGGACAAGCTAAAGTAATGTATCTGTAACTCACTCTAAACAGCATTACAACTAACTGACGTATTAAAAGAATTTTATAATAAGTTATTTTAATGGTACTTATAAATACCGCCGGTAGATAAAGGATTAAGATAGAAGAGGAAATTTTAAAATCTATTAAAAAATTGGTCTTCTGAATGTCTTTGATGCGTGAATTTTTTTTAAAAATAAGTACATTGCATTGCATATGAACTACTTTGAAAAACACTGAAATTTACATAATTAGGGAAGATATGTTGATATAAAAAATAATCATTCTTTATTTAACAACCGCCGTACATCATATTACACCAAAGTCTAACTATTTTTATTGTGTAAATATTTTAAATAGATATTTTTACTTAAAAATATGCTGTGGTTCAACAATCAGTTTCCATTGATTTTGAAGAAACATGTTAAAATTTAGATATTAACAGAAGTACAATAAAATAAAATAAAATAAACCTTTGTACAAAAAAAGATTGTCAGCGATGTAGTGTCTTCCAATTTACAAAATTTTAAAAGCCTTTTGATATCTAAGTATGTGACGGGAATTCAATTAGCATAAAAAAGCATACAAAATAAAATATAAAGCATATTAACCAATTTGTATGTTTTTTATTCAATGAATAGTATGTTTTTTATGCAACGCCTATAATTGGTGGGCATTTTGTAAGGCATATGCCATTATGGGCCATATTGTTGTAGAATGGGTGTTTTAAGGCTTTTTTTTTAAAAAGGGTGACTGGAAATATCGTTCTACACAAGAAAATCCATAAAAATCTTGAGAAATCGATCCCTCCAGCCATCGTGTTATAATAGTTTGCGACAACGAGCTAGGTGGGCCAGAATGACATAACGAATAAATCTTGTGTGTGCGTATGTAAATTTTATCTAAAAATCGGCTCTTAAATATTCTGACTAAATTTTCTATCCTACCGTTTTGGAATTCGAAAAGACTATTAGACTAGATCACATGTTCCAGAACTTTTGATTAGTGGGTCATTTTGCAGTCAATACAGATGAATGTATTTAAAAGAGAATGAAGGTTGTAACAGTTATAAAGATGTTGGAAAGCTGGCAGTAAATGCAGTTTCAAATTGGCATCATTTCGCCAAATTTTGCAATATTATGCAAAAATAATTTGGACAATCATGATTTTTTTTGCGAAAAAGTGTCTTTCAAATGTACCAGTGCCAAAACCTATGCTCATTGCCACATGCAATAATGTTGTCAAATTTCTAGATGTTTGAAGACATTTTACGAAATATTTGAAATGTAAAGCTGGTTAAGTTGGAGTATGGGTCTCGCTATTATATAGACATTATAGAAATTTTGGTAGTTATTGTAAATAATACTGCTATAAAAAATTCTTAATGGCAATAATATAGCGAGAATACACTATTATACGGAGTTTAATCGATCATTCCTCAGTTTATCCCTTTGTTAATTTACTGAGAAATACAGATTGTTTATAATTCAATTACAGATTTTACTTTAGAAAATTTCGCAATGTCTAAGTTATCAATTTTAATTAATTGAGAGTGCTTTGAGACATAATAACGCTTATTTCTGTGCATAACCCAGGAATTTTGGATATTTTTTTGGTTCCAAAGTAGGGAGCCAGGCTTATGATCGAATATAAAGAAATTTCAAACACTGATATTCTAAAATTAAAAAAAAAGATATATTCTAAATTGATATTCTAAATATAAAAAACTTTTAAAATACTACCAACTTTCTATAAATGCTTTCAAACTCCATTCTTTTACAAGTGAAAAAAATATTAACACTCCTTCATTAACCAAATTATTATAGAATTAAAAAAAAATAACTTATTTAAATAGCTTTCTTTCGTTAATACATCCATATGAATATTGAAAAAACCTTATTCATCGTCATCACAATCGCTGTATTCTTTAAAATCTAAGTTTTCTTTTCATAAATTTCTATAATTACTCTAAAACTTCACTCTTTTACAATAAAAAATTGTGAATCCTTATTAATTATCCAAATTATTATCAGAATTTTCAAGCAACTCATTAAAATTGTTTGCTTTCATTGGTAAATCAGTATGAATATCGACAGTGTCTAATTTTATCGCCTAGACAATCTTTATATTTTCCTAAAGCTTTTTGTTAACTGAATTTTTCGTCACCATTTTTTAATATCGGATTATATACGGGCTTGAAAGTTTAGATGATTTTTCACTCAGAAGTCGTATATTTGGCTTATATAACTATTGGCGTATGCACTGAAATATACGGTAATTTCATAAATAATCCGAAATATTTCCGGATATTTAAAATTTAAATTAGTCTCAAAATTCCAGGTGGCTTTTTCTGATAAATTTCTCAATTTATTTTTATAGGTAAAAAATAAGAAGGAATTTTGATTCAGAGTCTTTTAAATTCAAAAATTATTTGTTTGATGAAAAGGATTTTTTTTTAATTCTGCACAAAACTGTCCTTATGCATCAAATTTGCTTTAACGAATCGTGAGAAAATCCATCGTTGCATAAAAATCATTTATAGAAAAAAAAATGCAAGATATTTAACTTTTAATGGAAAATGTCAGTTGATTCCTATCAATTGGAGTAATCATTTCTAAGGATTTCGAGCTTTTAAAAAATAGATGTCTGAATATGTTACAATATTTCACGTTGTTGAGATAAAAAGAAAACTCATTTCCAATTCTTTATGTTTTTTAAAAGAACTTTGAAGATCAATGGTAAGTTTCATTCAAAATTAAGTTAAATACCCTATTTTATTTGCTATAACGTTTTTGGACTAATTATTAAATATAACATTAACAACTACTGTAAAGCTAAATTATTAGTAGTAGTGCCAAAATTATTAGTTCCAGTAAAACTATAATAGGCCTAAAATTAGTTCTAAAGTAAAGATATTTTCAAGACAGTGATTAACTGGATTTAAACTACTATTAATGGAAAGGTGGAAAATATAGCTTTAAATAAAACTTTTGTAATCAAGTTTAAATGCATTGGAATAATATCAAAACAACAGGACAAGTGAAAGCATTTTAAATATTTTAAACTACATGCCTTAAATTTTATTATTTAAGGGCTTAAATTTTATTATTCAAGCCTTAAATTTTATAATATTTTAAATTTTATCTAAAAACATATCAGCAAATAATGCTGATACGTTTTTAAATTATATTAAATTAAGCTCAACATTTAACTGAACGACGGGCTTTATTGTTTTATTTGCGCACCATGTCGAAAACCTGTGTAGAAACATTTCCGCAATGCCTGATTCATGATGTTTTTCCATGTGCAAAGAAATGTTCACATCAGAAATATATATAAATATGAAAACATCTTATGTAAATTTTACGACAAATTCTCTTCTTTACAGAATTTTATTTTTTAATATAAGAATAATGAGTTGCAATTGTAACATTTATCTAGTACAGAAATTTGTTTTTAACTAAAATGATAATCGATTACTATTATCATACTATTAATAGATAGTAAAAATATTTATCAAATGTATGTTAATTCCATCTTTCTGAATGTGGTATTTTACAAACATAATATTTTAGTTGTTTTTATTAAATACATTAAAATGTAGATGAACCATATCAGGTATTATATGTTAAATTAAAAAAAAGAAACAATAAAATTAAAAAAAAATTTCGTGTATTTTTCATTTATAAATTACATAAATTCATTTTTATTTTATTTTATTGGGCAGTTTTATTGACTTTCAATTATTTTCACAAAACTTAAAAAAATGATTGTGTTACGGGGGCTTAGAACTCTTAAAATTGGAGAAATTTAAACTATTTAAGAATATTTTTAACGTTTAATATCTTAAAATATATTTGATTTTAAGCACGTTTTAAGTCCACAGTTTCTATTCGATTGATAGATATAAGTATGTATTTTCATTGCATAATAAAAAAAATTGCAAGTTTCAGAATTAGCATTCACAGGAGGCTACAAACTGTCAGACATTTGACGAGCAAAAAAACAACATAAAAGATTACGCTCAAGATTAAAAAAATAAGTTTTTCAACTAATGTAAACTAAATGAAAATTTTTGCGACTACTTATTCTTCAGATTGTAATAATTACTCTGAACTTACATAATTTTTTACCAAAAGCATTTCTATATTTTTAAGACAAAGTAGTATTTAGCTCATGCAAAATTTAAAACTTTTCAGAAGTTTAATCATCTAAAAAAGTCCTTTTTAAATAATTAAAATAAAAATTAGGTTCGGTTTGTACAGGCTAATATGAAACATATATCTAGAAAATTTCCTGAACAAATATTCAGAATTTGTTGATGTATCGTGCTTTGTATATCCAAAAACATCATTAGAAAAATTACTACAAATTTTCGGAAATGACCTTGCTGCTATAGAGTGGGTATAATTCTTAAAGCCATAACTTGTATTCTAATGGGAATTTCAAGGAAATAATTACAATAAAATGTATATAAAAACAGGTGTTAAAAAATCGAAAATTTTAAAACTTTAATATTTTTAAGACCCCGTTCAGTAGTTCATGCTGCTTAATATATATATTTTATCTATATGAAATAAATTAATAATGAATTTCAAATATATTTTTTACAAGAGGAAATCTTGAATTCCTCAACAACGTAATTGTAAAAATTTAACCCAGCCTATGCTATCAATTTAATCTCGCTCGGGGTATAAACATTTCAAATAATAATATTCAATTTACTCGGGTGGTTTAAATTAAACTTCTAATTTTGAGAAACGCTTATTCTGTTATTCTAACCTTAATAAGGGACTCAAATGTTGGGAATGTTGAATATTAATGAAAAGTCTTGTTAAAATTAATATTTAATGTCATTTATTATAATAATTTTGCCAGTTAACATTCGTGAATCAACAATTATTCATAAACATTTATCCATAAGAGTAATTTCAAGTAATTTATTATTATACAATCCATATAAATTCCAGACAGTAGTTAGTTACGACATGAACTATTATAGATAAAAATTGAATATTCATATAAACTGTTCTAAACAGTTGTAATTGAATGGATTGTTATCTATGTATGATTCTTGCTATAATATGTTTGTAAAGCTATACAGCGTTGAAATGCTGATGATAGTTAATTTTAATACAAACTCTATGTGAAAATTAATAATTAATGCCGTATATTATGATATTTTTGTCATTAAATTTGAGCAAAATCAATAACTTATCGAAGCAATTTCAAATCTGTTATTATTATATGATTTAGAAATTTACAATGGTTAGTTGCGACATCATCTATTAATATTTTAGAGATAAAAAGGAACTTTTATGAAATATATTGTTCGCAACATGACGTTAAGTGCATTAATTAGTACAGATTATCAGAGTTTAGTGGTACTGTATCCTGCGATATTACACATTAAGTCAAGAAATTGTCCCTTCGCGTCGGTATGAATATGCGTTAATACAAATACTCAATCAAAAACACAAATGTTTTGCAGACATTTTTGAGCGTAATTGCAGCCTAAATGAAGGTATATTAGCGTTTTATCCAACCGAATTTATTTTCTTTCTGTAATAAAAATTCTTTCTGCTTTCTATAATAAACTGCGATGAAATTTAAAGTTTAAATGAAATTTAAAAATTTTAGATGAAATTTAAAAGAATCACTATGTTTGTCCAATTGGAGTTAAGGATCAGTGCAGAATTCACCTTGTTTACTACTTTAAAACGTAAAGCTATATGAAACTGTATGTACATATTACTTAAAAGGTGCATTATAAAACATATAACATGGCGTTCTCAGTCCCCTTGAAGCTATCATTTGAGAATCCATCGAAATAATATGCAATAAAGAAATAGTATGTAATGATGCAATTTCGTACGATACTAAAGCGATTTGGAGAAATTTTATTCTAAATAGTTAAACCTGTGTTTTTAGAAATATTTTCAATAGTTTTTATTCTATTTCTCTTCTTATTTTCAGTTTCCTCTTTACCTCCCCTCAAAGTAAAATGGACCGTTCCGGGTGGAGCCTGAGAACGCCAAGCAGCAACAACTGTCATTAGAGTTTTTCCCACTGACGAAGACCGCGTAAGTGACGGTCGAAAACGTTCTGAACTTTTTAAAAGTACTTTAAATGTATTTTTAAGTTTTTGTATGTTTTATTATGCACCTTTTATGTAATATATATACAGTTTCATACATCTTTACGTTTTAAAGTATGTTTGTCCATACAATATCATTATAGACGCTTTGGAATTGTGTGGTTAGTGTAGCTGAAAATGCATTTAATGTCATAAATCTAATTAAAAATCAAGTCACTCAGTACAGCATGTGTCTTTATGCATGCTCTTTCACAGAGAGCAAAGCTATTCTTTCGTAGATTTCGTTAACCCATTATCCGTTGGTTTAGTATAGATGCAACAGTCAAAATTAATTCATACGAGTAAATTATTTAACTTCCCACCACTATTTTTCAATGAAAAATCACTTATTTTAAGTCATAAAAGTTTAGTATCAAATTAATCGAAAATTATCCATCACAATTTGTGGTGGCATTCGACATTTAGCCACAAATTTGAAAATATTAACCATATAGTATTGGCGGTAATGAGTAAAAATGTCTCAATTACTGCAGTTTGTATAAACAACAATGTAAGTGAAATTTTCTCTCAGGGACTAAATATTTTTGACTGAACAAATCAATTAAAAATCTCCTTGTCCAAGTGCCGACAGCACAAAAAAAAACTACGGTATCAAACACAAGGAAAATAAAACTTCATTTTATGGAAGAGTAGTAAAATGAGTTCTAGTCCATGTCTGCCATACGTGAAGTGGTGCATAAGTCAAAGATTAGTACCACTAGTGCTTTACTCGTAGATTTATCATTGTGTTTGTCCAACAATCCTTTCATACCTTTTGTTGTAGGACAATGATAAACTTAAGAGTGAACCGCTAGTGTTATTAGTTTTTGGCTTATGCAGCACTTCACTTCCGGTAGACATGGATCATTAGATTCCTCTTATTACTACTCTTGCATAAAATAAAATAAAATGTTCCCTTGTACTCGATATCTAACGTTTTTGTGTTGTTTATTACTGCATGAAATTACTCACCTTTGCTTATACACGATAATGACAATTTCGACCGACAAATACAGGGGATTGGTAATAGGCATCAAGTGGAACATAATGTTTAGCTATACCTGGTGTAGCAAATTACCTATTTATTGAAAATACAGGGTGTTCTATCCTAACTAATGCCAATTAAAAACTTTTAGAAAATTCAAGCAGTAATGAAACGTTTAGTGCCATGCTAATTTCTGTTGTAAATGTGATAGTATCCAAAAGTAGTAGATGTTTTTATTATACACACCAGCGTTTCACATTTTGGAATGCGATTCATGCACAATTCTTACAGTACCACCGATTGCATGAATACCTCGTTTTCCAGAGCCTTCCGTATTGCTGTTACATTTCATACCAAACAGTGTACATATCCTTGCATTTTCATTGTTGCATTTTTATTTTTTTTTCTTAAAAGTGTATTTTCAGCCCGAGTTCAATTAGTGTGAAACATCCTATATAGGTGACTGAAAGGTAGTCTGCGACCCTACGTTCTAATGTAATTTTTCATCCTCTTCAAATCTAACATGATCCCTCTGAATCGGTCGGCAACATTCTGGCATACATTCTACCTTATTTTGTATGTAACGGGATACAATAATTTCTGTATAGAAAATTTTATGATATTAATAGCTGAAATGTTGAATAGCTAAAAAGTTGAAATGTTTTATTCTAGATTTCAGTCTTTATGTGAAGGTTTGATGAAAGTTTAATGAGAATATCCGGATATATCCAACTTTTTTTACAGATGTTATAGACACAGCAAAGAATGTGTAAATACTTTAATTTGCATTTGTTTTTGAATTTTATATAAAATTTAAAAATCAAAATTAATGTTTTTAATTAAAGCAAATTACATTGATTTTAGAAAAAACAGGATATAATTTAAATTATATGAAATATTTTAATTACTACTCTGGACGTGATCTTATGAACATTGACATCAAAAGCGGATAAATGCCAGTCGATGATATATTTATTTCAGATTCAAAATCTGATTTTGTGAAAAAATGATCATGTGTTAAGAGTTGGGTTATCAATGAATGGATAAAAAGTAATTTGTTGAAACTACGTTCATTATCTCATTTACCATTTCATTTCAGTATGATATATTACTATTTACATGAAAGTCATTAGCGTATGTTACTTGATAATCTTACAGAAACAATCAAAGCATTATATTTTACTTTTAGAAACATTTTTATTTGCATTAAAAAATGTGTTTAGTCATAGCTTATTCTCATTAAGGGATTCTCGATGAAACTTCTTTAATTTGTGAAAAATGCAATTAAATTCACAAGCATTTTCAAAATAATTTATTATGTCGTACATTCAATTTATTATGTTTATGAAGAAATTTTTTTCATTATGATTTTTTTTTTTTTTTTTTGGTACAGAAAGAAAAAATTAAAATTATTTCAAATTTCTAGGTAGATTTTATTTTAAAAACTGCCACGCTGCTTGTCTTGTCAATTTAAATCCACCGGAAGTGTTTGAAGCATAATAATTTCGATAATAACATATAATTTCGCTAGATGTTTAAAGTCAAGGCGGTAATTTTGACATGTATGAGTTTTGGAATTATTCTGATGTTAATAAGTGGATGACATGTTTGAATATTGAAGGTTAATGAAAACTCTGCTTCAAAATTAAGGCAAATATTTAATGTAATTTATTATAATCATTTTTTCGATTAACGAGCATGAAATCAATTATTAATTAATTAAAGATAGTAATTTCTAAAACGGCTGTCGTGATAAAATCACAAATAGTATAGACTGTGATTAATTATGATATAAACTGGTATTATTGAATAACCTTTTTAAATATACTATTGTCATCAAAATGGAAGTGATCGGCTAAATCCTTGTGTTGTACTTAATGTTATATTTATAAAATATTGTTACAATATTTAAAATTAATGATTTTTTAAATATATATAAACAATACTTTTAACATTTTCAACTATCAAAATATTATACTCAAGAAAAATTAAATTTACAGTATTGTTCATAAGATGTTAAAAGGTATTAAATTTTTTGCATTAAATATTTTATGCTGTTATTGAGATATTGCTTGAGAATCTAATGCTTTTATAGAAATTAGTTTCCCCATAAAAAGTTTTTACTTCATACAAAAATTAATAAATATTATCACATTATAATTTAAAGCCGATAAAAACCGATAATTTATTGCATAGTTGGGGACAGCTATTATTCCACTAAAACTAGTTTGAGACTAGTTTTTAACTAGAATGCAGAACTCGTAGCGCATGTAAAAAAAACACAAAGTATTTTAACTGCATAGTAATTCTAAAACTTTTGCCCCGATCGGAATTCTAAGGTACACTGCTCAAAACAATTAAAGGATATTGCAATTTTAGGTGGATTTTGTATCTGGGAAACTTTTTAGCTGATTGATACATGGTCGACAGACATAGTAGGTTATATGAGAATAAATTACACATGTTTGCCAGAAAAAATGCATTTTATTGCGCATTTGTGTACAAAAGGAAAAAAACACAATTTGTGCATATGAGAAAAAAAGAATAAGAAAAGGTGTTTTCTTCAAAGAAAATCATTTTCAGTAGGGGGTATGGTTTCCACGGGCGGCCAGCAACGTTGAACACCTTAGAGGCATGGACTCAATGAGGTTATTAATGACGAGTTGGGGTATTCTGCCCCACTCTTCCAAAAGAGCTCTTTCCAATTCTTGGAGAGTTTGTGGGGGTTGTTGGTGTCCAGAAACTCGTCTTCCTAGAGCGTCTCAAACGTGCTCGATTGGATTCATGTCTGGAGAACACGTTGTCCGTTCCATTCAAACGATTCCTACCTCGAAAAGGAAATCCTCCACCAGGTTTGCACGATGTCGCCCGCAGTTATCATCCATTAAAATGAAGTTATCTCCGATTGCTGCAGCGTAAGGGACTACAATAAGTCTGAGGATCTCATCCCTATATCGGCGACCAGTCAGAGCTCCATCTCGAATGATGTAGAGGTCAGTGCGCCCGTCAATGGAGATGCCACCATACACCAACACTCCTCCACCGCCAAATCTGACACTTTCGTGCACGAACGCAGGATTATTCCTACTGCCACGGTCCCTCCAGATGAAAATACGCATATTATCCGGATGCACAGAAAAACGGGACTCGTCAGAAAACAGATTATTGCTCCATTCATTTCTCATCCAGTTGACATGCTCGGTTGCCCACTCCCTGCGGTCGCGACGATGCCTTGATGTTAATCTAACACATACCATCGGTCGGCGAACGTACAGACCTACAGCATGGAGTCGGTTTCGGACAGTCTGAGTTGAAATCGCAGTGTCTGTAGCCGAGCGAAGGTGGTGTTGGAGAAGAGTAGCGTTCATGTTTCGGTGTCTCCGAGCTGTTAACGCTAAATACCGATCTTCATTGGGCGTTGTTGCCCGTCTAAGACCTTGCCCTGGTCTTTGGCCTGCACATCCACTCTCCAAAAAACGGTTCCAGATCCTGGAAAAGAGACTTTGTGACATTCCAATGGCTTGCACTACTTCGGCTTGAGTTTGGCCCCCTTCTAACCTACCAACAATTCTCCAAGCTTCTGAATCTGTCAAATGACTTCGCTGAGACATCGTACTCATCGAAACAAAGCAATCACTGAATGCCGATCATCCTTGTCTTCATTCTCTTTTATCCAGTTGAAAGTCAAATTTCATTCGCTGCCGCTGAAGTGACGTTTTTGACGTCGAACTCAAAATTTGCATACTCCACAGTTTGAAAACCAGAAAAATTTGCATTTGTGATTCTCTTCTTCTATTTTCGGCAAAAAAAATTTCGTTTATATCTTTGTTTTATATAAAACTTCAAATATCCTTTAATTGTTTTGAGCAGTGTAGTTTGGTTCATTTAAATGATATATATATTAATTAGTTATCTAGAAAATCCTTGTTGGACAAAAAGAATATTTCTGCAATCAAAAGAAATATAAATTTAAAGAAATTATGTAAGCAAATTTTTTATTGATTTGTAAAAAATAATATTCCATATTTGTGTTAATGTTTTTTATATGACATATTATTTTTAGAAGAAATTAAATTTTAACAAATGTGTGTATTAATGTTATCTGTTTTTAATGAGTTTCCACATTATACATTTATGAGATATATTTTAAATTAATATTAACCATATTAAACTATTGTTTTCTGTTTTTTTACATGCTTTTGATATAAAATACAGATTTTTATTTTAATTTAACTCTGTATTTTTATGCAATTTATTTTCGTATTAAAAATGCTTAAATATAAATAATTTTGTTCATTTAATTATTGTAAAAAATAAATAATAGCCTGATTTTTTTTTTAGCTGTCGCAAATAGTTATTATATTGTTGAGACATACTCATTTAAAATTTCTTATATTATTTTTTTAAACGAGTTGGATATGGCTATTTTTTATTCAAAAAGTGTGTGTGATTTTTTGCAAAATTCGTTCACAGTTATAATTAACCTACTTCTTATGGGATTTATTGCTAAACATTAGCAATTACATTATTCAGACGATAATTACTTATTATAGATTTCTTAAAATGTTTTGTTGAGGAAAAATAAATTATTTAACAAACTTTACTTTAGAAATGTCTCACGCAGTCTGCGCAATCAATCTGAAATTAATTTAGAAAGCTCGAGGCTTAGTAATTTCAAATTATAACATGTACTTTCTGAGGACGCCTAAAGTGAAATTTCTAGTTTTGACAGATGCGTTCTAAAACATTATTCAGTTTGTAATAAATATTAGAAAGCTTTTGGCGATTTTTAGTTTTAATGAAAAGTCTGGTTCCTAGATAAATATAGATTGTCAGTAATTACAATCATTTTACCAATTAACATGTGTGAAATCTGTTAAAATTGATAAATTCCAAACAAACATTCCGCAGCAATTTTAAAAAAAGAACGATAAATCTGGTATCCATCAATGATTATGAAACTTCTAACATTAAAAAACTTCTATATGAAACTACATATTCAGAATACTGTAACAAAAATTTTTTTTATAGTGAAAGAAACGTAAATAAACAATTAAAAAATTCCAGAACGTATTACAGAATCCTTTTTCTACTATTATCATCAATAGTTGGAAAGATATGTGATTTCTTTCTGCTTTCTATATATATATATATATATATATATATATATATATTCGTGTGTATGTATGCAATTCGGTATACAATATACAGCTTTCTATTTAGCTACATGTACATAGTATAATAACAGTTAGTTTAGTCAAACGCATAGAGAACACGGTATTTTTGCGGAAAAAACTCTAAAAAGAAAAATGGAATACTATAAATATTCGTATCTATTCTGCATCCAGAAATTTCACATAATAAATGAAGCCAAATAAGTACAAATTACAAATAAGTTGCATTTTGTTAAAAACAATTTCCGGAATAAAGCAGACAGAAGGAAAAAAGGAAGGAACAAAGTTATTTCAAACGTGGCTTATATTATTGATTTACGGTTATGGTTTTCGCCAATTTTAGACTCATAGTCTAAGGATAATAAATGTTCTTTTATAGATTATTTTAAGATTAGTGAATTTAGTCGTAAACATTTTTAGAAACATTTTAAATTCCTCTTCGTGTTTTTTATACTAAAATTATAAATAAAATCCACTATCTTGGAAATATTCATATGGTCATTTTCTTATTAGTTTAAAATTGTATATGTTTATTGCAATTAGTCTAAAAAAGTCGAGCTGATCGATAAATAAATAATTTCCCATTAGTCTAACTCTCCATAGTCGATTTGGAAAGAGCTTGAAAAATATCAGACTAATTGAAAAACATATGATATTTTTTTAATTAGCTTAAAACTGCTTGAACTCTTTGCACAACGCATGAAAAATAGTTATAGCAGGCCGATTGGGAAAAATTAGATAATTCTTGAATTCACCGATTTCTTTGCAATCAGCCTAAGCTCTTTGCAAAGAATCGCATTTCGCAATTACCCTATGACACGTGCATCGTTTAAGACAGGGGACAACACAATATCATGAAAGATCTTAATAGAGAGGGCATGTTTCTTTGTAAAACAAAATTTGTATTAATACTCATTAAATTAATTTTTTTTAACAAACAATTTTAAATTAAATATGCACTTAGAAAAGTAATAAATCTCCACAATTCATTATTTTGAAAATAGTAGAGTAATTAAAGAATGCAAAGAAAATGTTTTTTATTATTGTTAATTTAATAGAATGCTTTGTCCATCAGATTAATGCACGATCAGAAAACAATCAAATACTATTTCTTTAATTTTAAGGGGTAAAAAATCATTTATCAATTCTGTTAAAATTTTATACGTTTTACTTTGGGTTTCGCCAACAGATGGCAGTAGCAAGCATTATTTCTGATATGAATTCCTCATAGTCACTGATTTAGGAAAACGAAAGGAAATTTAACAACTATAAAATTCAAATTTTGAAATGTGATTATAGTATATTCGTTTCAGGTTTAACTAAAGTTTTTAACTTATTTTTTTATAATTTTCATTGATATCATGCTTTTTTTCTGTAAGAATTCTTTATAAAATTTCAAAAGTTTAAAATACAAATTCATGAAATTAGTAAAGCGACTTTCTTAGGTAAAAAATAAAAAAATAAACTTGCATCGGGAATAAATAGAGAAATAATGTTAATCAACATCTTATCATTTTAAATTAAATCAAATTTCTTCATACAATTTTTCTCGAAATTTTTAATCTGTGCTGATTTACAAGATCGCCGAAAAAAAAGAGTCAAAGTTGTAAAGTTGTTTTCTCTGTATTTTTTTAAATGCTAAAATAATAATAATAATAATAATAATAATAATAATAATAATACAAATTACAGCAACCATTTGAAAAATGATTTTTAAAGACTAAAATTTAAAAGTTAAGACTTATAAATAAATTATATATGTACACACATACAGGGCTGTAGCTAAGGGGGCGCTATGGGCGACTCAGCCCCCCCTAAAATATTTTGAGCCCCTCCTGGAAAAAGTTCCAAGGTCACTAAATGTTCCGAAAATTCAAATGAAATTCTATTCAAAAATCTAATTTAGTTTTGAGGCCCTCCCACAGTTTTGCAGAGTTACTAAATTGTATATAAAATACGTGTTTCAACACCCCCTCATCCTATTGGTACTAACAGGATGTTTAATTTTGCACCACTTATACGGTCAAAATTTTCATCATCATATACTTTTCTTAGAATAAAATGAAGTTATTACAACAGTTTAATGAGAAACATAGTACCTACAATGTGAATATGCACTAATTTATCTTTCTGCATTAGAGAGAGAACAAAAAAATATGAGCCCCCCCCCCCTATCGTACACTTCTAGCTACGGCCCTACACACCTATATATATATAACATGGTCTTTTGCAATCAATCGTTTCATTATTGGATGGTTTATTCCCTTTTCGTGATCGTCGCTCATTTCGTAATCTAAAAGCTCGATTAAAAAAAACAAAAAAAAAAAAAAAAAAAAAAAAAGCATGAAATTTACGGCAAAAACTGCTGGCAACAATTTTGCTAGCAGTTTTTGCCGTAAAAATTGCAGTACAATTATAAGTAACTTTTTTATTATATCTAATTTTACTATAATTTTTACGACAAAAACTTGTAGCAACATTGCATCGCGTTAATTTAACGGATTTTTTTTTAATTTTTAATTTTTTTATTTTACAGTGAAGAAAAAAAATTGGACTATTTCAAATAATAGAGTATGGCCTTTTCTTATGCATAAAAAAAATGCAGATCTGGCACAAAAAGCGCATACTTTTTAACTAGCGCAAAATATTCATTTTATAGCAACCCTGTACAAACCATCAATTCTTGTAAAATAATGCAAAATTTTTGAATTTGGGATCGTTTAGAAAATAAAAATAAAAGTTTACTTATAATCAAAATAAATAATGAACAAAATGAAATATTATTTCGAAACATTTCTTTTAGCTTTTTGTACAAAATACATTAAGAAAAAATAATGATTGTCTATAATTCAATTTCTTGCAACAAAGGAAGTGTTTTCCTCCATCTAACTAACTTAATGCAAATGTACATGCCAGATATATAAACAAAAACAAATGAGGATAATAATAAACGGATAAGTAGAAAAACAGGATGAACAATATTGTGGGAGTCTTAAACTATGAGTAGCAAACAGATTCACCTGAGGTGCTATGCATGCTAGTTTATAGAAAATATGTGTTATTTCGTCAAATTGCCTCAACAATATGCATAAAAAGTCAAAATTAAGCACCTCAGAATGTATCGGAAGCCAAAAACGTTTGAAATATTAGTAGAAAAAGGCAATAAATCAATGAAAAAATGAAAAGAAAAAGAAAATACAAAATCCAATACTTGAAACACTCCAGGAAATATAGTGTCATCCAATTGATAATGAGAATTATACACAAGCTAAACAAATTCAGCAAAATTGAAATGAGCGAGAAACGATGAATTATGATATTTTAGTGCTATAGAAATCGTTTGAATCAAAGTGTATCTTACGAGTTCATATAAGATGCTAACCAAATTCTAAAGAAAGATGACATCTATAATACATTAATCATTATAAAAATATTATAGTAAAGCTAATCGGCATATAAAACACATAAAGATATCTCAAAATATTGAAAACCATAAATATTTGAATATTTTAATCTCCATATCTCTCTTTTATTCCCACTTGAAGTTGTGTACTTGAAGTCCTAAGGGAAGTTGTTAATAATACGAAAACCTAGAAGCATATATTGGGAACTTTCTTGTGTAGTGTTTACAATGATAGTATTACAATTCATACAAAAAAAGAAATTTTGTAAAATTCAATGAGATTTAGTAAGGTTAGTTTAGTTTCGATAAGATTCGATTAGATTTTGTGTTAGTTGTTCGAAAAGCGTCAAATGAATGAATGCGTGACCTGTGTAAATCGTTTGTCTATTTATCAAATTAAAATGAACTATAACAAGAATTAATATGTACCTATATCTATCAATTGATCCTTTTTCACGATTTGTAACAATTATTTTATTATTATATTATTTATAATAATGCGTTTTAGACAATTAACGCATGTGGCAAGGATAAAAAAATGCAGAAATTAGCTTTCATGCAAAATTTTTATTCAGAATGTGATAGATGGTTGTAATAGCAGCCTAATTTTTAACGTTATAACAGGCTGATTTTTTTCGGAGGGGGGGGGGGGAGCATTTCTTGCAAACATCAATATTAAGACCAGCTCAGATATTTGTGGATATTTCTTTCAATGCAAAAACTATAAATTGACAATTTTTTTGTCAATTTTTTCAGCGATATCTGTCATTAACAGTTAATTCAGTTTTTCTAGTTTGCATGAATCTTTATAACCAATGGAAAGATTCTCTTCTAACTGAAACAAAAAAAAATTCTACATTGTAATTTTTTGTAGTTTTTGGATAATATCAAACAAAGAACCAGCATCAGTTAGCCAGTCTATAAGAATCGCATATAAAGGGTGGTGTGAACTATGTTATATACTTTCTAAAAATATGCTCTCGAAATGTAACGACGCGATCATACATTACAACTAGTTTACTTTGAAGGGAATATAAGTTAAGAATTATTAAAATATTGCTCACTCACAAGAAAAGCAACACATCTCTCAAAAATCCATTTTATTTTTTATTCTATTAATACGTATGATATAAGGGTAGTTTCATAAGTTACGTTATATGTCCATTTGTGCCACAGAAGAGAGAGGGATTGCCTGGGGAGGTAAAACTACCGAACGCGCTAAACATCATCCTCTGTCTTCATTTTAAAGCGTTTTATGTAATTTTTTATTTCTGCATGCACAGCTACGGACTGTAATTTCAGATTACAGACAGTAAACTCACGAAAATTTTCTTTTGCCTATCCTGTGGAATTTACATACTTTGTCAAGATGCGTTACCTTTCTTGCTGGGAGTTATATTTAATTTAAAGTCTCTGCCGAAAGGATGAATTCCAATGAAAGCTGATCTGTAAATATTATATTAACACCGGGGCAAATAAGTGCTACAAACAGACTTCATTTTAGCGATTAACACGTTCATTGCCGCTTACGTGAAGATGTGATGATAGTTAATGCCGCACTGTACAAGTGGGCTATTCACAGAAGCCGATTTACTTTTTACAACAAAGAATCAGTGAAAGATTTTCCCGCGCCAGCGCGTGACTGGCTATTGCACATCACCCCATATCACGTACTGTCGCGTGAGTTGCCCCTTACCGTTGGCGATTTTTGCGCTGGCGCGTCTGCGGCAGCGAACGTGTTAAGATACATGTTATATTATTATCAAGACTAGTTTTTTCTCCGTTTTATTCTTTTTTTTTTCAAAAATGTAAATTTACACATGTGGAAACATATAGGTAGACTATACTTATTTGGAACTCTAGAAATATTAAATTAATAGGGAAGAGGAAGGGTGAAAAAAAAGATTCCAAATTTGTATATTAAGCTGCAACAGTTTATATCAAGTAAAAATAAATAAAACGGAAATAAACATGTAGATTAAAAAGCATACAAATACCTAATTACTATCGCACATGGAAAAACAAAAAGTAATCAACTCATTAATATTTGTTATTTTTAAAAATATCTTATATTCTTAATATTTCCTTTTTAAAACTATAAAAATAAATATGTAACTTTCTTTGTAACGTTACATGCATGCTGAGCGTCATTTGTAACGTTTGGTTGGTCGTGATGGAGGTTAAATGTAGACATACTCAGTAATTTAGGATAAAATAACAAAGTTTATTAAAGTGATAATGGCTGAAGGGAAGTGGAGCAAGTCTTAAATTTACACAACTGAAAACACTATGAACAGTTAAATCATACTCACAGGCTTCGGCCTAGCTCAGTCGGGGCACCTACTAATACCTTCCGCTATCTCTTGGCTGATCTGCTAAATAAAGCTTAATTAAACAGCCCGTGGCTGTGGGTAATCCTTTATTCACAAACAATCCAAATGAAACTAAGAGGTTTCTTACCCCGGCCAACTCTTAAGTCAACTGTCGGAACTTCTTTCCACTCACTGGAGGCTTCGCTGCTACTTTTCAATCGGCTAGCACTTCGCTGAACACTAATTCACTTCGCTTGTCTAATACTAGAGATCCTCACTCGGTGGCTGCTGGCTAATGCCAGAGACACACTCCATTCACTCAAACCCAAGCTTTTATATGCTGCAAACTGAGATACTTCACATTAACATATTACTAATAACCGCAAGCTAACTGTAAAATCCGAAAGAGCACACACACTCTAGAAAGTTAAAGTAAAAGAGAGGATAGATGTCGCTTTTACGCTTACACATGTTAACTTATTGACGTCACGATCTCAGAAACACTAGAGTGCCTTTATGGAAAGGTCACTCCCTCACATCTTTAAGCACACAATTTGTTGTTTTAAATTTTCGAATTGATCATTTGAATAATTTAAAAAAAGTAAATGTTATTTTTTACGGAAAAACAGTCGTACTTAAATAATTTAATAATCCGATAAAAATTAACTCTCTTATTTTTAACGCATACAATTGTTTATTTACTACATTTCATAAACGTAAAAGTAACGTCTTTCATTTATCTCTTTCTTCCATTAAAAAGTTTTCTGTAATGTAACAAACCATGAAATTGAATCTTGTAAATTCGATTTTTTTACTCACACTCTCTAATCTAAGAATAAAAAAAATCATCTAGAGGTAAAAATCATTGGAATATATGATAACAGAAAATATATTTTTGTATTTTCTAAAGTACAATATCTCGGCCAAGGCCCATTTCGTAAATAATTAAACAAGATTCCTTCTGAAAAATATTTTTGCATCAAGTAAAGACATTCTAGAAAGTGATTTTATTTTTTTATAAGTAAAAAAGACAAAAATGTCTGTAAAAAATTAATGCATGTAATTTGAAACAGTGAAATAATTTACTGAAAATGTATCATTCAAACATATTTAAACATAACGAGATAGTTATATATATTTATTTTATAGGAACAAATGATTCTTGTGACAAAAACTGTGGCGTCTTTCTATTTAGCCTTTGTGTGTCAAATACGAGGGTCACTCTGAAAGTTTCTCAATAGGGAAAATCGGTTGGTAAGATAAAATTAACTATGGCCGCTTAATTAAATACAAATCATCACTAGGTTGCGCGTCAAATATTTAATGACATCCACTTATTGTCACGTTATTGGCAGAGTTAGTTAACCTCTTCATTCCTGCAGTATCTATTTGGGTACATTAAAGCAAAAGGCAAAATTACCCCCAAAAACTTATAATAAATGCATAAATTTCTGCTGTCGGTATTCAGGTACATCACAGTGTCCTATATTACCAATAGATGTGCTACACGTTTAAGGAAGGAGGAACCATGTGACTTTGAAAATGAGACATTTTCAAAATGGATGACATAAGCAATTTATCAACGACTTCACGTTGGATTGAATATTGGACCCCATATTGGCTTGGGAGTAATAGCTATGTTAAAGAATTAAAAGTGCGGCAGCTTTGTAACAGATGGCTGCATCATCAGCCAACCGAGGAGTAAATTCAATCAAGACTATTATGGTGCCGAGATTCGTTGGTAAAATTTAATTCTAAACCTGCAAACGTATTCAATAAGTCGACTCAGAAGAAAAAAAATATGGAATTATTAATATGAGCCTCAAACTGAAAATCCTTTTTGAGTTTAGATGTTTGAAAATGACAAACCGTCAACAAGAATGAAGCGACTGAGCAGGATCGACAAGAAAATGATGGCCATACACTTCCCCATAGAGGGCATATTAACTCAGGGTCAATCCATTTCAAGTGGTCCAGAAAATATTTTTTTGGTCGCTCGACCATTTTTAAAAAATCTGAAATTTTTTGTACAACTACCCTAACATGACGGAAGTTCAAAATGGCCGTTCTTTTAATTTTACTATTTTTTGTTTGTGCATAGCGGCCATCTTTGTTTCATCGTGTGCAGCGATTTTCTCAGATACTAGGATACACAAAATTGTAAATATCTCGTCTTCTATTTTACCAATCGAAATGGGGTTTGCAGCATTTTGTTCAGAATAAAATAGGCTAAATATACAGTGATAGAAAATTTTGAAAATAAATTTTTACAGGTGAAATTTTAGCACAAAATGTACGATTTTTTCCAAAATCTATCCGTTTGCAAGAGGAAAATTTTCATGCAAGAGCAACTGTCAACCTTACACAATTTTTTCTACAAATAGGTCAAAAAGACGTGTATTCATACACCAAGTCCCAGATCTGGGAGTTAATTTCTCTTTGCGAAAAAAATTCCGAAATTCGTCAAAAATTTCAAAAATCGCACTTTTTAGGCTTTGATATCTCTGGTGGGGCACGAGATAAAAATCTGAAATTTTGGCCTGTGATAGTTATTGTGTAGTAGCGTTACGTACAAAAAATTTCAAGAAGGAGATTTGACTACAAGCTGAGATATGACGTGGAAAATATGTGAAAACAATACTGTCAAACTATTGCAAACCTACTATGTAATTATTCAACAAGACTGTCAACCTTGCACAATTTTTTCTACAAATAGGTCAGAAGTGTGTGTACTCATACACCAAGTCCCATATCTGGGAAATAATTTCTCTTTCCGAAAGAAATTCCGAAATTCGTCGAAAATTTCAAAAATCGCACTTTTTAAGCTTTGATATCTCTGGTGGAGCACGAGATAAAAATCTGAAATTATGGCCTTTGATAGTATTATGTAGTAGTGTTATGTACAAAAAATTACAAGAAGGAGATTTGACTACAAGCTGAGATACGGTGATTAAAAAATGTTAAGAAATGCTATTACGAGTACATTAGGAGAAATGAGATTAGTCACTTTTATTACAATATTTACACAGAAAATATCGTTTGTTGAAAACAGTTAAATAATAAGCATTTAATTTACAAAATACTATATATGCTCAACAAAGATCTTAACAATATTTACGAGAAATGTTATGCGTTCGACCAGTTACTGTTATCAGCCTCAGGCTGTTCTTTCAAAAAATTTTATTTGAAGCCCCCCAAGTCTTGTCATCCCTTGTTAGCTTGAATGAAATTATCTACGTTTAATAATTGAAGCCATGTCAACTCGATCAGTTGCAATTCATTGTCTGTAATTTACTTTTCCTGAAATGTGTTCCGAGTAAAATTTTTGCAATAGCATTTCTAGTAGATTTGTTCATCTGGACAAATAGTGTATTGGCTTAGCATACATTTTGAATTGTTTAAATCACACAGAAGCATTTGAAAAAGATATTTGTAACTAACATTTAACTTTGTACCATAAATAATTAATTTAAAATTTTGGAGGTATGAACAATTACATAGTATGTTACAATAGTTTGGCAGTATTGTTTTCACATATTGTCCATGTCATATCTCAGCTTGTAGTCAAATCTCCTCCTTGAAATTTTTTGTACATAACACTACTACACAATACTATCAAAGGCCAGAATTTCAGATTTTTATCTCGTGCTCCATCAGAGATATCAAAGCCTAAAATGTGCGATTTTTAAAATTTTAGACGAATTTCGGAATTTTTTTCGCAAAAAGAAATCATTTCCCAGATATGGGACTTGGGGTATGAGTACACACACTTCTGACCTATTTGTAGAAAAAATTGTGCAAGGTTGACAGTCTTGTTGAACAATTACATAGTAGGTTTACAATAGTTTGGTAGTATTGTTTTCACATATTTTCCATGTCATATCTCAGCTTGTAGTCAAATCTCCTTCTTGAAATTTTTTGTACATAACGCTACTACACGATACTATCATAGGCCAAAATTTCAGATTTTTATCTTGTGCCCCACCAGAATTATCAAAGCCTAAAAAGTGCGATTTTTGAAATTTTTGACGAATTTCGGAATTTTTTTCGCAAAGAGAAATTAACTCCCAGATCTGGGACTTGGTGTATGAGTACACGCACTTTTGACTTATTTGTAGAAAAAATTGTGTAAGGTTGACAGTTTCCCTTGCATGAAAATTTTCCTCTTGCAAACGGATAGATTTTGGAAAAAATCGTAAATTTTGTGCTAAAATTTCACCTGTAAAAATTTATTTTTCAAATTTTTTCTTGCACTGTATATTTAGCCTATTTTATTCTGAACAAAATGCTGCAAACCCCATTTCAATTGGGAAAATAGAAGACGAGACATTTACAATTTTGTGTATCCTAGTATCTGAGAAAATCGCTGCACACGATGAAACGAAGATGGCCGCCATGCACAAACAAAAAATAGTAGAATTAAAATAACGGTCATTTTGAACTTCCACCATGTTAGGGTTGTTGTACAAAAAATTTCAGATTTTTTAAAAATAGACGAGCGACCAGTGCTGGACCACTTGAAATGGATTGACCCCTCAGTACTTTTTTATAATAATAACAGTAATTGCCAACTGGTATACTGAGATTTGCTTATCAGGTGTCATTAAATAAATGAAAGAAACGGACCAAAGAAAGAACAATTTGAAATAGTTCATACTGACATTTTTTTAGCTTATTCTGTTTCTTAAAAAAAAATAAAGTTCCTTAGTCTTTCAACATAGCTTTCCTGGCTTTGATGAATGTGACTTTCATTTGTCTCACAAAGTCAAGAAAAGTTTTCGCGGCGAAAATTGAAAAAGTGTGTATGTATTTAGCACTTCTCAAAGAAATCCTGGATGGATGGATGGAAAATTTTTTTTAAATCGGTTTCAAGGAATAAAAAGGGATATTGAGATCAAAGTTGGTTATTTTTTTAATAAAAGAATTCTTATATGTTGTAAATTTTTGCCATTGCAAATTCTTAAAAATTATATAGTCTGTCTCAAAAATTTAAGCACTCTGCAAATCTCGTTTAAAATAACTGAAGAAGAAAATATTTTATGCTAATTTACAATAAATACTCAACATTTAATCAAAATTAAATAAAATAAGCCATTTTGGGTAGTTAAAATAAAAAATATATTTATTTTTATTTATTTTTTCTTTTTTTTTGAAGAAACACTGTCTCAAAAGTTTAAGCACTTTATGGAAATTTTTTTAGAAACACGGGATTGGTATTGTGTAATGACATCATATTGCACTTTTATACAAGTATAAAATGTGGAGATATTATTTCCTAATGTTTTAAACATGACAAAGGGTAAAGAATTCACAAAATGTGAGATTTTGAAAGATTTTAAATTGAAATCTCAAAATAAAACTCTTTCTGAAATTGCAAAAGCTTTAAATTGATCAAAGCTATGTATATATCAAGTACTTTCTAGAAATGATAATTTTAAGCGGAAACCAAGATGTAGACGACCACGTATGACGACTGTTCAGATTGATCGGAGAATACGGAGATTGGTATTTAGACAAAATATGTCCCCATACGGCAAATTAAAAATAATTTCAGAGTATAGATGTCCAAAGACACTGTAAATAGACGTATTAAAGCGTGTGATTACATCATGTAAAAGAAATTGGCTCGCAAACCGTCTCTTAAATTACATCGCAAACAGGTAAGAATGAACTGGGCTAAAAAACACATGACCTACGGGGACAAATGGCTTACTGTTTTATTCAGCGATGAGAAAAAGTGAAACTTATATGGGCCTTATGGTTGGAAGGCGTATTGGCATGAGTTACGCAAGAAGCGAAGGACAATCTTCAGAAGGCAGCAAGACGGTAAATCCGTTATGGTTTAGGGGGCATTTGGGACATTTGCCAGCCCTCTCTAGCTTTTCTAAAAGGAAGAGAAGAGTGAAAAAAGTTTCAAGAGACCCTAAACTACCATTTGCTTCCATTCGGTGATATTTTGGGGGGTTTTGAATGAACTTTTCTGCAAGACAATGCCTCAATCCACGTATCCCATTCTACAAAACTTTAGATTTTTCAGAAAAATGATAAAGTACTTGACTAGCCAGCTTTAAGTCCAGACTTGAACCCGATTGAGAATGTCTGGAATACTTTAACCCGCCAAGTTTAGGCAATGGAAAGCAGTATGACTCTATTGAAGAACTCCAAGAGGCTATTGAGAAAGCATGGTATTCTTTGCCACCAGAAACCCCTCAAAAACTAATAATTTCGACGAAAGTACGTTTATTTGAACTAATCCGAAAACATGGAAAAAAAATTGTTACTAAAAGTTCTGTAAAATTTATAAATATGGTTGCTTTTGACATTATGCATAAACTTTTGAGACAGTTCTTTTATAACTTTTTTTTAAATTGTATTTTTTAAAATTATGTAATTTATTTTTTTCTATTTTTGATATCGTTTATTTAAATAATATTGCGAAATATGTAAATAAAAAAAGTTATTAATTCTAACTTTTTATAATTCATTAAAAATCGATATTTTATGCTTGTGCTTAAACTTTTGAGACAGACTATATTGGTATCCTTTTGCATAATCAAAACAATATATGTTTCAAAATGCTATAATTAACTGTTTAAATTCCTTGAAAGACGCAAAGAGTCATTTTTTAAGTTTTACTAAACTAGATACTTGCATAAATTTCATATATGAAAAACAATTAAATTATACGGGCTTTATTTGCAATTTCTTATATAAGTAGATAAAAATATAAGATTCTTATCAAGTTTCACTTTAAAAACTCAAAGCTTTTATATCCTTTTTGTGGTAGTAAACCTCGGACTTTTTTTTATTACATATGTAGCATGCAAAGGACAAATACAACGATAGAGAAGAAAATCAAAAATGAATAATTTAACTAAACAGGCACTTTCTAATTAATATTTTTCATTCTATTTAAACCTTTTATTATAGAATAAGATACGTATGTTTTGGGTGATTTATTTTTCTATATATACATCTATATATATATTGTAGAATTCGAATTTGGATTAAGTATGAAATAATTGCTAGTCTTGAAATAGTACTCAAATTTTTAATTAGTAATAATGGTCATGGCCAGAGATGACGAGAATAATTCTATAAGAATGTCACTTACTTAGGTTCAGCTAAATTTTAAACACATATAATAGTGTTTATTTTTCCTGAACTATTACTTAAAACTTATAATGACAACATGGAGAAATTTGCCTTTTTTTTATCCCTGTATATTACTGGAAGTATTTTCTATAAGACAGTTTTGGTAGTTTCTTCCTTTTTAATGATATTTTTCCTTGATCCTTTGCCACCTTGTATATATATATATATTTTTATAATTGATAAAATTTAAAACTAATATTAAATATATTACAGTTTTAATTTCAGTAAGTATTTCAAGATTTATGATTAATTCAAAACATCAATTTTCACTGACGATAAAATCTTTTCATAGACCATTAAATACTTAAAAAAAAAATAAATCTTTTTTTTCAGCTTTATTAGTCACAGCTTTAACAAGGTGTTCTTATTTGAAATTCTTACAATGTGTTATTTGCTTGATTTTTTTTTAAAAGAAAGATTTCTCTTTTACGTATCTCTTTCTTCCATCGAATGATTTCTTCTAGCGGTACTAAACCATGAAATTGAGTTTTGTAAGTTTATTTTTTTATGCATTGAAAACTAAAGAAAGTAAAATCTCCCAAAAGGAAAAACATTATGCTGATATTGAAGACATTTTTATAAATTGTGCTGAACAATATTTTCTTGCATTCATTACACCGCAAATAGCGTTTTCCAAGATACATAAACAAGCAAATTTGTTTTTCTCATGTCTTTTTTTTTTTTTTTTGTTATTTGCAAAAATAATTTAATGAACTATTTTCCTTATAATAAAAATATAAAGAGTAATGCTTTGTAAAATTATATGCAAATAATACGTAAATATTACACTAAACGATTGATACAACTTATCTGGAAAGTAAACATATAGTTATATTTATTGCTATAAAATACCATAAGCTTACTAAAAGCTTTGTACGACGAATTTTAACATCATTATCATAGCATTATACTCATTTTTCTTCATTGTATTAATATATATTTTCTAATGACATGATTTCTAAATTTAAAAAATATATTTAGATTTTTTTTAAAAACAATAACATAACTATTCCATTCAAAATATAATCTTGGAGGGTTTTTATTATTTTTTAAATAAGGCTAAGTAAAAATAAACTTAATTCTATTTAATTATACGAATGAACATATTTCAGAAATATAAGATATTGATTTAAGTTATTGAATGTGCAGATATAAGCGGTTATAGTTCAGTTTTTTTATATTTATAAAGTTTTAAACATGTTTCATCAATTTAATATTTGCTAAAAGTGATTAAAGTGAGTTTTTTTCATTACAAAATGGATGATTCTCCCCAAATAGGCCAAAATAATAGTCATGAGGGAGTGATGAATTTTAACAAAATGCTCATTTACTTTTTGCCATTATATGAGTTGAAATCAGTCATAATATGTTTTAACTCTATCTAAATGCTCCTAAATTGTAATAAATGATATTTTTCTAATATTTAGCTGTATTCAGTAGATTCTGGTGAAAGTGTGATGAGGTCCTAAGTCTTTCCCATCACTCCCCCATAAGCCTCTACTGAATATATGTAAATATTAAGAATTTTGAGTTATTACTGAATTGTAAGTATTTAGATAAAGTTAAATCCCACCAAGCCTAATCGCAATTCAGATAATGGCAAAAAAGTAAATGGGCATTTTGTTAAAATTCATCACTCCCTCATGACTATTATTTTGGCCTATTTGGAGAGAATCACTCAAATATTAAATTAGTTTGATGTTCTCAAGTAATTTCCTACATAGTTTTATAATATTTAATCTACTTAAAAATGTCACAGTGTCAGAGTATTATGTTTTGAGATAAATTAATCTGCTGATAATAATTTATTAGGATTATCAGCGACATATTGATAAACTAAACACCCTTAATATCACGTACATACATTTTTTGACACATTCTTAGTTGTTTCTGGAAAAATATATTCAAAGGTAAAAAAATAAAATATGTCGAGTTACGTATACCACATGCAGTGCGTATGGTAGCCACATTATTTATTTTGTGTAAAATAATTTTTATTTTGAATATTTGAAATTTATTCGATCTAATTCGAATGAATTATACAAATAAAGAATGATTTTAAAGATGTCTAATTTGAACTACAACTTAATGTTTCATGAGATTTATTTCTGACAAAATATGACTAATTTGTGTATGTATTTTTTTAAATTTAATTTCAAATTGATTTTCAGCAGTTAAATTATAGCCAAAATTACTAAATACTAAATGTATAAATTATCATATTGCTAACTAAGCTGGAAATTATCAGAATGAAAATGTACGCGCCGGGAATCGAATGCTGATTCTTGAATAATGGACCAATTCTCTACATTTTTCACTCGTTGGGTTTTATACTTAGTTACTGCAGTCCACGTATTTAACTGGAATAACTTGATATTGCAATATATATATATATATATATATATATATATATATATATTTAAGTTTTGCATAAATTAAAGAAAACCAATATTATTGCATTATTATAATTCATGACACAATTATATCAGCAAGGAAAAAAACTTAACCCTACTTAATTACAATTAAAAATAGCAACTTACAATCATGCATTCGACATAGAATATAAAACACCTAACAAGACTTGCATAATATTACTAAAAGAAATCCCTTTTTCTTGCAATGAAACGGGGAATCTATACAGGGTGCCCACTCTCAACGGTGGTCAATGGCTAATTGCTAAACCGTTAGTGATAGACATATAGTTCCAATTGCAAAAATGCTTTAAAAAAGGTAAAGAATTGTTTTTTAGGCGATTTAGGTCGGAAAATTTTTTTTAATCAAAAAATTACAAACATTAACTTTTTATATGGTCCCCCGGTCCTATAAGTGATATTTAGTGAAAATTTTCCATCACTCTAAAAAGCAATACAAAAAAGGTTCCACTCATCTAATATTAAAATTGACCGAGTTAAGAAACTTTAAAATTCATGACTTAAACCACTTTTCCGTAACTGAAAATGTATGAATTGAACTAAGCTTTAAGGGAACGTACGCTAAGTGTTTAAAATATTATAAAGGGCGTCCATTTCCAGCGCTGTCCAATGGCTAATTCCTAAACCATTTGTCACAGACATATTGTTCCAATTACAAAAATGTTTTAAATGAGGTAAAAAATATTTTTTAAGGGATTTAACTGGAGGTGTTAATTTTTATTAATTAAATTCCAGATTGGTTAAAATAATTGCTGACGTGAATTTAATAAGTTAGTAATATGACGTGAGTTTTTAAATTCTCTTTATCGAGAAAATCAAAATTTGGGAAATCGCGAAAATCTTTTAAATGCATCCTTTGGTTTTCCTTATAAATTTAGAGGTTTTAGTGTTACATTAGTGCAGACTGGTATAGACTGTTAGGGAAAACAAAAGCGAAAAGGCGAGTTTTGAAATTCACATCCTCAATTGTTTTTTTTATATGTTTTATTTTATAAGGAAATAAAGGTGTTTCTTTTCATGATTTTAATTAAAAAAATATGTTAATTTAATAAGCTTTTATTTTATTTATAACATTCGCATGTCTGTTTTCCTAGTTCAAAATCTGTATTCAAATTTTGTCAAACCAAATATCCGATCGAGGTTCAATTCACATACTTATTTATATCCAATGACAATGTAATATAGATACGATTTTAGGTTCGTAACATTAATTTATTTTATAAGACTACACCAAATTCTATTAGGTTAAGCAATCTAATAGAATCTTAGATATGTATTATTTTGTAACAAATTGTGACTGTTGCTTTTCATAATATAATTTAACAAAATTCCTATTGTTTTTTACTTACACTTTTAGAACAAGTTGCATATTTTGCTTTAATACGTAAACATCAGCAAAAAATATTATTGTAAAAATAATATTGTAAAAATTAAAATAATTTAAAAATAATATTGTAAAATTATTTTACTCTCAATGTTTAATGTTGAATTTTATATCTGAAGTTTATTTTTATTTCCAGTAAGTTTGTGACTGACCCCTATTTTGCAGCAAAAAAGATGCTTCAACTTTAATAATTACTATTACTCGGTCAGTTTTAATCACAGAGGAACAGGACTTTTTTTGTCTTATTTGTTAGAGTAGTGGTAAAAATTTACTAAATATCACTTATAGGACCGGGGGACCTTATAAAAATTTAATTTTCGTATTTTTTAAATATTTTTTTGACCTAAATTGCTTGAAAAACAATTCTTTACCTTTTTTAAAGCATTTTTACAATTGGAACTAGATGTCTATGACTAACGGTTTAGAAATTAGCCATTGGCCACCGTTGAGAGTGGACACCATGTATAAACCATTTAAGAATCACTTAATGCTATAAAAATTCATTTTCTGCATTTGATATTTATATCACGTAATGTGTTACAATTATTTCGTGCAGACCTATCTATTTTATATAGAATTTATACATACCACTAGATATACTAAATTCATTTACTATAAAAAAAAAACCACCGTCACGATAATTTAAAGCCTATTTCCAGCAATTATAAATAAACGAGAGGATTTTTTCTACACATACTAAAGACACAGCGATGAATAAATCCTTTTTCAAAAGATTCTGTATATGGCAGTTGGTACAGCATACTGTTAAACATTTTTTTATTACAAAATTGCAATTAATCAAAAATTAATAAGAAATGTAATAGCATATAATCTAAAAAATGCAGTGACAAGGCACGGCAAAACACGGCTAAATGTTTATTTTATTTTATTTTATTTTTTAATTGATAACTCTGAAACATTTTTCACATTTAGCTCTTTCGGTTCTGATTTTTTTCCGTTTTGAGAACAAAGTTACTTTTATTTTAATAACGCTAATCGTAGCTGTCTAAATAGCGCTACTGAAGTTTAAAGATTTTCTCATTGTCTGATATCTTATTAATGTACTTATTTTGTGTACTATGCAGTTCATGTTTATATGATAATAAGCCAAGAAATAGTTTTTGAAGACGTATGTAAAATAACGTATTACAGTAAAATCTGAAAGGACGTTAAAACTTTCTGATTTTTTTTCGCTTTATAAAACACATGATTCGCTTAGAAAACCCCTTATCCTTTAAATTTAAAAAGTGAAATATAGTATGTATAAAATAAAGGAATCGCCAATAATGCAAAGATAATCAAATAAACTTTTATTATTAATATTATTACTAAATGTTGAAACCTATATAAAGTTATAAAATGAGAGACATAGCCATATACTATTATTTCTACATGTAGAAGGTAAATGATTAATTGTTAAGACAAAATAATGCTCAATGGAAAGACATGAATTATTAAAAGTACACCAAAGCTGAAAGGGTTAATATATATTTTAAATGTAGGCTAATAAAGCTAAATATCATATTTATATGCAAAATAGTAATAAAGCGTTCAAATAAAGTTTTGAAATATATGAAAAGCAATATTTATATATTGTGCACACGTCAGCAGTTGTTTGAAATCATGTTTCAAATGGCTTACCTTTATTTTATTATTCAGCACTGTGCTTTGCTTTATGGCTCATTCAGGTACTTTGTTGTTTTTTCGGGACTACTAAAAAACGGAAAATGATCCAGCATAATTTTATATTTTTTTCGTAACTATGTAAACAAATAACGAAAATTGTCTTACTTCGTTATTTTTTCAAAAAACTTGTTTTATGTATGTAAACTACATTTGGTACAAATACGAAATGATTACTTTTATGTTACAAAGTTAACTATTTTTCATCCATGTCCTGCGTTATGTTGTACTTTTTTATATTCCCCAGCATTATAACGTATATAAGGTAACGGATATAACGTAAAGACAACGTGTTAAAATGTTGCTAAAAAGCTAAAATAACAATATCATCAACAATAAAAACAACTACGCTTATTTTGAAACAAAATTAAACTCGGATCGCATAAAATTGATAAAAATACCTGTTTGCAAATGGCTTGACGCATAGAAAATATAAAGTTTTGTTCCTAAGCCATTTTTAAATACGAACATTTTACATAAATCATGCAACTAAAACAAATGTGTAAAATGTTTTCATAGGATAATTAAAAAATAAATTATAATTTTTAAGTAAACAATGTTTTATATGTACACTGGTGTCCAAAAGTTAAGTATAATTGGTAATTAAGTAAGTAATGAAAGAAATATAAATCGAAATGTGGTGAAACTCCAGGTGCATAAACAAAATAGTACGTGTCATATATTTTCGCGAAGAGTTTTCCCGAAATCGAACAGGGGATCGTCAAGAAATTGTAAAAGAACGGAGATCTTTTGGATAACCTTGTCAAAACTAATGTAGCAAAAGCGTTCATACTGCAACTGCACATTATGATTAAGTGGCTTATTGTAATGTACTGTGTTTATTTTTATAAGGATAGCATGCATACTCGTAGAGAAACTAAGGTTTTTATAAAAACAGTCCTAAATTTTTCCAATTTTTTTCTTATAATTTGCAGAGTTCTTAATATATCACAATGTTCTTTTCTAAAAATATGACAAACGTCATTGTACACAATACCCTGTCATCAGAATAAAAAAAAAATAATAATTGAATGGCAAATGAGCAGGTTTACTAAACAACTTTTTACTGCGCATGCGTGAACGCTATTAAAATTTCATTTGCATATTATGTTAATTAAATGTATAGAGCAACTTTTGTGAAAGTCTCAAAAACATAGCTTAAAAATTCTGAAAATTATCGTTGATAGAATGAGATCAAAAACCTTTATTCCCTAAATGAAGCAAAAGGATGAGGGGCTGTATCCATATTCCATTGTTTAGTGCCTATACAATATTGCACGTACAACTATATTTGGATAAAACCCCGGATTTTTTTGCTTCCTTTTAGGAATAAGAGATTTTGAATTGATTCTATAGACGATCATTTTCAAAATTTTCAAGCGAAACTTTAACAGAGGTTGCTCTATACATTTAGCTAACACAATATGCAGATGAAATTTTGATATCGTTGACGCTTGCGCAATGAAAAATTATTTACTAAACCTACTAATTTTTCATAAAATTTTTATTATTTTTAAATTCTGATGGCAGGGTATTGTGTACAATTATGTTTGTCATATTTTCAGAAAAGGATATTATTTTATATTAAGAACTCTGCAAATTATAAGCAAAAAACTTGGAAAAATTTAGGACTGTTTTTATAAAAACCTTAATTTCTCTACGAGTATACATGCTATCCTTATAAAAATAAACACAGTACCTTACAATAAGTCACTTAATCATAATGTGCAGTTTGAACGCTTTTGCTACATTAGTTTTGACAATGTTATCCAAAAGATCTTTGTTCTTTTTCAATTTGTTGACGGTCCCCTGTTCGATTTCGGAGAAAACTCTACGCGAAAATATATGACGCGTACTATTTTGTTTAGACACATGAAGTTTCACCACATTTCGATTTATATTTCTTTCATTACTTACTTAATTACCAATTATGCTTAACTTTTGGGCATCAGTGTATATTGTTAACAGATACACAATTTACAAAATCTTTAAGAAAACTGATGAATATAGGAAATTATAGTATATTTTAATTATCAATTTTAATAGACTTAAAATAATTCCTTATCAGATTCAAAATAAATGTAAATTGATATAATTAACAAGAACACCGAAACATACTGAAATCTGTTTGTTCTCACATACACCTTTTCTCAATGTATCCAAAGGATAATAATCAGATGTTCAATTTCCGATAATAAATTATTAATTACTATTCAGACTTTGATGTGAATGATACCTACATGCTTAAATTGGGCCATCGAATATTTGAAATTACGTGTAATCTGATGCTCTTGCAATTCATAGATATTAATATATATGATTTAAAGCAGGGGAATGAGAAATCTCTGTCGGCATTAATTTTACATAAGGAATGCTTAATATTATCTATAAAGTATTAATGGATCAACATTCCTTTTCAAAAATGGTTAAACAATTTGTTAGACACATTGACATAAAATGTTACAGAAAATGCTATTCAAGGGATTTTTTATGTGGTTAGATTTGTATTATATATCTATTTTATTATTCTGTAGAAGATATCTTTAAAAAATTATTGAAAAAATAAAATATTTAAAATATCAAATAATGTGAAATAAATAAATCTACTGACATGATTCCTCCTATTTAAAAAAAAGTCAAAAGTAAGATTTATTGAATGAAATAAAAACGTTAAAAGTTTAATGCTATTACTTCTGGCATTTATTGAATTATATAGAAGAATTTAAATAACAATACTTAAATATGCATTCGCCAACAGCAAATAAATATTTAGTTGTTCTTCAAATCTGAATAAATAATTTAACATATCCATCTTAAAGTGTGTTATTCTACTTTTAATATATATATATATATATATATATATATATAAGATATATTAGGCTCTTATATATATATATATATATATATATATATATATATATATATATATATATAAGAGCCCCAATGTAAAATTGTGACATTAAATGCATTTTTTAAGTACAAAATATCTAAAAAAATACTAAAAATAATTGAATTATAAATAAAAAAATTAAATTATAAAAATATTTAATTATAAATAGTTTTTTATAAAGTCGTAAAAAATATAAACACGCCAATAAACAATGACGCAATGAATATATCATGAAAGTATAGAAAAATACCTCATTTCAACTGTATAAATTGGCGTAACTTTGCACAAAAATGGTTTAAACCATGAAATAACATTTATATTACTTTCGCGTGTAACTTGGTACTTTTGTGATGTCAAATACTTAAAAAAATAATTATATTCACTATTGAGCTGAAAAAATAATTCTTTGTAGCATATTTTATGACTTTTATTACGAAATATGTTTTCATAGTAGTTATAAAAAATTTTGACATCTTTCTGAGAATTTGAAATTTATTATCTCCTTCTTAGGTTTTAGTTTATTGAAAATATCTGATAATGCAATAATATTTTTCGCTATATTCTTACATTAAAAGTTAGAAAAAAAGGAAATTGCGACAATAATTTATGAACACTCTGCATTTTTCTAATCCTCCAGTCTTGTTTTATTTATAAAGTGGTAGCATTTAAAGTAATTTGTAAATTTAAATCAATGTATGTAAAAATCTGAATTATACATAATCCACCATTTTCCCCCTTAGGTTGTTGTTTGTTTGAGATATCTAATAATGCAATAATATTTTTCACTGTGTTGTTACATCACAAGTTAGAAAAAATGGAAATTATGACAATAATTTATGAACACTCTATATTTTCCTATTCCTTCACTCTTGTGTTAATTATATAATCGTAACAGTTAAAACAATTTGCAGAATTTTAATTGAAAGCAATAGATGTAAAATTCCAAATTATACATAAACCACTATTGTCGAGAGAGACAGACAAACATTCCTAGTATTCATAGCAGAATAATAAAACTTGCTTTTAAGACTTAAAATAACTAACTTTGTTCAAAGCAGCTTATCATTCTATAAACTGTTACAAAGTATTGATATTGTAATTTGGATAACAACGGCTAGTAAGCATTCACTCATAAGTAATGGTCATTAATTGTTCAAGCTTCGATGTGAATGGCATTCAATAACTGCGATTCAGACAATAAACGTTTCTCGTTTCTATCATATATTACAATTATGATTTACAATGTATTATAATTTATGTCTTGTAATAAATATGATTTATTATAAGAAGTTGGAAAATCAGATTAAAAATTCATTTTACTTGAGGAATGATTACGAAAGACCAATATTGTATTCAATGTTTATTTTAAAAATATACCACAGAAAAGAGAACTATACTATTTTCACGAATACAAACAAAATAAAAAAAATAAATGTGTGTCTGATTCTTCGGCAAAATTAATGAGCTCGCTGCCGCGTAGGTTGTTAGTTGTAGTCAGTGTTCTAGTTCACCTAAAACCGCAGGTCGATATATTTAATCAACAAAGATAGCTTTTAATTTTTACGGATATGATCTTCCACAATCGAAACTACATTTTTTGGTAGATCAAGGGGTTTTGAAAGGGACCGAGATTCTGAATGCTCCTTAAAACTCAATCACTGCCTCCTTCACTTTACAAGATTACCACGATCATGAAAGACCCAATGAAAATAAGTTAAAATCTAAACACAAAAAGCTAAATAGCGTGTTTTTGTAAGAGCCTGGGAATTTAAAGTACCTGTGCATTGGATCACCAAGGTAATTTCAATCACCCTCGTTGCTCGAAAATTTTTGTTTTCTTTAGAAATAAATCTTTATTCGGCTTTTGTTTTTAGTGTGTAAAAGTTTTAAATATTTCATTAAAAGGAAATATATATATATATATATAAATATGACATATAAATTAAAGAATAATTATGAAATATCAGTCTATTATATGGAAATATGTCGTATTTGTTGGTATACAAAGAAATAATTTGCGTGATTTCAATTTAAAAAAAAGTCACATATCTAAAAATGTACAAAATGGTACAAACAATTATTTAAAAAATATATTCAAAATTTGAATTGGTGCCAATTCAAAAACTCTCTTTTCTCTCTTAAATCTTAATATTTCAAAAAAGTAATTATAAAAGATAACATTTGAATACCATAGCTTATTCCCCAACATTACCCGGAATGCCGAAAAAAAATCTGAAAAAGTACACTATCATCACTGGATAAATCTCGTATTTACCGGTATGCTAAAAATATAAGGTATCGCTGTTAGGGGATGGGCTGCTGATTTATTTTGGATTCTGGAACAAAATTTTTCATTGTAAGAAATAAAAAATATAAATACTTATTGTTTTCTCTTTCTCCCTCTCTATATATATTCATTTATATTTAAGAGATTATTAGATTTTATTTATCTTATTAGCAAGCAAAATTTTCATCTTTGACTTTTTTACTAAGTTAATTATAATATTAAAGAACTTTTTTGATGTATAGTATGCACATATTTCTCTCCTTATATACTTCAGTAATTATTATATTTTTTTCTTAGTACATACAGGGTGTCCAGAAAATAACACCTAGATTTCAAATTTAAATTTCTCAAAAACAAAAATCGATAGAACTAAGCGGTAAACGGTTTCTTTATTAGGTAAGCTGTAAAAATCTTATACTAAAGTTTCGAACGGTGAATATTTTGAGAAGATTATGTTCTGATTGCAAAGAATGCTTGACTTAACATTTTTCGTTCTTTAAATTGCTTGGTTTAAATGAGATTTTGGGAGGACAACGCCATATTTTAAAGTTTTTTGGAACAAAATTTTTGGAATTTCAGAAATTTCAAAAATTTAGTTCTAAAAATATGGCTAAGTACCCCGAAAAACTCGTTCTCTACAAGCAATCTAAAGCAAGAAAAACGTCAAGTCCAGCATTCTTTGTAATCAGAACACAATCTTTTCAAAATATTCATCGTTCGAAACTTTAGTATAACATTTTTACAGCTTACCTAATAAAGAAACCGTTTACCGCAGAGTTCTATCAATTTTTGTTTGTGAGCAATTTAAATTTGAAATCAGGGTGTTATTTGGTGGACACCCTGTATATAGTAAGAATATTTCTGTTCATGTAGTAATTCATGAGATAATATATTTCTGTATTGTAAATACCGGATGATGCTGCGGAGAAGCCTATTGTGAAATGGTATGATACACATGAAACTCATTTGTATTCTCTTTAATATTCAAAAAAGGAGAATAAATAATTAGGAAATTGGGGACAAACTGTACATTACACCTCTCCTCTCCATCAAAAATCACTGCTACTGAATACAATTAATAGCCTAATTTCTTTCCGTTACTGAAGATATTCGCTTTTTTCAGCATGCCGGGAAAGACCAGAGATTAATATTAAAAAATTTGGTTTCGCTCGGAATTTGCGGCATGCCGTATAATGTGGAGGAACACGGTTTATTTTTATTAAGAAAATCTGTTTTACTCAATTAATCAAAGTAAAAACAACCTAATTTCGATCATGATATTTAACAAAAGCAATAGCTTTTCAATATTCAGATGTATTTCATATGTTTTTCAGTAGCTGGTTGGAAGCAGGTAGCGAATTACCCATCGAAGCACAGCTTATCCACAACAGAATTACGAAAAATAGATAAATACACAAAACTTGCTCTTACAGCGTTTCCCTTTGACGGAATAGTTCTAATTTCAAATTTGGCTAGCCTTCCAAATCCAAAAAAGTTTAGGAAATTTGATTCAATTCCATGCATAACTTCATTCATTTATCGATAATATAATATTGAAAACTTCACGAAAATCTCTGCTCCAAGTCCCTTCCAGCCAAATTTTTCAAAATTCAAGGAGGACCTGCTTGATTTAGTAGAAAACATACAGATAAAATTTCTCAGTATAACTTCATACACTTTTCGATGATACAGTAATGAAAATGGCCCAAAAATCGCTATTAAAGCGCCCCATTCTGGTAGAAAATTTCCAAATTCAAGGAGGAAAATAAAGCGTTTCACTTAGTGTTTCTTTAATGTCAATGTAATTTTAAAAAATAAGATCCCTCCTCCGACACACACACCTTAACATGATTATGACAAGGAGTCTTATAAAATGCATAGAAATATAGCAGTTTTCTTAGATAAATGCGTGTTTTATAAAGCATGACGTCATCTTATGTGCAGATGTTTAAAAAATATTTTTAATTATAAAGATAAAATAACACGATTAAGGATATAATGAATAAAAATAAACAAGCTCAATTTTCACTTTTCTATGCAATCATAGAAGTAATCCAATTTTCGCGATTTTAAAGAATTTCACTAACAAATAAAAAAAATAAAAATAAAAAGCTGGAATTATTAAAAAATAGCTATCGCATGCATATCTATTAACAAACAACTTTCATTTAAAGCAATAATTATCAAAATTGGTTTAGCGAAAAGCTCAGGGCTGGTGACTACAAAACAGCCTTGTGTTTAAGTATATAAATTACGCGTATTGAGCATATTTCTCATTTTTTAAAACATTAAGACAGGTATTTTAAAACTACTTTAACTTCCACTGAAACTTATCTTTATATGTCTTTAGTTTGTTTTGATTAATATATCACAAACCCTGACTTAAAAATTCTAATTACATTTTGAATGCCTCAAGATCTCATTTTTCGCTGACTAATTAGTTCCTTTCAAATGTCTAATTCATCAGTGCTATTCAAATAATATTATTGAAGATCTCTTTCTGAGGTTTTACGAGGTTCATAGATTTTCAAATTGTAAAATCATAGAAAATAAATTAATACGTGTAATGCTTATATAAATTACATTTTGTTATTAGTAATCAAACATTTCAATATTTATTTTAGTTTCTTCTATCTTTACAAAAAGAAACTATTGACTTCGCAAAAATTTTCAAATTCCAATTTTCGACAGATTTACATGTTTTAAGGGTCGGAGAAAGCAAAAAACATGTTTTTAGAAAACCTCTGTCTGTGAATCTGTCCGTCTGTCTCTGACAAAAATTTTATGGGCCGTTTATTCGACAGAAATAATAAACGGAATTGAATAAAACTTTATATCCATTTAATCCCTGATATAAGCTGGTATTGGTTACTTTTTTGTGTAATTCTTTCAATAAGTGGTGCTGTTATTCTGCCTTTTTCGTGATTTCCACAGTAACTATAGCTCAAAAATTAATGGGGAAAATATTCATAAATATTCACTTGGATTCTATTAGTTTTTTTTATATAAAGAAGGTGCTGATTATTTTTGGTGTAAATATTCCAAGAGATGGTGCTGCTATGCGGCGTTATTCATGATTACTTATTATCATTATCTTAAGAACTAATAGACAAATTTTCATCAAATTTCAGATTCATTTAGTCCCCGATATATATTGAAGTGGTTTAGTTTTTTGAATAAATATCTCAGCTGATTGCGCTTCTATCTAGATTTTTGTTAGATTTCTGCAATGCCTAGTTCTCAAAAACTAACATACTAATTCTGATCAAACTTCAGATTCATATAGAACTTGACATACGTTGGTTTTGATGTCAATCACCTACACTGTTAAAAATCTGCTGCATTTTGCTGCAACGCCCTCCACCACTTGTATATAATATCTCTATTCCAACCAATGAGAAAGCGCCATTTCACGGCCAAGTAACCGTTTTCTATACAAGCAGGGGAGTGCGTTGCAGCAAAATGCAGCAGATTTTTAACAGTGTAACCTGTGGCGTTGTTAGACTTCATTTTTCAGAAAGTATTAATATGTATCGCATAGAAAAAGGGTTTGGAATTGCCACTCCGACTAATGTATGGTTCTTTTCAAATTAAACACATAGTGTTTTTAGAATATCAGATTCGTTTTGTAAATATCCAAAATTAACGTACATAAAATCTCACGAAATTCGCTTACAAAATACAGATTATCAGTAAAATTATTTTTTTAAGTACAACACTCTATTGTCAAAAATAAATAAAAAAAATAAAATATAGTAAAATATAGATTAAAAAAAAGGCATAGAAAAACGAGTAAAAAAGTTCAAACTAAGGGATATCATTGAATAGAAGGCAACATATGCAGTCACATGGCAGTACTATTTTTAATTTGTACTAAATGTGATGATCAAGGCCATTTTATTTTTACCCAGATGTCTTTTTTTAGCTCATTTTATTTAACATTTTAACAACATAAACAACACATGCTAATTTCTTTCATATTACTATGACTACGAAATTTTAGTTGATTTAAAGTAGCACAAAAAATTAGTTATACAATAATAATAACTATACATAACACTTTTTTAGTTACTCAAAATGAAATTTAAATCACGGAACAAGAAAATGAAATTCTAATTACAACACATTTTAATTTACGGGTTGGTAACATCATTTTATTATGTTTAAAATTCATTTAGATAATAGAAAATGTTCGTTAGCAAATATAGTGAATGATTAATCATTATACAGCATATAATGTGTGAAACTTCATATAATTACAAAGAGCAGTGAATGTCTGGAAATTACATTTTCTGATATCATTACAATTTATCAATTGATATAAAGCAGGTTAATATAAAATAAAGCAGGATAAAATCTGACAATATTGACATTCTTAAAAAAATGTTAGTAGAATCAGAACAGTTCTAAATTGTTTTTACAAATTTACTCACTAATTACAAGTATTTCTTATATTGACACTTCTTTAAATTTCTAGAAATACATTGATGTGGTTTTTAAACGGGCTTTAAAACTAAAAGGATATCATCTATTTTTGTAATTTTTAAATGATTTCTTCTTTAATATTAGGTTTCAATATACATACAAACTTTTTTTAACTTTGAATTCACAGCGCTTTGAGGCCTATAGCTAATATGGCTGTTGCCTCGATTGATCTATAATACACCAAAACAGAGACAATAAAGAACACTTTTTTATTACAGAAAATCCATTACATACATATTTATCACACTTTCAAAGGGCCAACACATACATCCATGCCGCTAGCCGGATTCGAACCCAGAACCAGCGGTGTGGCAGCAGCTGCCGCTACCAACCACGCCACTGGGTCGGCGTATATATGCATTAAGTTTGTGAATATATTCTATAAACAAGAGGTATAAATGACTTTTGATTAGAGTAGCTTAATATTTCCTTAAATACTGCACTGTAAAAAATGTGACTATTTTGCTGCATCGTCACTCCACCGCTTTTATAGAAAACGACTACTTCAGTCTATCATGGAGAATTCTCATTGGCCAAAAGAGTGATATTCTATAAAAGCGGGGGAGTGACGATGCTGCAAAATAGTCACATTTTTTACAGTGTGCGTAATTGATTTATATCACAGTTTTATAGCAGTTTGTTTTGTTCCGTACATGTTTTATCATCTAAAGATTTGCAAAAAATGCATGATCTTAAAAGAATTGCTAGTGCAATTGTCAGTTTAAAAATATAATCTCAGAAAATTAATTTCCACAAACACGATAGGTAAAATGATTTTTTGCCAATAAAAAAATGAGAATTATAGTTTTTAATTAAGTTTTTTAAATAAATCTCAGCTTGTGTTAATCCAAATAAAAACCTATTTCAATAAATATTTAAAATAATAATACAGAAACTTAACGTATGGGATATGTATGCTCTTTACTTATGAATACCACTATTGTCGAACAGTAATTTTTGCCTTATTTAGTCACTGAATTCATAGTTATATTTCATTATTAAGAATTATGGTGCTCAAAAATAATAATACTTAAAAGATCTTCGCATCCTGGCAAACATTTTCTTCCAGTTATATTATCGAAGAACTGCAAAAGTAATACTGATTTTCATTTAAAAGATTGTTTTTGAAATAAGTTAATATAATTAAAAAAAAAGATTATTTAATATTGATCAGAAAAATCTAATTAGAATCATGCCCAAGCTTTCTAATCAAAATAATAAATAATTCGTCAAAAATTATGTAAAGAATAGAAATTTATGTGTAAATAATTGAATATGCTTGCCTAATCTTTCAGTAAGGACGGAGTTACTATAGTTCATTATAAAAAATGAAGAACACCAATATTCACTGTTTAAATCAAGAACTCATTTTACCGTACTGTAGTTGTGGTAGCAGCTATCAAATATATGATGAACATACATCCATTGGGGTAGCCATAAGTCTGCCACAATGCGGAAACTTCATATAAAAATAATTTGCATAAAAAACAGAATCGTAGTGAAATAGTACTGAGATTTTTCTGAGATGCAGACTATTTCAAATGTACTGAAAGAGAATAAACCAGAAACATTGACTGACATATTTTTTTAGCAAATAAAAAACATGGAAATGTTATTTTTATTTTTAAAAAAGCATTTTTAATGCACTTTAGTACACATGATATTGAAAAGCTTTTAATAAAATATTCAAAGGCTATCATGGTGTTCGCGGCCAGGGCATTAAAAAGCGCTAATCAAACTATCTCTAATGATAGAAATAAGTCTCATTCTGCAAATGTTTACCGATGAATATAACTTTATTCATGTTTTTAACAATATCTCAGATTCCACTAATTTCTTAGTCGCAATCCAGCATGACAAAAATAAAACTTTAAGAAAAACAATACATTTATTTATTTATTCATTTTGCATGAAATATATACGAGCATTTTGTAAGGTGTCGCACAAAAGGGGAAATATTTCGCCGGTTCTTCCAAACTGCTTCATTTTTTAAGGTAATCTCAATTTCATTGTCAGTATATTGAAGGAAGATTGTTCTGAAAACTATCTTATACAAAATTATTTAAGATATTTTAGTAAGTATTAGTTTTTAAATAAGATCATTATATAAGAGGATGAGAACGTTAGTGTCTTCACATAACTTTGATACGTAAACTGAATATACTTGACAGTGATGTATTTTAGCTACAACATTATCAATCAAGCGCATATTTTCTACCGAAATTTATATCTCTAGAAGGATGGAAAATTAGGTTTTCGGAAAACTAAGCATATGGTGAAGAAAATATGCCATAATGAAAACATATAAAGTTTCTTTCTACAGTCACCGCCAAAAAAATCTTGACACTTGAGATTTTAGACGTTTTGTTGAATATCTAGAAATATACATGAGGAATTATTCTGAAACTTCAGGTGTGTAAACAATATAGTACAGGTCATATATTTTCGTGAATTTTTTTTTGCCGAAGTCCCATAGGGGACCGTCAAAAAATTGAAAAAGAATGAATATCTTTTGGATAACCCTGTCAAAACTAATGTAGCAAAAGCATTCAAACTGCAGATTACCATTAAGTGACTTATTGTAATTATGTGTGTTCATTTGTATGTGGCTAGCATGTATACTCGTAGAGAAATTAAGGTTTTTATAAAAACAGTCCCAATTTTTTTCAAGATTTTTGCTTATTATTTGCAGAGTTCTTAATATAAAATAAAGTTTTTTCCTGAACATATGATAAACAATATTATACTTAATACCCTGCAACCAGAATTTAAAAAAAAATAATAATTGTATGAATAATGAACAGGTTTACTAAATAAATTTTCATTGCGCATGCGTAAAAGTTAAGCAAATTTTGATTGCATATTGTGTTAGCTAAAGGTATGGAGCAACTTTTGAAAAAGTCTCAGAATCGCAGCTTAAAAATGCTGAAAATTATCGTCGATAGAATCAGATGAAAATCCGTTATTTCCAAAAAGACGCAAAAAGATAATGAGTTGTATCCAAATAAAGTAAAAAATAAATCCATAAATCAAAACTTGTACAAAAATGGTTAAATGATAATAATATACCAGTGCTTGATTGGACAAGTAACTCACCTGATCTCAACTCTATAGAAAATGCTTGGAATCATATGTAAAATAAGGTACAAGAGTGTCACCCATCCAGCATAAAGGAATTGAAAGAAGTATTGGAAACTTTGTGGGTCAATGTGGACAAAAACTATTTCCGAAATTTATCAACTTCTATGCCTAACAGATTGCAAAGCGTCATAAAAGCGAAGGGAAATATGTCAAAATATTAGTTTTGGCAATAAAATTATTTAAAATGTAAGTGTTCACTTTTATAACACTTTTTTTATGAGTGTCAATATTTTTTTGCGGTGACTGTACATAATATTGCGCGCACTACTACATTTGGATACAACCCCTTATCTTTTTGCGTCTTTTTGGAAATAACGGATTTTCATCTGATTCTATCGACGATAATTTTCAGAATTTTTAAGTTGCGATTCTGAGACTTTTACAAAAGTTGCTCCATACCTTTAGCTAACACAGTATGCAATCAAAATTTGCATAACTTTTACGCATGCGCAATGAAAATTTATTTAGTAAACCTGTTCATTATTCCTACAATTATTATTTTTTAAAATTCTGGTTGCAGGGTATTATGTATAATATTGTTTGTCATATGTTCAGGAAAAAACTTCATTTTATATTAAGAACTCTGCAAATAATAAGCAAAAATCTTGAAAAAAATTGGGACTGTTTTTATAAAAACCTTAATTTCTCTACGAGTATACATGCTAGCCACATAAAAATGAACACACATAATTACAATAAGTCACTTAATGATAATCTGCAGTTTGAATGCTTTTGCTACATTAGTTTTGACAGGGTTATCCAAAAGATATTCATTCTTTTTCAATTTTTTGACGGTCCCCTATGGGACTTCGGCAAAAAAATTTCACGAAAATATATGACGTGTGCTATATTGTTTACACACCTGAAGTTTCAGAATAATTCCTCATGTATATTTCTAGATATTCAACAAAACGTCTAAAATCTCAAATGTCAAGATTTTTTTGGCGGTGACTGTATATGTTGAATTTTAAATTTTAAATAAATTTGTAAAATGCAAAAAAAGAAAAAATATCGAGATATTTTTAAGGAGCAAACATTCTGCTTCTTATAAACCAGCAGGAGCAGGATATAAAATCGCATATTCTTTACTGAATCTTAAACAAATAATTTGTATATTATGATTAGATTTTGAATGCATTTGCATAATTGCCATCGACAATTGTGAAAAGAATGTGATCGATTCTAGCTCTATTGTCACTAAATGACGTAAGTTCTTCTGAAGGTATATTTTTTAAAATATATGTTGAAGAAAATTATTTCCCACTTAAAAATTTATCTCAGGAATTTGTGCTGCTTATAATTTATAGGGTTAAATAACCAACAATATGTTTACAAAGAAACCTTTTTTAATGTTTTGGAATTATTTAAATAACAAAAACGATATAAATTATAGAAATATTTGTGTTTAGCAACAGCTACTGAATATAAATTAATAGAAATTAACATTTAAATAGCTAATAATAGTAATTATCTGTAATTATTAGATATAATATCTATGGAAATGGGGGTAAAATGTATCTTTAAAAACGAAATTACAGAAACGCTTGGGTATGTCAAATAAAATTTACAGCTATTAACAAAAACCATTATTTAAGTATAAAACACAATTTAAGTAATGTTAATCAAAATATAATCCATTTACAGCTGCACATTGACTGTTAAGGTTGATATTTTTCAAGCTAATTTTCAATGTTTAATATTTTTAAATTTGTATCTATTTTATTCAGGTTATGTCATAGCTTTGCTAGTTGGATGTACTAATTTCTTTAACATAAAAATCGTCATTTTGACTTATAAAAGGTACTTCGCTGATCAATCGAATAAGAAACGTACTACGAGCGAGTGATTGAACTGAAGTGAAAGAATTGACACATCAGAGCAGTGTTAAAAATTTGAAACTTTTGCTGCATCATCACTTCACCGCTTTTATGGAATATCTCTATTTTGTCCAATGAAACTGCCCCATAATACAGTGAAGTAATCATTTTCTATAAAAATGGTGGGGTGACGATGTAGTAAAAGTTTCACATTTTGATTTTTCGGGCAAAGGAAAGGAAGAAAATAAAGACAGAAGGTAATTCTAAAAAGATATGTTAACGATTTAAAACGAGTGAAGCTGTAACTATAGTGACGTTTAAGAATTTGATGAAATAAGATGCTAATACAACTATAAATAATATGCTGCAAATATGCATCTTGTAAATAACTTATTGTTTAACATAAGTTTTAAAATTTTAACAGTGTTTGTTTGAATTCCGTGTTCGTTTCATCAATTTGTGTTCCTACATTATTACTTCAAAATTCACTATAACAGTTCCAAATTAAAAGGCAAACTTTGACCCGATTAAGGTTGTTAAAGATATGAAATTCCGTGCATTATTTCTTGAGATTGCCAAAATCTTGTAAATCCTGTAAAGTGCAGCATATCAGCGCTCCTATTGAGTGTACACGGAAAAAAGAGTTTGGTTGATATTGCCAAATTTATTTGGTTACATCATTTGGTAAATTTCACTAGTTGCCTGGACTAATATTAGTTTGAATCAAGTACAACTGTTTGTTTGATTGATCCAAATAATTTAGTTGGTTTTTATTTGGTTGAATAAAGCGTGATCCGTGATTACTTGCTGCGGTACAAGGTTCACGCATGCGTAACAACCAAGTTACCGTCATCCTTTGCAATATTTACTTGCTTCTCGTTCGTTATGGTGGCGACCGCTGTCAAATGGCGATGTTCTATTATGGAAAGTTTGCAATATGTAAGTAACTTTGTTCTTATATTTTTTCTTTAATTGTAATATATAAAAGTTAGTAAACAAAAATAAATGTTTTATATTACAAATATTATGAGGGGAGAATTTGGTACAAAGGATTATAAAATATAACCATGCTATTGTCTCGTTGGCCTTTATTACCGAATAGGCACGAGAAACAGGTGCTTCCCTTAAAAAATTTTGAAGTGGTCCAAAATTTACAATGAGTTAATTCTACTCTAAAATGCTAGTTTATTTTTCAAATTATCAATCTTACAATATATATTAAAAAATATTTCATAAAAATAGTTTTCATAACAAATATTTCATGTAATAGATTAAATTCAATGACCCGATTACGATTCTTCAGTTTGTACATTATTTTAGATGTAGTGTTTATTTTGTACACTAAGTAATATTGAATTTGGCTTGTATGAGCAACATAAAATATTGATACTTTATTGTCCAATCAAGATTTCAAAATATTGATATTTTATATTGTGCATACATTTTGAATTCAAGCTTTTAATCCAAATTACACATTTATGATCATAACATGCTAAATCCTTTTTGCTTATTTTTCTCGATTGTATCCAATTTTTGTGTAAGGAGAAAATAAAAAAAAGTTGTTTGCTGAAATATGTAAGAATTTAACTGAACCACTCTTTTGAATAATATTCGTAAGCATTGGTAAATTTCCGGATATGTTGAATTTGGAAAAAACTTCTCGAATGAAGGGGGGGGGGGGGGAGGGGGCTGACATGACACGGAGCATCCCATAGCTTCAGAGGTTAATCGGGCCCTAACAATTTATGGAAGATTCTGAAATCTTATTACCATAAAATCCCGATTGTACACCCCCCCCCTTCTTTTTTTTTCAAAATTAAAAGCAGTTAAATTGCAGAGGGAATTTATAATCAAGATAAAAAATACCCTTTTTATCATTAATTTAGAAGTGAATAAAATAAATACAGGAGTGGCAGTCTTCCATCTTTCAGCAGTTTTCTGACTTGTAAAAAATAAAAATAAATGCCCCCCCCCCCTCCCGCCACCTTCTTTTCTCTGAAATAAATTTCACCATCCAAAATTCTTTAAGAAAAATTCAAAACCTTAACATTTTTTTTCTCAGATGCATTCTTTTATTTGTAATTCTACTGCAGCAATATTTATTCAATCATCTAATACGCCCCCCCACCTCAAATACTGCTCACTCCTCCCTTCCACTGTCTGATACCAAACATGCATAACTTAACCTATAAAACTCTTTCATTTTAAATATCTTAATTCACAATATGCTATACAAATATACTATAATTACAATAATTAATCTATCAGCTAAAATGTTAATTATTTATTTACATTATTTTTTGCATTTGTCAGGCAATTAATCCCCTCCCCCTTTCTCTCCAGAGGCATTAAAAATGTAAAGTTCTCTGTATTCAGTAGGTCAACTAATCATCAGAATTTCTGCTCCATCCATAGAAAAGAATTTTCTAAGAATGGGAGGGGGGGGGGGTTCTGTTTTCTTGTAGTTTGACTCTTTTTATTCCTTTTTTATACATTAAAATTCTTTAAATATCTTTATTTATTCTGCCATGTTTGTAAATCTCTAACCAGTCATTTAGTAAGTAAATTAATCGATAATTAAAATAGTAAATTAAAAAGTAATTTAATGAGTAATCAGTCAATTAATTGTTCTCTTCTCCAAATTTCTGCTTAATATCTCTTTACTTTTCCAACTTACAAACTTTAAAGGTTTAGTACTCTTATATTACTAGTACGTTACTTTTACATTGAATGTGAATAGTTATTTTTGATTTCGTAAACTTTTATCCCTTACCATATTTTATGTCCAGGGTTGTTTTAAGACTCATCAAATTTATACAATTCCTCATAACCTGATAGGGGGCTGTGCAAGTACAGTGAAACCTCCAAGTAAGGGACACCTCTATTTAAGGGACAAAACTCACGGTCCCAGTCCCTTGGTATAGGACGTGTAATGTATTTACCTCTGAATAAGGGACACTTGAAATAGAGATTAAAGAGGCTGGCTTTTGAATTTCAGTTAATGAAGTAGTCTGTGATGAAAATGAAAATACAGATTTTTGTGAACTTATCAAACTCACAGACAATTATGTTGATACAGAGGGATACAACTCATTGAACGTGCATTTATTTACCCACAATTCTAATTCGAATTCAATGTGTTTATCCCCATTGAAATTAATGCTGAAAATTATGAGGATGATTCTGAAAGTGGAGAATAAAAAGAAAATTGTGAAATAAAGAACTTTACAGATGAATTAATGCTGCTCTCAAATCCAAAAGGGCAAATTTTATGACAAAAGTTTTATTTTATTTTTATTCAGAAACGCCTGAAACTAGCAGGCGTTGTTTAGAAATTATGTAATCGAACTGTTTTCTTTCAAACGCAATAGATCTTTTAGAAAATAGCATCAACGTGTTCATTTTGAACTGAATTTATACACGAAAGAAGAATAAGTACTCAAGAAAAGGTGAAAAATGTTCGTCACATGATCAAAATCACTTATAACTCAATAGATAATTTATTCAAAACTTGAAAACACAGTTCGATTTCAAATCGCTTCCATAGTCAGGCATTCCTATTTTATACCTTTCCGTTAAAAATGAATTTGTAAATATGTAATGTGTCAAAACGTTTTCCGCTTGGTGAGCAGAGCAATTAAGAGATTTCTGTCCTTAAATTATGCAAAGCAGTTAAATACTTTTTTTTGTAAATACTATGATAATGAAGAACTAAAATTTATAAATATGGTAAATGAACACTTGAAAAATTTATAGTGAAAAATTGAAATTCGCAAAGCAATCACTTTTGATTGACTACTTCAAGAATAACTCTTTAAATGTTTTTATACTTTTTGCATGTACACAGTTTGTGTAAAAAATACAAATCAATAATTCTACAAATCATTTAATGATTTAGTAATTAACTGAAAATTTTTAATTAATTTTCTATTCCTTTTGTGTCTGAGTAACGTAATTTATACTCTTCGAATGCATTTAAACTTCGGCTTTTAATGTTTTGTTATTTTTATATCCTTCAGGACGTAAGTAAAAAACTCCTAATAAGGGACATCTCTATTTAAGGGACAAAAGTTCCGGTCCCATAGGTGTCCCTTATTCGGAGGTTTCACTGTATAATGTTATCAAGGCTTTGGTAATTTTGAACCTCCCCCCCCCCTCTTTTGATATCGTACATTATCAACATTCAACCCCCTTTCCCTCCCTTGGATTTTTTTTTGTTTGTTTGTTTGTTTCGAGTAATATACGATACTTGTTAAATTTATTTTTAGCATACTCTGTTGATTCGAATTAAGAGAAAGCAATAAAATATTGGGTACTTGCGTATTAACGTCACCACAGTTATCTTTCTTGCTGCTTTTTTTTTTTTTTGCTGATTTTTGATGCCATTTTTTAATGTTTTAGTGCTTTTTTAATGCTTTTAAGCACCTTTTAGTGCATTTTCTTTCTTTCTTTCTTTTTTTTTTTTGCTCATTTTTTTGATGTAATTTTTTTTGTGTATGTGCAAAGAATAAGATTGTTCTTTATTGGTGCATTAGTGCAAGTTCTGCTGCAGTGGCGTTAATACGTAAGTACCAAATATTGTTTTATTCAAATAACACTTTAAAAAAATAATTACTATTTAAAGGTATTTCATAGTAGCTTTTTCTTACATAATAGATTCAACAATAATAGTCTTGTTGCACTTGTCCCAAAGGATGGAGGATAGTCTTGGGGCACAGATAGAAATTCCTATCAACAAAACATGTGGACAACATTCTTTTTCTTTAATTAGTAAACGCAAGCTTCATTTCAAATATACTTCACATAAAGTTCCTCGAACCATGATAAGAATGTATGCATACACAGATGAAGATGAATAAGAATATCAAACGTTAGAGTATTCCACATTTTAAAATTACTATTAAAACAATTAATTTATTATAAAATTAACTTTTGTATTTTCATAAAAATGGGCTATAGGCTAGAAAAAAATAATATACTATTTTGAACTAAAGACCATAATAGAAATAAAGAGATAATTTTGATTGGATCAAAAATGATAATATCAAAAGGCAATCCTCCTCCCCCTTGAGATATTTTAAGGTATCATGTGCCACGCCTCCCATTTCCCCTAAAATGATAATGTTATATATGTACAGCTCCTAGCAAAACATTTGAGACAGTCATGACAGATTTTCTTTTCTCTTTTGCAGATTCTTTTTCATTGAACCTTTATTTTGCTTCATATCATGTTTAACTTCATACTATGTTATTATTTAAAACAAAAAGTTAAGATTTATTATTAGGGAAGAGTGTTGTACCTTTGGACAGTTTTCACATTTTAATTTTTTATTTCAATGATTCTAAACCGAATTAAAATTTGAAGGCAGCTTTTCAACGCACCAACATTTATCTCTATAATATACTTTTAGAAATTCAGACAGTTTGAAAATAAAAAATTGCCAGCCACTCATTTAAAATAAAGAAGGCAAACTGTCCCAAGGTACTATTGGGTGTTGTACCTTGGGACATACTGCATAATTTAGGCAATAACTTTTATATTATAAAAGCCTAAGTCAGAGTTTCCCCCAGGTTTAAGAAAGGGCAGGGCGCTACTGTTATAAAAAGGTCACTTTTTACATTTTTCAGGGCACTTTTTCATTTTTAAGGGGATTTTTATAGAGTTGAATCTAGAATCTAACGGTTCAAAAAAGTCGTAAAAAAACAAAGTTCATAAAAAAATTTAAAAAAAGGAAATTTTGTTAATCGCAAAAAACATCAAATTTTGTAAAAAAAAAATCGCGGGAAAAACTGCAAATTTTATTAAAAGGTCTCATAAACAGCAGTTTTTGCTAAAAAATCTCGAAAAAACGACAAATCTCGTGAAAATATCACGAAAAAACAGAATATTTTGTTTATTGTTATTTTTGGATGAAATTTGCCTTTTATTTGCAAATCTTTTGACGAAATCTGCCGTTTTATCGCTTTTTTTAAGTTGCTGTTTTTTGCGACTCATTTTTTGATAAAATTTTCCGTTTTATTGTGAGTTTTGGAAGAAATTTGTTATTTTTTTCCACGATCTTTGAAAAAATTTGCCGTTTTCTGAAATTTTGTGACAAAATTAGGCATTTTTTTGTGAATTTTGCCGGAAATTAATCGTTATTTCGCGATTTTTAACAAAACTTGTCTTTTTTTACGAAATTACCCGTCTCACGGGACGCGTATGAGGCTACTTTTTGCATTCTGTCGCCGATCTTTTGCGTAATTTATGCGCTATAGCTTGTTTGGATCATAGTTGGACGGCTGCGTTTTTTCAAATGTGGGCAAGAAAGGCACTAGTTTTTGGATGAGGGCCAAGAGGGACGCTATTTTTTAAACTAAAGGGCAGGATGGGCGGAGCGCCCCCTTGAAACCTTCTAGGGAAAACTCTAAGTCATGTGACACCAACACTTCCGGGTTTGACCGCTTCACTTTTTATAAGCAAGACGACTATTTTGCTACTTTTGTGTTACTTGGGTGCAAATGGTTCATTCGCCAAATAGGTTTCCATTGGCTTTTAAAATATGAAGTTATCGCTGACTTCTTTAAAAATACATGATTTTCAAAGTACATAACTTTAAAATACGTATATTAGATGCATTTAAATTACATGTCTTTCTTTTATCTGGTTTAAATACAATAAGTAAATACAAAAAGATGCTTTCTCAGTATATGTACTTCAAGAAAAGGTGCTTGGCGAGAAAAGAAATTTGGCAAAGTATTAATATAAAGAAGCCATTTTATCTATTTTTATTCAAAAACTGAAGTAATTTGTACATTAAAAAGATGGTATATGCGTGATGGTAAAGATGCGTGAGTGTGTGTATAAATAAAATGTATATATACTTTATAACATATATAAACAAAAATGAGTGTTTATCAGGTTTGTTTTCAGAGCTGTTTATATATTTTAGCAACATAAAGTTTTTTTTTCTTTTAAAAAAAAGCCGGGGTCTGTATAATGGGAAAATATCTAAATAAATAATAGTAATGAAAATAACTAATACAAAAACATCTTATTTCAATATTAAAATACTATTTCTAATTTAGACATCCAAAATTTAAAAGCTAGCAAGGTGGAAAATGCTATTGGCGATACTTTAATCCGCCTAACGTAAAAGTTCAGTGATTTCTATTGAAAAGTTTTAGCAAAAAATAAAACTGCTTAAAATTGAATATTTTAGAAAAATCCTTAAAATTTTTTTGAGAAATGAGTTGTTTTTTAAAATATGTATTTGTTTCAAGATAATTTCAGTTAAATTAGATTGACAAGTCAGATCTCTTTCCATCCATATAAACAAAAAAGTATTCATTCTTCAGTGAGCGAAAAAAAATTAATTTATGGAGGCAATCGTTCACATAGTTAGAATGAATGATCTTGACGTCATATTAAAACTTGATTTCAAATTCGTTGCACATGTTTGATATTTCATGAAGAGATATTTAGTTCGAAGTTTTTCTGTATTCACAAAGATGTATTTGTTTATCTGTTAATTTAAATAAGAGCTACATCATTAAAAAGGGACGGCGTACTTTTAAAGATCAATAAGCACTGAAAATAAAAAAAGGTAATTTGTAGAATAGATCAGCTTAGGTTGACATCCATTATTTATTAGTTTGGTAAATAATTTGAAGAAAGCTTTTTTCTTTTTTTTTTTTTAATAAGAAATAGTTGACAGATATCTCAGATGTACCCAAAACAGATATTAGCAACAATATTTCAGTGTAATGTAAGTGTAGACATCATCAAAGGTTTTTTTCAGAAAAAGTCAATGACCAAATCCTGAGACCTGGAGACCAAACTGGTCGCCAGGGCGACTAGTATATATATAACTAATTAATATTTATGTACAATAACTAGTACAATATTTTGTAGAATAACAATAACAATTTTATACCAACAAAACTTTATTTTTAAGGAATTGAGAAATAAAACTCAAGTTTTCACCATTGGCAAGGACATCAACTAACTTGGATAAATAGAACCGTAAAAGGGAACAAAAATTTCCCAGATACTATTGCAAGAAAATAATCTATTTGGTCTAGGAATTAATTTGTGTGGTTTTACAAGAAATGATGTAACTAGCTTATTGTTCCATAGTTTCGTTTGTACAAACATGCATTTAAAACTGCTGTTATTGTGCGTTCAGTTTAGTGTATGCCATTTGTTTTAAGTGTAAACAACAATAACTTTAATCCAACTGAAAATGTCAAATTTTGTGCCTGATAAAGTGTTTTTGCAGGGGCTTCGTCTTCATTACTTTAACATGAAGAAAAGTGTTACGAAAGTCATCGTATTTTGTTGGATTTTTATGGTGACCATACTTTAGCTGAACGAACATGTGACAAGTGGTTTGTATGGTTTAAAAATGGTGATTACGGCTTGGAAGACCAAGGACAACCTGGACAATAAAAAAAATTTGATGAAGAATTGACAGCATTGCCTAGACTTTTTATACCTCTGCATATTTTAATGCATACGGTATGTTTTTTTGTATTAATGCTTTGAAGTATTCTATATAAAATGCCATACTTCACTGCTAAACCATGAAATTTTTTTTTTAGAAATTTAAATGTGATTTATCAAATATTGTAATATGTGCAGAAGCAGGCTTGGTATGTATTAATATAAATAAAAAAAAAGTTTTTTTAAATGTAATTATTGGATGTAATTCTGCATTTAACACTTTATTTCAGCATTAAGTATTACATATAATGGGTCTACTAGGTCATGTTTATGTATATAGAATGAAAATCAGTGTGTGTTGATGAACATATCTATTGCTCTAAAGAAAAAGCTTTAAAAATGTGAATTTATGATAGATAAAATAATTTAAAATATTCAGTAACTAAGATCAAAGTATAAAATTGAATAAAAGTATTCTAAATTTAGATGCTATTTTGGCATTTTAATATTTTTATTTTCAAACTTTTTTAAAAATTAAATTTTTGAAAATTTTATTCAGTTACTTTTTTGTTCTTAAATTTAATTGCACAAAAAAATTAATGGCTCCTTTCCACTCACAAATTTATTAATTCACCATTTATTTTTTATTTTATCACTATTCAATACCCAAATTATCCAATGAAAGTATTAGACTATTGTTAAGGATACGGATTGTCAGAAGAACTTACTTTTGGTTTTTCTAAAAATACATTTATATTTTATAAGTAACTGCCATTCCATATTTAAAGTTTCTTGACACTTTTGCACAATGCTACGGTGAAAAAATATAAATCGCCATTTTGAATGTTTTTTGCTCCTGCAACCCTCTGTTGATTCTATCACCCTAATAAAACTGGGTTTGTGTTTGTTATATTTTAACAGGTTCTATCACCAGTAGTGTAGTCCTAAAAATGACAGATAGTTTATGCTCTCAGCAGAGGGTATATGCTCAAGGAAGAGGGTATACACTTAAAGTGTGTATAGGTTTTTTTTAGAAATACAGGGCATATGGTGTTTCTTAAAAAAATCCTGAAGGTATACGTCATATACCCCGGCATACCCTCCCGTACATCCATGTCTATCACCATCAATTGACTTTTGAAGTAGATTTGATACTTACTGACAGGGTTGGGAAAAAATCATGATTTTTTCTTTTAATAATAATAAAAAAAAAATCGGATTTATTTGATTTAAAATAGTTTTTTTTTTAATTTAAATCTGATTTGATTTTTTCAGTATCCTATTTTTAATTATTGTGTTTTTATGTTTTTACAATACATGGATCAGTTTTTTTTTATTATAAATAACTAAAAAAGAGTAAATAATATTTATAATTTATAAAAATAACATAAGAAATAATTATATAGTTAAAAAAAACACTTATATACTAGTTATTGATTGGTACTAAAAATTAAACATCCAGGCTTTAATCTAAAGCCATTCTATTATTTTGTAATTGAATTGTGCACACTAAAATATGAAATAAATTTAAATATGCTATAAATGAATTGAAAATGATAAAATTTAAAAAACAAATTAAATACAGTAGATTCTCTCAAAACTCACAGCTTGGGACCAGAGGTTGTGCGGATTTTAGAATTTTGCAGATTTCTGGTGATTGCTTTGTTTGTATTTTTTAAAAAGTAATTTGAATGTAATTAATAATGAAATCAAAAGTATAATGAATGCTTTCAATATACTAAACTATTAAAATAAGTAATAAACTAAAATAATAATTTAGATCACTTTTAAAATGATTAAAATGCTAAAAGCAAAGATCAAGTTAATAATAAAAAATGTACAATTAAATATTCATTATAAAGATTAAATGTGTTTTTCCTAAATTATTCAGTGAAACTTGCCTCATAAAGGTACATTACTAATTCACATCAGGATCATAAAATAATGAGGCTTTATTTCAGGTTTAGCTAGACATAATCACTAAACGAGCTTGATAAATACATAAATTTGGTAAAATTGTGATTACCAATGATATCAGCAATATCTTGATTTTTTTCAGAAATAAATTATTCTTTCTTCATGAAAAAAACATGAATTCAATAACATTAACAAAAATTACAAAGTAAAAAATATATGGAATTGATATAAAGCTAAAAAAGTCAAATTTTGTATCTACATCTGAACTGAATTTTTCCATGTTTACATCCATAAAGTATGTGCGGATTTTAGAGAGTTGCATATTTTAGGAGTGCCGATTTAAGGGAGTCTATTGTATTCATTTAATGCAAGCTATTTATTAAGAGATAAAAATCGCAATTAATTCACTACTTTTTAAGCAAATAGGGATAAATGAGGGATTTGATTGTTTGAACAAAAACACTAATTTAGAAGCTTTGTCTATTTCTAATTTATTACGAAATTTTGAATGAACTAGTCCAAAAGAAGAAAATTGTCTTTCTACACCAGCAGATGAAGCCACGGCTGTTGTTAAGTGATAAATAAATTCAATTTCAATATCGCTGGTTCTCTTTTTACCTCCCATTACATAAAAGGACTTCCACCAATCATAATATCAGGAACTTTTTTCTCAAGCAATGGTAATTTTTGGAATGGACCATATTTTGCTTGAAAATATTCTACAGTGGTGAGAAGATTTGGACAATTTTCTTTAATGAATGCCAAACCTTCATTTTCCTCTACACTAAGGGAAAAAAAATATTATAATAATAAATTATATAAAAATATATAATAATAAATATATATAAATATATAATAATAAAATATAAATTTATAAAAATTTATTATTTATTTAAAACAGAGGGATTTAATAAAACCTCAGCAAAATAACAGCCATTAATAGCTTGTTCATATCTTGCTTTAAAGTTTGTAATTCTATCTTTATCTAATACATTTTCTAAATTTTACCCAAAATTTTCCTTTTATATCTGCATTCATGTGATATTGCAAAAACAATATTTAAATCAAGTGATTTTTTTAAAAAAATCAGTTGATTTAAATCATGCCGCCAACCTTGCTTGCTGAGATTGCTTACAAGTCATCATTTAGAATTAGAATGTTTTTTATGTGGTTTTTGGCATTTTAACACCTTTTTAAATTTTGAATTTTTGAGGAAATGTTGTTTGAGATTATTTATCTCTGTTAAGAACTACAATGCTAAATTTTATGTTTTTAAGCCCTTCAGTAATACAAAAATTGTCTTCTTAGAGCGTTTTTTGTTCCTACTCCCTTTTTGGAGTAGTGACACCGAATTAAGATATAAGCCTATGTTGGAGCAAGGACTGTCGCCATTTTTAAAAAAATCGGTTCATTACTTGATGAGATTGCTTAAAAATTGTAATTTGGAACGCTTTTTGCTCATTTTCATTCTTTTTAAATTTTATGTAATTTGTGAAATACTCTTAGAAATCATTTATGTCTTATAAATATTATCATGCTAAATTTTGTGTTTCTAGTCTTTCGGTAACATAGAAGTTGTATTTTTAAAATGTTTTTTGCCCCTGCACCACCCTTCTACATCTGCATAAGTGATAACAAGGACTGTCACCATCCTTTTAAAATGATTATTTAAAAAATAGGTTTGTTACTTTCTGAGATCGTTTAAAAACTGCTTTTTAGAATGCTTTTTGAGCAATTTTACAATTTTTAAATTCTATATTCTTTAGGAAATGCTCTTAGAGATCATTAATATCTTAGAAATATTAACATGCCAAATTTTATGTTTCTAAATCTTTTATAAATACAAAAGTTGTATTTTTAGAACTTTTTTGCTCCTGCACCCCCTAAAAGTGCTGTTGCATAGAGCTGTTGCAAACCGCATATATTCGTTAACGTATAACGGGTATTCTCTAAAATACGAAATACCGAATCGTTTCTTTGAAATATCACTCGTTTGTAGTTACTGCCAATATGCCACTGAAAAAAACGAAACTAACTTCAAACTCTGTTTACGTATGTTTGTACAATTCATGAATGAAACCAGACAGTCGACGGATAAGAGATGCGAATTAGGTGCCCATCTGAGTCCTTTCAGCATGCATATCGATCAGTTTGAATGTATCAGTTATTCTCAAATGATTTGTATTTCTTAGTTATTATGGAAAGAAAAAGCAGTAAATTGTGCACATATTTTTCTACAGTATCAAGTAATAAAGCAAAACGTGATTTATGCTAAATGAAGTATTCAATTAAAGAAAGTTCAACGACGATTAAAAAAAAAAAAAATTGTTTAATAGTAAAGCATCGTCTATGACATGATAGTTTGGTTGCATCAAAACCATTGTTACTGCCATCATTGAACCAGCAGCTTAGTAATAATGATGAAAATGTTGCAGTGAGCAATGTAAATTTTCTGAACATTTTCAAGAAATTAAGTTTTAAAAGTTACAGGTTTGCTTTAAGTATATTATTTTCCTATAAAAATATCTTTGCATACGTATTTATATTTTATATTTGAAAACATTTCCATGATAAAGTCAAATTTTTAGATTGCTTTTAAAAATGTTTTTATGATAAAGTTTTTTTCTCTTTTTTTCGTTGATTTTAAAAATATATTTGCTGTTTGTTTTTAAATTTCATATCTGAAGAAAAAAAGGTATTTTAAAATATATAAATAAAAATTTTCAGCGATAATAATGGATTGAAGTACAAATGTAGGTGTGTTTGATAGGACGATCACATAAGAAATAAAACATTGTTTTTAAATTATTCCAGAAATTAAATTTTCATTACACATAATTACACATATTTTGTTATTGTAAAATTAGTGAGAGAATTTGCTTGTAAAAACATTTTGTTTGTGTAATTACATCTCATAATTTTATTGTATAAATTTTGTAAGCTTTTACTCTTGCTAAATTGATTTCTCCGATTATTCTTTATTTTCATAAGTAATAAATTCTACAATTTAGACATGTTGTACTCAATTATGTATCGTTTAATTTTGTTTGCCAAAAAAAAAAATAGAAACTTGATTAAATCTGTGTTTTATGGACAGATAGATGGCAGCATATAACAATATGTGACGAGTAAAAAAGGCTAATTTTTCCAAATACTCATGTTCCATATGTAACTAGATTTGTTGCAGTTATGTAGTACATACAATGATTTTTAGTAATCTGTTTCTGATCAGTAACGAGTAACGATAATTTTTAAACGGGTAGTCAGTTTTAAAATAACGCCATTACACGGGTATTTATTTAGTCGTTAGTTTTACAATACTACTGTTACGTGGAAAAATTTGATAGCGACAAAAATAGCCTGAAATTGTCAGTTTTCCTATTTTTTTTTTCTAATTTTATGCGTTTCATTTGCAGTTTGAGAAAAGTATGTTCCACCATCAGATTTCCAATCGTACTGGCTGTTACTTACGACTCACTTCATCAGAATCACTCCAATACAAAATAGTTACTTGCTTTCCAAGCAACTCTCTTTGAGCCATAGGATAACATGGAGACACCTGGAATTTGAAGCGAATTTGATCCGTTATGTAATAGCACATTAAAGAGTAGCGACACCTACATAAGATTGAGCCTATATTGGAGTAAGAACTGTCGCCATCATTTAGGCATCATTATATTTTAAATCTGTTTGTTACTTTCCGGGAATTTTTAAAAATCGCTTTTTAAAATGCTTTTTGTACATTTTTGCCCCTTTTTAAATTATATATTTTTTAGCAAATGTTTTTAGTGGTAATTTATACCTTATAAGTAAATAATATGCCAAATTTTATGTTTCTAGGTCCTTCAGTAACACAAAAATCACATTTTTAGAATTTTTTTGCTCCTTCACCCCTTTTGGGTTGGTGGCATCGAAGTGAGATAGCTTATGTTTGAATCGGGACAAGCACCGACATTTTGGTACTATTACTTTTGAAATTGGTTTGGTAGGTCCAGAGATTAACATCTACAAAACAAAGTTTACCTTTTTATAATATAGGTATAAATACAGGCGTCGCATTATACAGGAAAATTTTATTATTTCTACCAAAATTCTTAATCAGCAATGTTCATTATGATTTTATTTAACATTTTTTATAGAAAGGTATGATGAAGCTATTTTTTCAAAATAGTGGTAGGACCAATAAAATTTCTATATATGATTCAATCTTTTGAATATATTATGTACAGCTGTATTTTTCACATCATTTAAGTATATAGAATGTATTTCATGCCTTTAAATTAAATTAATAATACTTTAACTAAGATTTTTTTTTAAGTTATAGGTCAAATCTATTGTCAACAACTAGCAGACTGCAGTCCACATCAGGAATCCTTGAAAAGACTTTTCGCATTACCTGTTCAAGCTATGAAGCAAACTACAAAAAACTGGCTCAAGACTGCACATATAATTTTTTGCGATATTATTTAAACATATAACTGCCTTTTCTATTTTAATATGTATATGTAAAAATTTTCAGAAAAAATACCTGACTTTTCTGTTTTATATTATATGTTTGTATGCAAAAATTTTCAGAAAAAATACCTGACTTTTCTGTTTTATATTATATGTTTGTATGTAAAAATTTTCAGAAAAAATACCTGACTTTTCTGTTTTATATTATATGTTTGTATGTAAAAATTACAAATTAAAAGTAATAAGTCATTGCTTTACTTATGTTTTTTTTTTTTTTTCACTGGACTTTAATAAAATTTTCAAAAGTATTCTGGCAATTAAAATTACTTGTGAGAAGAGAAATATATTTTTTCTTTTTAGTGAGGTATCATTATTAGTAATTAAATAAACAATCAAGTAATTAAAGTTATTTCACTCATGCATTTTTTTTTCAGATATTTTACTTCAATATTTTCTCTACCTCTTTCTAAAGAATATTAAATTTTTAAATCAAATTGCATACCTCTAGAATTTTAACAATTAGTTGGTGTTGACTCTAGGGAAAAAGTGCCAATGGGCTGTACTTTTAAAAAAGGAGCACATTTAAATTTATCTTATAAACATGGCCAAATTCTTCTAAAACATATCAAAATACATTAACACAGCTTAATACAACAGTCCTTGTTAATTTGCATATTGCGTTTTATTAATTTTTCACAGTATTGATCGTTCTACACATTGTTATGTCTGATCCAGATCGTCATTATATTGCTCATTTAAAACTTATTTACTGTAATAATAGCAATTTTTTCATTAAATTAGGAAATACAGATAGTATACAGTTAATAGTTCTTAAATTGGGAAATAAAGTTCTAGGGAATTGCAATGTTTTTCAATGTGGGAATGCAGATTCTTCTTAAATGCAAAATTCATTGTTTACATCTAAAAAGTTGTGCTTTAAATAAGAGAATTGCATTATAAAGATATTTTAATGTGATAACTAAAGTATACTCAATTTTTTTCTGGTGATTGATTGGCAAATCTCACATTTTTTTCCAGCCAAAAAATAACAATTTTTGGGTTTTTTTTTTTTTTTTTTTTTTTTTTTTTTATCCTGCTACCAACGTATCAATCTCATAATATTTTATTTTTACCAATTGATGAATTTTGTGTTTTTGAAATTTGAAACATTTTTAGTATAATTTGTTTGCATATATAATATGAAAAGGGCAAAACCATATTAAGTAAATTTGCAATTTTTAAAATGAACCTTTTTACTTTGCATAATGAATCTGATAGTATCAGCATGCTTGGTGCCGATATTTTAAGCTTCATTCATCATAAGCATCATTCCATGAATTGAATGCTTGAAATAAGTTAACATTCAAACCATGGGGTTCAAACGCTCATATTATGAAACCTAACATTAATTAATTAAAAGTAAATATTCAAATACCTTCAGGATCTTCAAATATGATGTATGTATACAAATCAATATCCATAGTGAATATAATCCACAATTGTGCATCATGAATGTGGCAAAAGATTAATTCTTAATATATATTTATTTTACATGAATTTCATATTTCATATATATAATGTATTGTGAAATATATATATTTCACAATTAACCAAATGAGAAAAAAATGCATATCATCATAAATTTATTTATATTTTGAATAAGTATTATGACACAAAACTTTTATTAGGTTTTCGAAAATGCAAAATATAAATGAATTGAAATAAATATTTATGAAAGAAAATGTCAAAGTTAATGCTTGATTTATGCAAAATAATAAAAAGAATTCTCTAATTTTTATGTAAACAATTTTTTGTAAGGTGGGGGGGGGCTTGTTTGTAGAATGGGGTCATGTTAACCTTAAAGTGTATGTGTGCTAATGCTTGTAAACTGTATTATGAATGCTATGTTTTAAAGCAATTCCAGCAATATTCTTTTTTACTAAAATTCTTATGTTAATTAAGCATTGCAAAAACACAATTGCTTGCCCCAGAAAGTTCTTTTTTAAAAATGTCTGACGTTTGTTTATATTTTTTTAATGATAATGATTTTTAATAAAACTAACAAGCATAAAAAAGTATTTTAAAGTTGTGCCAACCTAATTTTTTAGTTGATATAGCCCCAACCAAATTTTGGGTTGGACTGACCAAATCATTTTGTTAACTTAATGTTGTTCCAACCAAATAAATTTGGTAATAACAACCAAATCCATTTGGTTGTTATAACCAAAATAAAATGTATTTGGTTATAACAACCAAATAAATTTGGTTCTAACAACCAAAAAAATTTCTGTTACAACAACCAAACATTTGGTCCTAACAACCAAATAAATTTAGTTGTTATTACCAAAATTATTTGGTTGGAACAACATTATTAAGTTAACAAAATGATTTGGTCAGTCCAACCCAAAATTTGGTTGGAGCTATATCAACTAAAAAATTAGGTTGGTACAACTTTATTTTAGTTGTTTCAACAAAACAGTTTTTTCTGTGTACACTCTCAATTACGTACATAATTATATAACAATCCAATATGCAGCAACATATAACTAATTATGGTCCATTTGAACCCAAATTTTGACGAAAATTCACGCACTAGTTTTACAATTAGAACTATTGAGGAAACCGTGAAACATACACTGTAGTTAAGCCACTTTTAAGGCAATATAAAATAAAACTTAATCGGCGCTAAAAATGAAAACAAAAATTCTATAGATTAAGATGTCTAATCTAGTTTAAAAAGACAAAAATGTTTTCGAATTTAAAAATAAATAACAATTACTTTTTTCATTCATTCAAAAATATCCACAATTTATTATATAAAGTTGGATAAGTTGAAGAAAGTTGAATTTACAAAATTATTTATAAATAAATATTCGCATTTAAAATATGTTTTAAATAAGCACATTTTAAAGATATTTTAGTTAATAAAATTAATTGAAAAAATCTATGTCATTGAAAAAATCTTATCGAATAAAAATAAAACATCCATATTTTACCTCTATCAATCTACATAAATATATTTAAAATTCACATTTCTATGCTATATTAATACTAACGTATAAAAACCCCAGCCACAATTTCATTAAAGATAAACATTTCCTGAAATTAACTTCAAAATGAAAAGTTTTTTAAAAAAATTATCAAGTCATACTCATCTGAAATGAACAAATTTACTTTAAAGTATTTTACGGTAGTGTAACCGTAGCTCCGTGCTAACGTGTTCGCCTTGAAACGCTAGGGTGTCTAGTTCGATCTTAACCTCTGCCGATTTCACATTTTCCTAACTTTTTGAATTAACTGATATTCTATCTCTTGGAACGGAGAAAAAAATAAATGGATATCCTTATATTGAAAGAAATATACCAGCAGCACTGCAACCAATACATTTTCTGTGAAAAGAAGAAAGTACTTTTGAGAATGCAAGAACTAATCTTAATGTAAATTTTTATTAAACTCTGTGTATTAGTTCTTGAGATAGAGTCCAAACAAAATTTATGTCATATACAGATTCACATTTTGTAAATCTGTAAAATTGATCAATCATTTGTCCATTTGAAAATTTGATCCATAAGTTTTTGGGGATCTCTGACCGCTAAAACCTGTAAATACGTTTAAAACCGGAAGTCGAAAATTTTGGCGAATCCAATTCCTTCTTCCTGTAACGATAGAAGAAACTAAAAACGTTTTCATACAAGGGTATGTATATTATTAAATTATTTAACCATTTAAGGAATGATTTGGTCGAATGGTTCAGATTGCCCTTGTTTGAAGTTAGTAATAAATAAAAAAGGGTGCTTTCGAGCCAATTATATTTTTATACACGTGTGTTGGAGGCCTGCACGGGACCGGGCTTCGCCAGCAAAATAAAAAAAAAAAAAAAAAAAAAAAAAAAAAAAAAAAAAATTAACGGGCCATACGGATTGGGCCGAGCCAATAAAAAAATTTAGCGGGCTTGCCGTCCCGTAACAAGAAGTTGCTTATAAACGATAAAATATGACAATATGAGTTATTATCAATGAATACGACTTTAACAAGAATGTGCACCACGAGCCGATACTAGTAGTTTGACAACATCCTTGTAGAGTGTAGTGATCGGCATCGGACACACTTACATTGCGTCAATCCCGGGCTTGACATATTTTTTAGCGGACTCGTGCTGGGCCGAGATCAGGCTTGCAATTTTTTTCACTTTTAGTCAAGCCAAGCCGGAACTAGATTTTTCTCATGATTCGTACGATAGACAATACGATTTATAAAAATATTAATAGCGATAAAGAACTTTATTAACGTAATCTTTGGGAATATAATTCTTGGTGGTTCTTAAACAATGTCTCAAGAACGCGAAAGTATGACACATTATCTGACTAATTTTTAACTGTAAATGTATGAAATTGACAAGTTTGACTATTGAAAAGATTTGGAATAGAATAGCGTTTTCCATTTTTAGTAAATAAGATACTTGTATATACTTGTTGAGATATAATATATTTTTGTCCCTGATTGCAGGTTTTTCTTTCTTCCCATGCTGTTGCTTAAGAAATTCGATTGAAAACGCTAACTTTGTCAGTATTTTTTTTTTAATTGCCTGTATCAAAATTCGATAACGCCATTCGATTACTAAGTTTTTGAAAAAAGCACCAACTTATCTTATGCATTTTTTCGAAAACGAAATGAATTGAGAAATGAATCAGAAAGTAGCTCCTTTGGATTTGAGAAAATCTTTAATTAAATGATATAGAAATATTTTCATAAATGTACTGATTATTATTCACCTTTAAAAATTATGTTTTTAACATCTTTTTTCTAATTTATTTTTTATTTGAAATCATATTAATTTTTTTAATGAATCTTTAATTGAATTTTGAAAGTCTAAAAAGCTAAGAAATCATTAATGTTACTATTGAGTATTTTCTGTAAAATATACTGAAAAATCATCCCACAAATATGTATGTACTCTTAAATTTATGATAAAAACCCGAAAATTTTCGAAATAGTAGAAATTTTGACGTGCCAGAACGGGCCGGACCAGGCCTACTTTCACTGTTTTCTGTACGGGCCGGACCGGGCAAAATAAATTTTCTACGGGCCGGGCCGGGATCGGACCTGGTAATTCCGGCCCGTGTAGACCTCTTACGTGTGTACGATCGGCAATCTAAGCATCAAATGACGAAATACTCTTTAATGTGAATGATAATTATCATTGTAACTTTAAGAGAATCATTCACCGTAATCAACTTTAATTTAAATATCCTTATTTTTCAGCGATTGTTCAAAAATAATTCATTTCATAATGTTTATTAAATAACGATTTACTAGCTAATGTAACCATTGACGTTAATCGAATGTAAGTATTAAACTGTTTTATTTCAAGTTCATGAGAAAAATTGAACTATTTTTATATAATATACATTTTACATCGACATAATAAGTTGAAAGCAATACATTTAATGCATAATGTTGTCAAATACGTTTAGTGACTGATTTATAACATCACATTTTCTTTAAATCTTACTTTTTCATTTTTTAAATCTAATATATCAAAAGATAGAATCGCAGCTCATTTCTTTAATGCGTTTCAGATATACGGTACATTTTTATGCTCTTTCAAGAGATCGCATACTCGCAAAATGAAATAAAATAATAGCTGTTTTAACATTGCTTAGTAATGTTTTAAATTTATGGAATTCAAACTACGAATATTTCATTCTTCATAACAAAAATGTAAATCATACTTTTAAAAAGTATATGAGATAGAAACATTTGTCTTTAAAATTAAAAAAAAAGTTATTTCTATATTATTGCGGCATATTCTTTTACTGAAACAAATATTTATTATCACTGTAAAACAATAGACGCTTACTATTTTTAATTTTATGTTTATAATGCAATTTTAATTTAAAACATTTTAAGTATAACTTTTTTAACGTCATTTTTGTAGAAACAAGCCTTTTAAAGATAAAAATGATACTATTATTTTTTAAATAATTATAATTTGAATAGATTTAAAAATAGACCGTTTTATAATATATTGTTACCATAAGAATATTGAAATTTGGTCAAAATTAAATTTGTCCAGTTGTTTGTACAGATTCTGTCCGAGCCCCCATGTAAACGTTAGGGAAAACAATATTTATTTTTCGGAAACAATCTTTAAAATCATATAATTTATTTTAAACACGATATACAAAATGCAATTAATTTTAAAACTAAAGTGATTACAGTCTGATTTACGTGTGTACAATTTAAAATCAGGTCACTTTTATTGTGTTAAGATAACAGTAAAATATTCGCTCTCCACAATAGCAAAATTCTGAAACATGCAAGAAATTCATGATTATAATCCAAAATAAGCCATAGATTAAGAGGAAAGTTGCTTTAAATTGATTATAAACATTAACTAACCAATATGTAGAGAATGTGTATTATTTGACAAAGTATGTCTGCTGTTGATAAATAAAGGGATTTTAAAAACATGGAGTTTTGCAATTTTTTTCGAATAATTAAAACGGAGATTCCAATGTTCTCAGACTCAAATATTTCATTTTGAAAAAAATAGTAGAGTTATTAATTAAAAAACCCCACGAAAGTCGATAAACCAGCTTCACATGTCATTATTTCGCCAATATTGTAATCACCAATATTATAACGAACGTAGTTTTTTAAGCACATTGATAGAGGGCGGAGTAAAGAGTTTGGGACATTCCATATTTTGTGCATAGGAAATTTAAAATCGGTGAAAACTAGATGAAAAAAAAATTACCAAATATAAAAAGCACTTTCATAGCACTAAAAGTTTATTTAAAAAAATAAAACTTATATAAAAAAATTGCATGTCGTTTCCTACTTTTAACTAATTAATTATTTTTAGAGCATTTTAAAATCGCAACTCATGATGAATGGATGGATATCTGTACATATAATAAAACAGTAGGACCCGGTGTGTCTGTACATTGAAGATAATTGACAAAAATGGAGTCAGGGCGATAAAAGAAAACCAATGAAACACAAAAAATTTTTTTTTGAATTTTTTGTCTGTCTGTCTGTCTGTCTGTTTGTTCGAGGTTATCTTCGTAACTACTGAATGGATTTTTATGCGGTTTTCACTAATGAAGAATGCACACTCCCGGGCAGTGTATAGGCTTTGTTTCATCAAAATCGGACAACAGACAAAAAAGTAACAAAAAGAAACAAAAGAAACTATTAGGTGCGCTGCTCACGTTTTTTAGTACATAACGTTTTTTAGTACATATAAAATCCAATAGATGTCACTGTGCGATTTTAAAACGCGCTATCGTTATGTTTTCGCCAGTCTTCTTAAGTATGAGAAAGTTTCAAGCTGGCTGTCGTTCCATGTGGTTTAGTCGGTAGAACGTCAGTGCGCCATACTGATGGCCCGGGTTCGATTCCCAGCATGGAATTTTTTTCACTATGTTGGCATTAACGCCTATAAGCAATTAAAAGAATTTGAAATATTGTATTCAAGGCGAATTTTCTCTCTGGGAAAATTTCCTTGCATTAATATGTCAGTGTAATTTTTTTTTCGATTTAATTTTTTTTTCGAAACTTTGTTTTTCTTAAAAAATTACAGTAAATATTTGATATTTCCCAACGTTTTTTGAATGATCGACTTGCTTTTTTTTTTTTAATGTATGTCTGAACCTTATCTAACTACTTCTTCAAGATTTCCTTAGATAAACCGACCAGCGTAGCGGGCGAAGGCCGCTAGTAGACAAATAAATGAAAAAATACATAAATAAATAATGCCTTACTCTTGTTAGTAATTTTGTTGTACTGATATTATCATATATTTGTAAATATAATAATGTTTGCTGATTCAAAAAAATATTATCTTATGCTCATATATATTCATATTCCCCTCTTTTTCTGCAATTTGGAAGTCTTATCCAGATAGACTTCATTGAAATACAAAAACATGGATTGGCAATACATTTCTGTATATTCACGTAACTCCGGAAAGATTTGCTAATAAAAATAACAATGTTAATTGTCTCCATTTTTTGTGAAATTTTAACTTTATTATTTTCAGAGTATATTGAATAAATCAGAATATAATGTAAATACTGTATTTAAAGTCAGGAGTATTTATTAGACATTATTTAAATTCCATTTTAAAATAACAATCCTACCAACATACAGAAAATATAATTACGCATTCTCCAAAATTAATTAGATATGAAATAGATTTAACTAACCATTAAAAGAGATAAGCTATTCAAACGCAATCATATGAATAAGTAAAAAATAAAGCAAAACTATGAAGAAAGCTATTAAGTTATAAAATTTAATTTAGTTATTATCAGTATAAATCAAGAAACAACAAGAAAGTTTTTGTAAAGCTCTGTAGCTGCATATATAAAATTTTATTAAGCATACAGATTTTTCTAATTTTAAATTTCTAGAATTACTTAAGTGTGCGAAATAATATAGGTTGGGGAAAACTCTCACAGGAGAAATGTACGTACATTTTATAAATAATTTCACACATAATAAAAATTGTAAAAGCGATTGTTTCTTAAATATAGAATTCTAACAATGGCAAGTTTAGAAAATAACTTATTTATAAAATTTTACTGTTTTCATTATAAAGCATAATTACAATCCTTTCTCAATAATCAATTTAGCCTTATTCGCTTGAAAACTGAAAATCAGAATAATAGAGAGGAGAAGCTACTCAAATCCGAAATAGTTAGCTATTGTCGGAAAGTAATTGCAGTTGTAGCTTACATTATTCTTTGTAATTAACAGAAAGGGAACATGCATTAGTAGGACTGCCAATGGAAATTTAAAGCATTTGCTGAGAAAACAACTTTGTGGATTGCAAAATGACTTTTTATTAAGAGCACATGGAGCATAAAATTGTTCAAAATTTTGAGTTTTTAATCACCTGCTTAAACTAGTCAGATATGGTAATTTCAAAACTTTCTTCTATCTTATGCATGCTAATACTTCCTGAAAATGCAGCATACCAGCGCCACAGGTTAGGAGGTTTACACCAACATGAATTACAATAGACAATTTTATAGGCGTTAAAGAGTGGATTAACGAGTACTTTTACAAACAAAAAAATCGTTTTACACCAATATTTTTCTATATATATAATACTAAAAATCTGATTTATACCATGAAATTTATTCATTTTTTGGATAGTTTGAACTCAAATTTATTCTGTTTGCCTCCCGAGTAATTTTTTTTTGTACTGAATTTGCTTTTATGTGACTTATTTTAAATGTGAATTTTCATTTTCACTACACATGATTATTTGGGAATTACTGAAAATGTAGTGTCAAATTTGACTGTTATATTATTAGAAAGTAAATAACATTGGAAAGTTAAATAAAATATACTATCAGTATAAGGTTTTGAAGTGTTTTAATCTCTCTATAAATGCCAATATCTGATATAGTATTGCCTTTTAGAAACAAAAACAAAACTATTATTTTTTGTGGATAATCTATTTTAATTCGCAGTTTCTCTTTGTTAGTGTTAATTAATTCATCGACAAATTATTCCGTATTGCATTTCTCCGAATATAATTTCTAGTATATAGATACTATTGTAATTACCAGTTGGATACATGGACGAATAATAAGCTTGAATACGATTTCAATTTATACAGCTGAGCAAAAAAATAGGAATGCAAAACCTTTGATTTACATTATCAATGCTCATTTGTTTTAAATACTAGATGACAACCGACGGGCACAATTCGCTTAGATAGTGTTAAGAACTCAGATAAACATTTTGTTTGAATCAGTTGGAAAAAAATAAATCGTAAGATAACTTTATCAATCAGTATTAACGATAATACAGGATGATTTTAAAGTCACTGTGTATTTCAGTGACAAAATTACTAAATATTTTTAATTGCTAATAATAATAGAGAGACAGCAAATTAATAAAGAACGAATCGTTGTTGTTTCTGCAGACCGTCCTGAAATTTTATCAGGTGCAGGTAGACTTTGTTCGTAGATTTAGAAAACCTGTAGACGGCAGGCTGGCCCTGGAAAATAAATTGTAACTTATTGATAGTATTGAAGATTAAAAATACCCATAAAGGCGGGAAATAGTGCGCCAGTTATTACGCAAAGTGTGCAGGATGCAATCAAATGTAGCTGTTCTACATCTACCAGGAAACTTGGGGGGACTAGGGAATTTGATATGTCTCAAATAACTGTGTGGACAATTCTCCGTTACAAAATGATGAAACATGCATAACAACATAAGCCTGAAGCTGGGTGCTCTGTAGTCGGAAGAGCCATATGTCATAACCTTCTAGAATGTGTGGAAAATTATAATTTGATACAAAATGTTTTGTTTAATGATGGCGCTACATTTCAAACCTATAGACATATGAACAGACAAAATTGTATGATCTGAGGAGACGAACAATTAAGTGTTATGCAATGGTGGCAACTAGACACAATCAAAGAGGTTCTAGTTAATTACGCGGTCAACAGTTTATGCGACCTTCATGGTCGCAGGAGAACGAGTTACTAAAAGTACATACCTCTATATGCTAACAAAGTTTCTGGAGCTCCAATTGATATAGTAACCTCTTCTTCCGCTTTTTTAAACACTGACTAATACAACGCAAAATGTATATCGATCGATATAGATTTCCTGTTATCGGTCGCAAAAATTACATACAATATCTTTGGAAACTCCACAGATTTGATCAAAATTCATTTTTATCATTGACTGAGCATTTTACTTTATTAAAAACAGTTCAAGCATTTATTTTTGCTTTAAGTTGTAGAACATAGTTTTGTTGATGCAATATATAGAATTGTTATTTTTTAAAGGATAAAATAGAATAGATTTCAAAACATTTTCATGTGGAACAGATTTTGGAAAAGCTGCAACAGTGGATTCCTGCCAATGGTAAATGCAGATATTTTTATTGTTAACGTGCATTTTTACTTGGTAACACGAACACCTTCTTCAATGTAACTTTGTCCAGAACCTTGCTTTTTAAATTCCACACGGGTCACGGTATTAGCAGACAAAAGTAAACTCACCTATCATTCAGATTAAAAATAAAATTTTATTTCTCTGGATATTCGTTGACAGAGATTTCCAGTTGACTTTATGGATTTTCCATTGTTTTATCTCGCAATGAGCCACAAAAATGAGCATTTAACAACAGAAAAAAAATAACATACAGATTATGACACACAATTCCTTTTTTTTCTCCTTGCTTGTTTTTAAGACGTTTGCTATAGTAATCTGTAAAGGATTTTATGAAGTTTTGAAAGAATTCATAACACACAATTTAGTAAATCAAAATTTGTGTATCTGATAAGTTTAAAATAAATCATAAGTAAATCACAGTAAAAAAAGAAGTTTTCTGTAATAAAGATAATTTTTGTATAATTTTACAATTGGTTTATGACGACATTGCTATATTCAGACATCTCTTTATACAAGTGATTGTAATATTTTCAGATTTCATGCATTTTTGAAATTGCGATTTTATAAACAATTTAATTGAAATGTTATTAACAATTTGGTCGAATTAATCCTGTTCACTGAATAAGCAAGGCACACAGATAGTCTGTTATTGGAATTAGTAACGATTTCGCCGAGTCGGTATAATGTTCTCTATAGGATCAATATTGGTCCGATCATTCATGTTTTTCTTTAGCAGGATATTGTTTATTGCAATCCTTTACAACTTCCTCTACTCATATATTTATATCAGTCAGTAGAATTATGCTGTCTTTAAAGATAAATTTGCCGCTTTCGATTTACAGGGTGTCCATTCATAACTTTGTCCAATGGATAATTTCTAAACCGTTAGTCGTGTACATAGGTGTTCTAGTTAAAAGAATGTTTTAAATGAGGTAAAAAGTTATTTTAATATTCGTTTTAATTAACCTCCTCCGTCCTCATGTGGGAGTAGGATACACTAAAGAACGCCTTTTAAATTAGATTAAATGCTTCCAGAATTATTAAATTTATTTTTAGACATTTTTAGTAAGTGTGTGCATATCATAACCATTAATATATAGAATAATGCATCTTTGTAGAGGTTTTATAGTAATTTTAAACTGTTTTTTTGTAGTCCGACGCAATATTTGTTTCATGACTAAGGAGATTAATAAAAACATTTCTTAATGATTTGGACATTAAAATAAATTTCTGCTCCACAATTGTTTTTTAATAAACATTAACTATTACGCTAACAAGTCAGACAAAAGAGTTCCATTTATCTAATACTAAAATTAACCGATTTTCGAAACTTTTATTTGGATGGGATTATACCAATTTTCTCTATCTGAACACATATGATAGTTGCAATGGTTCAACAAATTAAATATATACAGTGCTTCAAATAAATTATTTTGCATGTACATTTCTGCACTACAGCTGAAGGGTAACACTTCAATGGAGTTTTGAGATCATTTTAATTTTAGTTAGTTAATTTCTAGATAAAATATTCCATTTGTCTTACAAAATATGTATAATTTTGTAAAAAATTGTGAGATTTAATTTCCATCATTTCATTTAAGATATATTATGTTCTTTTTAACATTTTTTATATTTTTTCTGACGGATATTTATTGGTTACTTTTACTATATGTTTATTTTAATGTATCAGAATGAAAATAGATATAAGATTTATAATTCAATGATAATTTTATTAATCTGAATATTTTTTTCTAACACCTGATGGTTATTTAGATTTACAGCAAATTTTCAAATTATTCCTATTTCGGAAAAAAAAATCTGTAATAGTAAATAGCTACACTGCGTGTCAAAAGTTTAAGCACAACAGAAAATTTCAAAATAAAATTTTATTAATGGTTGAAAGTTACTTCCCTTTTCACATAGCCTACAAATTGTAGTTTTAAAAAGATAGTTAACAGATTCATGCTATAAAATTTATCTTAAATAATAAAATTTATCAAAACAACAAAAATGAAAGTGTCAAAAGTTTAAGCACGGTAGTTTTTTAGTCTTTAGCAGAACAAGAATAAAAAAAATTAATACTTGTTTATTACTCCTTTCTGCTGAGTTACTTTAAATATACGGTCTTCCATCGTTAAAATGAGGTTCTGTATTGTTTCTAGTTCATTTTTAAACCAAGCGTTCTCAATGGCATCTTTCAAATCTTTAACTGAAGAATACTGCTTTCCATTTGGATAAACTGCATGAGTGAGAATACCCCACATATTCTTTATAAAGTTTAAATCAGGACTAATTGCCGGCCATTTCAAAACAGACACTGTTTTCGACATAAATCACATTGAAGTTGAGTTTGAGGTATGGATGGAAGCATTATCATGTTGAAATAACCATTTTTCTCCCCCTAAAATCCTCGGAAACAGGAAGCAAATGATTGGAAAGTGTCTCTTAGTAGTTTTCAAAGTTTTCACGACCACTGATGAATGCTAGAGATGTCTGACCATTGAAAAAAATAGCCCCCCATACCATTACAGAACTACCATTATGTTATCGGCTAAATACACTGCTAGGTTCTTTGAGGAGATCATGCCAATAGTACTTAAACCCATCAGGGCCATCGAGGTTCCATTTTTTTTACATCACTGAATAGGACATTCAGCCACTTTTCACCAAATGACATATGATCTTTGGCTCATTGTAACCTAGCTTCTTTATGGTGTCGTTTGAGACACGGTAATCGAGCCATTTTACGGTATTTGATGTATTTGAATTCCAAAACTCATTTATAAACAGTTTTTTCGATATTTGTTCTCCAGCTGCATATTTTATTTCCGAAAGGGAGTAATTACCAGGTAAAACCAAATTTCTGATGCGCCTATCTTCGCTCAAACTAGTCACTCGCGGCCTTCCTGAACGAAAGTTTCGTTTAAAATCATTATCATGAGCCAAAATCTGATAAATACCTTGTTTTGACCTTTTTAATGCACTTGCAATTTCAGAAACAGAATTACATTTTGCTCTCATACTCCAAATTTTATCATCTCCTTCTCTGAAAATTCTTTCGACTTGGGCATTTTGTACTAACTCAAAAACAACAGCGGACTGCTTCTTATACACCCAGAAATTGTTTGCGTGCGCAACCGTTTACGTCAGACCGTAAAATTTGCATAAAAACGATTTTGTACTTAAACTTTTGACACAGTCATTTTTCTTCTATTTTTAAACTCCATGGTTTGAAATAAAATTTAAAAGTTAATTTAAATGAATATGGTATAAAAATAGATATTATTAACATATACAAGATATATATTGAAATTAAAGGTAATATTTCAAGTTTTATTTTAAAATTGCTATTGTGCTTAAACTTTTGACACGCACTGTATTACTCGATCAGGTTTAATCATAGAAGAATGGTACTTCTTTTGTCTTATTCATAGAGTAACAGCATATTTTTAGTAAGCATAATTGATAGAACCAGTGGGTAGTATAAAAATTTATTTATTTTAATTGAAGATTGTTTTTATTGACCCAAATAATTTTTTTTTTAAATTTCAATACTCAGTTTAAAAGTAGAAAATATGTCTATGCCTAGCGATTTAATAAATAGTCATTAGACATCTTTGAAATTGGACACCTTGTATAATATTTAACTTTTAAAGAAGAACAAAAATTCCTAGTATTAGACATTGAAAACATTTTATTCCCAGTTTCGGATAATGTGTCTTTTTTCTTTAAATAATATTCACGTTTTAATTGATTTTTATCTACTCATTTTTATGTTATTTTTTCTGTAAATGATAATATTTTACAGTTATTAGATTTCTCTTCTGAATACGCCATTTATTTTGTTCTTTGAACTAGTTCTTTTCAAAATTTCATATCTTCCATTTGCCCTAATCCTTCTATTTGTTCGTATTCCTACAAATCTGCTGTATTCCTCGTCCTAAACAGATTAATAAAATTAAAAAATATATATAACGAAATTTAGAATTATAATCTAACGAAAACAATTGTAGTACAGCAGACATTTATTTTTATTTTGTAGCAAATTATTCATATTTTACATTTATCAGTTAGACAGATTGACATTAAATTCTTTCAAACACTTATCAAATTTCTTACTTATTTCTACTTTTAATAAAATAACAGATATATAGACGTCAAGTAAAAATATTTACGTCGTAATTTTTGGCAATAAATAAATAATAATATATATATGTGGTTTTTTTTTATTTTTTTACTGACTAAATAAAATATGAAATATTAAACACAAAAATAAATATAATTTCTAAAGAACAAGGTAGTCTTTTTTTAAAATATAGTTCTTATTCTAAAGTATAACTTGACTGGAATATAAGATTTACATATCTATATTTACATTTAAGGTTTTTTCCCAAATCATAGGCTAAACCATTCTAGTAAGCTATCTAGATGCTGATCCTATTTAAAATAATAGATTCTAATCACATAAATGCTAAAATATTACCAAGCACAAAATTTCCTAAAGATATAGTTTATAGTGCTTTTCTTTTATCGAAATCTTGAACTAAAATATTTATAACATGAATTTTAGAATATTAGTCCAATAAATCTTCGATTCCTCTCCCCCCCCCCAAAAAAAATCGTGTTTTTATCTTAATTGGAACAGGAAGTATTAATTATTTTTGATTTCATTTGTTTTTAAAATCTAGCTTTCAAGCAATGGTTATTATGTAAACGGCTTCATGTGGAAATGCATTTTACTTAATGATGTTTCTTTTCACCCTTTCACCTATTTAAATTATTACAAGTCAAAAACCGTTAAAAATAGTTCAAACTTGAAACATGCCTTTTTCATTTGTTTTATTTTAATTTTGATTCAGCAAATTTGAAAGAAAGATATTTTTAAAAAAGGAGTTTTTTATGTTTCACTTTTGCTTTAATTTTTATTTAAAATAGTTTTATTTTTTGTTTAAACTAATACTTTAAAAAATGCGGAATCAAAATTGAAGCTTAATATATCTGTTTACTTAAATGAAAAAAAATAAGTTCCACATATAATATTTTGATTTATAACAATTTAAAATTACCCCACTTTTAAAATAAATTTCAAATATATATATATATATATATATATATATATATATATATATATATATATATATATATATATATGTATGAAAAGTTTTATCATGTTATTTTGATTGCATGTAATATAGTTAAGATCACAAAAAGTTCAAAGTTTTGACTCAATAAAGTAAAAAATATCGTCATATGTGTCGAATATCCCTTTAAAAAGCACACAACACTATAAATAAATAAAGCTAACCAATCGTATTTTTTCACATTTTAAGTAATCTTAATTAATTTAGAAGATATAATTGTTTTGCTAGATAGATATAATTTAAAATTAATACGAAAAATATTTCTTATGATAAATTTTAAATATAAAGGAAAGAAAATTCATTATTCATTCAGTATATTATCTTATATAATGCCAAATACCTGAATTTAGTTAACCGTGCTTTTTCAAAGCATACCGAAATTTACGTCAGATTTATGACTTTATTCGAGTATGGCAAATACGAATATTTATGATATTATTAGGTAATAATCCACGTGAAATATTCACTCTTGGACGAAATTACATTACTTATTCAATTGTACTTAATCTATGTAATTAATATCCTTATTATAAATTAAATTCCATGAAAAAATTGTTACTGAAGTTCAAAACAAAAATCCACATATGAATAAATAATATTCTAACTAAAGTAATCCATGCTAATATAAGGAAAGAATTTATTTCTTTACGTGAATGCAGTATATGTGATGATTAGGAAAGTTTAACTCATGCAGGAGCCTAAAACTGTATATGGGTGTAGTCTAAGATATGTGCTAATGCACTACAGAATCAAACGTTTCTTTTTTTTATAATTTTTTAAAATGTTAATTAATACCCACATTAAACACTCATCATTGATAGAATATCGCTCCCAAAAGATCGTTCGAGGCCCGTTCTGAAAGATTGCTGACAATGAAGATATAAAGGCCAAACACGTTTGTAATCTTTTTAAGTTTCGCTGAAGCTCCCATCGATCAAACCGTTCCATATACAAAAAACGAAAAAACACACGATTGAATGTCAAAATTTGCTAATAATTATACGACTTTTAACACTTTTAAAAAAAGCAGTTTTAAACACGTTTTAAGTGCTATTTTCAACCATCTTAAAATAAATAAAACTCAGATTTTTATTTCAAAATGCAATCGATCTTAATTTCAGAATTTCAGAAAAAAAGGAAAAAGTCCAGATATTTTTTTGGGCAATTTGTTTTGATAAGTACAATCCTCAGAACACTCAAATATACAAATAATATCTACTCATTAAAAAAAATTTTGAGACAAAGTCATTTCGCTACTTTTCAAGACACTCATTCTATGTAGACTAAAACAATCTAAATATCGGCATTGTAGCGTTAAATAATAAAAAAAAAACACTGTATACATAATTTTTATCATACATAAAAATCTCTGAACATTCGGGCGGATACAATAAATAAATAAATAAATATATATATAGGGTAACATCCCCAGTAATTGGCATGCACCAGTGTATCCTGCACCACATCCTACAAAATGTCCTAAAATAAGATTTATATCCAGTCTTTTAAAAATGCAAGACCATATACCAGTTATATGCTCATTTACTTTACAGATTATAACTTTGATCTATGCTACTAGATGACAATAGTGCCTAGGGAAGAGAAACAATTATGGCTTGCATCAAATTAGCCATTTTTGTTGCAAATGCTTCTTCTCTGGCTTAAGAAAGGCATGCATTTCAATTTATTATTATCTGGTTTATAGTATATTTTAAATTTTAATTGACAACAGTTTTATTTAGTTGAAAAGGGTTACTTTAATTGTGTAAAAGTCTAAGTGCCACTTACTGGTGATTACAGCAACTTTTTATAAATATATTTTTATAAAATTACTTTTTCAAATATATTTGCTTTTAGTGGGCAAAATAGATGCACAGATATGCACTCTTTGATTTAAAAATATTTGCAAGTAAATACTTTATTTCTTGGTATTGAAAATAGAAGTAAGTTTAAAGAAAAATCCTTAATGTGCCAATTACTGGGGATGTTACCCTAGATATATATCGGCTGAATATTCACTCAGAAAGTGAATACGCAAATGGCTCTTTTGTATGTTTTTACAACTATTGATATACAGGGTGATCATAAAAATCTTTGCCGATATATACAGTCCGTTCAACCGATCGAAGTGAAATTTCAGATATAGCTATCCAGAGATATGAGCTCGAGATTCTGTGAACGGCAATAAAATTGCGCTCATGGTTACGTTTATAGCTACAGAAACTAAAAATTTTTACAGTGCAACACCCATTTCTTTTCATCGCAAAATACTCAGCGCATGCGAAAACCCTAAAGAGCGTTGGAACGATATGGTTATTGCAATAAACGGACGCGTTATGCTCGCACAAAATCAGCTCTACGAATGCTCCCCCCCCCCCCCCAAAAAAAAAAAATCACAACCAAAGCACACGAAGAAAATTTGAATATGATAGAGACAAAATACCAATCACGGAACATCATTTGCCAGAGTTAGTCAGAGTAGAAAACGGATAAAAAGTAGGGTGGGAATGTTCGTTCTTCAGTCGGAGCTCGCAGATGCCAACAAAATGTCTTCGTTCGTGGTGAGTTGGTAAAACTTGCATGCTGCGAAAACCTGACGCGTTTACAGTCGAAACCATTTCCAAATACGTGGCTTATGCATTTCACAAGCTCTTCGTGAATTAGTAATGCAATTCAAAGAAATTGGCTGCACCTGTGGTAGTCTGGGATTCGGACAACCAACTGTTCCTGAGGATAGTGTTATAGAAGTGCATCACATAGTGACCAGAGGACGCATGCGAACCACAAAAGGTGCATCTCGTGTATTTGATATACCAAAATCAATGGTCTTAAAGTTACTGCGCTCTGTAATCCGCATGTTTCTTTACCGGTACCAGCGCGGCCAGATGTTGGAAGTGATCACCCATCCACAACATACAGACATTGTTAATGAATTTCTTATCCAATATGATGGAGATAACGATAGACTTCTTAGCATATTATGAACGGACGAGGCACATTTCACCTTAACTGGTAACATTAATGGCCTCCGCGATCCCCCGACCTCACTCCCATGGATTTCAGGTTCTGGGGATATCTAAAATCTAGAGTGTGCATGTGCAATCCGCAAACTTTGCCGGATTTGAAAGATTCTATCGAACATGAGATTGGAAACATCCCTCATGTGATGTAACGTTCGGCTGTATTGTCCACAGTCGCCATCATGCAATGTGTAATTGCCTTTGATGGCACCCGTGTGGAAAATGTATTATCAAAATAAAAGTTTTCTCCGATCTGTGTTGTAATCAAAGATTAGTGTACTGTCTCTGTGTCACATGCAAATTTACTCCTTGCACCCCAGTCGTGTTTTTTTATGGGGGGGGGGGGGTTCGCAGAACAGCTTTTTGTGCGTGCATAACGTGTCCGTTTCTTGCTATACACGTATGGTTTCAACGCACTTTAGGGTTTTCCCATGCGCTAAGCATTTTGCTATGAGAAATTGGGTGTTGCCATTGGAAATTTTCGAGTTTCTGTAACTATAACCGTAACCGTGAGGGTCATTTTGGTACCGTTCAGAGAAAATCGAGCTCATACCTCTGAATACCTATATCTGAAATTTCACCTCGATCGGTTGAACGGACTGGCCACTAGAGCTCCATATACCGGCAAAGTTTTTTATGACCACTCTGTATTTGTGTAAAAATTATGAACAGTCTTCAGAAACATTATATAATCATAAAAATTTTGAAGTGCTTAAACAATATAAATTATTTTATTTGCTATGTTCAATGAGTTGATTTTTTTTCTTAAGTGAGAATTAAACAGAGCTGTTTTAACACTTAAGGGGACAGAGTACCTTTGAAATAATAACTTCAATTTTAAATAATACTGTAATATATATATGGAAACCACAATACGTAGTACTGAAAATAAATAAAAGTTTTAAAACATCTTGCAGAAAAACCTATTTTTATTATTTTTTTTATTCCTACTACTTTTATAAATATGAATATTTTTGCTAAGATGTTTTTCTACATTCAGTGGAATACACTACATAAAACTGTGTATGACTTTTTAGATGCATGGTGTTTTACATTAAATATGTTTTTTTTTTTTCATGCATATCAAAAAAGGAAGAAAATTCGATAAACTCTCAATTTAAATATACTTTTTTTTAAAAAATAATTATAAACGTTAATGTTAAATCTATACACAAAAATATTAAATATACCATGAAGAACAAGTAAAAAAAATCACATCTCTACTAAATTAGTATAAAAGCCTTAGTATTTTTCTAAGAAGCAAATTAGAAAAATATGAAAAGGGATAAAAATCAGTTTAAAGTTTTTATTTGTATGGGTAATTGCGCTGGATCTATTAACGGAATTTACGATATAGTTACCATATAGGTAAAATTCAAACATCAAAATATTCACAATTAAAGAAGCTTTTCTTTAATATTAATAAAAGAAAATTCATATTTTTACCAATTTCAAGTTACTGTGTCCCCTTAATATCAATATTTTCGCGGAAATGTTAGACATAAGCCTCAGAACAGTTACATTGAGGACGCCTAAAATTTTTGAACAGTTTGAATGATAAGAATTGCATTAAAAATATAAATCGGTAACCTTATTACGTCCAGTACACTTTTTTCAAGTCCTTTTACATTTGTTTTGAGTGCAATTTTTTTATCTGTGCATTTTCAATGAATAGTGTGTTATGCTTTATATAACTTCAATGATTCTTCCATCACATGTTATGTCGTCTTAAATTTGAAGACCACATGTTCTCATTTTAAAGACATATGCTCTTCGAAAAGCTATTCAACATGTATCCATTTTGTTAGACATTAATCTGCATATTGATTCAACATGTGCTGAATTTTAACACTTCCTTTTTTCAAAATTGATTAAATATTTCCACATTTCTAACAAAATATGAAGGTGTTTTTCTTTAAAATCGCTGTTCGTGAAGTAATCTCAAGAAGTATCTAGATAAAGGAATGCTGTTTTATAAATACTTCATGCAATTAAAATAAAATAGCAATTTTTATTTTTTTATCACGATGCAAGTTTTAAGATGAAGCATCGCAAGCATCGGGAACTACTTGTCGTTTCGAAAATCTGCCAAGGATTACAGACTTTGTGTACCAAAATTCTCAAAAAACAAATAATCTTCGCTGTATCTGTAACATCAGAATTCTGTATATACATAAGGCTGATTTTTCTATTCAAAATTAGTAGTTAAGTCTATCATATTTGATACCCAATCACATAATGTAAACTCTGAAGATATAGGCATTAATGTATTACATTTATTTAATAGGAAATCTAATAAAATAGGATAATTATTTATCTTGTATTATTTCGAAAGATATATATTTAATCTCTTATAAAAATACGTTAAAATGTTTTTATTATTTTTTTTAATTCTTAAGAAATAACTAAATGAAATACTACGACTTTATAATGATAAAAAGAAATGCTAAACATATGAAAGTACTAAAGATTTGGGAAATGCACTGAGTACAAACAAGCTCTTATAAATTGTAACTTTTATAATATAGGGATAGTTTCGATTGATATGTGACATTTTTTAACTTTGTGGTTTATGTAGGTTTATAAATGATTGTTTCATTTTAGAATTCATATTAGAAACTTAAGAAATAGTAGTGAATCACACAGTTAAGTTATGTAAATGACGATAATCACAATTTAAATGAAGGAATGAAAAAAATCTTAATTTATTTTTGGGAATTTAATTTTGTTTAAATAAAAACGTATTATAGATTTGAAAAATGTTAAATGCAAGTCATTCCGAGCAAAGTTAAAAAATCGATATCGGGTGATGCAACGGTGTCTTTAAAAAGTCGAATCTATTCAAGTATCATTGAATATTCATGAGACTAAATGTAAGGTAAGAATATACAAAAGTTTCGCGACGTGTCTTTAAAAACACGACAGTTAAATACTTCTAATTACAATTCTGGAGGGAGCACTTTGGAAAACTATTGCTGCTGATTTAATGTAATACTAAACTTTAACCTATTGTTTTTAAGGTTTGCGTCTACCTTAAAGTACATTTTTAGAAAAATGAAAATATTATCAAAAACATGTATTTTTAGTTAGGGATTTATTTTTAGTTTAGGGAATAAAACTATGAATTCAATTGCATTTTTAATGGGATTTTAATTATTTTTTTTCAAATTCAGCCAATATTTAGTAAAATTTTAGCAAAGAATGGATCTAAGCCAAATGAAATTTTTTCGATTTATTTCACTTTATAGCAAAGCACTTACTTGTGTTATGAAGAAAAAAAATTTGTAATACTACATAAATTTGCTAATATATTTCAAATTTTGTTTTCAAAACATAATTTTAAAAAATGAACGTTTTTTCTTCAATAAAAATATCTCTTTAATCAATATATTCAATCTTACAATCTATAATTGGCTACATAATTTACCAATCGTTGAGCAGAAACTTGTTACAAAATTTTATTTCAATATTTTAAAAACACTTTAAGGAAACACTTTAAAAACACTTTCTCGTAAACGTACGCAATGAAACACTAACTTAATTTTATAGAAAACGCAAATTAATGATTTGATATAGCCCTAGCCCAAAGAAGTAAAGTTTACAACTTTAAAGTCCGTTGTATTTTTAAGTGTTTATATATTTGTGTATGCATTATATACTATATAAGTGTGTATTAAAATTTATATTTAACATTTTGTGACCATCTATTTGTCTTATAAATTATAATGATTATTTTCTTTAATCTATAACTTGCTGATTTATCATTTGAAAATATGCTTATTCCAATATTAAATATTCCTTGATAAACGCGCTTAGAATTGAATACTGGAATCTCCGATTATTACTTCTGAACTCTAAAAAAACTGCTAAGTTACTAAATTTTTTTAAGAAACTGGGATTCCTAAACTTTTTATGTAACGGGAACAGTAAAACTTCATGTAAAAGATTCTCATTTGCACTATAAATCAGAAAATCTGTAAGGTTAATAAGAATTTTTTAGGAGAGTGTGTTGACTAGAAATTTTTATGTAACTTCGACCCCGGATTACAGATAACATTTTAGTAAGATCACTGTAACTTTAGTATAACTTTGTGTAAAGCTGCAAATTTCTGTAGCTTTGCAAAAACTAATTTAGAAGATTTACATCTTTTCTCGTACAGTTAAAATTTTTGTAAACATACAGATTTCCGTAACTTTACATCTCTAGAATTACAGATTTTTTTACAGTCTTCATTCTCATTAGGCATAGTCCATGTCAATTCAGGCTGTCAAAGAAAAAATCTTACCTTCATAGTCTCAAAAGATTTTTGATTGAACATATGTTAGAATTCAGGAAATAATAAAACTCCCATATTTTTTGGTTTTCCAAAAAAAAAAAAAAAAAATCTGAACCGAGATACAGGGCACCAAAGATGGCATCCCGAGCACTTTTTCCCATTTGCGATTTTCGAAAAAAGTTTAAAGTGCTCTATCTCTGAAACAATGCAAGATATTTCGTTGCCTTTATTTTATTTTAAAGATAATATTTTTCTGCTTAGAAAGATGTACTCCATTTTGAAATATGTATTTAATTATTTTTACAGCAGCTTTCTAAAAAAAACTTTTTTAATCAAAAATAATTTTTTTCTCAAAAATGCCAATCTTAAAAATTTTGATTTTTTTTACTGTTAGTCAATACCATTGAGTACTACCTTCACTGTAAAGCAGAACTTCCACTTTTGAGTTTAACAAGTTTTAGAAACATTTCAAGAATTTGGAGAATTTTACAGGAACTGCGTGGTAACATTTCCAGTAAAAGTCTCTCAATTTTTGTTTATTTTTATTATATCTAGCCTATTACATATCCTAAACAAGTTAGAAATCACACGTCAAACGTGGTAAATGAGGTGCATTCGTACTATGACTAGTTTGATAAATATTTAGATTTTGGTGCAATAAGTGTTACACTCTTGGGAAAACTGGCATGAATACAGAATTTATTATGTTTCTATATATTAAATTCAGTAATAAGGAAGTAATAGGAATCCATCTTAAAAAGAACGTAATCACCAGGGCAACCTAGAATCATTACCTATCATAAGATATGATTGAATTAATTATGCATAATGGGATTTAATAGGATGAATAAAACATTTATTAGTATTTTTAATTAAGTTTTAATTTGAATTTCATAACATTTGACAACATTTTCACAACATTTCTTGCTTTTTTTTCCTTTTTTATGAAGGTAACATTTTTCTGTTTGAAATGATACATTCAATTTTGTATCAAAATGTATTCATATTTTTTTTAAGCAGCCTTCCCTTCTGATTTTTTTCTAATAAAAAAAATCAAAAATGCCAATCCATTTTTTTTCCTATTGATTAATACCATTGAGAACTTCCTGCCTTCCTTATATCAGAAAACTTCCACTTTTGATTTTGACAAGTTATCGAAACACGTATCTAAAATTCTGCAATATATTCACCAGTTCCTGTATGACAATCACACACTGGTTTCAGGAAATCAAAATCTTAGTCTTGTTTGACATAGTATTTTATTTCTTAATATGTATAAGAAATAGAGAGCTTTAAAAATAGCTTACAAAAGAAAAAAAACATACACTAAAGTTTACAAAATATATGTATAAGTTTAAGACATTACTTCCAGTGTACCCTGCTTAGAACTGAAATTAGGAATTCATAGACTTTATAATTTGTTGAACTGCGTCTGTATCTTTCTTTGATAATTAGTGATGCATTCCTGTTTAACTAATAGAGACTGGGGCTTCCATAATCCTTAAAACATTGTGAATTGGAAGTGAACACTGATGGTTACTGTCTTGCAGGTGGAAATCTATATCCAACTGCCGATCCATGTGGGAGCATAAAGTCAACGACAGTTTCATAAACAACTGATGTCATTGACCTTTGCAATCCACCACTCACAGTCATATACACAGGCCATAAAAATTCCTTTTTATAAATCGCGAATATTAATATTTTGCAGTTGTTTCAGAGATCTTGGTTGGACAAATGAAATTTCTTCTTGCTTGCTATTCAAAGTTTGTGCAATATAGGTACGCATATATTAATAGATGATTGTTCATTCTATTAAATTCTATGATACATAATTAAATATATCATGACAGGTAATTATTCTAGGTTGCTCTGGTGATTACGTTCTTTTTAAGATGGATTTATATTACTTCCGTATTACTTAATTTAATGCATAGAAACATAATAAATTTTGCATTCATGCCAGTTTTCCCAAGAGTGTAACACTTATTGCACCAAGTTCTAAATATTTATAAAACTAGTCATAGTACGAATGCACCTCATTTACCACGTTTGAAATGTGATTTTTAACTTGTTTAGGATATGTAATAGGCTAGATATGATAAAAATAAACAAAAATTGAGAGACTTTTACTGGAAATGTTACCACACAGTTCTTGTAAAATTCTCTAAATTCTTGAAATGTTTCTAAAACTTGTTAATCTCAAAGGTGGAAGTTCTCCTTTACAGTGAAGGTGGTATTGACTCAATGGTATTGACTAACAGTAAAAAATCAAAATTTTTAAGATTGGCATTTTTTATTTAAAAAAATTTTTTTAGAAGGTTGCTGTAAAAATAATTAAATACATATTTCAAAATGGAGCACATCTTTTTAAGCAGAAAAATATTATCTTTAAAATAAAATAAACTGCAACGAAATATCTTGCATTGTTTCAGAGATAGAACACTTCAAACTTTTTTTCAAAAATTGCAAATGGGAAAAGGTACTTGGGGTGCCATCTTTGGCGCCCTGTATCTCAGTGCAGAAATTTTTTTGGGGAAAACCAAAAAATACGGGAGATTTATTTTTTTTCTGAATTTTAAACATATGTTCAATTAAAGAACTTTTGAGACTATGAAGGTAACCCCCCTGCCTGAATCGACAAGGATTCGACCATTAACATTTTCGAAACTTTATCAATATCATGAGATTGATCTGTAAATCAATTAAATGACGTACAAAATCTAATAATGTGGAAATAATTATCGAAAGTACGATTATCCGATCTACTTCATTATGCATGTAAATTTTATGTCACATTCATTCTTTAAAAGAAATAATTCCAAAATTTCATAAAAAATAATAATTTGAATTTCGAAGAAAACAGTTCCGGTTAACTAAGAATACTGAAATTTATTAAATTGTATCACACTCTTGAGGTGGAAATACATAAATAATGTTTCAAATCTCTATTTCAATATTTTCCGTAGAGAGAGTGTTCAAAAAAGTGGCTTAATAACGTCATAAACTTTAAATGCTCCATTACTAAATTACGTAAAAGAAACTTCTTCATAATTAAAAAAGATGTAATCACATTAAAAACAGTTTAGTGCGTCGAATTAAGCGTCTCATTTTCAATTAGAATATATTTTTGATTTGAAATTGGACTGAAATACAATGTTATGAAAAAAAACCAACAATGGAAAAAACATGAATAAAAATATATCGACAGCTAATTATCCGATCAACTTTCCTTTATGCATTATTTATTATCTTTTACATTCACTTCTTAAAATATATTTTTTCGAAAATTTATATATATGTTTTTTCAGGACGAATATTTCGGGACTCCGATAAAACTACTTGCAGATAATCGATATTATTGAAATTCAATAGGATACTTTTAATTATCATACACTAAGATTATACCAAATTTCAAGTCCCTATCTCAATTTGTTTGAAAAATGAAGCGTTCACAAATGCACATACAGACATATAGACATACCCACACAAACATAGATGACATTTTTTAAACATATGTTTCTCGGAATATCAAAAAAATTTAAAACATGCAAATCCGTCAATTTGTTTTTTTTAAACGTTTAAAGACTTTCTCTATACTACATATGATGGGTAATTAAAACGTAAAACCTAATACAAAAACAAATTATACTTTTGTAAAAAAGTAAATGTTAGTCTCTTTAAATATAAATCTTTACGATATATTACGAAATATTTAATCATTACGACTAAGATATTTATATTCATTAAATGACGATAAAACCTTCTAAAATGAAAAACCAAAACTTTTTTATCTGAATATTTAATTTCCTTCAAACAAAATCCGATTATATGGTGGGAAACACTCAGTTGCATTAGACCGAGAATGAAGTTTAGTAATCGATTTCGGGTGATACACCGTGTCTTTAAAAAGTGGAATCCACTGAAGTATCATTGAATATTTATGAGAGCAAATGTAAGTTAAAGAAATACAGATGTTCCGCGAGATGAATGATAACAGCTAATTACATTTGTTAAATGAATAATTTAGTAAAAATAACCCCTGCTAGGCAAATGTAACACTAAATTTTAGTATTGTTTTAGTCTTCAAATGAATACAGGTAAAAGAATTTTAAGATATCTTTTCTTCATTTTTCTATGGAAAATGCAGTGCAGACTTACACTGCAGTAGATATAAATATTAAGTGTTAGTTTCTTCAAATATAAATTTTGGAAATTATTTAATCATTTACGACTTAGACATTTATATTCGTTAAATAGTGATAAAACTTTCTGAAATGCAAAAATAAAAACTGTTTTATCTGAATATTTAATTTCTTTCAAACGAAATCCGGTTATATGGTGGGAAACACCCAGCTGCATTAGACCGAACAAAGTTTAGTAATCGATAATGAGTGATACACTGTGTCTTTAAAAAGTGGATTCCAGTCAAGTGTCATTGAATATTTATGCGAACAAATATAAGTTAAAGAATTACAGATGTTCCGCGAGAAATGTTTGAAAAAACGATAACTGCATCCTTTTAATTACATTTGTTAAATGAATAATTTAGTAATAATACCCCCTACGAGGCAAATGTAACACTAAGTTTTAGTATTGTTTTAATCTTCAAATGCACACAGCTAAAAGAATTTTAGGATATTTTTTCTTCATTTTTATATGAAAAATGCAGTGCAGACTTACACTGCAGTATATACACATATTAAGTGTTAGTTTCTTCAAATATAAATTTTGGAAATTACTTAATGATTACGATTTAGACATTTATATTCGTTAAAATGCCGATAAAACTTTCCGAAATGAAAAAATAAAAACTGTTTTATCTGAATATTTAATTTCTTTCAAACGAAATCCGGTTATATGGTGGGAAACATCCAGCTGCATTAGGCGGAGAACAAAGTTTAGTAATCGATAATGAATGATACACTGTGTCTGTAAAAAGTGGATTCCAGTCAATTGTCATTGAATATTTATGAGAACAAATGTATGTTAAGGAATTGCAAAAGTTTCGCGAGATGTTTTTGAAAAAACGATAACTGAATTCTTCTAATTACATTTGTTACAGGAACAATTTAGCAATAACGCCCCCTACTAGGCAAATGTAACACAAAGTCTTTAGTATTGTTTTAATCATAAAATAAATTCAGTTTAAGTAGTTTAGGACATTATTTCTTAATTTGTTACTATGAGAAATATATTGCAGAGTAACATTACATTATTTACAAAAACTAAATGTTCTTTCAAATATAAATTTTAGAAATTTTATAATTATCACGACTTAGACATTTACGTTCGCTAAACGACGATAATGCCTTCTAAAATGAAGAAATAAAACCTTTTTTTAACATTCAATTTCTTTCAAACGAAATCCGATTATATGGTGGGAAACACTCTGCTGCATTATACCGAGAACAATGTTTAGTAATCGATATCGAGTGATACACTGTATCTTTAAAAAGGGGAATCCAGTCAAGTGTCATTGTATATTTATGAGAGCAAATGTAAGTTAAGGAATTACCAAAGTATCGCGAGATGTCTTTGAAAAAACGGCAACTGCATTCTTCTAATTACATTTGTTAAAAGAATAATTTAGAAATAATATCCCTTACTAGACAAATGTAACACTAAATCTTTTGTATTGTTTTACTTGTGAAATGCATACAGTTGAAGGAATTTTAAGATATCTCTTCTCAATCTTTTCTATGAAAAAAAAATCACATTTGCATTATTTACAAAAATTAAATGTTAGTTTCTTCAAATATAAATCGTAGAAATATTTTAATCATTACGAGTTAGACATTTATATTCGTTAAATGACGATAAAAACTTCGAAAATGAAAAAACAAAAACTTTTTTATCTGAATATTTAATTTCTTTCAAAAGAAATCCGATTATATGGTGGGAAACACTCAGTTGCCCGAGAGCGAAGTATAGAATCGAGAACGAAGACCGAGAACGAAGTGTAGTAATTGATATCGGGTGATACACTGTGTCTTTAAAAAGTGTAATCCACTCAAGTGTCATTGAATACTTATGAGTACAAATGTAATTTAAGGAATTACCGAAGTATTGTGAGATGTCTTTGAAAAAACGATAACTGCATCCATCTAATTTCATTTGTTAAAGAAATAATTTAGTAATAATACCTCCTACTAGGCAAATGTAACACCAAGTCTTTAGTATTGTTTTACTTGTGAAATGCATACAGTTGAAGGTATTATACGATATTTTTTTCTTATTTTTTTTATGAAAGATATATTGTAGACATGCAATATTTTATTTACTTATTGCAGTAATGTTGAATATTTTCCTCATTTTGTTGTAGTGGTTTAATTTTGAAATGCATACTTTTGAATTACATTCAGTAGCGCCAACTTTTGAAAAAAAAGGTGGGCTCAAAACATTTTTAGTAAAATAACACCTGATTTCTTTTCTTCTTAGTTTATGTTGAGAGGGATGGAAAGAACGAATGACTAAACGGTATAATTCGAAGTCAAATTATGTTTTTTAAGTAAAATATAAAATTATTATAATTTAACAACATTGTAGTTTCATAATTTCTTCCTTATAAATACATTTATATTTATGATAAATGCATAAACTACTGAAAAACTAAATATTACTAACTATTGAAGCTAAAAGTAAAAGAAAGGAAAGAAAAAAAGAAACATTTCATTTTTTTAAGTGATTTATTGATTTCAGACAAAAAAAAAAAAAAAAAAAAAAAAAAAAAAACATGACAAAATAGGTAGGAATTCTCTTTTTAAGGAAAAATTAAATTTACATTCACAAAAGAGCATTTCCAATGCTCTTTTACATTGCAAATCTAATTGATATCTTTACTATGTTGAAAAGGCCAATAAAGCCAAATTTGATTTCAGCGATTAAATAAATAAATAAATAAATTAATTAATAACGAAATAAAGCATCAGTAATTGAGTGGGCTGGGAGATCAAACTATTGGGTGAACACGAGCCTCACTGGCTCATATAAGTTGGCGCCACTGATTACTTTTAAGTTATAGATTCTAAATTTTCAATGAAAAAGGCTTACATTGCATTGTTTAATAGTTGCATAAAAAACTAAAAATTTGCTGATGACACCTCTTTCAATATTTATTCAATAGATCATTTTATTAAAATGATGATATTTAAAATATTCACTATTTGAGTGAAATTCGACTATATGGTGGAAAAAAGACAGCTGTAAGAAACTCAGAACCAAGTTCACAAGTCTATATCCGATTACCATAAAAAATTAGAAATTTGTATATCCCTCTCATATTTTGTTTCGAATAAATGAATATTTAAATGAAAAAACTGTTTAAAAGTTTAATGTACAGTTATTGAAGCAAATTTTGGATAAATTTCCTGATGATTTTTAAACGAAAGATTTAAATATCCTTCCAAATAATTAGAAAACGTTTTTCTTATTATTTATTAAGAGTAGAGTAATAAATCATTTTCGAAATCTGTAAAAGTACTTTTTTAAAAATAATAGTCTTTGTACATAAATGAGAAGCTCTCTTTTGCGTTTTTTTTTTAAACCACATGCATTTTATTATGCACGAGTATCTAACAAAAATAATTTTAAATTTAGCAACTTAGACTATATTATAAAAAATTCATTCTTTTTATATAAACAAATGCTATGATGATTTTTAGGGCTGAATTTACTCCAATAAAATAAAAAACAATTACAAAATAAATTATGAATTAAAATATTATTATGGATTTTTTTTATTTTCTAAATGCTTTATACAATACTTATTTAATTTTGTAAAAACTTTTTAATTTTCAACTTGTTTTATTTTAATGTTTTCTTTTAAAAATTTTCTAAACCTGTATTTATGATATATTTTTAGTATAATTTCTTCGAGTTAGCATAAAACCTGTAAACGTCTCTTCGTCACCAATTGAGATGTAAAAAAATGTTTCTAATACATTACCGATAAAAAAATTTGAGAAAACATATATAAAATAGTTTTTAAAAAGTTTATGTAAAGTTAATAGTAATACATATTTAGTATTTTGTAATATGTATTTAATTGATCAAGAACATTAATTGCCTTTATTGTTCAGTGTGTGTTAATTTCTACAGATTATTTAAGTAGATTGTAACAATTCAAAGTTGCAATATGCTTTTATTATTATTGTTTTTATCAATTATTTTAAATCAAATTAAAATAATGTGAATTTTTTAAACTTTCTTAAGATTTTGTATTGAAAAGAAAAATTGATACTTTTTTACAAAGCAAATTAGTTGTCAAATCAGTTATTATCACGCAATTCAATAGTTCAAAATGTCATAATTTGGACAAAAATGCATAAAAAAATGAGCAAAGAATCTGGTTTAGATTGTATACGTAATCTGGGTTAGAAAGAATAGCAATGCAACAAAATGTAACATTTGGATATTTCTGTAATTTATCCAAGTTCTACTACAACAAAATCTAAATTAAACATTTTTTTTATTAATTAAACTTTCATATTTCAAACATTATATTAGAATGATCTAATTTCTACATTTCTATTTTGTACATACATGGAATTAAATAAAAATTACAAAATTAAAACAAGTAATAAAACAATTCCTTAAATTAGACTAGCTGTACATGTATACTATTTAGCATATTATAGTGGATATATAATAGTGGATTTTTCATGGTTGATCTGCGCCAAAAAGGGATAAGAAGGCAAATAAAGCAATGGTTACAGCGTTTTGAGATGCATTCAGCATAACCCTAGTCGATTATCTTGAAAAATGCAAAACTATCAATATCAAATTTTATGTTTTGAAAATTGAAAAAAAAAACTTAGTGGAAAAGAATTTGGCTATAACAATGAGGCAATTGTTTAAACAAACGCCTGTTTTTAAGGGTTGTATTTTTTAGAGGATTAAAAAAAAAGCAAAACATTCGTCTGAGTGAATCGACCTGAAAAAAGATTATGTTAAACAATAAAGTACATTTTTCACATAAAAATGCTTTTTTCTTTCCAAGGCCAGGTATTTATCATACAGCACTCGTGCATTTTAGATACACACCAGTACACGTAATTTTCAACATTAAACCTTTGTACTGTAGCACAAATCGAATCAAATTTCAGAAAAAAATATGTTATTGATTTATCTGTATGAATATTATATATATTAGACATAAGGAATCCTGCATCTACCTAAGAGTTACGAGAATATAAAATAAAATAGGAATTTAAAGCAGATGTATTGTGTGTATTATGCGTATTGTGAATATGCATATTTTTTAGAAATATAAATTTTGATCTAGTAAAATGTATCCTTATATTTAGTGCTAGTTTTCCTATCTCTTTGAAACATCCAGCATTATTTTTGAGTCATAAATCTTTACTTTTGTGTATCAAACATAAAAATGTTATGCAAGCGATAATAAAAAAAATTTACTACCAGAATGAATTACAGTGAACAATCATATTAGAGAATATTTAGTTGAATCCCTCTGCAGTGAAAAATAAATCCTGTTCTGTGTACAATGAATGATTGTTTAATAGACACGGTCTTGGTAATTACAGAGAAATTTAAACTATTACAAACATCAAGAGTAAACAAGGAAGTTATTTAGGCACTTTAAAAAAATAGCTATTGCTGATACAATGACAGAGATTGACATTGTTGTAACAATGACAGATTCCAGTTATCAATAAAATAATTTTTTCCATACAGGAAGAGAGAGAATTAAGCTGGTGGGAGTTTTATAATGGATGTTTTGTTAATTAAAGAAACTCCCATTAGAAAATATTTAATTTCTTATTATTTTACAAGCTTGTTTATCTTTATTGGAGAATAGAAACATATGGACAGTAAAACAGTATTAGTGAAGATTTCCTTTGGTTTACACGTCCAAAGTTAGCAATAATATTATACCCTGCTGATATTTTAAAACTATTGTTATTCTTGCAAAGATCTAGTAGTTCAAAAATTCAACATGATTTTTTTTATTACACTCATGATTTTATAAATTATTTAAATTAATTTTGAAATAATATGCTTCTTTAACAGTTTCTTTTTAAGACATTGCGTTAAACGTGACTCTTATTTTTGGATTAAGCATAAAAATAGTACTTTTCACAAAATATTTCTCTAAAAGTTTATTCTCAAGTACTGTGGTATACGTTGTAATTATTTGAATAAATAGTTTAAATATGTGTAATTATTCTGCGTCTGTGCTGCTAATCTAAATGAAGCTAATCTGACATGCAGATCAGTTAAAATTTGTAATAAAATAGTTCTATATCTAAGTTTAACATTTTTTTAATGGATGAATTAAAAAAAAATAAATGGTAATTTTTTGTATGTCCAGATTTATCGTAATTGTTAAAAAAATATTAAAAAAAAAACATTTTTAGATTTTTTTTTTAGTTTGAAAAAAAAAAAACATTTATTCTCACCTTTTTTTTCAGACTAAAACTTTTAGTCTTCCGAAAGGTAAAAAATATGTTTCTGGATGAGAAACAAACACGTGTAAAAAGTACATCGTATTTGTGAATAAAACATAGAGACAAGCATTGATCTTGCTATGTCTTTCTGAAAAAAATGTAAAAGCTTTTCTAATAAGTTCTTTTCATGTTAAAAAAAAGATGGTGTGGTATAAAACCATATTTCTATGTATTGCAACAATGGCTCAAAGTGCTAATGGTATCATTATTATAATTTATAATTGTAGTACATTAGTTTCCTAAATTATGAAGTACAATAAAATACATGTATATGAGAAAAAACATAAGAGGTTACAAGAGTTTCAAAGGTTTCATATTTACAAAAAAATTCATTTCTAATAATTTATGTTTGGGATACTAACATATGCCCCCTATAGTGCCCCTATAGTACATATATATATATAGTGCCCCCTATAGTGTATATATGCCCCCCCTATATACTAACAATGCCCCCTATAGTGCATTAGATTAATTTTAAAGGAATTATTCTAATTGGTTAGGAGGTATCACAAGCTATGGGTGTTAATGATTGTTTTATAACAAGACGGTGTTAAAGGAAGGAAAATGAAACCTTTGGAAGGATAAACAATTAAGACTTTTTTATAATATTATGCCAGATTTTTGGTATATTATAAAATAGATTATTGTCGCAGGCATTGTGCCATGTGCAAAAATTTCAGATGTTTCTCTGATCAAATGTTTGATCGGTCAAATGTGCTATTACACTTGTCTAAAAATTAAATAATAATGAGAAAAATTTTCTCGTAAATTTAATATTGCAACTAATGCCCTATGCTTCAATTATTTATGATAATTCAATACTATTGAATACAAAATTGCACTTCCTTCTTAGTGTTTGAAATTTGCAAATTAGGGGATAGACAAAATGTTGTGCAATGACGTATGCTCGTATTCTGGTTTGTGGTGTTGTGCGAAGTGAATGTGGTGTTGCCGTGTAATCCGTATCCCGTAATTATGGCTCATAGACATTATTTAAGGGAAGGTCAAAAGTGGCGAAAAATTGGTAGAATCGATGGAAATCAAACATAAATGAATGTTACCCAGGATTTAAATATCCTTCAAATTCCAAGAACTTCGATCCGCTTTTCAAACACTGGAGCTGTTCATAGACAGCCCGAATAAGGGAGATGAAGTGCAACAACTGCATTAGAAGACAATTTTATGTCATTGTCGGTTCGATGATACTGCAATGCGACTATAACAGATTTGGTTTCACACCTTCAGGCTGCCACAGTAACTCGAATTAACCGTTCTACCGATTTACTTAAATTTAATGATGGTTCGTTTCTGCCCCACTTTCTCCAGCTTCGAAAGGGGCCCGTTTAAACTGTTGCTGTGATCATGTTCAATGGAGCAAAGAAGAGTGGTTTCGAACTTGATATTTTAAGGAAAGTAAAGGCAAGTTGCTTGTTGCTTCCTCTCTGCAGACAAAAACGCGTCTAAAATCGTGTTCAGACGGTATCTGGACTCGTCAATAAATAATTCTTGAAACCGGTCATCTTGACTCCATTGAGCATGGCAAGGGCAACAGTTTAAACGGGCCCCTTTGGTAGTTGGAAGGGGTGGAACAGAAACCATTGATTTTCTCGTAGTTAGTGCACCCTTGTTAAGCCTATGTGCAGCAGTAGAGTGGCTAATTCGAGGGCAAGTGGCAGTCTGAATGTCTCAAACTAAATCTCTTGTAATAGCTTCGCAGTTTTATTGAACCATAATGGGAGAAAATGGTCTCCGGATGCAGTTTTTCCTCTTGGTTTCCCTTGACCAACATGTCTATAACGGATCAAGTGACTAAAGACAGCTCACTTGATATGACACTTTGAGCGATATTCAAATCTTGGGCAACATCCATTTGTGTTTGACTTTCCTCGATTCTATCAATTATTCGCCAGCTTTCACCTAAACATAAATGGTGTCTTTTAGTAATAATAAATGAACACTGATTACACAGAAACACCACATTCACTTTAAACAATATTTCAGACCAGAAATCTAACATACGTTCATTGCGCACCACAATGTTGATCATCTAATTTGCATATTTCCGACGATAACGTATCCGCGAACGTGCAATTTTGAGTTAAATAGTACTTAATTCACATAAATAATTGAAGCATTAGACATTGGTTGCGACTTTAACTTAGTGAGCATATTTTTTCTCATTATTTTTTAATTTTGCTGACCAAAGTACATGGAATTATAACTTTCGACTTCGCAAAGTGATGTATTATTGATATATATTTGTTTCAGTAAAAATGAGAAAGAACTGATTCTATTTTAATTGTTAAAATGTCCTATGAGGCCCGGTAATTCGTTCAGATAACTTGCGTTTAGGTCATGCTAAAATGGGCTCTTTTATAATTATTTTGTAACAAGTTCATATGTAAGTACCGTAATTTCCGGCGTATAATCTGCTGATCAAATAATTATTTTTCGACCCAGAAATTATTTTCAATAAAATTTAAAATTTTAGATCGCCTTAAATATTTGACTTCAATTACTAAATAAAGTTTCTGGGTCCAAAAAAATTGTTTGATCCGCGGATTGTACTCCAGAAATTACGCTATACATGAAAACTTTTTCTATGTGTATTATTCAGAACGTTTATCAATTTTCAATATGTACATCTTATTTACCATAATAATAATATTTTAAAATTTGGAATAGCATAATTCTTGGTATTCACTAATTCATTTCATAGATGGTATCACAAAATTTAAATTTTGAATGTTATACATTTATTTATTTACTGGGAAAACCTAACACTTATTAAATAATTACACAGAAATAAATGATATATTTATCAAACGTTTAGTAAATTTTGTACATAGTATTTAATAATGATGTTAAATCATATTTAATTGTTAAATCATTGTTTCAAATTATGAGAAATCTTCGGCAAACTTGAAAATTTATAAACACTAATAATTTCACTGTTCACAAAAAAGCGTCATTCAACCGATTAACTTTAATTTCAATTTTAAATGTTAGTTTCAGCATTTTTATAAGTGCGCTTGTTTATGTTTCTCTTATTTACCATAATCTGATAAAGGGTTTAGTTGTTAAATTTCAAAGTTTTGGTGTACTTTTGGGGACATTCTGTATATTCATAAAAGTCTTCAGTACATCTTTTAAAATATGTAGAAAATATCTGTTCACAAAGGAATAATAGAGTAAGTTTCATTAGGTGTTATAAGAATAATTTGATTTATAGAATAATTTGAGCCTTAACAATATGTATTTATATTTTTCCTCAATTCGTTTTTTTTTCTTATTGAGATCTGCACTATTTCAGAAAGCAACTACACTTTTTTCGATGAGAACAAGCATGTGTAAAGCAATAAATGGTATTTATAGAACCAATATCAAAAGTAACATTGATCCTTTTATTTTCTTCTAAAAAGTATGTTCTTTATGTTCGAGTCAGAGGAAGTTTCTTTCAAAAAGGAATCCTTTTCATGAAAGAAAAACAGTCTATGTTGTACAAAGAATGAAATTCTTTTTATTATTTATGATCATCATAATAATTATTGCTTTCCCTTTATTTATTCTTTTTTATATTATAACCTCTTGATATACTGATGATACTGATCATTGTTTTTCAGTATCATGTCAAAAAAGATAAAACATTAAATACACTGTAAAAAAAATCTGTAATTTTACTAAACTTTTTCTAGGAAACTGGGATGTCTAGAACTTTTTATGTAATGTAAGAACAGACAAATTCATGTAACCGGCTCTGTTACATGAAATTTAGCTGTTAACTTTACATAAAAGTTATTTTAATCCTTTAATTACCGACGGTACTTACCATAAGTACCATTAAAATAACATATTTTAAAATCTTTTTAATACGTCAGTTAGTTATAATGCTGTTTATAACGAGTTAAAGGTACACTGCTTCATCTCGTTCCAAAAGCATTATTGGTTACACAAAACAAAAATATTTTTAAAAGGAAGATTTCTTTTCTTTTTGTATCTTTTCAGCTTTCTTGTCACTAAGTTAGATAGACGGGAATTTTCCAATGCGGAAATATTTCTATACTTATATTGTAAGAAAATCATATCTGTACATTCTCACTTTCTACAAAATACTAAGAAAATAATTAAAAATAAATGATTTAAGAGGGGTTATAAAAATTACATAAAATCCCTGTAAATTCAAATTTAATTAGTCCTTCTAAATCCTCCAATCCTTCTAAAATCCTCTAAATATTTATTAAATGATTATGTAAATTTTTTCATTTAGTTTAAGCATTATGCGTAAAATGCTTTAGAATGTAAAATTTTCATGAATTCATAATGTGGTATATAGAGGGTTAAATTCTAAAATTGTATTTAGTTGTTTTAATTCTAATTAAGAAACTTACTTCCTTGCTTCTATTTCAGAGTCTTTCTGTTATATTCCGCAAAAATCACAGATTTTTTTCCACGGTGTAATCACATAAAATAAACTGGAGAAATATTAAATTCAAAAATTGCATTTAGTTATTTTCATTCTAATTAAGACTTCAACTTCTTCGTTTCTGAATAAGCCATTCCATATACTTCCCAAAAATTCTCAGGGCAAATATTGCAATGTTATAAAGACCTACAAAGATTCTACAATACTGAAGATATTATAAATACTATTTAATTGATTTTGCTGTTATAGAACATCAAACTCTGTTGTACATTTAGTACTATAGAGTAAAAAAAAAAAAATTCTTTATATATGAAAATATAAAGTAAATACTCCAGATGTAATAACTTCAAACTATTAAGGAAGCTTTCCATACGGGAATATTACGAAAAATCTGAAAAATACCGAATTTTTTTCTCATAAGGAAATATATTCTCATAAAAAAAGTTCGGCGGAACCTCGATAGAGCACCCGTAAAAAATAATGAAAGTTCCGTTATTTGGCTATTTTTTTATCGGTTTCGATGAAACAAAATTTGAACAAACATTTTTATGTCAAACATACTTTAAGAAAAAAAATTCATGTTGAACTTGTTTAAATAAATTTACCTTGAATAACTTTAGTTTTGTCAGATTTAGTCTGTTTTAAATAATATTGTTATATCGAAATCTTTATGTTTTTGTATTGAAATTTAACTACACTGCTCAAAACAATTAAAGGATATTTGAAGTTTTATATAAAATAAAGATATAAACGATTTTTTTTGGCGAAAATAGAAGAAGAGAATCACAAATGCAAATTTTTCTGGTTTTCAAACTGTGGACTATGCAAACTTTGAGTTCGACGTCAAAAACGTCGCTTCAGCGGCAGCGAATGAAATTTGACTTTCAACTGGATAAAAGAGAATGAAGACAAGGATGGTCGGCATTCAATGATTGCTTTGTTTCGATGAGAACGATGTCTCAGCGAAGTCATTTCACAGATTCAGAAGCTTGGAGAATTGTAGGTAGGTTAGAAGGGGGCCAAACTCAAGCCGAAGTAGCGCAAGTCATTGGAGTGTCACGAAGTGTCATTTCCAGGATCTGGAACCGTTTTTTTGGAGAGTAAATGTGCAGGCCGAAGACAAGGGCAAGGTCGTAGACGGGCAACAACGCCCAATGAACATCGGTATTTAGCATTAACAGCTCGGAGACACCGAAACATAACGCTACTCTTCTCCAAAAACACCTTCGCTCGGCTACAGGCACCACGATTTCAACTCAGACTGTCCGAAACCGGCTCCATGCTGTAGGTCTGTATGCTCGCCGACCGATGGTACGTGTTAGATTAACATCAAGGCATCGTCGCAACCGCAGGGAGTGGGCAACCAGGCATGTCAACTGGAGGAGAAATGAATGGAGCAATATTCTGTTTTCTGACTAGTTTCGTTTTTCTGTGCATCCGGATAATAGGCGTATTTTCATCTGGAGGGATCGTGGCAGTAGGAATAATCCTGCGATCGTGCACGAAAGTGTCAGATTTGGCGGTGGAGTAGTGTTGGTGTATGGTGGCATCTCCACTGACGGGCGCACTGACCTCTACATCATTCGAGATGGAGCTCTGACTGGTCGCCGATATAGGGATGAGATCCTCAGACTTATTGTAGTCCCTTACGCTGCAGCAATCGGAGATAACTTCATTTTAATGGACGATAACTGCAGGCCACATCGTGCAAACTTGGTGGAGGATTTCCTTTTCGAGGAAGGAATCGTTCGAATGGAATGGCCAGCGTGTTCTTCAGACATGAATCCAATCGAACACGTTTAGGACGCTCTAAAACGAGTTTCTGGCCGTCAACAACCCCCACAAACTCTCCAAGAACTGGAAAGAGCTCTTCTGGAAGAGTGGGGCAGAATACCCCAACTCGTCATTAATAGCCTCATTGAGTCCATGCCTCAAAGGTGTTCAACGTTGCTGGCCGCCCGTGGAAACCATACCCCTTACTGAAAATGATTTTCTTTGAAGAAAACACCTTTTTTTATTCTTTTTTTCTTATATTCACAATTTGTGTTTTTTTCCTTTTGTACACAAATGCGCAATAAAATGCATTTTTTTCTGTCAAACATGTATAGTTTATTCTCATATAACCTACTATGTCTGTCGACCATGTATCAATCAGCTAAAAAGTTTCCCAGATACAAAATCCACCTAAAACTGCAATATCCTTTAATTGTTTTGAGCAGTGTATAAAAACTGCGATTTAAAACAAAATTCAAAATTCAACTTAAATAAAATTGTTTCAAGCTCAAAATTAAGTCCAACTGGCGATTATCGATTCAATTTTGTAGCTATGGAAGCAACTTTGACTTTTACTTTTAAACACGCATAAAGGTATTTAGAAAATCAATTTGGAATTTTCTTATGTTTGAAAATGTTTTTTCAGAGAAATGTTAAATAACTGTAGAAACAAGCAACATATATGTGTAATACAATAAATACACACACACACACACACGCACAAACACACACACACATATATATATATATATATATGTATGTATGTATATGTATATATATAATTGGGTTTCATTTCTACTTTGTAGTCATTTGATACCTTTCTTTAAAAATTTCCATTTCTTTACAACAAGTTTTTCATCACTGTCCGATTACTATTATGGTTGCTATTATATTACTGTCAATTTGAGTTTAATTATTCTTTTATTTTATTATTTATTTAATTATTTATGGGTTATTCTATATTCATTACAGATGTTAAATAGTAGTATTGTATAATGGTTATATATTTATATATATATATGTAATAATATATATCTTATTTTAAATATAAATTTTTTAAATATCATTTATAAGCATTGTCAATATTTATTAACAAACAATTTTCATTTACTTTAAAATCGTTTGCTTTTAGAGAAAAAAAGTGCTGCTTGCCAAATTGTACGACGCTTTCATCTTTTCATGCCAAATATTAGAAAGTATATAACTGATAATTTAAGTATTAGAAAGCATTTTACTTTTTTACAGACTTTCTACTGTAATTATGCTGCTAAATTTGTCTGATTCTTTATTACATGCTTGAGTAATTAAATTATTATTTTTTTTTCAAAATATTCTGAGTATGTCCAGTATGGTGACCTTCCTTCTAAGAAAAACCAATAGCCTCTGCCGAGTTGCACAGAAATTCGAATCGCTATCTTTGAGATATTTTTCAGGTATGAAGAATTATTAAAGCAATGTCCATTTTGCACTTTTTTTTAAATCAATCAAATTGATTGTTAAAGTTATCTACGAATTAAATATTACCAACTGAGCGAAAAATTGCTCAGGCCCAGGTACTTGGCTTACAATGGCAAAATGTTCGTTTTGCTTGTACAAAAATTTAAATACATTTCTGATTTTTTTTTTTTTTATTATTTTTTTTTTACTCGGTACAAATTAATTTTCTCGGAATTTATAGATCCAAGAGGAAACAACATATTATTAACGTCAATAGGAACGACAGTGCTGTTAATTTACCCTGTTTGCCTTTGAAACACGTTCGTATAAACATAAAAAAGTTTATTTCTATATGGATAGCATAAGGAGGCAAAACATATTAGAGTATAAGAAAACTGATTAAACTCCAGAAAAACTTCAGGAATGTTTAGAAAATTACTTGCGGCAACAAAAACTTTATTTCTATGAATGATACTTTAAATCTTGAAACACAATGATTTGTGGGGTTGCAAAGATAAAGAAGCTTTTTGAAATACTTACAAGGAAGGTCTCCATACGAGCATACTCAGAAAAATCTGAAAAAAATACAGAATGCCCTTCTCATATAGTTTTATATGTTTATAAAAAAATTTCGGCGGAACCTCCTTATAACGTCCGTAAAAAAATAATAAAAATTTCGTTTATTTGGAGATTTATCTCCGGTTGGCGAAAAAACGAAATTTTGAAAAATACGCTTGTACGTTTCGAATACTTTTTAAAGAAAAATCTTTCTATGTTCAATTTATTGAAATAAGTTTAGTTTAACCCATTTTCGGCCAAAGGTTCGTATACGAAACATTTCGATAAATATTTTTTTTAACACTCTGACACATTTTTTTCAAGAATTTTATTTTTCTTCTATTTTTTAAGGCTTTTGAAGACATCCATAAAATATTAGTAATTCAATTGGAGTAAACACTTTCTCTTAAAAAATTTTCAAAATACGCTAGAGTTTTAATTTGAAACGCCTTTGACAAATTCGACTTTTTAAAAATATATTATTATTCCAATTGAAATGAATTATATGTTTTTAAAATAGATTAAAGTTGCAAATTCTGTATATGAAATAAGAATAAAACAAAAGTCATAAAAATATTATTCATATTCATATTATTCATTATAAGAAATAATATTTTATATTATTCTATAAAATATTATTTCTTATATAAAATATTATTTTTCATGCACGAATCTTTTTTTGTGTCTTAATGTATGTAATTTAAGCATATTTCAATAAAAATAATGCTACATTTTATAAAATTTCTGTGCTTGGCCTAAAATGGGTTAAGTACATTTAAGTAAAGTTTTGCATTTTTACTTTACTTTAAGTGTAATTTTGTCATATACGTTTATATGTACTTATAACAAAATGAAATTAATATATTTTATCATTTAAAACACAACTTAAATTGATTAAAATTGTTCCAAATTGAAAATTACACTGTTAAAAATCTGCTGCATTTTGTTGCAACGTACTCCCTTGCTTGTATAGAAAACGGTAACTTGGCCGTGAAATGGAGCTTTCTCATTGGTTGGAATAGAGATATTATATATAAGCGGTGGACTGCGTTGCAGCAAAATGCAGCAGATTTTTAACAGTGTTACAGTGCCTAGAAGAGATAGTGTGGAAATCAACCAACGAAACCATATCCAAAACATTACATATTTCGCCAGAGGGCGCTAACTTCAAGTTCATTGCTATGAATGTATAGGAACGTAATGTGTTTTAGATATTTTTTTTGATGTAATTTAAGTATGGGAACCTTTTTTTTTAAAGATAAATTTTGTGAAAAACAGAATAAAAAAATTAGCTTGTTATACACGATATATTAGGGATAAACGAAAATTTAGGCATATATTTTAAATGCATTTCGCACTCGTACGAATTGCAGAACACTAGTTTCGGATTGCTTAATTATAATTCATGTAATATTTCATGTGATCAGCATACATATTATTATTACTTTAAGCTAGAGATTGATTATATTTCATATAGGCAGAAACAAAAAATAAGCAGAAAAATATCAAATGATACACAATGTTAAAAAAGGTTCATAGAAATATATATATACACAAGTGGAAGATTTTCATGTATGCTGAAACATAAATAATGAGATCAATGTATCTGACATGGTATATGATGTTAAAATAGTAAGTATAAAAAAATATAGGTTTTGTATCTAGGTATTGTAACTATTTCACCTTTAATTATATGTTCATAATTTCTGACAATAAATTCCTTTTCAAAATGAAGTTCACATACACCAGAATGCAAGCTCTATTCTTTGTCGGCACGAGGAATAATTTTTTTCCATTTTTCAAAAAGATCTTGATTTTTAGGTACACCGAAAATAGACAACTTGCTGTTCTTGTATTGTGTAATACAACCAGGAACAAAACAATGTGAATCTCGTTTTTTCATCGTTTTAGATCAATTTTGCATGTTTTCACATAAATTTTCAACATTTGTAAACATTGCACATAATACTAAAAATGTTCACGACAATAAGAAAACCAAAACAAAAAACAAAACCTAAGCTTTCACGCAATGAAATCGACGGCAGCGCCATCTACGAAAATGTAAATTTTTGGATGCGATCGAAAGCTATACCGGTATTAGCGATTTCCACACTATCTCTTCTAGGCACTGTAACAGCGTTGCACAATCTACAAGACCGCTAAAAATCTGTACCATTTTCTGCAGCGTCACTCCACCGCTTTTATAGAAAACGGTCAATTCACCGTGCTATGGAGCATTCTCATTGGTCAGAAGCGAGATATTCTATAAAAGTAGTGGAGTGACGATGCAGTAAATGCTGCAGATTTTAACAGTGAAGTCAATTAAAATCAATTTTAAGATTCGTTAAAATCGTCTGCTTTTGGCGAGGAAATGCACTGTTCTCCAAATCCCGCGTCGCTTTCAGCTTTTCACGCCAATTATTCCAAACTATTTTATTTTTCTACATATCTAATAATGTAATTCATCCGCTAATTTTCACCGATCCTTTATTACCTACATGAGTAGTTTAATTCGTATTTTTTTTTCAAAAAATTTTAAGTATGCCCCCAATGGAGAACTTCAATGTTAGTAATTCTGAAATGGTTATTATACAATTTTGTTTGTGGTTACATTTTATATATTTTTTGCATGAAGAAACATCTGGCTTGTTTAGACTGTGTAAGATAGTTGAAAAATTTCATACAAAAGACTTCCAAAAATATTATACGAACGATAAATCGTTAACAATCACCTGTTAGTACTATGTCAAGTATTATAAGTAATTATATATAGGAAACTTAAGGAGACATTGAATGTCTCGGCAAGTAAAATGAAGCAGTTTTTGCGATTTAATTAACATCAAATTTTTTTCTTAAAATAAAAGAATAAAAAGGAAAATCGATTTTTACAGTAAATATATACATTATAGCTTATATATAAATTAAAAGAATTTAATTTCATGGATTCATTCATTAAAAAAATAATTTTTATATATTTCTTGAACGATATGTCTCTTTGATACACTTTTCTAAAAAAATTTTTGAATATATCACCTTAAATCTTTTAAAGTGTCATAAAGCATACAACTTCAGAATAATAAGAAGTAATTTTTACTTTGGCCTAAAAGAAATAAAATTTAAAATATTTAACTAAAAAATTTGAAAAGTATAAAAATTTTAAGATTGTATTTTTCACTTTTATTTTCAAACAGACCTATAATTTTAGATATTTTTAACGAAACAAGTTACTTACACAATTTTAGAAAGTTTCAAAAATTTACATAATTTCAGAGAAATGTACATAAATATGAAAAAAATATCGGGAAAAGGCGAAAACTATACATATACCCACAGTGCCCCCATAAAATATATTATTTGAATACCTCCCAGCACCTTCACATTTAAGTCCATAATCATTTAACACTATACTCTTTTAGTTCTATTTTGAGCCCTATAACTGAAAATTCAAAAATTTTAAACATTATATACGTCATATACTCTTAAGGAACACCGAAATGTTGCGAGTGAGAAGAGTAAAATGAATTTTAGAAACATATAAAAAGGATATGGAGTGCAATCAGGATTGAACAATTGAACCATGACTGATCAAGTGTTGATTAAATATCCACCCCTTTAATCATTTCGCTCAAGAAGGGGGAAGTTGGGTCAAACTTTTATGTCGTAATTCCTTAAAGAATCACGAAACAGAAACGATTCCCATCCTACACTTTTGCACGAACGTCATGTGTGTGCTAATAAATATACTTTTTTGGCTAGTTTTATTAAAAAATACAATACGTTAAATCAGGAACTTTTGAAGATACACATAAGACATATAGTCTTAAAACATTGTTTTATTTCAAATTCCTTTGTATCGCAGTTTCGAATAGATATTATTTTCCATTATATATTCAAAAGCTATTCTATTTTGAAAAATGTAGTATTCTGTCTAAAATTTTAAACTGAAAAAATAACTTATAAAATAGAAAATTTGCTACATCGTAGTGAATTTTCTAAAACAAGGTTCCCCTAAAATGTTGTAAGAAAAATGTATTCAAGTAAGGCAAACGCACCAATAGTGGGCCACTTAATGACATTTCTCTAATTATTATTAATATATTAGTGAATTCCAAAAAATATTTTTTTTTTCTTTTAGATTAGTCCTTACCTTCATGTATCAGAATAAACATTCAGATTTTAAAAGTATATTCTTTAGAAAAAATGAAAAATAAAAAAATGTTACCTTCCTCTATGCTCCAGTAGTGGGCATAGTAAATTTCTGATGCTCTAGTAGTGGACCACTCCATTCTTGCGTTTAATGTGCACTGTACAGAGGTTATATATATATATATATAAGTTGTATTTAAGTATCGAAATGTATATATATATGTATACATATATACATTTCGACACTTATATATACACAATAATGAAATCATATTTAGAAGTATTGATGATTACGTAAAATGATTTCAGCTTCTCTTTAGTTTTTTGAACAGTCTGTAATATTTTATAACTTTTAAAAATATATCTGCCCTATTTGTTACTTTGGCGTAGTTGATAAATAATAAGATATATATAATCAAAAGGGTAATTAAATGCTAAAATGATTGCAAAACTATATTGCATTTATAAAAAAAAGAAAAAGAAAAGAGAAAAAACAATATGTGTGGGAATTAACCTCTTCAGTCCCTGAGTACCCAAATGGGTACATCAGTTTTGTCCCATTTTATTAATGATACTCAAAAATAAATGAAATTTCGATACAAGAATAATATGTTTCGAATTCTAAGATTCAAGCTAATGAAAATAAAACAAAAATCTCTCTCTGAAGTCTCACGAGAGAAGAAATAATTCAGTAATAATTAAAAATACTGTAATGATCGCCAGTAGCGAAGAGGTTAAATTTAACTGCATTTATGTTTCTTTTACTGCCATTTTTTTACAAAAAGAATGCAAAAGTTGAAAATCTGTTTGTCTGAGTTCTGGTTGCGGTACCTCTCCAACTATATCGGAAAACATTATGGTAAATACATCATTTTCCTTCATGACAAAGTCTTTTTTATTTCCAGTTGACTTCAGTCCTTGAACAGATATTACTGTTTCTTTAATTTATTGAAGTACGTGAACATGTCATTAGCGATAGTATGTGAAAAAGATGGTTGAGGCAATTTAAGGAAGGTTTATTCGACGTTGAAGGTGCAGAACGTGAATATAGAAATTTCAAGCATTATTATATGAAATCAATACATAAAAACAACAAAAATAAGCAGAAGCATTGAATGTTGATCACTATCTTGTCAGTAGACATGCAGAAAAACAAATATTACTGATTAACATTTTTATGTGACAGGTGGATTTTCGCGCGCACCTCACTGTTCAGCATTGTTGCGTTGAGTTGAATCACCCCACAAGCAATAATCTTAAGATTATCTGAAGAAATATCCACTTTCGTCAGAAATTTTAGAGGAATCTGAAGAAATTTTGCAGATTTAGTTTTATCTTAAAAATGTCTGCGGAATCTTCTAAAGATATTCTTCAAAATATCTCCAGAATGGGCCAAATACCTATACACTTTCTACAGATTTTTGGGCCAAATACCTACAGATTTCCTACAGTTTATTTTTTAGTGTTTTGATTGTCAATTTGCAATACCGCGGAAAAGTTGTGAATTCGAAAGACTAAAAATTTGACAAAAAAAAAGTGAAAAAAAAAGTTTTATATCATCTGTTTGTGCACGTGTTGTAAAATTAACAGAAATGTTGAAATTTTCACATTATTACAAAAACATTTTAATTAGCTTTTCCACGAATGTAATATATGAAATTCTTATGTATTATACTAACAAAACTTAATGTAAAATTTAAAAAAATGTTTAAATCGATCAACATCTTCCGGCCGCGCATTTGCTATAAGATTGGAAATAATCTCATTTTTATGCTAATCGTTCATTTTACTTAGTGGTCAATATTTAAGTGTAATAGCTCCTTACAACTTTAGAGGATATACGCGATCGGAAGATGTTGATAGATCTAAAAAATGTTAAAGCATCATGTTTTGTTATTATAATACTTAAGAATTACCACTATTAATTTGAGAAAAGGCTAATTACAAAAATTGTAATAATTGGAATTTTTCACCATTTTGGCAATCTTTGCAGTGCATCCGCATCCGAAACATATAAACCAATTTTAATTATTTTTTCACCTAATTTTTTATTCTATCGAATTCGCAACTTTACTGCGGTATTGCGAATTGAAAATCAATCTTTGTAATTTTTCGAATCTCTGTAATATGCAACATAAAAAACCATGAAATCTCGTTCGAGAATTTGCAAGTCCATTACACCATTGAACCATACCTCGGCATTTTGAAACGAGTTTTCACCATCTTTCTGTTGTAGCTACAGCAGCATCAAACGTTAGTCGACACAGCAGAAAATTGTTAATAGTGAAAGTTTCACTATAAAAGCTGCATTACAACAAAAATCAGGCACTATATTCTTCCTCTATAAAACATGAAGCAGTATTATTTAAATATGTAAAAATAGCGAATGGGATCATACTTTTAAAACACAGCTAGGTTAGCTTAAATCCCAAGAACAATACGACAAATTAATACACATGATAGCTCACTCATTAAAAAGTGGCTAAAATTCTTAGAAAATGGGTGTAATATTCAACGCATTTAGAAAATTTAGATGAAGGAATGTTTTAACTTTTATAAAGTAACAGAACTTATAACAGAAAATCGCTTTGAAAAGCGTTAAATAAACAATATTAAATAAAATATATTGCAGTTGTAATAAGTTCTTTGTTTCGGTACTACTGAGTTATTAGTTAAAATTCACGTTTGAGTAGATTGTCTCGAAAAGATAAACGTTAACAGTTCTATTCTAAATAACAATTGCTGTTTAAACAAAAGGCCTTTTTATTTTTAAATAATTTACTATACATGTGTTTTTAATGAATGTAAAACATCTTTCAATTGTTTGATTCTATCTTTTATTTTTATAAATTTCTTTGCTTCTTTGGTTATTTAACATATTTTGAGATTTGTTTTCGCTGCGCCTATTTGAAAATTAAAAACTGTGCTTGAAGTTTTTAATTTTTCATTAAAATAACATGTTTCTTTAGTATTAAAATTTAAAATTGTACTAGCTTACTATTATGAAAAAATATCCTATTAAAAATTACAAAATTCTATAAAAAGGAAAATATATTCTTTTTCGTTCAAAACATAAAATAAACAATAAATCAGTTTCTGAAATGAAGAATAAATATATCTTCTATGATGTAAGGTGGTCTGCTGTAATAACGCCAGGTGGGGTAATATCACCAAGCATTAATATTACGCATAATTAGGACATAATCTGGTAAATGGCACCTATCGGCTCTGCTCAGAAGAACTCTGAATCATATAAAACACAAACAACAGCTTAAAGTTAATTTCCTCCATTTGTAGGCCTTATTTATTTTAGAAGCAACTAAAATTAACGCTTGATCTAAATTTTGCGAGGTAAATTCTATGATGTGAAGACTATATCTTTGTCATCAAATACATTATTTATTACATAAATTTGTAGTGCATTTCATGTACTTTCAAAATGTTGTAGAAGATTTTAGATATCTTCGTGAGATAGTTTGTATTTTAAAATGTGCTACGCAATAAACATACCGGGGTAATAACGCCATTCCTTGGTATTTTACCCCGTTAACGTTATTGGCGTTAACTGGGTAACGGGGTAACGTTATTGGCGTTAACGATATTGGCGTTATTACCCCCTTGATTCCTTAGAGTGGCTACATCTGAAGTACTACATCTGAAGGCGGTTTATTATACTTTATGTATGTGACAGCATTTTTGTCATTGTTGAAATGGTTAGATTAAGTGATGTCTGATACCCAAACTGATCTTAGAAAAAAAAACTACTAATGTAACAACATTTTTAATCTCTTATATATAAAACGATATCAAAATGTTTTCGATATTATAATTCCAATATTTTCAAAATCATATTTATACTAAATTCCAATAAGTTTATATTAAATTTGTTTATATTAAGATCTAAACGGTTTGATTGAGTTCTAAATTTTAACTTCCGCTTTTCCAGTGTTCTGTTTTTCAAAATGTTACGAATTTAACCTTTAACTGATGTGGCAGAAATTATAAGATAAATAGAGCGAAGTAGTCTCTGAAACCGCAAGATTTAAAGATGAATAAAAAGCATAAATAACATATAGGATGATGTTTTTAATCTAAACTTTTTGTACAAGACTATTATACTTAATATTCACCTATTTAAAAGTCTCTGGTGATAGTACTAAATTTCCAAATGAAACAAAATTTCGATACTGTTTGTTGTTAAACTGAAATTACAAGTTAACCTATAAAAATTGAAAGAAAAATAGTGGCCTGTCAGACCGGTAAAATTAGTTAAAGGTTAAAAGGCGATCAATGATTAAAAATCATAGAATTCTGTTTCTGCAATAAACTTTTTGAACAGGATTAATTCTAATTAAACTTCATCTATTCAAATATTTGTAATACTAATAGGAGTATTACAAACGAAAGATAATTTCAGTTGGTGCTATTGTTAAACTAAAAATTGCAAATTAAACTCTGATTTATTTATTTATTTATTTTGGAGGAGGGGGAAACAGCGTTCAGTGAGATCGCAAAGAGCAATTAAAAATCAATTTTGTTGCTAATATAGAGATAATTAAATCTAACCACATGAATCATGTATGAAATTTAATAAGAGATCTCACAGAGATATTGATTTTTATCAAAAGACTTAATTAATTAATTTAAAATACCAATTGATTAAAGCATGTTTCATATACCGCCGACATTTTAACTTTAGATTTGCGTGAATCCACTTTAGTGCCATGTTTACGGGTTAAAAATATTTACAAGACTTCTATAACAGTGTTAACAAAAATATTTATCACACATAACTCTAGTTGTTATAAAGTTTCACAGGATTAAAATATTAGATTCAAAATGGTTAAAACTATGAATTTTTTCTTATAATTATATTTAAGTAGGACTTTTAAGCAAAGAGAAGCTCCCCCTCTATCCTTTATATTTCACTTTTACAAAAAAAATGAATATTTTCTACCGTATAGAATGCATAGAAGCGAAACATAAACACTGTTAAAACCGTACAATTATTATTATTATTATATGTAAGTGGTCCTTCTTAAGAAAAAAAAAATGCTCAAGGTCTAATATTCTTTTGTCTCTCCCTCCCCCCTCTTCTTTTTTTCTTATACTTTCACAAAAAAATGAACATTTTGTATTGCTTAGAATGCAACTTGTCAATTTATAAGGGCTTAAGAGTTTATATTTTCCAAATTCAGCAATCTACATGGGATTATATCATTTTATTCTATAGTTTTTTTTGCATGCGTTATTACCCGCATGGGTGGGTAATAACGCCAAATAGCATTGGTCCAGAAATCACATTATTACTTTTCAAGATTGCATAATTGTTAAATTATTTTTTTATATAGGTAGTCAATGAGTTGCTGTATTAAATCCTATACTTGTTTAAAAAATACAATCTAAAACTAAGCCGTGAAAGTTGTTAGAACCTTAACGTGCCGTTATTACCCCAAAATATCTTATATATTTTTTAATACTTTATAAGCTGCTTTATAGAGATTTAAATATTAAAAATTTAAAAAAGCTTTCTAAGAAGCCTCAACGTCACATATTTATACACTTTACATGTGACAAACTAAATGTAACCTCTGTAGCATCTCAAATACTTCTTTCAATGTATATATATATACATAATAATTTTTCGCTAATATCACGAGCGAATTCTAAGAAATCGTTTCTCTTTCAGAAATTGAGTGGGCTGAACTTATTCATGCATTTTAAAAAATGGATCAAACATCTAATTTTCAAAATATTTATTTTGTTATGCAGTTCAAATATTGAACGAAAAATACTTCATGGAGGAATAATTTTTTAATAAACTGGGCTTGGCATTCAGAAATTTTTGTGCAATTAATGAAGAACAACAGAAAGTTTTTACTTGAACCAAACGACAGAAAGTTTTTACCTGAAAGAAAAAGCTTTAAATTATAGTTACTTATGCATTTCAGATTATGATGATACATGAAAAATGCATTTTTAAAAATAATTCTATAATAATATTAAAAGCTTACCTAATGTATGATTTTTAATTTTTTTTACGGGGATGCTAAACATATTTTAAAATAATTTCTATTTAGTGATTTCAAATTTTTCGTGATAATTAACCATGTTATTCGAAATCAAATCCATATAATAAAACTTTTCATTTTTTGAAATTTATTTATTGAGAAACTAGCTGACCCGCCCGGCTTTGCCCGGGTCCGTAATAATAATGTTACACGAACTTGAAATTTGTATGATTTTATCTTTAACTCGAAATATGTGTAAATACACTGTTAAAAATTTTACCCTTTTGCTGCATCGTCACTTCATCGATTTTATAGAAAATGATTACTTCAGCATATTATGGATCATTCTCATATGTCAAAAGAGAGATATTCTATAAAAGCGGGGGAGTGATGATGCAGCAAAAGGGTCAAATATTTTACAGTGTAAATTATATTAAAGACGTGCCCCCTGACTGTCTCAAAAATCGGTTTAAAAAACTAATATTTAGCTTCAAAAACACCCAAAATGACTGCAATGGGAAACGCAGGAGGGAATATGTGTCCAACGATTGTGTGATTTTCGTGTTAAAGTGTTGATATTTATCCTTGAATGTACTGTTAAGTGATTTAACTAAATACTTTTTTCACATAGATATCCCAAGTGAAATATTTTGAATTTCAAACTAATTATATCACTCATCCGACTATACCGTGAATGAAATCGATAGTCGATGATTAGCTAAAAGGTTAGTATATAGTATTATAATTTCAGAGCCATTTTACAAAAATATTTGTATATTTTTTATCAAACATGCGTAATGTTCATTCTGTGAACAAAATCCTAACCTTAACCTAATTGTATTGTAATCATAACTTGTCTGTAACCTAGCTGTATCTTAACAGTAACCTAACTGTAACTTAAATATACCAAAAACCCTGTAACCTGGTCGTCACCTTATCGTAACCTACCCATAATCTAACCATAACCTAACCGTAACTTAACCCTTACCTAACTGTAACTTAACCATGACCTAACTGTAACCTAACCGGAAATTAAATATAACATAAGGCTCACCGGAACGTAATTGCAACCTAAATGTTACCTAACCGTAACCAAGTTCTAATTTAACACTAACTAAAAACGAAATATCTTAACCATCACGCGATACAAAGTAGTACTTAGTTTCACTTTCCACAGATACGGAGCGCATTATGTTTTGTAGAACATCCAAATTTTAGGGTCGGATTGGATTCATGTCCATGGAAATTATTTTGTCTTCTTCGGATACGGTTATGGTTGCTTGGAATACTTTTGTTCAGTTTAGATTCGGTTCAATTCAGATTTCGTGGTTTTTTTCCCCTTCAAATGGGATTTTTAGGTTCGGGTTGGGTTGTACTTCCATGGAAATTATTTTACCTTGTTCCAATGAGGTTATACTTCACTGAAATATTTTTGTCAGGTTCAGATTAGGTTTGGTTCAAATTTCGGGATTTTTTTACAATTTTTTTGGTTCGGATTGGGTTTATGTCCATGGAAATTATATTGTCTTATTCGTATCTGGTTATAGTTATTTGGAATATTTTCGTCGGATTCAGATTTGGTTCGATTCAGATTTCAGATATTTTTTCAAATTGATTTTTAAAATTGTGGTCGGATTCATGTCCAGGGAAATTATTTTGTCTTGCTCGGATCCGGTTTTGGGTCTTTGGAATATTTTTTTCGGGTTCAGATGTCGTTCAATTCTGATTTCGTTTTTTAATGGAATTTTTAGGTTCAGGTTGGGTTGCGCATCAACGGAAATTATTCTGTATTGTTCGAATAAGGATATGCTTCTCTGGAATATTTTTGTCAGATTCAGATTTAGTTCAGTTTTTTAGGTTCGGATTGGGTTCATGTTCATGGAAATTTTTTGTCTTGTTCGGATCCGGGTATGGTTCTGTGGAATAATTTTGTCAGGTTCATATTTGGTTCGATTCAAATTTCAGGTATTTTTTTCAAATGGAATTTTAGGTTCGTATCGGGTTCATGTCCACGGAAATTATTTTCTGTTATTTGAATCCGGTTAAGGTTCTTTCGAATATTTTGATCGGATTCAGATGTAGTTTGCATAAAATTTCAGGTTTTTTTTCAAATGGAATTATTTAGATTCGAGTCAGGTTTATGTTCACGGAAAGTATTTTGTCTTGCTCTTATCGGGTTATAGTTCTTTGGAATATTTTTATCGATTTCAAGTTTCGTTCTGGTCATTTTTCGGGTTTTTTCAAAGAAAATTTTTAAGTTCCGGTCGGGTTGCATAAACACGAACATTATTTTTCCTTAATCGGATAGGGGTATGCTTCATTTGAATATTTTTGTGGGAATCAAATTTGATTCGGGTCACATATCAAATCCATATTTTTTTTTCAAACGGAATTTTTAGGTTCGGGTCGGGAATAGAATTTTTGTCTTGCTTGGATCGGAGTATGGTCTGTTTTTTTCTAGTAGGGAACGGGTTATGTATTAATATGCCTAAACATTATGTTTTGCTACTATTCTTTTAGTGGTTATTTTTTATGTATAATTTACTTTGCTATTTGATAATTTATTATTGTGTATGAATCGTCTGCCGATTCATACAATTGTACGTCAAACAGCCATTTCATTTTTGTTTTAAAAACAAATTAAAGTCATAATAAAATTTTAACTTAAATAAAATTCATTCAAATTTAGTCAGTGACTTAAAAAAACTGCTAAAAGGGCTTCGTATATACATATAAAATATATTTAGTGCAACACAGCTAACCACACATACATTCTAATATACGAAGTACCAACGATCTGAAGTAACAGCTGTGTTCAAAAATCATAAGTTAAACTCACATTTTGCCAGTCTATGAATTTTAATGGTCTTTGGAAAAAAAACTGTCACTTTTGAAATGTCAAAATCTCAAATTGGTTTCTTTCATAGAGTAAAAAGAAATTAATAGAGTGGAAATATTATCTCTGGAGGTGATGCTAAAAATGTAACTCTACATTAAGTCCAATTAAGTACCAAAAAAAGTACTTGCTTTGACACGCCTATCAATTGAAACAAGTTTAAATCCGTATTTTTTTTTCTGTCTTTTTTGTCTTTTTTAAAAAAAAAGAACTAATCTATCGCTTCACCAATAAAAATTTACTAATTATTTTATCATATGTGTTTTAAATATCAGTATAGAAAATTATTTAAACGTTTTGCTTGAAACTATAACATTCTTTTGTTAATATCTTAAAATCGTCTGCAGTCAGAAATCTATATTTTAGAATAATATTTATTACTTATGTTTTCATACATGATTTTAAAAGAATGTTTTCATCATTATACTTTAAATATTTATTTACATGTAACTATTAAGTCATAAACATTTTTCATCTACGTTATAAGGTATTTAAAATTACATTAATGAAGGAAACTTTTAGTTATACAATTTTTAGTTCGTATCAAATGTTTTCAATACCTTATTTAATTTTAATTTGATATTTAATTATTGCTAATTTTCCAATTTCCTTCATTTTAAAAGCGAACATTTATTTTAATAAACAATAATAGAGCAAAGACCATTTTAAAAATTTGCTATTTCTTCTTAAAATATGCCTCAATTGTAATTCGTTTCTTTCAATTCGTCTTACAATACAAAATCCCTTCCACGCCCTTTTGTTTGGCTCATTAAAATTTGAGCGACAAATGGTTTCATATTGCAAACCTTTTTTGAGGCTTAATTCACCTCCACTTATCTCATTCCTCCATGGGTTTCTTTAATTCTGTCTCAGCTTTCTTATTACTTCTGCGAAAACTTTTACACAACCAACCAACCGTAAACAAACGAAAGAGAAAAAAATTGGGAAAAGATGATTCTTTATGAGAGTGACCTCTCGATTTTAATTAATTACTCAGTTAATAATTGAAATTTCGAAATTCTGAAGCTCAGGTGCATCAGGAGAGATTTGGGGCTACTCTCAAAAAAATTTTGAACTTTGTACATGCTGTAGATTTTGCTAGCCATCGCAGACACACACACACACACACACACACACAGAGCGTTTTGTTCTTTTATTAATATAGATGAACATTTATTTTAAAAAATTGAGATAATATTTAAAATCGTTATAACTCGAAGTATTTTTTATAGAATTTAAATTCTTTTATTTAAATAAACAAGAACATATAACTTTTGACTTTGATTCAACATTTTAAAAATAGTAATTTCAATAAAAATTAGAAATACTTAAAGTAAAAAAAAATGTTGTAACTTTAAAAAAAGTCATATTTTCCATAGTAAATACTTTTTTTTTTTTTTCAAATTTGCTGAATCAAAATTTATGTAAAGCAATTTAAAAAAAACGTTTTGTAAGTTTGAACCATTTATCGTTATTGATTCTTCACTTAGATTAATTTAAATACGAAAAATGTTGAAAAAACCCATAATGAAGTGAAACGCATTTTCACAATTCCATGACAATCATTGCTTAAAATCAAGACTTGCAAAACAAGCCAAACAAAAAATTAATATTTCCTGATCTAATTAAGATAGAAACATGATTTCGATTTCATTTTAAGCAGAAAAAAAAACTGAGAATTTTTAATGCAATATTTTTTTTGTTTTTTTTTAATTTGTAAAGTTTAAGATTTTTATGTTCAAAAAGATCAAAAAAGGTATCTTTATTTTTAAATATTTTATCATACATATGTTATAAACTTTTTGTAAATCATGTTAGAACCATTTGATTCCATTTTCTATATTTATAAATTTCTTTGTTTCTTTAATATACTTTGAAACATTTTTTCTCTGTGCTTATTTGAGAATGGAATTTTATGCGTAATTCTTTGAAATTTACATTAAAAATACACGTTTATTTAATAGCATCTTTAAAATTTAAAATTGTATTAGCTTACAATTATGTAAAAATATTCTATTAAAAATTAGAAAATTCTACAAAAAGGAAAATGTATTCTTCGTCGTTCAAAACTTTGAATGAATAATAAGTCAGTTTCTAAGATAAATAATAAATATATCTTATATGATGTATACTTTTTTTGATACTTTATAAAATGCTTTATAGAGATTTAAATATTAAAAATTTAAAAAGCTTTCTAAGAAACCTCAACGTCACTTTTTTATTTACTTTACATGTCATAAACAAAATGTAACCATTTGTTGCAACTTAAAAGCTTATTTTTTTCAACATATAATTCACATAAGGCATTCTCATTTTTGAAAAATTTATTTATTGAAAAATGAAAATGTATTTAAAAAAATTGGGATAATTTAAAATCGTTATAACTTGAAGTATTTTTTTGTATAATTTACATTCTTTTATTTAAATAAACGCAAATAACTTCTGACTTTGATTCAACATTTTTAAAATTAGTAATTTCAATAATATTTTGAAATACTTTAAAAAAAATTAACTTAAAAAAATTCTGTTTTCCCTATTAAATACCTTTTTTTTTTTTAAATTTGCTGAATCAAAATTTAAGTAAAGCAATTGAAAAAGACACGTTGTAAGTATGAACCATTTATCTTTTTTAGTTCTTCACTTAGATTAATTTAAATACTAGAAATGTTGGAAAAATCCATGATGAAGTAAAACGCATTTTCACAATTCCATGAAAACCATTGCTAATTTTAAGGAGAATAATACTGAGACTTTTTAATGCAATATATATATATATATATATATATATTTAAGATTTTTATGCTCTAAAAGATTTATTTTTAAATAATTTATTAGATACATGTTATGAATCATTGTAAATCGTTTTAGAACCGTTTGATTCCATCTTCCATTTTTATAAATTTCTTTTTTTCTTTAATTATTAGCAAACTTTGAAACTTGTTTTCTATGTGCTTTTTTGATAATGAAATTTTATGCTTAATTCTTTGAAATTTACATTAAAAATACACGTTTCTTTAATGCCATCTTTTAATTTTAACATTGTGCTAGCCTATTATTATGTAAAAATATTCTATTAAAAATTAGAAAATTCTACAAAGAGGAAAATATACCCCTCGTCGTTTAAAACATTGAAGAATAATAAATCAGTTTCTGGATAAAGAATAAATATATCTTCTATAATGCATATGTTGTTAATACTTTATTAACTGCTTTGCAAAGACTTAAGTATTAAAAATTTAAAAAGCTTTCTAAGAAACTCCAACTTCACATTTTTATTTACTTTACATGTCATAAACAAAATGTAACCATCTGTTGCATCTCAAACGCTTATTTTTTTCAATATGTGGATAAAACATATTTGTTTCATTTCCATCACGAGTTTATCCTAAGAAGTTATTTATCTTTTAAAAATTGAGTGGGCTGAACTTATTCAAGCATTCTAAAAATGGATCAAACATCTAATTTTCAAAATATTTATTTTGTCGTGCAGTTCAAACATTAAACGAAAAATACTTCATGGAGGAATAAGTTTGTTGGGCTTGGCATTTAGGATTTTTGCCTGGAATAAATGAAGCATTTTCGTCCAATAACGGAGAATTTTACTGGAAAGAAAAACTTTAAAGGAAAAATGTTTCCAGTTTTTAAATTACATTTACTTAACCCTTTTATATTAAGAATATACGTGAAAAAATATTTTATTTAAAGAATTCTGTAAGAATATTAAAACTTACCTAATGCATGATGATTAATTTTGTTTCAGAGGATACTGGAGACATATTAAATCAAATTTAATTTATTGAATTAAAAATTTTCAGGTGTTTTCTGATGAATAACCACATTGTTTGTAAACAAAAGCTCATAATAAAACTTCTCTTTTTTTATTAAAAAATTAAAACTTATTTAAAAATTTAGGAAATTTAAAATCGTTATAACTCAAAATATTACTTTGTAAAATTTAATTTTTTTTAAATTTAAATAATCAAGAATATATAAGTTGTGTCTTTGAATCAATATTCTCAAAAATATTAAATTTAATAAAAAATTTAAAGATTTAAAATTAAAAAAAGAATCTTGCCACTTTTAACAAAAATCATATTTAACAAAATAATTTTCAAATTTGCTGAATAATAATTTAAATAAAGCATTTGTAAAAGAAATATTCCAGGTTAGAGCTTTTTATGTTTAATGGTTCATCACTTACATCAATGTAAATACGAGAAGTGTTGAGAAAAACCCAAAATGAAGTAAAATGCATTTTCACAATTCCATGAGAATCAGTGACTGAAATCTAAATTTTTAAAACAAACCATTATTGCATTACAATGGAAATTATTCATGTTTCCTTCAGTGCTAGTAGAAAAAATTTGTCCAGAATATAAGAAAAGGAACTGAAAGGTTTCACATAAAAAATTATCATAACTGAATTAAAATGTAATTTTTTACGCTATTTAAGAACATATTTTTAGCGCTATTTAAGAGAAATGAAAGACGCTTCTCTCATAATCTTTCTGGTGACTGGCTGCATTGCATAATAATTCTCCTATACTGTCTTCACTAACATAGATGTAGACATTTTATTGGACAATTTATTTTTCTGATCCAAAACAGAATAACTATAAGAAGTTTTATCCTTAAAAATGTCTTGAATAACGAAATTATTTATAGCTACAATTTTATTAGTTTTGAGTTTAATAATTTATTTATAAATAGCACGATGTATATAGTTATGTTTCATTTTCTATTTTTGTTGTTTACACCAAGGAAAAAGTTTTCTTGAATAAACAAAGATTTGTTTGGTCTAACAAATCTTTTTGTTTAAATACGAGTCAATGGAAATTTTGTTAAAAAAATGTTCATTTTTTTTTTCAATTTTTCATGCAGAATTCTCATTTGAAATGCATAATAACATAATAATGACGTCATTAATCCATCTCAATTTGAAACGTTTTTATTATCTAAAAATTATGTTTATCCTTTATAGCTTATTAAGTCAATTAAACTAACTTACGTGAGAAAGTTATGGCTACTGCACACCAATTTAAATTTTTCAAAAACAACAAAATTTTGTTGGAATTACAAATTGAAGATACAAGAATTTAGTAAGATGCATGTAAAACTGATGAAATTTTGTTAAAATTTTAGAAGAGTGTTAACATTTTTTTCTGAGAAATACAACCGATTTTTTACTTTAACTAAAAAAAATCGCTTAAAACAACCAAAATATACTCAATAAAACACGTTTTGTAGTTTTAATCAATTCCTTTTCATGGATGTATTAATGGGCAATAGTACCCTTTTTTTATATGAACAGGGGACGTCCACAAATGATGTCAAACTTGGAAAAGTGTGGGAGAGGGGAATCCTTGCAATTGTGACATTTCCTGACAAAGGGGTAGGAGAGGATAATATGGTATGTGAGATCACGCATTTTGGTTAAAGTAAAAGCGTTAAAAATCAGCAGATTATATTTTGAAGTTATTTCGAAATTAAAGTATTTGGTGTCATTAAAGTTAAGTTTTAAAGCCAAATACATTAAATTGCTTGCAAATTCCAAAGTACTTCTGTTTTCAAGGGCTCTTTTACATTAATGATGTATCAATATTGAATATTAATTCCGTTGAATGAATTACGTTTTTTGTTCTAAAACGTAATGTAATTTCCTACAAAATAAGTACATGAATCATTTTTATTTTTATGCTCACAAGTGCCATTAAAATACATAATTAAAGTTTGAAAATAAAATTTAAAATATTATTTAAAACATAGAGTTTTGTTTCTGCACTGTAAGTATGTTCATGTAATATAGCGTGACATGCAGAAAGGGGGAAAGGGGTGGAAGAAGGGGGTCAAAAATATTGTAAAAAAGTGTGGCATAATTTATGGATAGCGCCACATATAATTTATGGATAATTTTTTTAAATTCGAAATTGTAGACCACTGAGAGATATTTTAACTATATTTAATGCCAAAATTTCTAGTTTAAAAATTGAAATTTACAAACATTATTTAAAAATATATTTGGATGGAAAATTTTACATATAAAAAAGAAATACATAAATAAATTAATTTTAATTACTAAAATGCAACATAATTTATTTCATTTTGATTTTTATCTCCCAATGTAGAGAAATTCAATTTACTTCTTGTTTATCAGTGTTTCTATCGATATGTTTACTTGCCTTCAAACAAGAGTAATAATTCTTCGATAACTGGATAATTCCATGAATATTTTATAAGCATACAAACTTATAACAACTTTATACAAAGATACTTTTCTGAAATTTTTTATTATCTTAGAAATAAACTTATATTTTTATGTTTTTCTTCTGGGATCAAAGTAAGGACAAAATCTATCATTTTTTGATACTGTTCCCATAACAAACTTTGACGTTACATTTTCAATGAAAAGAGATTGAATAAAGCATTCCCGTAGGATGTTTCTGACGTACATAAATTATAAAAGAAAGATTACGATATGATATGTTTTCTACATTTTAAAGAAAAATAAGAATTAACACATACAACTTGTATAAAGGTGTTAAGAATAAATTTGTTTGAATTGGAAAAATGTGTCATTTTTATTACCGTTTCGATTCAGAGATATTCTATGATATCCCTTTGACGTTCTCGAGTTGTTTGCAAGTTTGAGTTCAGCGAAAATTTGCAAACAACGTTAATTCTGAAGAAACAACTTTTGTTCATTAAAATTTCAAGGAATAGGAATTTCTACACTTTTGCTCATAATATAAAGCAAAGATATTTCTTAAATTATATTTGATATAGATAGGAGGGGTTCATATTCCACTAATAAGTTTCGATTATTTTCTTTTTTTTTTTTGCTTTCTTTCTTTCTTTTTTTTTGCTTTATTATCTTGTTTCTATTGTATGATGTCGTTATAAATTTACAACAACGTTATAAAAACACACTATAATGAAACTACTTTTATTACTTTTCAGAAAATCTTTTGTCTTTGTGATCTTTCTCTAAAGATGAAAGCAACGACGAAATCTATAAATTTTGGCACTGTTTCTATAACAAAATTTAAAGTTACATTTTCAATGCAGTTATAAAAAAAATCGGAAATATTTGCTGTTTAAACACATTGTTTTATTTTATTATTGTTTGTTCTTTACAACAGTAAATTTTGATGTAGTACTGTGTTATTTATGTGTTATTTACTACTGGAAAGACAAAAGGACTTCCCAAAAAATATACAGTAAAATATTGCTCTTCCTACATCTTTATTGCCCGTAATACATCATTATTGCACGTCATACAGTTTTATTACATGCCATTCATCTTTATTACATGTCATATATCTGTATTTGATGTTTGCCAAGTTCTTTGTACATTATTGAAGAAACAGGATTGCACTAAATTTCAATGTTTTCGAATTTACACATACACAGGGATGATTTTCAAAAATTAACTTAGTTTTTTGTAGATAAAAAATCATCGATTTTTAACGTTTCTTATTTCACAATGTTATATGAAGGGCAGAAAAATGTAAATCCAATAAATATAAAAATTGGATATTCCCGGAATTCGTAAATAAATGCCTGAGGGTTTACACGACGCTGTGTTTTAATATTAATAATATTTAAGGGGTCTCAGGAGTCGTACTTCTTATCTGATGGTTTTTGATGGTTCATGGTATCAATTTAGCAACATGTCAGATTAATTTTTTTAGTCCCTATAATACATAAATGCATAAAATTTTTAATAGAGACAACTTAATATCTCTTTTATTTAAAATATTATTTTAATATTGTATATTGAAATTTTATTTTATTTTTTATGTAGTGAACTACCCAGTATTAGACCACGTGCAGTAACTGACTAAAAAAACACATTTAAGTGTTAAAAACAAGAATCATTCTGTTGATACAGCATTTTTAATTGGGGATAACATACATCTAACATCCAATGAAATTAGTAGGAAAACATTATTATTGATGCCAATATTTTTATTGGATGAAAAAAGACAAGAAAATACAGATTCTAAGAATATCAAAAGTAAGTGCATTCTGTAATAGTGCTGTTCTTTTTCGAGTTGTTTTATTAATCTTGCAGTATCAAATTAAATTTCTTTCTACTGGTTCATTAAGTGGTTCATTCGTGGTTCACTGGTTTGTATAGTTCATTTTTGCTTATTTTAAGTTAAACGTTATGCATTTAATGTCAAACTGATAAATTAAGTAAGCTAATTATCAGTTAAATCAACACATGTTAGAACTCGTGTTGGTTTACCTGATGACGAGCTATTATTGTCGTTGCTCGAAACGCGTCCGACTTTATTTTTCATTTTACGGTGATTTTACAAAGTGTTGTACTTTATTTATTAATTATCGCCCGGGTTTACGGTGTTTTTTCATATAGATGTTTCGTCAAAAATCAATATTCACTTACTTTAAATTGTAAGAAATGAGTTCTTCCATTAGTTCACCAGGGTGATTAATAACTAAAAATGCTTTAGGCAATTAGTGGCCAAACAAATTTTATTATCAATACACATCTATAACGCCTAATATTTTAGATTAATTTTAAGCATCAAGAAGTTTTAATTAAAAATTTTAACATGTGTATAGGGTGTTAAAAGAAAGCAAATTATAAAATTAATTTTTTTTATTAAATTATGCATGGCTCAGTTAGTGGAAAGTAAAGGAAAACAGATTAAAGAAACAAACAAAAAAAAAAAAAAAAAAGAGAGAGAGAGAGAACACAGGAGATAAGGCAAACTAAAAAGTTAAAGAAAAAGTGATAATAAAGTAATACAAGGCTTTTATATAGAAATCTTTGAGTGTGCAAGGCATGTGCATAAAGCTGGATGGTAGAACATGCGATAGGAATGAAAGAAATGTGGGTAAAATGTAACATTTGCGATGTGCCCCATCACATAAAAGAGACACGTATAACAATTCGCGTTGGATGACACAGTACGGCAGCATTAAGTTTTATAAAAAATTAACAGTAAATGGAACGGAAGAGTGTGTTTAATACAAAACTTTGCCGATTTCTTCAATAGCACGACAGGTGAATTTTCTTTTCTAAGCACTATATATTTCTTTTGTTTATATCTCCATAAATATTACAAATAAATTATTCTGCTTATTACTAAAATTCAGGGATGATTAATTTTCGAAATAAAACATAAAAATTATAATGACTGATGCATGCTGTACTTGTGAATATGCGTATTATAGCTAGTATTTAAAAAAAAAACATTTTTTTCATAAGTTAAAAAATATTTAATTTTTTTATTTTAAAATATTTACTTGAATTAATTAAAGCTATGTGTTTCTTTTGAGGAATATGTTTTAAAATTTACTTGTGTATTGAAACCTATCACTTTTTAATCGACTTCAAGGAGTAGATTATGATTTCGCCTTAATGTATTTCTTGTTTACTCATAACTTCCGTAAATATGAACCTATTTTGAATTTTTTTTTGTTTGAGAGTATAAGATACCCATGTGATCCCATTTTAATTTAATTAAATTCTGATGATTAGAACTTTTATAAAATAAAAACTTTAAAAATACAAATTCGTTTTGAAGAATCGTCCAATTAAAAGCATTCCTTCTCTTTAGTAAAATATATTCAAACATTTAAAAATACAATTTCGTTTCACGTTACATCGTAGACAAAATGTATCACGAGAACTAAAGATAAGAGAATTAAAATAAAATAAATAAACATGGATAATAGACTTAACAATAACCAAAAAATACGAAAAATGGGATTCTACCAGAAGAAACTATTACTCTTACACAGGTACGAAATCTTTTTTCTTCCAAGTGTGAAATCTAGACTAAATAAAGGTCGGGTTCTAGAAGAGTTATAGCCCATTTCATAAACAAGAATTAAGTCTAAATTAAACAGGAAGGCCAAGAAAAATATCGAGAATATTTCCATGAATGATTTACTTACATTTTTACATTAAAACGCTAATAAACATTAATTTCTAGATTAATTTTATAGATAAGAAATAATGCAGATAAGAATTCTTTAGATGCAATTTCTAAAAAATCATTCTTTTCATTTCTTTATCATTTCCATGTATGATAAACTTTATTATACATATGTTTTTATACATGCTTATCAGGTAAAATTTTCAGAATGCTTATCATTATACTTATTATTTTCTGAACTAGAAACTAAGCTCTATGTGAAAATTCAATTATTTTTTAGGCGCTCGAATATTAAAAAAATTGGTAATTTTTAATGACAACTAAATCTTTTTTGGTTATATTTTGAAATATTTCAGTTAATTTTCAAATTATTGTAAAATTTCTAAGTTCAATACACAGGTTCATGTAACAGATCTTTGGAGAGCAAAGAAAATTGAAATATATTCAGTTGAGCTGAGTGTGTGTTGTTCGGCGTCAGCCTGAAATTTTGGTAAAACATCGTAAATAAAAAAGAAGTTTCTTAAAAGTTTTATGAAAATGTTGCTTTAAATTTAAGTCTTTTCACCATTCGAAATTACAACTGGATGAAAAATATTTTCATTTATTCAATAATATGCAATTTGGAAAAAGCGATCTGGACGTAAGCAGATTCTTTAAATAATTATGCTTACAAATACTTCCAATCATCATCATACATTCAATCCAACTTCAAATATTTAAATACGATAAATAATAAGTGAATGAAAAAAACCCTCATTGAGACAGTGAAGTGGATTTGAATGCTGCTCAATGATACTCCATATGAAATTTGCAAACCATGTTATCCTGATAAATTACTTTTTGAAACACCCGCCAGATAATGTGCGAGCACCCATTCTGTATTGGGTATGCTCAATCATTTAATGTAATTATAAGATGTCGCTTAAATGCGTTCAAATTCGTAACTATGTTCGAATTTCCGAAATGACATATGTTTATTAACACAGCCGCATTGTACTGTAAAATAACTTTCGTAGAAAATTAATTTTAGTTAATGTTTGAGAAATTTTTTAAATTTGTAAGTTTGCGTTTTATTTAGTATAAGATATTAAAAGTATTAAAATTAAAGGAAAAATGTGAGAAATATATTTATTTTGAAATATTAGCTTATTGATAATTTTTCATAATCCAATGAATAAATATTTAGATGTATTTATATACATTGCAGCTATTAAATATCTCAAAGAATTTAAGCAAATTTCTTTGTGAAAAATCATAGTCTCCGAATAATTCTGTCACGAAATACATGAGTAAAAATAATATTTAGTTTCATCTATTATATAAAAGGTTTCAGCTTATTTAATGCACTGTTATACGATCTCTGGTAATCTTTTATACTTTCATTGTCTTTTATACTTATATACTAAGAAGCTGGACTGGGTAAAATAATTGCTAATTTATAGTTATTTCAATATTTCCGATCTTACATATTCAGAAAGTATTGTATTACTGTATTGTATTACTATAATGTATTACTATATAACATTTCATAGGTGTTGTGAGAATTGAAATGCTTTTGTATTATACCCTCTAAGATGAGCCCTGTTTGTTTTGAATATCATTGCCTTCAAAATAAAGTAGTTTGTGCATAATTGTATTATATGCTAATCAGCTCAAGCAATGATTTGAGACTCATAATGCGACTCCAATTAGCTTTTGTTTTTAAAATACAGAAAGCTATTAGAAAATCTTAAATACATGCATTTATTATATGAAATTTATTTAAAATAATAATGCTTAAGCGTGAGTTGACGCTTGGTCAATAACAAGAATTTTTTGAGTTACATGTGTTTAGTAATACGTTTCAATACTTAAATTTTGATTTGGAGACGAAATTTGTATATTTGATATAAAATTATATAATAATAGTTAATAAATGGCTCGTTGCACGACTAATATTTTTTTTAATTTCAGTTTCAGCTTATCGTATATTAAAGAAAAAACCTTCACAGAAACTATTTTCTGAAAATCAAGACGAAGATCCGGTATCTAGAACATGATTGCATATCCAAAATAACTAGCTTTTCTATAGAAGAAGCTTTATTATTGATCTGGAGTACGGATTCATGTGTTTAATCGTATTTCTTTACATGAATGTTGATAATTCAACTGATTACAAGAAGCGTCCTGTATTTTGTATGTAACTATTATATTTAGATTCGAATATTTAGAAAAGTACATTAAATTAAGACAGCTTTCTAATGTAGTTCAAAAATAAATTAATTATTAAAATAACATAATCTTGAATTCAAATTAGAAGTGTAGATTAAGATTTGCAAACATTAATTTAAAAAGTTATTTTCTCAATATTACATAAGTACAAAATGAAGAATGCAATCCTTTGTTATTTAAACTTAATTTAAAATAATAAAAAATAAAGGAGCTTTAATTAAAAAGAGTTTGGTTATAAGTTTTGATACTTTAAACAAGATTTGTAGACAGATTTGATTGCAACACTCTGTAATATACATTGAAAATGTTACTTACTAAGATTATTTATACTTTAAGGCACTTTTATTTAATCTCATTTGCAATTCATTGGGTTTATTCCATAAAACACAGTTAATTCTTTTCAACAAAAACACATTTTTCTAAAATATGACTGCGTTTTGATGTCGGTAACAATTACTGAGTTTCGTCGGCAATGCATTTTTTTTCTAATGAAAGAATCTTGCGTAAAATCACTGATTCATAAGTGGAATCCCATTCTTTTGATCGTACTTTGAACCCATAATAAGAGAATGCTACATAAGTAAATTAGAAAAGAAATAGGACAAGTTACTTAAGCTTTTGAGCTGCTGAGCTTATGTACTCGAATCACGATGCGATGCATAGATTTAGATGTATAGTCATAAAATCATCGATATCAGATAGTCAGATATAGTCAATATCAGATTGTTTTTTTTAGATCACAATCAATTTGTAAAAATACAGATGTTTAAAACGTAAAGACTGTACCAGTAATTTTCGGAAATTTTTAAACGTACTGATTAATATATGGAAAACACTCAGTTGTCTGTTTAATTGTGTTTGTTTAAACATTTTAAATATTTTATTTATAAACTTATTAATTCATTTAACTAAGAATGTATCCCGTTAATACAGAAAACATATACAAATCCCATTAATACGTATAAATCCCATAAAGATATAGAAATCACATTAATACATAAAATATTCATGTCATGAACATTTTATCGATAGGCGTAACCATTTCATGATAATTGAAGCAATAATCGTTTTAGTAAATTCCTAAGAGAACAATACTAATAGTTTTTAATTTGAATTTTTGAAAGTTGTTTGAAATTGTCTTTGATCAATTTATGTAAATTAAGTAGTTTAGATAGTCAGGAACAGGGAAAATCGCTTTATAGAAAAATGTTAAAAGCAATTATTTGTCATGACATAAATTTTGAGTAACATCGAGCTTTATATTTGTGTATGATTGGCAAGACCTAGCTAGTTTAGGCTTCTACATTAATTTATAAGTATCGTAAACAGAGGCTACTTTAGGCATCATTTTTCTGGTTCCGCTAACATTGACACTAAGGTATTTGTACCCTATATGGACAGGGCTCTCAATATGGACACCCCAAATATTTTTAAAGGTAATAATTTTGATCGCGAGATGGCTAAACATTTTCGCGAAGAAAAGCAGCTGAAAAGATAATTAAGTCTGGAAAGTGTAAAAATCGCGCTGTTCGCCATTTAGGAGGAAACTTGTTATTTCGAGATGTGCTGATTTTAATTACTTGTAAGCTTAAATTCTTATTAGATATGGTAAAATTACATTAAATGTTAAAAAGTGGAGTATTTTAGAAAGCTAATAAAACATATTTTCGATTGCTATTGCATATTTTGCTTAAAATAATTTTTCTTATTCATTTGGTACAAGATTTAGTAAAATTACGCCCGGTTCCCAATATGGACAGCTCATGTCCCCATCGACTACAACTGTAAGAAAGAAGAAAATTCAACGTTGCCAAGCAATAACTTGACAAGTCATCAAAGTGGTAAAATATTTGTTCAACAAGATGCTATTTGAACAATCCCCAAAAACCTTCCTCCAAAAAACCCTTGCAGGAAAATAAAAGAAGCCCCCCCCCAGTAGGATATCTGTTAGCAAAATCATAGGTACCAATGGTATGACTTCCTCAACAAAGGAGAGCTGGTACTGCTTCTTTTACAGTATTGATGCTTTTTCAAACATGCGGCCATGCATCACACGTGGCAGATATGTTCATGAGGATTATGTGGGACTTACTGCCCATGGTGAAAAATTTTCTATTTGTCCATGCTGTGAGGACTGGGTAATAACAGATGTAATTTCGCAGACAGATGCAATAAAGCTAAGCAAAACCTACAATATTACTTCATAATATTTACAAGTAACTAAGGGGCTTTGCATGGGTATTCGAAGGGTAAAAACCGAGAATGCCCCCCTTTCTAAAATGCATGTTCTGAAGATATTTACTGTCCCCCCTCCTCTTCGGAATACTTTAAGACACATTTTTTTATTCCCTTTCCTCTAAAATTCCTTGAAAAAGTGCCTCTTCCATACACACTGTGTAGAAAGTCAATAAGGATACACTTGTCCATAATAGGGACAGGTCCTTATATGGACACTTGTAAACATTTTTTTTTGCTTTTATCATTTAAATTAAACCACAATAATTACAAGATCACTAATTTTAATATGATAGTCAATAGTCCAAAGATAGTGGTCACATATTTTTGAAGTCCTATGACTTGAACATGGGGGTGAAAATAATATATTTTCCTTAGGGGGTCCATATTGGGTACAGGTAACTTATTAAAATTATTAAATAAGATTTTTCACAGACGAAACTGGGTTGTAAACAATTTAAAATGTAGTTTTAAAAGAAAAACGTTTTTTAATAGTTTTTTTTTTTATTAAGTGTTCGTCTCCAAATTGCATGTAAATAAAAACCAAATAATAAATTAATTTTAAAATATCACTTCATTTCTAGATTTTTCTTTCTTACTTTTCAGTCGATTAAATAACAAAAGAATTAAATCTTTTTTTCTATTTTAAATAACTGTTCTATTTATTTCATATATCTCATTTGTCTTATAAAGAACTTAATTTTAACCGATTATGCAACTTCGCAGATGCTGGTTTATGGTTACTGCATGTTACACGCTTTTCTCCGAACGTGACAACTGATTTATTCTTGATAACACTCATTTTTAAAAATTTCCATTGTTTTTTATCGAACTTTTTTTTACTTGTACGCTTTGAGCCCGACTTGGGAATCTATTGTGTGTCAAGACATTTTCTTTTGGCGTTTGTGTAATGAAAAAGAATTCAAGATTACGTTTTGTCGTAGTCTTATTAACCCGTGCTCTCGTAATTGTTGAAAATGTCAATGTTTTCTCTTCTGTGTTTTGAAGGATTTATTCAGCTTGCTGCATTCATGTTGTTTATAAGTGCTCAGTTTCTTGTATTATGCAGAACAAAATAATTAGTGAAGACTATTTTTAAGAATTGTTTTCCTTGTCAAAATGACTGCATCTTTTTTCCAGAAGAAAATTTATAAATGGGCCGGGTTCACTATTCAAAATAAAACAGCAATCACAGCCAGTGGCATTATGGAGCCGAGTGACACCAAACAACCCCTCTTGGGGGCTTCTTCGTTCCATTCGCTTAGTTTCATATTGAATGAATAATGTAAATGAATGTATTTTTATTGAAATACTCTTGCAATAGCATCTGCTAAAGAATTAACACTATAAACTCGATATACCATTTTTTTATAACAGTTAAACACAATAAATGACCAATTCTTAATATTAAAAAAACGAGAAACAGCTTTCGGCGTGTTTCCTCAGCAACTGGAACAAAAACAGTTAATGTAACATTTTTCTACAGTAATAATTGAAAAAAAAGTTAATTAAAACATTTTATTAAAGATTTGGCTTTATAAAACGTATTTCAATATTTGAGGCTATTTCCGGACTAAAAATGACCTCGCACAAAGTCTTCCAGAACTTTGGTTTTCATGTTGGCTTTATGAAAATGTAAGCATTTCCTGCCAAAAGAAAAAGGAAAAGGAAAAACATGGGTAATCACACATGGGTTAAAGGTTACAAAAGGTAACATTTTGACAATTTCATTATTTGTAGATCTTATCCAGATTATTTCATTTTAAAAATTCGGAGAGTTACATTTTACAAACGAAATCATTTGTTTACAAATGCATCCTGTGTTGCACTAAAAGAAGTTAAAGTACCCTAAATTATTCAAATACTCTATTCTACGATGTAAAATATTTTTCAATGGTATAAATTCTAAATTATCTTGTAACATTCCTTCAATACAGAGATTAAACCTTTTCTTATGGGATGGACTAATGTAACCCGCAAGAACAAAAGTAGCCCCTGTTGATGGTATATAAAATCAAAACAAAACATATACTTTTGCCGCAGAAACTGGTATAAGCACATTAAAAAGAACCTTTTAAATTGTTTTCTAATAAGCAAAAGTTATACATATTATTCTGAAAAGCATAAATTATATAATAATTAATGTTAAGTTTAAAAAAAATCAAAGGACAATCAAAGAATAATATAAAAATCAAAGAAAACATATATATATCTGTATATATTAATTGATATTTAAATTAATTTTCCAGCCTCAGTGAAATTAAGATTATTGAATAATCACATTTAAATTATTCAAAGAACAGTAATTTCGTAACGCGTTTTTACGTAAATGTTTTAATGTTCTTTACAATGGGATTATGGTTCATTTTGTCGCAAGACCGATGATAAGTAGAAAATTGGAATTCTGCTTTTTTTGAATTTAAGTCGCCTCCGATAAAAAAAAAATTGATAAATAAATAAATGATGTTAAAAACACACTATTTTCAAAGAAATTGCATCTAAAAATACTTTTTTTCTCCTTTATGTTGGTCTAAAAAATGAACATGTGTGATGCTTAGAAGTTTAGAAAATTGTAGTAGAGCTTGTTAGTACTTCACCATACAGTAATATATTTGCTTCGCTTTAGGCTACCTTATGTAACATTATTTTTTAGAAACGGCTCTTTAACTGCTGCCCCCCCAAAAAAAATAGCACATCGGGGACTAAAAATATTTAAATATAGATAGTACAAAGCATACTTCATTTTGAAGACATAAAACACATGTTTTTATTTTATATAAAAGTTGTCATAATGACATTGTAAAATAAAAATCTCGAAAAAAAAGATGGAATGTTTCATATATTTATAATATTATATGAATATTAATAACATGGATACTTAAAATTTAATACAGGGAGAACTGTGACACATTGATACATGGGGCACATTGATACACCCCCTCTTCAGCTCACAGGGTCATTACAGGAAGTTTCACAAGAGCTCAAAAGATTATGCTAGTGCACTCAACTACATACAGAAAGTCTTGGAATGATTCAGTAGTTTGATGAAAAGGGACGGGTGATTTATTATTTGTGTAGGTCAAAAGTAAATTTGAGTTGTACAATTGAAATGGTTTTATGCAACTGTTCCAGTACTTTCAACCGAAAATAATACTTTCCCTGGCAAGTAAAGCTACTCTTTATCAGTTCTTCATTCTTTATTCTTAGATAAATTATGAAGTGTTGGAATTGAGACTCATTTTATTCAAAATGGCTGTATAGGACACATTGATATAATCTATGTGGGGGCACATTCATACAACCTAAATCCTTTTCTAGTTCATTTTTTCATTACCTTTTATTATTTTTTTTTTTTACCGTACACTCCTTAATCCAACCATTTTTCGTCAAAAAATTCGAATAATATTTTTTATTGAAGCGAAATACCTATAATTTTTTTATATTAGAACATTTTATAGTATTTTGAAAACAGAAGACGTAGAAACTTACCCAACATCTAGAACTAGTAGAAATAACAAAAAAAAAAAGGATAGCAGCCTGGAAAAACTCCAATTTATATCAATTCTCCAGAGAAAAAAGTATTTTCGATATGAGAAATATTAAGTAAGAAAAGCAAGCAGCAGAATAGTACAGGGTAATTATATTATAAACAGAATTTTCAATATAATTATCCTTTATTTTCTGTTTATAAACCGATTTACAAATAGAAAACCTGGTATATTTTTCATTTTTCCTAAGAAAGAAGATAATGCCGGGGTTGGAGTGCCAGATATGACAAAGTTATCATAGCCAACAATCAGACAAGGAAAAACAGAACACCAAGTCATTATACGTTCCATTTTGATTGCTTTAATATTGCTTAGAAATAAATTTTGGGTTATTTGAATTTCTATAAACTAGTAAATCTGCAGATCAGGAGCCTCAACGTCAGCTTTGTTCATATTTTTTAAAACACACTTTGGGTAATATTCAACTCCCTGGAAACTGTAATTTAAAATTTTCAAATTGCGTAATTATTTATAAGAATAAAATACCAATTAGAAATTTTCAGCCATCAAAAGCGGTAAATTAAAAATTTAGTTATGTTAGGATATTCTGAAATTTTCATGATCTATTATTTCTGTTTTCTTTATTATAACATAGAAGATTTCTCCCCCGAGCCCCCGAGCCTCACTTAATTTAAATTTGTCACTTTCTAATAATTGTGCTAATGATTATTGTATATTTTGCATTTCTTTATACATTTTGGTTTATAAGAATAAGTAACAGTTTGGGCAAATATTTTTCTTTATCTTCATACTTCTACATGCCTGCCAGCCACAAACACCTAAACCTGATGCATCAGGAAGTTTTGTAATTTTTAACTCAATAATCTAGATTTTTACAATTTTGTTTCCGAAAAAAATTTTTTTTTTTGATTGCATTTTGCTGCACTTATAGCGGGACATACAGACATACAGAAGTAGAGACTGACATATGAAAAAAACAAATTTCGTGTCTCCAAAGTAAGCCTTCGCTGAAGTTTCGGCAATGACGTCATTATTCATGAGTTATTGATATTCATGTTTCTTGTATTTTTAACGACTACTATAAAATACCTGTTTTTGTTCAATTATGACGTCATATTTTACTAAGTGAAATATTTATTAAAAATATAATTCTTGTTTATTTCTTTTACTTCTAATTATGTCCTCATTTTTGTCAGAAGAATTCCTATTAACGAAACGAATATCCGTGTTTAATATTTAATAAAAAATACTATATCTATAGTTATTTTAATTCTGACGTCATATTTATTTTTCATAGTTTAATTTTTCGAATGGAAATTGCTCAATTGAAACTTATTGCAGTTGAAAAATTATTATTCCAAGTTTTGATTTTTTTTTTGGCAACAATAAAGGAGATTGCTTAAATTTTATTTAAAAAATCCCTATTGATTCTGTATGAAAAAGAAGGAAATTTTGAATTATTAAGGAAAATATTTGAATAAAATTAATAAAACATAGCCTATGGTTTTTTCTGGGCTATGCTATATTTATACGCAAAGATACAAAGAAATTAATTAATTCATAAGTTTTGATGTTGACTTCATTTAAATTTTTCACACGCTTTCAAATTTATAGCATTATAGAGATAAGGATTAAGATGAATGGTTGCTTAGCAACCATTAGAAGAAAATAAAGAAAATGAAATAAATACATTTCAAATAAGTAAATCTCGAAAACAAATTAGTCTATATTATTGGAACATATTTATAAAAAATCTCCAAAATTTACAGTAATAATTTTAAAAATCTGACAAATGCGTTGACAAAATTTCAAAATAATACGAATAATTTAACTGGTAAATTTTAGTATTCATTTATCATTGAATTCCATTAATCAAATGTGTCATTTTCTCTCAGGGGAAAAAATGAAAATCATTGGATTAGCCATAGAAAAACATTATTGCGCGAAATAAAATATTCTATATCTTCCGAACGAATGAATGAAATCTAACAAAAAACTATACAGCTTAATCCCAGTGTCTCACTAACATACCCACTTAATTTCAAGCCAATCGAATGCTTTTTACGGAAGTTATCGCGGAACAGACAGACAGACTGACAGACAGACAGACAGACAGAATCCAAAAAATTTCGTGTCTCCAAAGTAAGCCTTCAACTGACGTTTCGGCAATAAATATAAAATGGTTTGCCAACTATTTTTCTATGAAAAATATGCATTGGTGTTATTTTGTTTCCATTTTTCCAGACGTATGAAAGTGTCCCCTGAGGTGTATCAATCTACCCCGGGGATGAAGCACATAGATACAAATGACTTATGTTGATTTTTTTTTAAAATTATATGCAAAAATAATATATAAAACAACGATTGCACATTTTTATAACACACTACACAAGTTTTACTGATACCACATGGAAAAGTAACTTGAAATTTCTACTTTCTGGAAAAACGCTGCATCAATGTGCCCTAGTTCTCCCTAGTTTATAATAGAAACCATGTTTTATCAGAAATCAGAAATCAGAAATCAGAAATTTATATTTTTTTAAACATAACACGTATTTTAATTATTTGTTTTTCAGTTGTACGAGAAAATGGCAACATAAATTTAGAATAATCTACTATTTTACAGCTATTTTTTCTTTAAATTTTTCTTAAATGTCATGCTTCTGTAACCAAAATTTAAAAAAAAACGTCGTTAAAATATATATATATATATATATATGTATATTTCAAAATAAAATTAGATACAGATTTTAACAATTTGCATTTTAAAGTACTTTTTTCCCAATACTACGGTATAAAAATTAAAAATATTAAATGCAAGTGCAAGTTAAAAAAAATTGCTGATGGGTATGTCATGTAGTGACTCATCTGCTTTGTTTTACGACTATCTTATACAACGGAACTTTAATTTTTAAAGACTACACTGTAATTGCCGGTCGAATGAAATAGAATATCAAGGGCTAATATGCGTTTTGGAAAAAGCACGAATGCTTTACTGTTCTTTATTTTAATCAAAATATATTGAAGCTGTGTAATCAAATCTATAATCTCACCTCATTCTGCTGATAAATAACTTTTAAAAAATTCCCTATTTATTTCGAAAACCTTCAAGAAGCTTTTTTTATTGTTCCAATACAGTACTCCTTTCTCCTGGAATAAATTTACCAACCTCAATTTTAATGTTTCTCAATCTTGAGAAAACAAAATATGAAAGAACCTTAAATAAATACACATTTTCTCAAACTGAATTTCTTTGAAAAAACACAAAAATTCGTCACATCTTTTTTAGTCCTTATATACTTTCAGAAGCGAGATTATTTTTTGCAGAAAATGATCCGAATGCTTTCAGACTTTTTCAATTATAAATCGAACGGCACCATCCGAACATTGGTAAAATCATGAATTATAAAGGTGCGGTAGGTTTTATGAATACAAAATCGAAAATAATAATTCATATTCAGTTCACGAAAATATGGAAACGCAATTAATGTTTACTTGTGTTTTCATGTAAAAAACATATGTATAGTGTGTATAGAAACATTATTTGCATATCACCTTCCCATTCTGCTCCCAATTTTCTTATATCACTAATTGCTCCCTGTTTATTAAATTGGCCATAATGATTCTTCTATTAAGCATAAAAAAATGAAAATAGATTTGGATTAGTAATCGATTGCACTTTCACATAAAGCAATAAAAATCTTTTCAATAAGCATCCCGATAATGGCCATTTTAATGCAAATAGATATTTTAAACACGATTTATTTTGCATACAATACCATGAGGAAATTGAATGATAAAGTTAAATGTGCTCAAAAATATTATGCTATAACGCTGTTGCTGTGCCATATACTGCATTGTGCGATGGAACTTCTCTATGAAAATGTGTTGGCTGAGAGATTAAGTTAATATAAATAATGCTTTGTGTGTCATTGGTACATTATGATTTTTTTTTCATTTAAAAGGCGGATTATTTTTGCCTTTGAAAATGACCACCCGTAATTATGGCACCCGTAATTTCGATTCAAACGGTTGAATCCTTTTCTACTCCGGTACCGTGAAATTTGACGACTTAAGGTACGAGAATTATGATTTTTACTTTGCCAATAAATACAATATACTTTTAAAATGTAATATTTGTGGGATATAAATTGAGCAGAAATGGCCAAAGTGCATTAATTTTGCTAATGTTTTGTAGTTTTTCTGAAAAATGTAGTTTTTCTGAAAAATGAAGATGTACCTGGAAAATAAATTTAAAGGAAATTCTAAATTTATCGATTCTTCTGTTTATACGTAAATAATAAAGAGAAAAAAGCCTGTCGTAAAATGGCTGTATTTAGGAACTTCTATATTCTTTTTCATTTGATAAAATTGAATTCGGAAAAATACTGCTTTGAGAATTTAGAAAATATTCTTATGGCAAATGTCTTTACATGAAAGGTTTTTTTCGTTTATTTAAGAATTATTAAAATTCCATTGAATTTTATGGCTAAAGCAATTTCTATACGTGTCAGAATATTAAATGTTGGTCTGGGGTAATAACGCCAAGTGCTAATATTATGCATAATTATGAAATAATCTGGTAAATGACACCCATGTGCTCTGCGCAGAAGGATTTTGAGTCATATAAATCGCAAAAAACAGCTTCAAGTTAATTTGTTTCATTTTTAGGTCTTATTGTTTTTACAAGCAACTAAAATTAACGCTTGATCTAAAATTTGCCAGATACTTTTTGTGATGTGAAGACTATTTTTTTTTTATCCGGAAATACTTTGTTAATTACATACATTTGTAGTACATTTCATGGACTTTCAAAATGTTGTTGAATATTTTGGATATCTTCTCGAGGTAATTTGTAATTTAAAATGTACAGCGCAATAACTATAACGGGGTAATAACGCAAACTCTTGGCATTAATACCCCGGTTGATTCCCTACAGTGGCCGAGCTATATCCTAAATACTGATTCAAATAAACACAGTTAAAACTGTGCAATGTTTCTAATAATTATATTTAAGCGGTCCTTTTAAGCTAAAAGAAGCTCACGGTCTGGTATTCTTTTGCCTCATCCCCCCCCCCCCCACACCACACCTTTTTTTTTCTTACACTTTCACAAAAAATTCAACATTTTCAATAGCTTAGAATGCAATTTGTCATTTTCTAAGTTTGTAGAGTTTGTATTTTTAGTTTAAATGCCACTTAAATAAAACCACTTAATTTTAATTCCCAAATGCCATAAGGCCACAAACATCATTATCTGGGAAATCAATCAGGCGTTATTTATTAAATTTTGAATTATGTGTATTTAAGAAGATTTATTACCGCGTACGTCGTACATGTACGTAGGTCAAATATGTTTTCGGTACAAGTGTATCGAAACATGACGAAAATAACTCGAAATTGTTCGTATAATTTAACAAAATAATGTATCAGAATAATTTGGCAGGCATACCATCGCGTTTCTACGCTGTATGTGTGAGAATGTGTAAGTGTGTCTTATTAAGGTATAAGTGTATGCAATCTATGATTAGTAAAATTTTTATGTGCATGTCGATTTTTTGTGTCAGTAAAGTATGTTATTTAACGTGTCAAGATGAGATAAAATCATTTCGTACTTTATTTACAAAAATGAAAACTGAATGATATTTCCCCAGAAATACAATCTCTAGAAAACAATTATGCTACGAAATTCAGTATCTACTATATTATGTCAGCAATGTAAGCAAAGTTTTAGTCATATAAATGTTGTCGCATTTCGTTTGGAATAATAATAAGAAAAGTTTGTTAACCACACCGAAATTAATAGAAGATAAACAAACGCAATCTTTTCTTATGGAAATGGAAACATGGAAATTCATTAGGAAAATCTAGCGTATTTTTTATAAAACAAACTTTCATTAGTGTAGATAATCTTTACCATCCTTATTAAATGTACACAAGTGCAAAAGTCAGAAGAAAAGTTCACATTATACAGTTTTTGAAGAAAATATTTTTGTAATGTTTTCGTTTCTTCTTACTTATAAAAATATTTATTGAAAGTCGATAAAGTATGTTTTCAGCTGTACGTCCGAATAAAGTTGATTTTTGTTGACATATACCATAGATCTTAATGTATTATATTAGAGGAAGATAATTTATAGAAATAATATTAATTTTGAACGTGTTCGGAAGATAAATAAATTGCCTACCTTATTAATTTTAATTGCCATAGTATATATATAAAAAACCTGCTTCAAAGTCTTTCCAAATTTTAAATATAATTTTGGCGTTTTTGTATCCAACCTTAGAAAAGGGTATTTTTTAAAGAAATAAAAGCTTATTAGTTTTCTTGAAGATGATTTACTTAAATCTTGCTGAAAGGGGAAAATGTTTAAGGGAGTTGTAGAAATTGAAATATGTAAGTTATAAATGTTCTTTGGTTAAATATTATTAGAGAATGCAATTTAAGTGTTTCAGGAAAGGGCATTTTCTTTTTAGTAGTAAATATATATTTAATTTAAACAATCTTATTTTTTAAAATATTATAAAAGTGTTTGATTTCGATTGGCTTGCCTGTCCATCTAGTCGTACTCTAACTTTCATAAACATATTTGTATTCACAATATTTTTGATATACGTTAAAGAAGTTTTCTATGGGACTTTTCATTTTGACAATAGAACGAGTAGTATTTATAATTATTTTAGAGAGTCGCTCAAAAAAATGCTGTAACTTTTTTTCCATAGAGAAAATTTTTTTATGTCCTTTTATAAAAATTCTACATCGATTTAAACGTAAGTAAAGTATAAGTTTTTCTGAACTGCACTAAAACATATAATACGGATCATTATTCATTTACAGAACCAAGCAAAAGTTTACACGCAAATGTTTAAACAAATTGTTTACAATAGTGTCTATGAGTCATAAATGCCTGAAGTCCGTTTTTGTTTGTGGTATTTTTTTTATATTTAATTAAATTTTGGAATCATAATACCGCGTATAAATTCTATAGATGCTACTCGAGATTGCACTAAAGAATTTGTACACGATGCCGTTTACGTATGCGAATTACTTAATGTGTTTTAATTGTATTGCATATTTTCTAGCCGAACTGAATTTTAAACTGATAAAAATAGAAACAAAATTAAAAAATCGAAATGTATATATAAGTAAACTATTTGAATTGCATTCAAATGTGTGAAAACACATGAGATTTTTTTAATAGCAAAAAATTCATTGAAAGACTAATTACATTTGCCACCAACAAGAGTATTCAATTATGTCAGTAGTTTAGATGATAATTAGGTAACTAGGATTACAAATGTTCATTTTGACGTGTTATTAACCTTTTTCTGACGCAATAGTCAAACGTCGGGACCACCTAATTTTAACGGCACCAAGAATACTTTTAACAAGTAAAAGTCTTTCGGCACAGGTGTCATATACGCAGCACATTTGCACGTGCTATTTTCCCCCGAAAATTTGGCAAAAATTTTGCTTTTGGATATAAGTTACAAATTGCATGCAATAACAGGATGTGATTTTTTATTGCAATATAAAAATAAAAAAAAGATTCTAGTATTTTAAAAAAGGAAATAAAAATAAATAAATGATAGTTTGATATAAATAATTATTGATATAGTATATAATAAAAATAATTTAAAGTATTAAAATAAAAAATAACAGCAAATAAACATGAATTTAATAAAAAGCGAAGCAATAAATAAACAGTTATAAATAATAAATTTAATAGGTTACAAAACACTAAATATAATTTTCACAGTAATTCATAAATATTAATACTTATAACCATATTGAGTACATGCAGTTGAATATTTAATCAGCACATTTCACTGAAACCTTTAACTTTTCCCATTTTATTCCCATAACAATTGTTATAAACTTATTAAACGGATTTTCTCCTTGGCACACAAGTGCAATGCCAAATTGACGGGGGAAAAAGCACGTGCAAATGTGGTGCGTATATGACATCTGTGCCAGTGTTTCTTATAAAATAAGAAAAATTAATAAAAATAAGTGGTGCTAACCGAAATTTTTCGTGTAACAAATGAAAGTCCCGTGGGAAGTGACATAGAGCCGATAAAGATTAAAACAGTATCTCATTTATTATATAAAGCAAAAGTTTATCAACTGCTCATTTATACTTTAAAACGTGTTTGATAAAATTATGCAGCAGCGTAAAACAAGTTAGAATGTCTAAGTTTTTTGTCTCCCTGAAAAATAATATTTTTTAGGTAAAAATCCCATTATCTAATGAAGTACTCGAGCGTTGTTGGCATTTTTAGTAGTATGAAATAGATATAACACCATTTATGACACATAGTTAAGAAAAAAAAAACTTTAATTTGTTTCAGAAAAAAAAAAAAGAAATGGAACATTTTTGGACAATTGACGTTGTTCTAAAATGAAAAGTTTTAGTCACACAAAAAGACTGTTACCCGTAAAATTTAAAAATAATTTTGTGAACGTGGTTTTAAAATTTCTCTAAATCGGTGAAATGGTTTGTGAGTAAACGGGTCTTAAAGTTATATTTTCCATGTAATTGCAGTATAGTTGTAGATTCCCCAAAATTTTAAGGGTCCGATGGCTCCTAAACCTAAATATTTCTGTCACTACCAAGGCTTAATTTATCAGAAAAATTAAGAAGCAACGCGAACTTTCTCAAAAAATCAAAGAAGGGTAGGTAATTTTGACATAAGATAGCAAAAATCGCCGCGATTGTTGTCAAAGAATCGCTTAACACTAGAACCGCGGGAAATTTTACCCAAGTTTTATAAAAATGATTTACATCAGAATTTTTACTTAAGTTTATTTAAGTTATTTATTTTAAATATTTTTTGTGCAGCTTACATGTAAAATAGTTTAAGAAGACTTATCTGGTTTGAATCGGCATCTTTTCACTGAATACGGGTCAAAATGACCCGTCTCCGAGGTTCTAGTGTTAAAAACGAAATTGTTGTCAAATGATCACGGAAAATGTGATTTTAATTGGACAATAGCTAAAAAACCCGTCATTTTTGACAGAGAATTGAAAGAAAACATGGAATTCTTGTCAGAGTATTGTGAAAAAACGGTATATGAGTCGTACGAGCCTCTCTTTAGGGTTTTGTTCATCTGATGAAATCCTATTCGTTTCTGTCCTCTGACTGTCTGTCACAGAGTCCGTGTACAAAAACTATATCAGTCTTGAGTTCAAATTTTGTGTACTTACAGCTGAATACCTCTTGTGACACAACAAATCATGAAATTATGAAAAAAGACTTATCTTAATTAAAATATTCTTTTTTAATATCACCAGTTCATTTTGTTGTTGTTGTTTTTCTTTCTAATTGTTGCAAACTAGTTGAAATCGATATAAAAATTAGTATGTGTGTAACATAATTAATGGATTAAATAAATCACGTGAAAAAACGCGCTTATTTATTATTTTTTTTTTTTTTTTTACTTTTTTCCTTTGCTTTTATTAGAAAAGGAGTACTCTTGTTTCCACAATTAGAAAAAAAGGTATTAAAAACTACAAAAAAAATTAATTTTTCAAAAGTAGATTAAGATACAGTTTTGAAATAAATTGTATTTAAAAGTACATTTTTTCTTCAAGATGACGGTGTCAAAATTGAAAATGTGCGACGTTTACAAGTTTAAAAATTTGCAGTAACTAAAATTGCAAAAACAAAATTACATTTCAAATTTCAAAGTGATGTCATTCGCAAAATAACGTATACATTACGCACAAATATGTCTGGCTATTTTAATATTAATTAAAATTTTAAAAAATTGCAGTAACAAAGATTGCAAATCTGAAATTGCATTTCAAATTTCAGCGTGTTGTTATTCGCAAAATTACGTATGCGTTATGCACAGATACTTTTTGAGATTATAATATAAATATGTAGATACTTTCATTTGAACATTTTTAATTTGATTAAAATAAATAATTTAATTTTGTATTTATTTTAAAATTAATATGTTGGTGCTCCTATTTTTGTAAGAATTTTATAATTATAAATTAACGGTTTGGATTTCTCAGTTAAAATATAAATTTTTTTGAAAGAAATGTTAAAGAAACCTTAAGCTCGATCAACGATCACACTTATCCACTTGTTTCTAATGTGCTACTTTGATTGTAGCATGTAGCTGGCAATTGTCGTCCCCTTTTGCATCCCAATACTTGGCGTATCAGTACGAAAATTTCTGCACCTACATTATTCCTAGTAAAGGCAATATCAGTTGCAATATGAGCAATAGAGAGCATTCCAGGAGTGAATTTAAGATACATTTACAAACCTTCACCTTTGAAACTCTCATTAATGTTCAACAAGTAGTAGAATCTGGCACAATACATTCTTAAAAATAGAGCGAAGAGCAACAAAAATGTTTATTTTTGAGTTTCTATCTTAACTCTACAGAAATCATTATATTGTACTGCAAGATAGATTTTAGTTATCTTGCAACCTGATATTTTTGCTTATATTTTCCTTAATAATTGAGATATCCATTTCAGGTATCCATTTTTTTTTAAGTTGGGAACATTTGTAACCCTTTAATCTTCCTTGCATAAATTTTGTCAGGTAACCAAAAATGCATACTTAAGAAATGATAGCATTGAAAAAACTGGACTTAGAAACTGAATTCATACGCTTTAAAACGCACTCGGAAACATTTTCAAAAAATAAGAAAAGCAAACAAAACTTTCCTTTCCAAAAGGCTTCTTAAAACATCGAAAATGTATGCATTTTAGAGGTTTTTATTCATAAAGGAATATTTTTCGGATTTGCGTGTAACAAGGAAGAAATTATTTTGATATATTTTTAAACCGTAAAAAAAGGCCAGGATAAAACATTTGTATTTTTTATACTTAACAGTGCTAATTTTCTGGAATAAATGAAACTGTTCTTGAAATGTTTACATTTAATAACAAAAATTTCGTGTCTGTGAAAACTGCATCCAATTATTATGAATACATCTGAACCTGTTAAATTTTTATTTCTTTTGCGGCATTTAGAACATGAGGTATTACTTTATTACTTGAAAAGCAAAAGAAAAAATTCCGCTTAAAAAGCTTCAAATCATCGCTTATCGTGTTTAAGGATGATTTATTTAGATTTTTTTATCTTCAAAGGAACGAGAATCAACTATCCAAAATATAAACATTTTTAAGGGTAATTCGTATTTCACAGAAAAAAATACATTAAGACAATTACAATAGCTTTAGGAATTTAAAAGTTTTAATAATTTCTATTTAATTTACAGAATAATTTAAGTAAGTGTTATATAAAAATATAAGATTTGGAGTAGAAATACTATCCTTTTATGCGTGTTTAACGCATATTAAGTTAAAGAGCTTTTAATATTTAAGTGAGCATTTTCTTCCCACTAGACCAATATGCATTTATACTAAAAATATAATTAAAATTAAATGCTATGGAAATATTTAATTAAATTATAAAACTTTTATTGCACAATTTGCATTTCTCGTTTTACATTATTTTAATTGAAAAAATTTTCAAAGTTTAAAAGTTTTATTTTGACTTTCAAAAAAGTTAATTTAACAGAATTATGAATTTATATGCTAATTCAAAATTCTCAATTAAAAAACATATTTTTTTTCATTAAGATTTATTATAAAATTTGCCACAAAGACAGTCAGAAGGGATGTATTTGCATTATATGACATCTTTTAATTTTTCTCGTGGAAAAGAAAATTGTGTTCTTCGACATGAATTTTTTTAATAATAGTACTATTATTTAATTTCTTATTATAAGTAATGAAATATGCAGTTAACGTATGATTTAACATATAAGTAAAATGCATTTTGCGTGCTATTACGTGATATTAAAAAAAATCTATTATAGTGCAGTTAAAATGCAAAATAAAGATAGAAAAAAGGAAATATTTGGTCGAAGGATTTTGACTAAATGTTTTGCATCACAAAACCCAAGATCCCATCCGCATATGTTACTTCTTTCTAGTAAGAACACTCTACATTATAGTAAAATGTTGCCCAATTAGAAAAACATCTAGGTGTAGAAATTTTACGTACGTAATGCATGCATTAATCACGTTTTTTAATTCAGATGTAAGCTGGTTTTGACTAAAACTTAGAGCAATATTCGAACGAAAACAACTTAATAATAATAGGCTAATTCCATGAAAACTTGTCATGTGTGTCACTCAGCTAAAAATTTATGTGCTTGTTCGCCACCGTTATTTTCGAAAAGCTTCCTTCGTCCCATTCAACTGATGAAATATCTGCGATAAAATAATTCAAATTTTTCCGTTCTAAAATACTGGTAGCAAAAAACTCAAAAGCAAACTGCATACTTGCCAACCTCCGGCTTTTTGTAAATCAAGTAAACGAACTTTGAACCGGAAAATTTTTTTAATTAAATGTATCTTGTATTAAGTATTGTTCTAACTTGCAATCTATTCGACATCGTTCACTAAAAAAAATTCTGGTACAAAGTATGTATCTTTGGTTTATAAAAAGCCGGAGGTTGGCATGTATGCAAACTGTATTTTTGATTTAGTCGCAATGTTTAATGCGTTAAAATATAAAGATATATTATGGTAAACAAAAATATGTATTTAAGTATTTCATTTCTATTCAGTTGTTCAATTTTAAATAACTAGTATTACTGTTCATTGAGTATATTTTAGTTTGTTTCTTATTGAATAAATAACATGAGCTAAATTAGAATGGAAACTGTAGAAGGCCTCTTAAGTATTTTACTATTTCTCTCTTTAAACAAAGTATACTAATGTGAAAAAAAAACCCATTGAAAATAAATGAAGTAAATCACAGTTATAAATGATCTTATTTTGTTATGATAGATTTTATTATGATCAGGATGTTTTTAAATTTTAATATCAAGTTAACTTCGTACATATTACAGTTATTCATTAAGAAAAGTAATGTGTGATTTTAGTATTTCATTTCTACACCCACTCAACTTGAAATATTTTTGCAACATAAAAACCCAAAACATATTTGTCGCTTCACCGGTAAAACAGGATTATGTATTAATGAACAGAGATTTTTTTAAAAATATGTTTTTCTGTTTTTAATATTCTTTCTTCTTTAAAATATACTTATTTTTATTTCATTTCTTATGAGTTTTCTAAGAATTTCAGTCATTAAAGAGTAATCAATGGAAGGTATTTAGAACTAAAACAAAAAAGTGGAATATAGAAATTCCTCTCCCAGAAGAAATAGAAAAGAATTTTCAACATTATTCAAAAATAATATTTGTTTTTAAGTAAAAATGCTTTACTTAAACAAAATCTTTAGAAAACATTCTAAATTTTTTATTAATTTTATTGGAAATGTATATTTGTGTAGTTAAAGCAAATTTATAATTTATACTCTATATGTCTTTAACTGAAAGGAAAAGTAATACAATGTTTTAGTTAGAAATTGCTATTTTTGAAATGTTTAAACAACATCAAATGTTGTTTAAATTCATTATTTTAATTTTAGTCTAAAATAAATTATGAATATATAAAAAAAGATTTGAAATTAATATTGAAGTTTTCTGAGAAAAAAAATATTACGTCATAAAACATAAAATCACCGCCTGAAAGTTGAAAAAAGTTTTCTTGTGATTTACTTTCAAATAACAAAATACGCATTATTTTATACTTTATCATATATTCCCTTTACGTAAATAAAAAAGGCGGAATATTTGTTATATAATTCGTATAAAGCATGTATTTTTTCGATAGAAAGAGAAATTGTCAAAGCTTATTTTCCAAACGATAAACACCCTATTTTAGTAATCCCAGGAAAAGAAAAATTACATAGAATTTTGAGAGGAAAATAATTGAATATGTTAAACTGGGGGTTTCATATTAAAAAATCTATCCTCTCTACATTCTTCATATAGAATTCAAAACAAGTATTATTTACATTTGAATTTTTACTTTCTTCTATTTTTACACGAAGAAGGTATTGGATTCGTGAAAACTTTCGAATTCCAATTTTATTGTAATCAAATTAAAAAGATTATATCTTTTTCGAAATATATATATATATTTTTTTAATTTGTGGCTCAAAAATATCTTATCTTATTATAAATAGACATTATTCCAGATATTAACATATTTCTCAGTATTTTTTTAGTAAAAATTTCATGCGTAATTCTTGGATCTATTTCAGGTTTAGAAATGTATATAATTCTAAATTATGTAAGTATTTTCACTTACTGCTGTTTGTAAAAGAAGTCATTAAATATAAATAAAAAATATAATTTAATTTTTTATAATGCAGGAATATTTAAACTAGAGATTTTACTGTTTATAGAAATCTCTTAAAAGAAAAAACTTATCGACAATGTAATTCAATATTTTGAAGAAAATAATATTAAAATTCATAGAAGGTATGCACATGAATGTTACGTATATATCACCATCACGTTTTTGAAATAGCATTTTCTTTCTTCTCATGGAATACTTTGATGGATTTGCTTATAAAATCCTATTTCAATATGCTCAGGTTTATCTTGAACATTTTTAGTTTATATAATATATCGGAATATCTTTAATAAAAGGAAGTTTTTATATAAAATGTTATATTCTTTAGGACAACAATTCTTTTGGATGAATATGTTAAAAACAAGAATTTTATAGCCATAAAGCATGTAATTTATTTGTTTTTAATTTTAAGTTTCTGTAATATTATAGCATATTATTTTTTGTTTAATAAAAATTCTCAGAATTTAAATAAATTAACTTTTTTAAAACCGAATGCATAATCATCTTATTATTGTATTACAAATTACTTTTATACGTTGCTAAATTGATTAGTTTTAAGAAAAATCTGTATTTACAAGTACTTTAATTGCTAATTTATTATCCTACTATTGCTATTTGTGCATGTCAAGCATTAACAGTAAAACGGCAAGATTAAATAAAAGGGAAAATTAGATAAAAAATGCATACATCTTTATTCCGTTTCGTATTAAAAAAAATATTCTACAGTAAAAATTGTGTAATTTTAACAAAATAACATTCATGTTAGAAGGATAAAAGTGGATTCTTGAAATATATATTTTTGTTTAACTTTATATTTTTATTTGACTAATGTTTGCGTTGATAACATTTATCATAGATTTTTGTAAATATCTTGATTTCTTTTAATTTATTAGTATTCATTTTTTTATTTGAAGTCTTTTGATACAGCTCATAGAGTGGCGTTTTTTACTTCTTTGAAGCATTCCGAATAGTACACGAGTGAGAGCTACGTTAGATCAAGTAAAATAGAGTATTAGAACAATTTCAAATGATGGTCCTCCAATCATCAAGATGTACAGGGTGGTTATAAATTAAGTTACCCTGTTTAGACCTACATAGAGTACGCTCTGCTTGACAGATATCGATCAAATATTGAATATATGTTGTATAAACCAAGAGGAAAAGAAATCTGCAATTAAAAAATAGTTCAAATTTCGCAGAAAAAATGACGCATGAAGATAAAAAATATGAAACTGGAAACATTTTTTTTTTTAATTTACAGAATAATTTAATGGGCATTCCATTTGCGTCAAGCACATATTCAAAATGTATTATGTAGCGTGTTCAACAGTAGCGCGTACGGATTTTTCGAGCATGACGCGTTACGTTTACATCCAAAGCAGGCGGAGTCCATATGCTTCCTCAACAGTCGATTTTGCAAGAATTCCCACAGTCAGAAGTCACAGAAATTCAAGTCTGGAGAACGAGGAAAATTTCTCGAAATTACTCAATCATCTTCAAAGTGAACATGAAGCAGTATCACTGCTGTTCGAGCTATGTGAGGTAGCGCAACATCTTGCATGAATACGGTAGTTTCTAAACACTTTCGCTTTTATAAGAATATAATAACATGTTGCTGAAGAAATTCCCAGTAACATATATCCTTGACAGAAAAATTTTACGACCCTGAGAAGTATTCGCCTGAAAAAAAGGGAGCAAGGATGAAACCAGCCATAAACCACGCCACAGCACCACTAAAAAAATCTGCAGAAATCTATGGCTTTTTGGCCCAAAATCTGTGAGAAATCCGAAGGTATTTGGCCCATTATGCAGATATTTTTAAGAATATCTTAAAACATTCTGCAGATATTTTAAAGATAAAGCTAAGTCTGCAAATTTTCTTCAAATTTCTGTAGAATTTCTGTAGAAAATGGTATTTCTTCAGATAATCTTAATATTATTTTCAGTGGGGAGAGTAATGGAATGAGGGTGCAAAGACTGTTCATGGACAATATTAGGACTTGCAAAACTCCATATGTGACAGTTCGGAATATTAACTGTTCGATTTAGGGTAAAATACCCCTCTAAGCTAATTGTTCTAAGTCTGTGCATTGTCAGTGGTTATTCTAACCAATAACGTTTTTGCAAATTGAGTTCGTGTGTCCGGATCTACAGATTTTAACGCTTGCATAACGTGAATCTTTTATCGATTCCATTTTACAATGGATACAAGAAACTTTCATGCTGTAGAAGACCAAGAGATAAACAAATCACGTGACACTGCTCGAGTACATATTGGGAACCGGTAGTTCTTTCGACAACGGCCAGAACAACTTCTTCGACAGCTACATTTCAAATCCTTTTCCATTTTGTTCCTTGCAGCACGTTCATCTCTCCAGTTTCTTCGAAATCAGACATTATCTTTTTCAAAGTCTGCCTCGAGATCGGCTCTTTTCGTAATCATTTTAAGCCTTGATATCCTCCCAGTGTAATTGACAAATTACTGCCTTTCTGATAACATAGTTTCAACAGTAACATTTGTTCATTCTTCTTTAACATTTTTGTGCATTATGATTTTACGGTGGGGGCTATGGGCTTTTTTAATTGTTCCAAATTTACCTAAAGTTTTTTCGCGCAGATTAAAGAACAATCAACTAATTTTTTTAATGGCAGATTTCGTTTTCTTATAGCTTATTTAACTTATACTCCAAGTTTCATCGATATTTGTCAATAAGAGCGGTCTTCACGTAGGTCTAACCAGGGTAACTTTAATTATAACCATCCTGTATATACATACAGGGTGTCTAGTAAATGACTGACCCATTTTGAATGTAAATAACTAAAAAAAGGTTTGAGATAAAAATGTGCGGTTTGCTGCATTGTTATCAGTAAATTAGTAAATTTTTAGATATGCACTTTCTTAAAATATTTCGAATTTTGGCCAACAGATGGCGCTGGTGGCGGTATAAGGCTGTCGAAATTCAGACAGTACTCTATTTTCATAAGCATGAGCTTTTTAAACTCATTTCGCAGAGTCAAATCTCAACATTTGAATCGACTCTTCGTTCACCAACAGAAATAGATTTTATTGGATGGAAAGTGATTTAAAATAATATTTATGATTGAATAATGTCTATTATACTTAATAAATACAGCAATGAATAAATTTAATAAACATTGACTTTTCACACATTTACCATAAGCAAATTGTATTCAAAAAAAAAATTTGTAACCGGTTAACTGATTCTTTTTACGTACAATAAATTGAAAATATCGCATAAACACGGTTCTTTTATGTTAAAAAATCTTAATATTTAATCTAAATATTTCTTCCATTAAATAGTATGAAATTGTATTTAAAAAATTTAGTGATGTCAAAAATCTTTAAAGGATGAATCAAGCAAAATCTTCTTGTTTGTACGTCGTGTAGTGAAATCAGAAGTTAAAACAGTGGTACGCAATTAGTGGTGGTAAGTTTACTGTCTAAAATAAAAGCGGGACAGTGACTTATAAATCGGCACATAAAAATATATTAAACCTTAGAATAAAGGTTCGTCTATATTTCGTCTATAAAATAACTTGTCTTAAGCATAAAAATATATAGACCACGACGGTGAAAGTAACAAACAAAACTACCTGCTAAGATGGAAACCAGTCTAAAACGAACTATTTTTCATTTTTCCGCAAACTATTCATTTCTACGTTATATTTGTAATTTCACATTCAACATATCTGAAAATTTTATTACGAAAGTCAGAACAGATTTTAAGATGATTTTTACACACAACCATTCCCGCTTTTCCCCCTGACTGCAAGCGCATCTACCTGAAACGGAATTATGCTTAAAAGGAAAAAAAAACGACTTACCTGTTTTTATATCCTGCGAGTCACCCATTTTAAAAATTTCATTACAGAAAGCATAATAGATCCTGAATCATCATAAAATCATTACAGTTCTACTTATTTGAGTTCAATTTTATAAATATAAATATTACTAAATTACAGGAATATTAGTGTTTTTCATATATAACTTTTAAAAAGCTTTTAGATTCATTTTTAAAAAAATAATATTCCTTATTTCAAATCACATGCAAGAGGGATTTTCAGAATTCTCCTTCTCTTGTTTTCCTCGGGAAGAATAGTTAAGGAAAAGGGGGGGGGGCGGAAAATATATTTCTGGATCTATGGTGCTCTTTGTAATGAAATTTTGAAATAGGGTAACTCGCTGGATAAAAAACAGGTACGATGCTTTTTTTTCTTTTTAAACATCCTTCCATTTCAGCGTAGATATGTTTTCACTTGGAGGGGGGGGAGAGGTGTGTATAAAAGTCATCTTAAAATCTCTCGTGGCTTTCGTAATAAAAGTTTTAAATGTGTTAAATGTCAAAATATGAATATAATGTAGGGATGATTTAAGTTTTAGGAAAAATGAACAATGTTTCGTTTTAGGCAGGTTGTCGTCTTAGCAGCTTTTTATGTATGTTACTTTCTCCGTCGAAATCATCTTTTTTAATCGTTTAAGACAGGATTTGTTATAAACAGATTCCTTCATTCTCAGGTTTATTATATTTTTATGTGACGATTTATAAGTCACTGCCTCGCTTTTTTTTAGACAAGGAACTTTCCAACACTATTTCCGAACCACTGTTTTAATCACTTAACTCATTTCACTGCACGACGTAGGCAATAAGGGTTTGCTTGATCCATCACTTAAAGCTTTTTCACACCACTATTTTTTAACACAATTTCATACTATTTACTGGAAGAAATGTTTAGATTAAATATTATGATTTTTTTAACTTAAAAAAGCGGTGCTTATCCCATATATTCAATTTATTGTACATAAAGAGAGATTCAGTTAACCGGTTAACAAAAGCATTTTTTGAATACAATTTATTTATGATAAATGTGTAAAAAGTCAATGTTTATAAAAAAGAAGTTTTGTGTGTTTTTATTAAGTAAAATAGACATTATTCAATCATAAATATTATTATACATCTCTTTCAATCAAACAACCTCTATTTCTGCAGGTGAGTGGAGAGTCGATTTAATATGTCAACTGAGATTAGACTCTGCAAAATGAGCCAAAAATCTCATGCGTATGAAGATAGAGTAATGTCTGAATTTCGAGAGCCTGATGCCGCCGCCAGCGCCATCTGTTGGCCGAAATTCGAACTTTTTTAAAAAAGTGTATATCTAAAAATTTACTAATTTTCTGATAACAATGCAGCAAACCGCATATTTTTATCTCAAACCGTTTTTTTTCTTTTTTTTTTTATTATTTACATTCAAAATGGGTCAGTCATTTACTGGACACCCTGTATATGTATATATCTACTACTATATATATTTGAAACTGTTTGAATACTTTATTTTACTTGATCTTACCTATCTCTAATTCACGTGCTATCCGGAATGCTTTAAAAAAGCAAAAAGCGCCACTCTATGATTTTTTTAAAAATAAAGTCAAATATTAAAGATTAAGTGGAAAGAGCTGTTCCTGAACATCTTTTTCTTTTCATTATAACGTAAATACAGGACGGTTATAACGAATTTTTTTCTGGTACATAAATTGTTGATAGTTTTCCTGTTCAGCCTATCGAAAATAAATGTAATATATACCAATTTTAATGTATGTGTTTGAGATATTTGTGAACGAGTTCAACGTACTTTGGACGGTTAATAAACGTTGAAAGACTTTCGAAAATTTCAAACTGTAAGTAGGATACATATCGCGATTGGGATTCTCTTTTTTAGATGCGTTCGTAGTTGTATAAGTACGTAGCACCTACAGTCACCGTTCAGTCTGCCCGTCCTTACAATTGTCTTTATGACTGTTTAGCAGTCTGTCCGTCTGCATACAACAACGCAAAAAATACCCAACCGAATCTATTAAAACTTGAAATATATATTTTTTGCAATATTTTTTCGAGTCATTTCAGATTTTGTGAAAATCGAATGCATAGTTGAGTTCCAAGGATAATCAAAAGTAATAAGATTTTAATAAGATTAAACTGTTTCACATTTTATGAAATTGATATACCAATCCGACCTACGAAAAATTGATCATTGAGGTTTAATAAAGGTTACTTCTTGTATAATAGAAAGCAGATTTTCATGGACACACATAAGATTATATTATGAACGTATCGCATTTGTTACATTTGACGTGCAATTTCCGACTTGTTACTTCTACGATGCGCTAAGCGTATTTAAGCTTCAACTGTCTTGGAACCTGACGCTCCTTATGATTTTGATAGCCTTATAACTATCAGACATTATGGTGCACACCACATTCCTCTGATTCAGGATATCATAAGTATATAGAAATTCTTTTCTGATTGGACATTACTTGTTACCAGAGGATACTAAAAAGCTGAATCATTGTAAATTTTCACCATAATAAATAATTCTATGACAATCAAGTGAACCATGTTTTGATGCTTCTGCTTGTTTTGCTCTAAAGTTGTCTTAAATTTTATTTTGTCTAAAGTTAAGCAATATATATTTTTCACATGGTCTTCTTAAGACCTTTTATGCATAGTTTTAATTAAAAAGGCATTAAAATGCAAAAGTTTGTATAAAATTTTATGAAAATTTAGCCAAAACTTTTAAGAACACTTATTAAATTCTATAATGTAAGAAAAAAGTTTAAAATAAATATTTTTAATTATTATTCATTCACTATCTCTGGATTTTACTAGATATAAAACTCTATCGTAATTTAAACTATTCTTAAAAATAAGGTGAAACTGTTTTCCATTTAAAAGTTTCTTTAAAACCAGTATTTCATTCTTTTTTGAAATGTTAAATTGACCTTTTCTGCGACGCAGCTCACTATGAAGTTCAACTTTCGTTTTATTATTTTTTTAATTAAGTGAAAAGAGGCAATTGCGTTCCTTTGAAGTTGAAGAACAATAATCAGGACCAAAATCTATTTACTGCTTTTGGAAAATGTGCTGTGTAAAACAAATGAATGTACTTTTTTTATTGCTAATGTCGCAGCTTATTTTTTTTTTAAATAAATGTCCTAAAAATGATTAATATCTATGTTTAAGATAAACAAAACCTTTTATTTTAATGCTATATACATGTATGCCTCTACCTGAAAGTATGTGTTTATGTGTGCCGTTTATGGAAATTGCTTAATATTACATTAAAATGTATATTATATGGCCAAAGGTGAACGGCCACTTGCGATTTCTAACGTTTTGTTAAATAGCTAGAAAAATAAACGAGGAATTATTCCGAAACTCCAGGTGTGTAAACAAAACAGTACAGATCATTTATTTCACCGAAGATCTTTTTCATGAAACCCCATTAGGGACCGCCAATAAATCAAAAAAGATGGAATATCTTTTGAGTAATCCTGCAAAAGTTGTGTAGCAAAAGCGGTCAAACTGCAGATTATGATTAAATAGCTTATGATTAAAAAAATGTGCTCATTTTTATGAGGATAATCAGATTTATGAGGATTTGTAGATAAATTAAGGTTTTAATTAAGAAAAGTCCCAGATTTTTCAAGTTTTTTGCTTATAATTTCCAGAATTCTTAACAGAAAAAAATCTTTTTTTAGAGATTACGACAATCAACATTCTACACAAAACCCTGCAATCAGAATTAAAAAATAATAAAATTGCCTTAATGATGAGCAGGTTTACTATATAATTTTTCATTGCGCATGCTTGAAAGCAATGAAAATACACTTTGCGCAATATGTCAGTTAAATGTATGGACCAACTTTTGTGAAAGTCTCAGAAACATAGCTTGAAATTTCTGAAAATGGTAGTGAAGAATAAGTTCAAAATCCGTTGTTTCCAAAAGGAAGCAAAAAAATGAGGGTTACATCCAAATATAGTAGTAGTAATCGCAATATTATGCATGCTACATTGACACTAATTAATAAATATATCGATACATCCCCTCATCTTTTTGCTGCTTCTTTTGGGGAACAACAGATTTTTAACTTATTCTATATCATGATTATGTTTAGAATTTTAAAACAATTTTTTAGACTTTCTCAAAAGTTGCTATATACATTTAGCTAACAGATTATACGAATTATATTTTGATTGATTTCATGCATGTACAGTGAAATGTTTTTACTAAACTTGCTCATTATTCATGCAATTTTTGTTATTTTTTATTTTTGAATACAGAATATTGTGCTCTATATCGTATGGCAAGTTTTCAAACAGAACTTTTTTATATTAAGAATTCTGCAAATTGTAAGCAAAAAAAAAAAAAAAAAAAAAAAAAAGCTAAACAAAATTTAGGACTGTTTTTATTAAAACCTTAATTTCGCAACGAGTATGCATGCTATCCTCCTAAAAATGAACGTACTGTTGTTAAATTAGTTTCCACAGGGTTATCCAAAACATATTCGCTCTTTTACAATTTTTTGACGGTCCCCTATGGGGTTTCAGGAAAATATCTTCGCGGAAGTATATGACCTGTACTATTATGTTTGCACACTTCGAGTTTTAGGATAATTCCTCTCGTATTTTGATTTGTTATTTAATAAATCATCAAAAATCGCAAGTGGCCTGTTAACTTTGGCCGTATAGTGTATTGGCTTAATGGAATCCTGGTGTTATTTGTATGCTTTCTGAAACTTACAATAATTATACTTTGGTTCTCAAAAATAAATTAATTTTGATTTTTTTTTTTTTTTTTTTTTTTTTTTTGAAATAAATATTGCAGAAGTATATGCAGTTTCATGAATTCTTTGTAATTTTAAAAGATTTTAACAATATAAAATGAACAATTTACATATTTTCTTTTGTAGTTTCCCATTGACATTTCAGCTGCCATGTTTTCTGCAAAGTTAATATCTCTTTGTTATATGTTGTAACTTATTTTTCACAATATAACATTTAAAGAGTATAATTTTCTATTTAATATATAGTGCATATGAAATGTTTTTTACAATGAACTTTTATAATATATCCAATCATATTTAACTTAAGGAATTAACAAGTTATAGGTAAAAATATAGCGATCTTCTTGATAATATAATATGTTATTCTAATGTTAAAAATAATTATAGCGATTGACAGGTTTTCTAAATTATCCTCTTTTATAAATTTATTTTTTCTTTTTAATATTTATGGTAATATCGTTTTTTACTATAATGTAAAATCTTCGAATAATCTTAAAAAATCTAATTAATAATATGTTACACGGGAAGTACACTAAATATAATTAATTTTAGCAATTAATCATGTAATCTATTTAATTATTTTAGTTATAGATGTTTTTCGTAATGTGTAACAATGAAAGATTTAATTAGTTCTTATCAAGTATCTAAAATATTTTACTAATCTTAGCATCATTAAAATCAAAATTTTATGCTATTATTGTATTCATTTTTCAGTTTTTTTCTTTTCTTGTTTTTTCTTTCGTATTAATTAGATTTTTGTGAATAGTACGTTTGTAGATGATGGAATTTGTCTTTAATTATTTTAAAATAAACCAGTTTAAAAGCTATTATTGCGTATTATTTAATAAAGAGAATGGTTTATTAGGAAGTAAAATTAATTTAACTCAAATGAAACTTTTTTATGTTTAATAAATAAGTATTTATAGTTTATAAAATAAATTACATGTAAATTCTTATTTACATTGTTTTCTTCTTAATCTTTATTTTTCAAATATACGAAATACTGTTACTGATAGCTATATTATTTATTGTATTTTTCTGAATAATGCCATCGTCTCATTTTCAGGCTTTTTTAAATTTGCTAATGAAGCTGCCAGATATTTCGGAAATTAATATCACTCCCGTATTATTTTTAAGTGTTTTATCACATATACAGGGTGAGCAAAAAGTCCGTAAAAACTTTAAAAATTCATAAAAACCGAAAAAATAACCGAAATGAAAAACGATTTGCAGGGTTAGCATCCATAGGTCACGGGGATTTTTTTAAAACAGAAATAAAAAATAATTCAAAAAACAGCCGACAGACGGCGCTGGTACTTGCGATTTCTGCGGAAATATGCAAATGAACCGGTTATAAGAGCTTGCGCTCCTAATCCACAACTAGTTCACCGTTGTGAGCCGTGAACTTGTTCAAGGATGCTCACTGCGAAGGACAAAGCTTTGTTGCCGGGCACTCTATGCCGGACACACAAAGCTACACTCTGCAGTAGCTGGATTTGTGACTCCACTCCAATGTGTCATCCCATGTGGTGGTGGTCATGTGGAACACATACAGGTCAAATAAACGATTTGGAAACATTCTGTTCTTTATTTGGGTATCTTTTCTTTGATTTGGGTACGTCAGCGTTACCTATTGGCTGTTTTTTGAATTATTTTTTTTCATGTCTTAAAAAAATCCCCGTGACCTATAGATACTAACCCTGCAAACCGTTTTTCATATCGGTTATTTTTTCGGTTTTTATGAATTTTTAAAGTTTGTACGGACTTTTTGCTCACCCTGTATACATACATATATAGACAGTGCTCTTCAAAAACTTAGACACTCCTGATATTTAACCTTCAAATAAAAAATACGAACTCTAGGGTTATATAAATGGCTATACTTATTTTTAAATATATTTTAAACATTTTAGGACGAAAATAATGATTTTAATATAACATAATATTTAATTTAACAAAATAAAGTGAAATTCGCATACTGCAAGAGTTTAGACACTTTCTTGATAGACGGGAAAAATAACCATAAATTGAAATCGAACTGAAATCACAGTGTCTGCATGTAGTGAAAAAATGTGACTTTTCATCGAAGAAACTAAATTCCGCATCATTTAAGGGTATATTTTGTACCAAACTCGTTCAATAGCAGCTCGAAGATCATGAACAGAAAAACAGAAGAATATTGCCAAAAATTAGCATAAAAATTACCAGATATGGTGTCACAAATATTTTCGATTTGGTTCAGATCACAGATACACGCCGGCCAATCAAAAATAGTAATATTTTGAGAATTAAATCAAGTTTTTGTTTTGTAAGTGACATGAATAAATATATTTTTTTGCTCCAATAATATTTTGAACTAGCTAAAATTTCACCAAGCGGCGCTTAAATTGTTCCCCAATGTATGTATGCAGCTTTGCACTGTTTCTCAACCATAGAGGAACTCCAGAGATGCTTGACTATCAATGTAAATTGATACCTAAATCAATAAAGAGTCACCCCTGTTGATGACTAAGAAAAGTTCAAGGCTCTTTACGCAAGCCATACCAATAGCATTTGCAATCACCTGAACTATCCAAATTGGGCTTTGTTTACCTCACTGAGTATCACAGTACACCACTTGTGTCCATATAATATATGTTTGCGAGCCCACTGTATTCTTAGCAATTTGTAGTGAAATTTCAAAGGTGCTTCTTTTATAATTTTCTTGTAAACTAATTTTTATCTTTCCAATTCATATACGAATCGTTTTCGTTGAAACAGAAAGTCCTGACTCATTTTTAATGTGACTAGCAACTATCATTTGTGTAGATGTCAGTTTAGTGATCCTTCTATCAACTCGTTTTGTGGTCGCACGATTTGTTTACATTATTTGATTACATTTTAAATATTACAAAAATGTATCCATGATAGTATTGGCAATAAAATTGCACTCAGTCGTATGTCATTTTAGACATAAAATTTATTTTAATAGTAAGTAGCAAAAAAGGAACGATTAGTTACTGACAACAAATTGAAACCGCTTATCACTATAATGTGTCTTTAAATTAAATGTACAAAACCTAATCTATATTTAATTTCGTGTCCTAGTATTTCTGTCTGCTAAATAATTCATTAGGCTGTTGAATGTTTTTGGAGAGTAAAAACACCTTTTTTCGCAATTTTTTTATCTACTCAAATATATATTTTTTAAGCAACTATGCTTTTTAAAAATTGAAAAGCAGTTATCCCGTTCTAATTATTATGACATTTAAAACAAACAAACTTTTTTTCACAGGTTATTGCATTGCAACTATCAGTAATTATTGTATTTCTAGTGCATAAAACATAAAAACATTCTTAGCTTAGTTATGTTAGTCTACATTAATAGGCCAAACACTACAAATACCTGTCCGTTTTTTTCATATTGTACATTACTTATTTAACAAACAAGATATTTGATAGCCCGATTTATGTCTTCTTGACCACGGCTTTTCTAAATTTTATTAAAATCAATTAAATAATTTTATATGCATATGATGTAAGAATTATAAAATTTAGTATTCATGAATTATTGATTTATTTTAAAAAGAACTTAAAAAAACATCGTTAAAACTACGGAACACTTATTTTGATAATTTCTATAATCACTTTGAATTTGACCATTAGTTTGGAATTATACCATATACATGTTTGGTTAAACTGAATTTTGAAAATAAACTTATTATGAAGATATCACGATATATGAACCCTAGCTATCATATCGTTCACAGAAGCTGAGCAAAATTTCGATTTGAAATATTTTCAAGAACGTTTCCAGGGCTAGAATGATATTAACAATAACTACAATAGCAAACTAAAAGATAACAGTTAAACATTAACAATTATAACTCTTATAGTGACAAAATGTCGAAAGTTTTGAATTGCAATATCTACGATTCATATTCGTTTGTAATCTCCATAATGAAACTTATAAATAGAGTTGGAATTATACAAAAGCAAAAAAAATCGCCAGCATTTGATAGCATAAAAAAAATCAAAACAACGAATAAGAATAGAGTAGCAGTTATGAGGATTCAGTAGTTTTCCGGGCTCGAGTTCGGATCAAAAAAAGAGAAAAAAAAATTAAAAGGCAAAGTTTTTTTTAACGATATTGAATTGAATAATTGAAAAAGTGGGAAGTTTGAAAAAAGAAATGGATCATTATTTTTTAAATAATTATTTAAGTTATAAAAATAATATGAATCAAAATAAATAATGTATTTTTCTTTTTATGGACTTAGGGTGCTTATATACATGTGTTAGTAATCGGGGTTCTCCATATTTTGCATATTTTTCAGAATGATATATATACATGCATATTTATAAACCGAGTCAACTTCATTAAATTTCAGTAGTATTGTGAAATACGCACAATTTGTTTTATTTTGTTCGTTGTAAAGGCAAAAAAAAAAATGACATATCCACGTAAGTTATTTATTTGTTATTTTAAGAATCATTTAGTTATCATTAATTGACCAAATTAATAACAAAAATGCATTTTCATTCATCTCGAAGCTCAAAAATTAGTTAATAAATAGGAACTTATACTAAAAGTAATTAGTTATAGAAGATGTAACATTTAAAAAAATGGAAATTCACACATGAAAATCAATATGCAAAAATAATATATATACATCTACAGGGTGTTTCAAAAATGACCGGTATATTTGAAAAATCAATAAAAATTAAATGGGCACCGTTAGAAGTACACCGTTTGTTGCAATATGTTTGGGACAACAGTACATTTTCAGGCATACAACTTTCCAAATTAGCTAAAATTTTCAATAAAAAATGGCGCTGTAGGCATTTTAAAAGGTACGGTAGAAAACTCAATCTGTGAGCTTGCAATTCTGTAAAGCCTCTGTCCCTGCCCGCGAAGACACTCACGAGCTAATGCTATTCCTATAGGGAGGCATTTTTGTAATAACTCTTTCACATTTTGACATTTTATAATATTTTTTTTTTGCATTGCATAGCAGAGGTCCCTCTCAAGATCGCTCCTTGATTATATTTTTTTATATTTGGTTTCTGGTATTTTCTATAAAGTTACTTTTACATCCAAAACCGGCTTCGAGAAGGAAAATAACTTTATAAAAAATATCTGTGATCAAAATCGAAAATGTAATCAAACAGCGATCTTGAGAGGGACCTCGGCTATGCTACGCAAAAAAACATTTAAAAATGTCAAAATGCGAAAGAGTTATTACAGAAACGTCTCCCCATAGGAATAGATTTAGCACGCGAGTGTCTTCGCGGGCAGTGACAGAGGATTTACAAATTGGCAAACTCACAGATTGCGTTTTCAACTATAGCTTTCAAATTGCCTGCAGCGCCATCTGTTGTTGAAAAATCTGTTGTTTTAACTAATTTCGAAAGTGTATGCCTGAAAATTTACTGTTGTCCCAAACATATGGCAACAAACGGTGTTTTTCTAACGCTTTTATTGATTTTTCAAATATACCGGTCATTTTTTAAACACCCTGTATATATATATATATATATATAAAGTTATATACAATATATATATATATATATATATATACATATTATATTTATATATTTAATGTATTATATATTTAACATTAAATAAATTTATACATATAAATTCATACATAATTTTTTTTTAATGTCCCTTGTTATAAAATGACTATATACGATACCACGAATCTTTCTAGCTCGAAATATCTCCTAATGGACTGGAATAAAAAACTTCTTCTTTTATTCGTTTAGATTAACAAAATTGACGATGTATGTACATGCATATACAATTATATAACAACCAGAATGGGAAGTTTTTCTTTTTTTTTTTAAGTTACTCGAAAGTAATTATATAAATTTTACGATGCATTCGACAATGCGTTTCTGTAAAGTAAAAAAATAAAATATATTAATAATAGCATTGTACAGTAGTTTATGGCTTAGTTAGCAATTTAAATAGTAATTGTAATGATAGCATTTAAGAAATTGTAGTAGTAACATTTTTCTAAAGGAAATAGTCAGAATTTCACTTTTATGCTAGGGTAACTCATATTAAGCTAAAAGTATATTAATTTGTAATTGAAAATGTACATCCATTTAAATGATGGTTGTTTAAAAGGGAAAGGAAAATGCGAATAAGTATTTGTAAATATATTATTTAATTATAATTATTTTTATTCATAGTTACTTTTCTTATCACATAATAAGTAGAAGTATCTAATCAAACATTTTTTTTATCGAAATTAAAAGCAGTTCTTAAAGGAGCTGAGATGTTGCTATCAGCATTTTCGAACATTAATTTTTTCTTTACTAAATCTCATAGCTATGCGTTTAAATAAAGGGAATTTCTACACTGATACCCAACAACGAGAAACTCTACACACCTTAATTATTTCATTTATCTGTTCATTCAATCATAGTAAAAGAAATCATAAATATATGTTTTTTTTTTATTCTTATTTGAAATACTAATTTTCACTATTAACACAAAGAACATTTTTAATTATAATTTAACATTATTTTGAATTAGTTTTTTATCAAATATTCCAAAAGCGTATCTTTTGTAAATAAAAAGTGCATATTGTAGCAAAATAATCATTTTTATCGGGAGGGGAAATTTTAATAAAATCAGCTTCGAATAATGCATATTTAATGCATTAAAGATAATTAACGACATCTTTTGAAAATATGTTATACATTCAAACGTAACAAGATATTTCATGCAGTGCATCTATTATGCTTTTAAACTCTTAATAACACAATTTGTGTAAAAAACAAGAAGTTTAAAGAATTTAAATGCTTACATTGTACAATATTATCTACAGATCATGTTGAAAATTATCTCGATAGTTTTGGCATAGAAAATTTTAATACATTTTGAATGACATTTTAAATGAATATATTTTAGTCGCTATAACTTTATTTCAAAGCTGAAAGTTGAAACTAAGTTAAAAAATGATTTAGAGAAAAACAACATTTTTCTGAAATCCGATGATGACCTTGAATATTTTAAAACGAAAATCTAGATTTATTTTAAAATAAATCTAAGCCGATTACTATTATGATTGGATAAAAATACTTTCCTTGAATTTTTTTAATAACTAACGATACAAATCACTGCACTACAGATTTTTTCTGAACATTTTCAACTATTAAGACAATTCTCTTTCAAATTAGACTAGACTTATTCTCTTTGGTTCTTATCTTTCAAAAAATTTTCAAAAATCAGTTTATTTCAGAAGTCTTTTACTATCAGAATTGAAAATTCTTAAATGAAATAATACACTATCTACCAAAAAGTATTTGTACACTTTCAGTTTTTGACATTTTCTCAAATATTTAAAAATATACTGGTCGGATTCTTCTGGAACTTCAGAAATATAAAGATTATGTTTCACTTTATATTTATTTACATTCATTTGTTAAGCGGGTAATTAGGGGGCCGGCAAAAAAACAAAGAATAATAGAAATATTTGGGATCGCCCTGTACATGAAAATGCACGAAACGACTTATCGCTTTAGAATACAAATATATGAATACAGTAGAATATGTACACTAATTTTTGTGAGAATAGCATGTATATTTATGGCGATAGAGCGATTGTTTTGAAAAATTCAAAAAATTCTGGTATGTTTTTTGTTTGTATCATGCTGGGTTTTTGACCAAATTTAACGCAAATTTCAGAAAAATTGGCAAAATGCAGTAGAAAAATGTAGCGCAATTGGAATATAAATATATTAAATATTTTATGAAATATGAGTAGTTGTATAAAATAATTTTTATCTGCTCATGCGCGAACTAGAAAAACATTTTTTTTACATCATTTAATAGTCAATTCTATGGAGTGACTTATAAAAAAAATCCAATCAAATATCGTGAAAATTCAAAAAGATATCATTATTTTAGTGAGATGTTTTTAATCTGCTCTCTAAAAACGGCTGAATCTTAAGGGATTTTCCACAAATTGACATTTTTTAATAACTGACTTAAAAAAAAACTAGTATTGAATTAATACAATATCTAATACAATATTGCTGCTAATAAGTACTTGACAATTGTGATAGAAAAGAAAAAGAGCTTTATTCACATTCAGGGCCAAAACTAAGAGAGGGTTGGGGGAAAAGGGCATGTGCCCCGGGCGCTAGGATGAAAGTGTCCCAAATGTACATTTTGTTTGGCGATTTTTTCCATGTCTATGTTTAGCATGATATTGTCAAAATCGTCCCATTCAAAGCATTTCTCCTATACCAAAGCATAGAAGAATCTAATGATGATGGCATAAAGATCCCGCATAAAGCAGATTTTTTTTTCGTTTTGATTCGGTTTCACGATTTTAAGGTATCATTTTTTTTTAAAGAAAGCAGATTACTTTAATCAATATTACATATTTTAAGTTTTAAAATAAGTCGGCTATTAATAAATTAGAAAATTTTTCTTTGCAAATACTTTTGCAGATGCTTTGCAAAGAAGAAAAGGGAGGGGGGGGAGTTCACCAAAATTCATTGAAATATAAATATATTAAATATTTTCTAAAATGTTCTATGTCATGCAATATTTTCAACCAAATATAAAGCCACATTCAGAAAAATTTGCAAAATGTAGTAGAAAGAATAAGGTGCTATTGAAATATAAATATATTAAAAGTTTTCTAAAATATGAGTATTTGTATGAAATATTTTTTAATCAGCGTATGCGTGAACTATAAAATTTATCATTTTACATAATTTAATATTCAACTCTATGGAGCTACCCATAAAATAATCCGATCGAATTTCGTGGAAATTCAGAAACTTATTGTGGATAGGAGTGAACTGATTTTCAATTGGTCTCGGAAAGCAGTTGAATGACGTCAGTTTTTACGCAAATTGCCAAATCTCCATTTACGTTTTTTACTGGTGATTTACTTCTTTTCTTAGATAATTACCAGAACGAACCTATTTCAGGATAAAAATAATTATAAAAAATCGAAGCATTTGTGTCAAATCTACCCATTGATACATAATTGATAATGGCTCTTATGCAAATGCCGATATCTGCGATCCTGAAATACGTCAAGTTCTCCACTGTTAAATGTGGTGTCGAAAACAACACTGACATCAATCGCATGCATGATGCCAAGAAGAACAGAGCTGTCTGATTTTGAGAAAGGTGTGATCATCGGGTACCACCGAAATGGCCGATCTTTAATCGACATATCTAGCGAGCTTAATTACCCCAAAACGACTGTGGCTTATGTGATTAGAAAATGGAAGCTGAATGGTGATTGTCAGAATGTGGCCAGAGTAGGCAGACCGACGAAACTGGGAGATAGAGACCGACGGGTTCTGTCTAGAAAAATTCGGAAGAACCGCAACCAACCAATGTTACACATACGCCGAAGAATTTCAACAAGCTTCAGGATGTGTTGTTTCCATGAATACCATCCGTAAGGAAGCTCATCTGCTTAATTTTTATGGCCGTGCTGCCGCCCATAAGCCTTTAATCACCAAGTCCAACCGCGCAGCTCGGTTAAGTTGGTGCAAAACACGCCAGCAATGGACTGTACAGCAATGGAAACAGGTTCTCTGGAGTGATGAATCAAGGTTCACCCTCTACCGTTCTGATGGTAGGGTCTGGGTCTGGCGTCTTCCTGGAGAACGCCTCCTACCAGAATGTATTGTGCCCACAGTTAAATTTGGCGGAGGGGGAATTATGTTCTGGGGTTGTTTTTCCTGGTTCGGACTAGGACCCTTGGTCCCAATTCATGGTAAGCTCAATGCCGATGCCTACTGTAATATACTGGACAACAGTGTACTTCCTACGTTGTGGCAATACTATGGATTGGACCCATGTTATTTCCAGGATGACAACGCAAGCTGCCATGTAGCGAGGTCCAGCATGGATTGGTATGCTGATAATGGCGTCCATCGACTCGAGTGGCCTGCCCAGAGCCCAGACCTGAACCCAATAGAGAACCTCTGGGACGAGTTGGATCGTCGAATTAAGGCGGGGACACACGCCCAAAATCAGTAAAAGAGCTTACCTGCCTTGTGCAAACATAGTGGAATAAAATACCATTAAATGTAATACAAGGACTAGTTGAGAGCATGCCCAGGAGAGTCGCAGCTGTAATTGCCTCTCGAGGAGGATCTACAAATTATTAAATGTGAACAGGGCCAAAACCAGTCTTTTTTTTCCCCGAGGCAAACGTGGATTTTGAAGGTATCCCTTTCCCCCTCCTTCGCAAAGCATATTTACAAAGAAAATTTCTCCAATTTATTAATAGCCGACTTATTTTAAAACTTAAAATATGTAATATAAAATAACGTATTCTGCTTTATTAAAATACTCCAATTTGATACTTTAAACCGAATCAAAAAAATTCTACTTTCAACAGGATCTTTAAGGCCCTTGTCCCTGCCCGCGAAGACACTGTTGAGCTAATGCTATTCCTGTGGGGAGGCATTTTTCTAATAACTCTTTCGCATTTTGAAATTTTCAATTTTTTTTTGCATTGGATAGCGGAAGTCCCTCTCAAAATCGCTCCTTGACTACTTTTTCGATTTGAGTCATAGATATTTTTTATAAAGTTAGTTTCACTTTCAGAACCGCTTTTGGAAGTGAAAGAAACATTATAAAAATATCTACGCCAAAATTGAAAAAGTAATCACGGAGCAATCTTGAAAAGGACTTCCGCTATCCAATGCAAAACATATTCTTTAAAAATGTCCAAATGCAAAAGAGTTAGAAAAATGCATCCCCATAGGAATAGCATTAGCTCGTGAGCATCTTCGCGTGTAGGGGCAGGGACCTTAAGCCATCATCATTAGATTTTTTTATGCTTTAGCATAGCCCAGATATAATAATTTTAACAATATTATGCTAAACATAGCCATGAAAAAAATCGCCAAACGAAAGCTACATTTGGAACACTTTCATCCTAGCGCCCGGAGCACATGCCCTTCTCCCCCTCTCTTAGTTTTGGCCCTGAATGCGAATAAAGCTCTTTTTCTTTTCTATCACAATTGTCAAGTACTTATTAGCAGCAATATTGTATTAGATATTGTATTAATTCAATACTAGTTTTTTTTTAAAGTCAGTTATTAAAAAGTGTCAATTTGTGGAGAATCCCTTAAGATTCAGCCGTTTTTAGAGAGCAGAGTAAAAACATTTCACTAAAATAATGATATCTTTTTGAATTTTCACGATATTTGATTGGATTTTTTTTATAAGTCACTCCATAGAATTGACTATTAAATGATGTAAAAAAAATGTTTTTCTAGTTCGCGCATGCGCAGATAAAAATTATTTTATACAACTACTCATATTTCATAAAATATTTAATATATTTATATTCCAAATGCGCTACATTTTTTTACTGCATTTTGCCAATTTTTCTGAAATTTGCGTTAAATTTGGTCAAAAACCCAGCATGATATAAACAAAAAACCATACCAGAATTTTTTGAATTTTTCAAAAAAATCGCTCTATCGCCATAAATATACATGCTATTCTCACAAAAATTAGTGTACATATTCTACTGTATTCATATATTTGTATTCTAAAGCGATAAGTCGTTTCCTGCATTTTCATGTACAGGGCGATCCCAAATATTTCTATTATTCTTTGTTTTTTTGCCGGCCCCCTAATTACCCGCTTAACAAATGAATGTAAATAAATATAAAGTGAAACATAATCTTTATATTTCTGAAGTTCCAGAAGAATCCGACCAGTATATTTTTAAATATTTGACAAAATGTCAAAAACTGAAAGTGTACAAATACTTTTTGGTAGATAGTGTATACTACAAACTATATAAATGATTTTTTCCCTTGTAAAATGCATTTAGTCAACACTATTAAACGACGATGCGGTTCAGTTATGGTATCGTATAAACGATAAATGGGATATGTTTTTAAATACGTTTTTCGGAAAGCTATTCTGTTTCATGAAGTTTTGATAACATATTACTACATTAACATTTTAAACACTTGCTAAGGAGAGCAATATAAAGAGTATTATTTTAGAAGTGTGGTTTTGATCTTGGCAACAGTGTTTCTTGTCACAGTCACTTTGACCGCTGAGACGATTGTGCTCATAACGTTTTCCCATTTCATTATGAATAGAATTATGTCAGAACAACACTTACAAACTGTACAGAATTCACTCAGTTTATTACAGTAGACATTCAATGAGCGCATAATTTCGAAAATTGGACCTGCGAACTGTCCTTCACGGTCATGTGACTTTACTCCAATGGATAATTTTCTGTGGCTATATGTGAAATCGCTGATGTAGGCGAGACGCCACAAGCGTTGGACCACTCGAAACTTAATAATTGACGCGTTATTGCTGATGTACCAGCTGATCGTTACTGTGATTGGAATTAGGACTTCATTCAAAATAGATGTTCGGCATCAATTTTATACAGTAATGACATAAAATTATTCATTAAAAAAGTCAATATATCTGCTATTAATATTATTTTTATATGAGCTTTATATCGTTTTGATTTTCAATGCCTGAAAAAAGGAAATAGGTGTAAATTAAATGTTTTTTCATACAGTGATTTTTTTTATTGTAAACATAGAAATAGTATAACTCAAATAAACTCCAATAGTATAATTTTAAACTATAAGGACAAATATTTTTTTGACTTTTTAAGGCATAAAATAGGTCCATTAATTGATCTATCTAAGTTTTTCATTTTACAATTAACTAAATAAAAACACTAAAAGAAATTCGTTAAATTTACGGCAAAAACTGCTGCTGCCAGCGGTGTAGAAATTGCAGTAGAAATTGCAGTAGAAATTGCAGTAAAATTCGATATAAATTTTGTTATTACATTTAGTTTTACAGAAAGTTTTAAGGTAAAAACTGCTGGCAAGCTATTCAGACATTGTAAAAAAATCCCATTATATTTACAGAAAAAATTGCAGTCAGCAATATTACCAGCAGTTTTTGTCGTAAAAATTACTTTAAAATTCGATATAGATTTCAATACATTTAATTTAACTGCAGGTTTTACGTCAAAAACTGCTGGCAACATTGTTGCCAACTATTTTTTCCGAATTTTTTCTCAGTGATTGATGAATTAGACGACTTTTTTTCAACAGCTGTACGTCAAATAAATTCTGCGTTATTTGAAGTGGTGTTAAATATAATAAAATCAACTAATATTACTAATTAAGAAAATCATTATTATTATTTTAAATATTGATATAAAATAAGAAAACTCGCAGAAGAAGAACGAAACATTTGAATTTTTGGCAAATAAAATATGCATTTATATAAGTCTTTTGATCAAATAAACAAAAAAATATTTTCCGCAAGATGCTTACATAAAAATGAAGTAAAAATATTTAATGAATTTCCCTTGAGACATTCTTTTAAGCTTAACTATATATTTACTTTATATCAACAAGAAATTGTGTAATTCATACGGGTGGCATTTTCTTGATTTATGAAAGGAAAATTTCAATATTTAATTTGTCAATGTATCCGTTTGTTTTTACTAAAATATTTGATTGAAATTTTACCCAGAAATTTTCAAAGAATGTATGTATTAAACTCTGTTTTATATTCATGGGTGTATATTAAAATCTCCATTTAATTCATATGTGCAATATTCATTTGAAAAATAACTTTATTTTATGTTCTTATTATTTTAGTATTTAAAATATTTTCAATTTTTGTTTATTTATTTATGTATTTACCTTTGTTACACCCTGATTAATTTTTGACGGTTTCAGCATAATGTAAATGATTGTATGAGGCAGAGTAAATAAATTCAATAAAATAACCAAATTAACAAATATATACATATCTAATACTCTATGTTTGTAACACTGCGTGGGAAACATGAGCACTTTACGACGAGCGGTTAACTTTATTGCTATATTAATCTTTTTTCGCATGTACAGTGCAATCGCTCATAATAAGCAAAAGTGAGATCGCAAATTTTGGAAAATATTTCTTTCGGATACTAAAATAGTTATTTCTAGTCTTTACAAGTTGCAATGTAACATGATGTCGCTGACATAATTTGGCGCATATGAAACTCGTCGTTCATTTTTTTTTAAATTAATCAATTGGCAAAAACTAATTAAATAATTTCTAGAATTCTGTAAAATGCATGTAATTATTTAAATGTTTCCGAAAAATAAAACTAAGCAATCAGTTAATATTAGCATAAATGCTGACCCCTAAAGATTTCGATTTTCTCAGCGTAATAACATATTACTTCCGAATGTTTACCTGCTTATACCTGCTTTACCTGCTGATTGATGAATTTGAAAAGAGTGTAGAATTTTTCTCAGCTTTCTGTCATGTAAACCAGTCTGATAGTTACATTCCGCGTTATCAATCCATTACCATCTTTGTGTCTTCCCTGTACATGTTTGACTATTTTGTCGTGATGAAAGGAAAATTTCATTCAGCTGAATTTTCTAAATCTATGAAAGCTTAGTGACTCTTGATGAATAACATTAAATTTTTAGGAATATGTAACTAAATCAAATATATCGGACGTGTTACTCTAGTGTGTTTTACTAAGGTGTGTGTCTAAGGAGTATACTAAAAAAAGTAATATACCACGAAACCTAAGGATTTTTTTCATTTTTATCATATTTCTCTTCTGTTCCATCATTTGATGGTACATATTATAATCATCGTTATCTTATCTTGTTTATCGTTCCTCTTGCTTTCTTTATATATACTAAAAGTACATGAAAACATTCACGTCACATATTTAACAAATGCATGGAAACTGTATTGTATACTGTCTGTATTTTCTTAATTAGCATATTCTTAGATAAGTGACAGTAATTGCTCTACAAAGGTTCATCATTAATGGACCATGTATTGTCTAGAGAAAAATTAATTATTTTCAGATCGCCTGCCATGATGTAAATTGACGATTTGAACTTTGTCGACAGCCTATTAAACTTTAAGGATTTTACTAACAAGGAAGGTCTCCATACGGGCATGCTCAGAAAAATCTGAAAAAATTACAGAATGTTCTTCTCATATAGTTATACATGTTTATAAAAAACATTTCGGCGGAATCTCCTTATAACGTACGTAAAAAAATAATAATAATTTCGTTTATTTGGCGATTTATCTCCGGTTGGCGAAAAAACGAAATTTTGAAAAATACGCTTTTACGCTTCGAATATTTTTTAAAGAAAAAACTTTCTATGTTCAATGTATTTAAATAAGTTTAGTTTAAGTAATTTTAGTTTTGCATTTTTACTTTACTTTAAGTGTAATTTTGTCACATACGTTTATACGTACTTAAACAAAATGAAATTAATATATTTTATCATTTAAAACACAATTTAAATTGATTAAAATTGTTCCAAATTGAAAAACACACTGTTAAAAATCTGTTGCATTTTGTTGCAACGCACTCCCTTGCTTGTATAGATAACGGTTACTTGGCCGTGAAATGGAGCTTTCTCATTGGTTGTAATAGAGATATTATATACAAGCGGAGGAGTGCGTTGCAACAAAATGCAGCAGATTTTTAACAGTGTATGACACGGCCAATTCACGGTACTATGGAGCATTCTCATTGGTCAGAAGAGAGATATTCTTTAAAAGTAGTGGAGTGACGTTGCAGTAAATGCTGCAGATTTTTAACAGTGAAGTCAATTGAAATCAATTTTCAGATTCGTTAAAATCGTCTGCTTTTGGCGAGGAAATGCACTGTACGCCAAATCCCGCGTCGCTTTCAGCTTTTCACGCCAATTATTCCAAACTATTTTATTTTTTTACATATCTAATAATGTAATTCCGCCGCTAATTTTCACTGATCCTTTATTACCTACATGAGTAGTTTAATTCGTATTTTTTTCAAAAAATTCTGAGTATGCCCCCAATGGAGACCTTCCTTGTAAGCTTTTCCTACCTTAAATATTTTGTTAATAAGATTTATTAATAGACTTAGTAACCGAAACATCACATTGGCAAGAAACATATGTTTATTCTGTAGTAAGAAATAATTAAAATATTAAATTAAATCTAACTAAAGACAATAGTTCAAACAATTTACCTTTATGTTTTTAGAAAAACTGAATGTGGTATTTTGTGATCTTTCTCCTTACTTTTGAAAATAACAATTAATATTATTGATCGCGTTTCTTAATTCTTTTCATCAAACGTCACTTTTTTATCAAATTTTGGATTTTTTCTTTAATTGATTCCTTTTTCTATTTTGAAAAACTTAGAATGTAATTAAGCATTAAGAAAAAACTATGTGAAAATTCCTAAGTATTCTGTTTTTAGAAAGTTCTATAGTTTGCAATTTCTGGCTGTTTAAAAATAATTTTTATTTTCAAAAATAGTGCACTTGCTGTAAACATGTCGGCACTTAAAGAAACCAAGTTTTGGCGAATAGGTACATAAAAAACAGACAACATACTGTAATAAACATTATAGAAAAATTCTTGCTAAAAATATGTTTTTTTTTTTTACTTTCACTTATGGTAGATAAAATGGATCTTCATTCATATAATATAAGTTTATTAATGAACGATAAAAAGTGAAACACTATACTTGAATTTGGGATTATGCATCACTTTTAGCAACCATATCGGTGTTTGGTAATTACTGATGCGTACTGCAGTCAGGTTTTTCCCCAAAAGTAACTCTTTAAATGCAACAACTTGTCCTTTTTTAATATATATATGTATATATCTGTCGTAATTGAATATGAGTTTTCGGCAGATTTAAGGTACAATTACTTTTTTATATTTATGGAATGAACATTATTGCCTGCCTCGTTAAATTTTTACACATTTTGCGGGCACCTATTTCAGACAAAATTGAGGTAAAAATATAAAATCATTACAATTTAAGATTATATTAAGAATATTATCACGGGCACAAATAAAGCATGGTGGATCAGCTGTTAAAACTAATAAAGAAATTTTCTCGTTCATAAAAATCTGTTAAAGGAGGCAGCTTTTTCAAACATCGTAACTTAATATTTTGCAAAAAATATTTTAAAATTCCTAGAACTTATGCATTTTAATGTGATATCCATGATGTTCTTGAAAAAAAAACTTTTTTACTTGATATGTATGTATATATATATATATATATATACAGGGTGAGTCATAAATATCGAAACAATAGGCTATCTCCTTAAATATTGCCCCTAGACCCATACTTCCAATTGCAAAAATTCATAAAAAAAGGTGAAATTTTTGATAAGATAAGTTGCAACTCCATGGGGGGTCTATTTGAAAAAGTACGAAAATTAACTTTTTATACGGCCCCCGTAGGATAAAAATTCCAATTAGGGAAACTTTCCTTGTCCAGTCCTGAATAATACACAAAAAGTTGCATCGTCATATCTTAAAAATTCGCGGAGTTATAACCGTTTGAATAATTCATCAGGTTTTAAGGGATTAGACACAAATTGAAATGCGCGCAATTCAAAAGACAATGTTACTTTAACAGTTGTAGGAAACGCGTAAAAAATCTATCTTTAGAGTTAGAATTTTGATTTTTTCCCTTTTTTGTGATGGTTAGCCATATAATTTGCTAAGAAAATCACATGCTAAAATTTATCATAAAATTTAAAAAGTTTCATATTGTTAGTACTGGTTTCAATGTGATAGTTAAAAATCCTTATAACTCCAAACATTATTTATGGGATTTCAATTTCTTTCTATTTAACTAAAAATAAAAATATTATTTTAGTTTTGTTTCGAGGTTTTTGTTTTTCAATGTTTATTTTAGAGCTTTAAAAATATTTATTAAAAAAAAAAAAAAAAAAAAAAAACTTTTAAAAAATCATATTTTCAAAAGTAAATAATTTTTCATTTTTTTAAACAAAACTAATGTAAAATAATTAAAAAATGACATGTTTCAAGTTTGTACTTTTTTTTCTTTAACAATTCTTAACTTTTAATAATTTAAAGACAAGAAGTAGTTGGAAAAAAAAATTCATTATAGAGAAAAGCGAAATGTACTGTGTTACTGCCATTAGTTATTTAAAAGAATGCTTTTCTGAGATGCAGATTAAGTCCTTTTTAAAAAATTAGCTCTCTCAACTTCAAGCTTTTTATCGTCCGGTAGAGGCTGTTAAAAAATCTGTATTCTGGGCTCAAGTCAGATCAGGACCGTGACGTTATTTTTTTTGTAAGACTCGCCTATCCGGGTCTAATGTATTTTTCATACCGGAGGGGACTGCTTCTTTTTTCCTAGGCCTCACCAGTGGCCGAGAGGTTCTGACCTCAAACTGGTAGACGGTAGGTGCTGGGTTCGAACCCAATCGCGACCGTCGGCCGAACCGTTCGGCGTTTTCCGTGGTTTTCTTAGAACCTTGCGTAAATACGGGTTAGGTTCCCCTAGAAAGACCCCCACGGAGGGCATCCCACCCCTTAGGGCCTATATCCCATAGTGTAGATAATTGGCCGACATACATACAACTACAACAACAACAACCTTTTTCCTAGACTTGCACTGGACGAAATTTTTAATCACGGTCTCGAACAATCCATAATTAAATCACAGAACTAATACGTACATAAAATAAGTAAAATTTGGTTTAATCAATATTTTTACGAAAACCACATAAATTTTAAAACCGTTTTTATTTTACAAAACAAAAAAAAACTTTTTTTTTTTTTTTTTTTTTTTTTTTAAGAATAGTATATTTAAATGCCAAAAAAATAAACAAAATAAAACCAGAGAAAAAAATCTGCCTATGACGGAATTCTGTCTTAAACAGAAAATGTGTTGATCCATGCAAAATAAATACAATAATACCTAAGAATATAATAAACTCCATTTAACCTTCATAGGAAATGCATTTGTCTATTACGTATTTTTTCTTTCCTATGTGATTCCGTCTTAAAAGGTTTTACTGTATAACATTTTTCAAATTCTTCAACGCACGGGATATGGATTAGCGATAATAAAATCTAAGTGAAACATTTACATATAAACATAGATTTATAGATAAAATAAATATATCACAGGCTTTGGAGCCTCTTTAATAATATAAAGTATAAATATAAAAAACGAAATTCTATATTAAATATTTTTGGTCAGAACTCCTGCACGCAAAACAATTTTAAACTATACTGAAGTAAAAAACTATGTAGAAATTCACGGCTGAGCCGGCTATGGTTTAAGCTTTTTTTCCTGGTTGGTCCGGATTATGATTTTAACATTATTTCATGCCGGGCTGAACTTCTTTCCCTATGGGTCGATCTAGGACCGGACCTAAATACTACGATTTATTCAGACTTTCAGAGCTAACGTGCTTTCAGTGCATGTTTTAGAAACAAGTTTCAATTTTAAATCAATACGCTGCTTTATTATGGCCAAATAAGAGGCACGGTCTTAAACCGATATATAACAACGTTACAATTTGTGGACAATCCCTTATTTGCTTTGAAAATTGATGAAAAACGCTTCGTTTAAAGTGGTGTAAGTCACGAATTTTTGAGAATTTTAGATTTTGATATCTCTGTCAGGTTTTCAGATAGGGAGATGAAATTTTTTTTGTTCAATTTAGGAATGGATAAGGAATAATTTCCTAATTGGGAATTTTGCTCTACGGGGGCCGTATAAAAATTTAATTTTCGTATTTTTTCAACTAGACCCCCCATGGAGTTGCAACTTATATTATCAGAAACTTCAGCTTTTTTTATGAGTTTTTGCAATTGGAAGTATGGGTCTAGAGGCAATATTTAAGGAGATAGCCTATTGTTTCGATATTTATGACTCACCCTGTATATACATTGCGAGCAACGTAAAAGTAGCAAAATTTGTGCAACTCACGATTTGCGCGATCTTTTTTTGCTATGATCTATTGTTGCAAAATAAACACCTTTACAAAAACATTTATATATTTTAACTGTAAAATAGATGTAGATTTGTAATCTATACCAGTATTATAAAGAGGTAAAGTTTGTATGTGTTTCTATACGTGTTAATTTTTAGGGGATAATTTCTAGAATTAATAGAAATGCAGAAAGTTCTGCATGCATAATTATGTTAATTTTTAACACAATAATTCAATTATTAAATAAATAATTTTAAAAATTTCAAAATCTTTTGTTTTTTTATACCAATTTAGAAATCTATTGAATTCATTTTTCGATGATACGTAATTATTTCTCTACCATTTCTTTCAAGGATGGTTCTTCCCCGAAAGTCATATAGACCGGCAGCGGCAGCACAGACAATCATTTTATGGATTTCTCGGAGAAAATTTTGGATTAGATAAATCTCGATTCACATTTTAAAATGCAATCGGTCTGCCAAGTCATAAGTTAACGGACAACACCTAAAACCTCGATTTAAGTGTTTGACTAAGAGTTACCATTATATTTTACTTCTACCAATCCTCCAGTTTTTACATTTTTGGGTGCAGGAAAGCACGATGGTAAACGTAAGAGTGAATCGCTAAAATCGTGTTTTTAGATGTTTTCCACCCACATATGACTTGGCAGATCGATTGCGTTGTAATATGTGAATAGAGATGTAACTAATCCTAAATTTTCTTCGGTGAACTCAATGAGGGAATTGTGTGTTCTGTCGCCTCGTGTCTAACACACCCAGAAGAATATTGTTCGTAATGATTAAAAACATTAAAATGTATCCCATGCATCTTTTTCAGAGAAATTCGAAAATATCTAGTCATCGATAAAGGCTCATGCAAGATTGTTGCGGGCAATTTTTAGAAAGGTATACGAGAGCTATCTAATAAATCCTATCTATACTATTGCGTTGCGGTAGTCGATAGAGGAATTAATCACATAGTATAATTACTGATGTAAACCGAATCTAATTTCTAACTGTATTGATTTTAAGCAACGTAAATTAATGTATGATCATATAAATTAATTATGCATTGACGAAGTTTAGTTTGAATTATTTTTAATGTTTAATAAGGGAATAAGTGTCCTGTTTTTGTGTAAAAAAGCAAGATTGAAATTTTAATTGCTTTACTGAAATCTGGTGTTTAAGATGTTATTGCCTGGATTTCTGATGTATTATTAACGGCTGCCTTGTAGAACGTTTAAAAAGTTGAAAAACAAATAATCGGAGAACTACAATTTCTACCTACAATGTTGCTTTAAGGTGAGAAAAATGCCACTATTAGTGGTCGTTTATGTTCAATCTACAAAAATAATTTAAATTAACATAGGAAGCATATTATGCATTTAGGAATAAATAAATATACATAATGTATTCAAAGAACAGCATGAATATTTAATATATAATAAATTTATTATTTAATAAGTGCAACTATATAGAAGTTTTAAAACAAATAAAAGTTTTCCAGATGTTAAAACATTGATGACAGTTTAGATGATGGTTAATAGCCCTTTTATTTAACCATTACCAGTCTTCAGGGGAAACAGTTGTATTTTGAAAGCTATGCCCATGTTAAATATTAGAGTATGAAACCAACAAACGAAAAAAATAATAATTTTAGCCTCTGAAATTTACAAAGCGTGTGTCTTTGAAGCTACAACAGTTTCCCCTAATGACGGGTAATGGTTAGCTGAAAGCACTAGCGTTTGTTACATCTATTAACACAGATGTTTTAACCTATCGAAAAGTTGTAAATGTATTCTGGATAATGTATTCAGGTTTTTATTTATTTTATTAAAGAGAGTATCATGTTTCAAAATGAGATACAGAATTTTCTATATATATATATTATAATGTATTCTGTTATATGCTGTTTTATTGAATACTGAATTCCACTCCCCAGTCTGTTTTATTTAAAATTGTTGAAAAAAAGCTTACGTACTATACTGATTTGCATTTCTTAGATGTAAAATATTGATATTAAATTCAGAAATAGCGCAACACATGTTTGAGTTTCGAAATTATACTATATACCAAAAGACTGGCATTATATTATTTGTAACAGAACTACACAAGTATTTTTCAAGTGCTAATTTACTGTATTTTCGTAAATTTCAAACATCCCAGCACCCAAATTAAAGATATATTGGCGAAGATTTTAAACGACATATAATTGTACAATCTAAAATTGGCGGTGTAAAAGTAAACATCGTTTTGAAATGGTATATGTTTTATTATGTGATTTATTTTCTATATATTATTTTGCGGTAGTTTAGAACTAAACAGAGAAAAACTGGTATAGTAATTGTGTGAAATTATACAAAAATTGTTGCATACAAATATTAGTTTGCCATTATTGTTATGTCGAAAGAATATAGCAAGTTTTGCTTATTTATGAAACCTCTCATTCTTGTTATGCTCTGTACGTTTTTTGATATACGTATTATGTAATCAGAGCAACATGGTTGGCCATGAGTATGCGTAACCAAGGCAATTTAAATCGGAATTAAAATTAGGAAACCTCTAGTATAAAATGATGCACGAGTTTTCGGAATCTACTCGCATTTATTGACATCAAAGTACATTGACATATATAATATAACTCTGAATAATATATTTATGAAGAATTTCAAGAATAAAAGTAAGTTTTTCGTAGTTAAATTCGTACTTCTGCAATGATGGGTGGTTTGTATCCATGTGAAACGGTGATTCAAAAGGGATGTAGGGAACAACGAAATATAAAGAATTTGGGGCATTTTAGGGATTTAAGAGGATGTGGAAAAAAGGGTAAAAGACGTTTCCGCTAATTTTCGCTGGAGCAATCAAATTCGTCATCATAGTTTAAGAGTACAAACATCTGGCTTGCATCTGCAGGCATCCAATACAGAATTATTCATTAAAGGAAAGGTGTGGGATTAGGAGCCAACGAGGATTTATTTAATTAATAATATCAATATTTTTCATGTAAAATCCATATCCATCATCATACTTCTACCAGATATATACCTCAAACACACTAAACACATTATCCAATTCTTATATACTCCCTGGATATTCCAGAATTGTCCCAGAACGGTTTAAAATAAGAAATTTTCTATTGAATATTTCAATCGCAGATTTTGTAATCGGCTTATTCATACACATAATTTATAATATTTTACACGAGTCATGACATAGCTTTTACATATTTTTTTAATTTGTTTACATTATACATAAGGCGAGATATTCTGTTGAAAACAATAATGATAGAAAATTAAGCAGTGTACAAACGCAAATTTCAAAAATACCCTAAAGCGAGTTCTGAGAGTTGGTGGCATAAAATTGTGATTAAATCCTTGTACTAAAGACAAAATTAATTTTCTTATGTCAGGAAAAAATAAAAATAAAAACACTCTAAAATCAATTAACTTTGCCTATTAATAATACATAAGCTCTTTCATTCTTTTAAATTATCGCAAAGCTTAACAATGAAAGATCGTTTAATTAATTCCTACCAATGAAGAAAACACGTTCATAATTTTTAAAGTTCTTTTAAAATCAGTGTCGAATACTGTTGGTTAAGTGCATGTATTTTTTCATTTATAATTTCTATCAAATAACTCATTGTGTGTTGTGTATTAGAAAACTGTAAAAGTGTAATTTAAAATTCATCGCGACATGTTTTATTTGAATAATTGAGTTATTTCAAAAAATAAATTTACTGGTGAAATTAACGTAAATTCTGTGAAATAATGTGATAAGATTGATTGTTTTCATAATGATAATAAAGAATGTTATCATGATGCACTTTTTTTATATGAATTACATTTCAATGCATAAAATAAATTACGTAAAATAAAGTATCTATTGTATATAATTTTTAGTAAGTAGTTTCTGATATTCTACATTAAACATATTATTTTGGTTTGTACTAATTGCGCAAATTATAATTTCATAGTTCATAAATATATCAAACATGTGTATAAATGCTACATGCTGTCATAGGAATAGCAAAAAAATTATTTTGTCAAACTTTAAGCACCTAAATTTTACAGAATTTTGTAAGCTTTATATAACGAAGGGTATTTTGAGCCATTTTGGTTGTGACAGCATTTTAATAATAATACATTTCTTTATATTTATTACTGTTTTTTATATAATTACCTTTGTAATTATTTAGCTGTATTCTAATGAGACAAAAACATTAGAAAAGTTTACTTAATGCAGTAAACAGAGTTGTTGAAATCTTTTATTTGCAAACATGTTTATATTTTAAATTAAAAATATGAACAGTTTACCCAAATTAATAATTTATAATAAAAAGATCTCCTTACTAACAGTCTTTTAATTTATTTACTAAATAATTGTTATGACTATTTAATTTTTTGGTATTCATCATTTTAAGGAAATGTCAAAGCTTTCACTCTAATGCCATATTAATAATATGCTAAACAAATACACTAGATATATTTCAGCAAGTCAGACACTCAATAGAAAGAAAATGCAATTTAACAAATTACAACGACCTTTTGGAAAAGGGCATTTTTTAAAGACTAAAATTTTAGACTTGTAAATAAATCCTATGTTTAGAATAATAATAATAATAAACATCATTTTTATGTTGATCAAAACGTGGCTTATGTAATAATAAAGTCATTTATTAAGTATTCCACGGATTAAAAATTCATATTCCTGGATCAATCAAAAACAAATTTTAAATGAAATTTCAGTTTTACAATTTTCGGTACTGCAAGCTTTTAAACTTGCAAACACCATAATTTTTTTTTTCAACGTCGTATGTGGAAAAAAAAATTACTTTTAAATGCAATGTGTTTGAAAGATATACCTCAATGTGTTTCTGAGTTATTAATTTTTTGTAGTTTTTAATACTTTTAATACGTTTTTGTCATCATGGTAACAAAAATGTACCCTTTCGGGACATTAAACATGCACCAATCAGAAAACGTTTAAAATTTGGACATAACAGTTATTCAGCTATGTCTCAGATACCTCTATATCGAAAGCATCAATTATTTTCCAAATGCTTTTATCGTCAGGATTTGTAGTTGCTTAATAAAATACTAGAAGGAGGCTAATATGTTGAAAAAACTATTTTTAAACTTATCTGGATTAATGCTTTGTTCTCATGATATAATTCAAAATAAAAAATATATTATTTTATGAAAGCAAATTTATCTCTAATGATTTCTTTTTACGAAATGATTTTTACAAAATGCTTTCACGACTGTGATCCATGATACATATTCTATACCGCCATTAAAAACTGCGTTACTAATACTGATAAAAGCATATTAATAATTTTTCTTGATAAAAATCACTTCAAGTACGCTTTTTTGCCTATTAATCATGCATAATCCCTTTAATCCTTTTAGTAATAAGACCGTTATCCATAGTGTCCAACAAAGAAAGATGATTTAATTAATACTTAAGAATGAAGTCAAAACATTTTATTATTTGAAAGTTTAGTTTAAATTAAATATTTTATGCTCATTCTAAAACATCTTTTGTTTTTATTTTCCACTTTCCATTTACATACTGCAGTGCATTAGCGAGCTTTACATTTCATAAGGATAGCAGAGTTTTCAGTTTTAATATAATTAAATTATCTCTAAAAGCTTTGTTGGATGATTCAAAAAACATACGTGAATTATTGAGAATGGAAATCTTTTTAATATAATTATGACTTTTTTGATGCTCAAAAAACGAACATATTTTTCTTTAAAAACGTCTCGTGTTGTATTTCCTTGCAAATTTTATTTGTAATACGTCAAGTAATTGGTGCAAAAAATATTTTACCTATACAATACACGAATATTAATGACCCGAAAATTTCAATTTCAGCTATTTTTTCAAGCATTTAAAATTATATTTATCGAATTCGACTGGAACTTCAGTATTATAAAAATTATGTTTGATTTCATATATATCAATGTCGATTTGACAAGGAAGACAATTGTGGGGCCAACAAAAAATCAAATAAAAATAAAAATACTTAGGATCACCCTGTAAATTAAGATTCATCGAATGAACTATCGCTTCAGAATACAAATAAATCAAAATTGTACAACATGTACAAATTTGATCATGTAGTACACTGATTTGTGTGAGAGTGGTCCGCATATTCATGGAAATACAGTGATTTTTTTAGGTTAAAGATTTTTTAGCATGTTTTTAGCTTATATCATACAAACTTTTCAACCAAATTTAACGGCAGCTTCAGAAAAATTAGAAAAATGCAATGAAAAAAATACAGTGAAATTTTAATGTAAATATACTAAATGTTTTACGAAATATAAGCGGTTGTCAGGAATACTTTATCTGCCAATAAGCGAGCGATAAAAAATATTGTTTAAAAACATTTTATAGTTAAGTCATAGAGCAAATCATGAAAAAAACCAGACAAATGTCGTGAAAACTCAGAAAAATGTCTGGTATAGAGTGAGGTAATTTTTAGTTGCACTCTGAAAGCAGCTAAATGATAAGGGATTTTCCACAAATTATCAATTTAATTTTTTTTTTGCATTTTTGTTGATATTTTAGTTGTTCTTTGACAACCACTTGAATGAGCCAGTTTCATGATAAAAAGAAAATACGATAATTCATGGTAAAATCCCAAAAGAATTCGTTCCAAGTCAACTCTTTGATAATCACTAAGCATTAACATTTTTTAAAAAGTCAGTTAATAAAAAATTACAATTTTTTGGAAAATCCCATATCATTTATCTGCTTTGAGAGAGCAACTAAATATCAGCCCACTCTATAGAAGATATCTTTCTGATATTTTGGCCATATTTGACTGTATTTCTTTTATGAGTTGCCCCATAGAGTTGACTAGTAAAATATGCAAAAAATAAATAAATAAATAAATAAAATCTGCATCATTATTCGCTCAGATAAAATTATTTCATACAACTGCTTGCATTTCATAAATTATAAAATATATTTGTATTCCAATTGCAGTATATTGCTAATTTTTCTTAATCTCGAGTTAAATTTCATTGAAAACCCTGCATATAAAAAAAAAAAAACATACAAGATTTTTTTTAAAGAAAATTGTTTTCATGAATGTACGCACTATTCTTACACAAATGAATGGACACGTTGTACAATACTAATTTAGTTTTATTCTACTTTGATACATCATTCTGCGCATTTTATTTTACATAGTTAGTTTAATTAGTAATTATTATTATTTTGTTGCTGTTATTGTTGTCCTCATTATCAAACTGATGTTGATAAACATGAAGTCAAATGTGTTTTTTTAATCCTGATATTCGTGAAAAACCAGGCAAGTATATTTTTAAATATTCGAAATTATGTCTAAAATTAAAAGTACCCGGTCATTAATGACCATATAGCGTAGGATTAAAGTAGTATGCAGGCTGTCTCCAAAATACAGGATTATTGCAAATGAATCATTGGGTTTTCGCATGTTACTATGCGCAACTAGGAAACGTGTATGATTCAGTGAAAATTTAAAAGAAAGAACATTAACTACAGTTTCTTGCTGCGTATGTGTCATGCGCGTGTGGTTCCAATGATTTTTGCACGGACTTCATATTCAAAATGGCTAATGGACAGCAAATACTATATTAAAATTTATATACTAGAATTTTGAAAGATTGAATCACTTATAACCGTTCAGAGAGCATTCCGGAAAGATTTTATCCTTGTATCGACAGCTGAAAGAAACCGTTTGTATATGCAAAGGGAAAAGTTTCTGCCGACCAAACGTTAATGAAGAAACAGTGAACCGAGTTGGAGAGAGTTTCAAGAAATCAACAAATCGCGCTAGCGATCATTCGCGACCATGCTGAGTAATGTGTGCAGCGACCTGCACTATTGCCTTGTCATTAATTTGTCGTTTCACTCAAGGAGCACATATTAAACATCTGTAGTATGGATGTCAATCTTGTACACTTTGGATTTATTCTCATGTTGTTCTGGTTTTATGTTCTTTGTTGCAATCCAATTATGTTCCTAAAAGAACGAATTGGAAACCCGATGATTCTTTTGTAATTACTCTGTATATTCGCTCTACTGTTTAATGGTTCAGAATACTCATATATATTTGTTTTTAGGTGTAATGAATTGGAAATATTGAGTGAATAAAGATCCCATTGAAAAAAAAGAAAACAAAATTACCTTTAACAACCCTATTGGAAGTACGAAAATGCATCAGATGTGCAGACAGATAAAAAATGGATCTGTTCAGGTTGTTCATAGAAAACGTCCCGGAGGACTAAAAAGTCATTTAACTTCACCAGCGCAGGAAGAATGCTAAATAATTATTTCGAAAGATAAAAAAATTTAAACAAACAAGCTTTGAGACTTACATCAGCAAATCAAGTGTCATTGGGTTTAAAGATGTTGCACACAGTAATAAATTTTATGCAGATTAATTTGCAATAAAAATATTATTTATTTATTATTATTTATAAGATAAAAATAGTTTTAGTTGTTATAATCATTCAAACTGTGCATACATTTCTGGAAGACTATGCATACTGCTTGTTTTTTTGTAAATTAGTGTCTTTAAATGTTGAATATTTCGAAATCACCTTAAAATTTTTAATTTCGTGATTAATGTATTTTAATAGAATGGATAAAAACTTCTTGAAAACTCCATAAAATGTACCAAAATACGTGAGGTCTTTCCAAAGAATTGAGTTTTTCTTCGTCAGGCGTAATATTTTACGGTGATTTTCAGAAGTTTTTAGCAGTTCGATTGATTAACACCAGTTATCAACATATTTTACATTAATATATTTTATGTCAGCCATACATCGTACAACATATTTTCAAAAATATAACACACTAATTTTTTATATTAGATTAATTTATAACACGATTAATCAGTCGTTAAATGAATTATAGCAGATGTGAATTTTCTAAGTGGATGAAACATTGGCCCGGACTTTTTTTAACCACCTGGAAAATTTACATCTGCTATATAACATTTTTGCTCAATATAAAGATAACAAATTACAGTAACCAAACTTATAAGAACAAGTGAGAACCCGTCGAATTTCGACGAAAGAAAATGTTTAAGAAGAAACTGTTTCATTGATTTATAATAAATCTATTTAATTAGTCACAATAAAAAAATGCACCTTATGTTCGTAAGTCTAACTCTTAAAATAATGATATTTAACCTAAAATTAACAAAATACTATTTCTATAAAACTCAGTTGTAGAAATTGTTAAAATTAAACTTTAATCGAAATGTAAACAATAAAATATAATAAAGATCTTGTATTATTATTAGGTTATCAATTTAGGCAAAACGTACTCCACTTTGAGTCAATCATAGAATTTTTTGCCCCATGAAATCTAAATCCAACATTATTTTTACCACTTCAAAATTTACATATGCACATGTTTTATCCGTTTTCACGTTTAAAAAAATGGTATTTTAATTTTATAATTTCAAAATCATTTTAATTAAAAACTTGAAATATCGATTGCTATTAATTATAAACAGATACTAATATATTTATATTCTTTTAAGTGTAAATGAAAATTTCTGAAATAACACGCATGTAATAAAAACGACAAACAAAATTTCTGTGACATCAGAGTGTAAAAAGAAAATGTTGTATCGAGTTTAAAGAAAGTTTTTAATAAACTAAAAATGCTTTCAGTAATAAATAAAAACGAACTAAAACTAATTTTTTTTTCACTTTAAAAAATGGCAACAAAAAGATACACTATTTTTTTTTTCGGCTTTTTTCATTTTTATTTTAATAGAAATGGAGTATGTCTGTTGCCACAAATCAAAAACGGTATAAAAAAACTACGAAAAACTTAATAGCTCAAAAACAAATAAAGATACAGCTTTCAAACAACTTGCATTAAAAAGTACATTTTTTTCTCTATACGATGGTATAAAAATTGAAAATGTGCGATATTTAGTAGTTTAAAAATTCGCAAAAGAAAAAATGCAAAACTTTAATTTTATTTTAAATTCTTAAAGTGTTGTCATTCGCAAAATGACGTATGCGTTACGCACAGATACGTTTGGCGTTTATAATATAGATTAGAAATAAATTATCTTTAATACGTTCTTCTCAAGATGAAAATAAATACAGCAATTTTACTATATTTTGTATTGATTCTGTTTTCTGTTTCCTTACATTTAAATATATCCGTTGATATATATTTTTTATGTAATCTTTTCAAACAATATTTTTTAAAAATCTAATTAAAATACCACGAGCAAGAGCCCAAAACAGAAGAAGTTATTTTTGCTAATTAATCTTGTGTATATTTTTTTAAATAATTTTGTGTAACCGTTTTTAATAAAACAATAAAAAACCGTTTAATTAGTTTCTAACAATTTCGGGTAACCGTTTGTTATCTTAGGACTTCTTGAAAATCAATATTTTACACTCTTTCAGAAACTTAATTTCTTTTTTCATTGTCCTTTCTATCAAGTAGCTCATTAGCGAAAATATAATTCTAGAGGACAGGGAAGTATTTTTTGTCCTTATTTCAACTAAAACACATTTAAAAAGAATGATTCCATCATTTTAATAAAAAGAATATTCCCCAGTTAAACTGATGGCATTGAGCTCACAGGCTACGCATACTAATTGTACATTACAGCCTTGTATTTTCGTTAATTCCGTTCGAAAATAAAAATTAAGAAGGGGAAACAGCTCTCCCCTTTCTCTTTTTTTATACTTAATCATTGAACTTCCTAAACTATCAAGAGCATGCTTTATCATATTAAAAAATCTATATCCAAAATTCTGAGCAAATCGGATAATTCTTAATAAAAACCCATTTAGCATTTATATAATTTAAGAGGAGTTATTCCCCTCTTTTATACTTAACCATTAAACTTCCAAAACTATTCAGAGATTTGAACGAAATCTGACAATTCTGATTGAAAAATCCATTTATGCAAGTTAAGGGGAGGGGCATTAGAACCCCCGTTCCTCCTGTTTATACTTATTCAATGAACACCTAATAACAGCCACGGTATCGCCTCATCCGAATGATCCTATATCTAAATTTTGAACGAAAACTGTTAATTATGCATGAAAATCCCGTTTATATCAATTAAGGGGGGGATGAGCCCTCGGTTCCCCCTGTTTATATTTATTCAATGAACAAATAATAACAGTCACGGAATCGCCTCATCAGAATGATCCTATATCTAAATTTTGGACAAAAACTGTTAATTCTGCATGAAAAACCCATTTATATCCATTAAGGGGAGGGGCATGAGCCCCCCGTTCCCCCTCTTTTACATATCGAATGAACTCCAAAAACTAATCAGGGAAGCACCTTATCAGGATATACCTATATACAGAATTTCAAGTGGATCCGATACTTTTATCATGAGTTATCGCGTTACGCACGAACGCACGTACATACAGAACGGACGGGCACATAAGCTCTCTGGCTTTGATAGCGTGTGAGTTAAAAACGACAAGAAATACAGTGTCTCACAAAAGTGATGGGACACTTGTGCTTTATAAAAAGAAACTGCAATAAAATAAATAAACAAACATGTGCAAAAATTTTTTGGGTGTGTTTCATATTTAAAGTTAGTAACAATTATTACATAACATACATTTTGTCAAAATATTAAAATATTAATTTAGTAAAAATACAATTGTTCAGAACGGAGCAAAAAATGGCTCACATAAGTGATGGGACACTTACTTTTCCATCAAATATTTATCCAAAAATTTTACTTTTTAAAAGGTTTTAATATTTTGTTGGATTTTCTTTTACTTTTAAAACATGATTTAATCTTTTTGGGATGGATTCGACTAATTTTTTTGGGATTTCTGGAGTGATTTTACCCCATTCTTCTTGAAGCACCGATTTTAGTTGTTGTTTTGAAGAAATGGTGTGTTTGCGAATTCTTGATTCCAATTCTTGCCAAATATTCTCTATGGGATTTAAGTCTGGAGATTGTGGTGGTGTTTTTATTATTTCAGGACAGTTATATAGCAGCCAGAGTCTAACGTTCAGAGCAGTGTGCTTGGGGTCATTGTCCTGGTAGAATTTAAAATCGTTATTAAGGTTCAATTTTCGTGCTGAAGATTTCAAATTTTGCTTTAAAATATCAATATACTTGTACTGATCCATTATATTGTCAATAAAAAGATTACCAACTCCAGCGGACGACATACACCCCCATACCATAACTCCTCCTCCACCATGTTTTACTGTTGGCACCAAGTTCTGTTTGCGAAATTCTTCCCTGGGTTTTCTCCACACCAAGATTCTACCGTCAGAACCAAATATATTAAATTTACTCTCATCAGCAAATATAACTTTATTCCAGTAATCAGAATTCTTATTTATGTTGGATTTTGCGAAAGCTAGTCTGAGTTTTCTATTCTTTTCACTTACGAAGAATTTTTTCCTGGCTACTCTACCGTGATATCCAGCAGATCGAATTACCCTTCTAATAGTCTCAGGATTAACAATTATTCCATATAATGCTTGTAAATCAGCAGCAACTTTTGAAGCACTATTTCTTGGATTTTTTTTAATATTTCGAACGATAATTCGCTTTATTCCATTGGATAGCTTTGATAGTCGGCCAAGTCTTCTTTTATCCTGAATCATATGATTCTTTTTATATCGTTTAATGATATTGAAAACTGTCGAACGACTCAAGTTAACTGTTTCAGCAGTTTTTCTAATAGATTTTCCAGTTCAATATGCAAATTAATAACTAATTTTCGAATTTCAGGCGAAGTTTCTTTTCGTTTAGCATTCATGGCTACACAGAGCTAAAAAACACAAAAATTCCAAAACAAACTGGAGAGAAATACTGCAGACGATTTTATAAATTATTGCCAATTGCTTTTAAGTAAAAATAAAACCCCAAAAAATATTTTTATTGCTTATTTCAGACGATTTTTGTTGCATATAAAATGGTGTCCCATCACTTATGTGAGCTATTTTTTGCTCCGTTCTAAACATTTGTATTTTTATTAAATTAATATTTTAATATTTTGACAAAATGTATGTTATGTAATAATCTTTACTAAATTTAAGTATGAAACACACCCACAAAAAAATGTGTACATGTTTTTTTAATTTATTTGATTAGTTTCCTTTTGTAAAGCACAAGTGTCCCATCACTTATGTGAGACACTGTATTTCGAAGTAAACTGATAGTTGTAATTTATTTGATGTTTTAATAATATTTTAATGATGTTTTACGCAATTCTTTAAAATCTATTGATTTTTTTTTTCGAAACCTCAGATGTATTTATTCTGAATATTTTATAGGAAAATTATGTAAAATGATACTCAACTAACTAAATATATATCAGAAATTGAATGAAAATTTTATTTACTATGCTATTTATGCATATAGGTAGTAGAATTATTTTTAGTACTACAAGCTATACTTGATTGAGTTTTAACGTAAAAAAAAATAAATCTTTTATATTTAAATAATAATAAGGTATTGTATAAAACCGATATTTTTCTTTATTAAATGATCTTAACAAAAATTTAGAAAAATTCTATTTCAAATTGAAATTAACTATAAAAATTTGTATTTTATTTGGCAAACTGTACTTTTGCAGTTGGCATAGTAATACCCGCCAGAATTTTATATAATAATTTCAGATGTCAAAACTATCAATAGAATCTTTATAATAATAACTTAAAATTCCAAAACACAGAATTCCTACGTTTAAATGTAAAGTAAGAAAAAATAGTAATTTTTGTAGAAAATTGATATAAAAAAATTTATATATTTATTCATGCTGTTTTATTCACACTTAAAAATTACGTAATTTTAGTAGTAGGAAAAAAAATGGCGAATGTATATCCATAATTATTGTTAAGATAATATTTATTAAAGAACTCTCCATTCGTTTCTAGTGTTGGACAGATCCAGAATTTCATAAAATTAAAAATATAATAACTGTGTTAGTTTTGATCACTGAATGATGGAATCTAACTGTTTCACTGCTCAGAGCATGGATAAAATGTTTTTAAATATAACTTATATTCTAGAGGCACAACATAAATAAAAATAAAATGTATAACGTTATAGACAGTAAGAGTCGAACGTTTTCTACAATATAATCATAAATCCTACCTTTTTCTGAATATTTTGACTCTTTACATTCTATTATTTCTCCAACTATACAAAAAAAAAAAGAAAGCGCGTTTAAATACTTTTCTGAATCCCTGATTATATGTATTTTTTATATGTACTTTTGTAAGTAAAATATTTTTTCTAAGCAAAATGTATGAGTACAATTACAGAAAGGTTTGAAAGTTACTGAAAGTTTTACAGAATTCTACAGAAACGAAAGAAGAAAAAAAATATAACTTATATTTCCAGAATAATAATTTACACCATAGCTGGCTTATATGCGCGCTTTAAAAATATTACTTAGGGTAAGTGTACCAATAGTGGGCCATGTACCGATAGTGGGCCACCAGTTTTTAAAGTTGAAAAACAAGTTTTGTAGTCACCCCTGTCAGATAAGAAACTAATTGCTGATTGGCTGAAACCCTTATCTGTTATCAAGCAAGGGAAAACTTTAGTATTCTCATAGTCTTTGAGCTGGAAGGGTGTTTTTACAGACTGTACGAAAAAACTAAATAGAAGCTAAAATTATTTTACGTAATCATCAAAACCTCTAAATATGATTTCCTTATTGTGCATATTTAAGAGTAGACATGTAAAAAAATTATAACTTCTGTACAGTATGTATTAAGCTCAAGAATGGAGTGGCCCACTTCTAGGGGGCCCCTATGGAGCATCAGAAATTTACTATGCCCACTACTGGAGCATAGAAGAATGTAATATTTTTTTTCCATTTTTTCTAGAGAATATATTTTAAAACTTTGAATGTTTATTCTGATACATAAAGCTAAAGACTAGGCTAAAAAAATATTTTTTTTTAATTCACTAATACTTTAATAATAATTAGATAAATATCCTTAAGTGGCCCACTACTGGTGCATTTACCTTAATGCTCCAGAAAATGGATGAGTTTTTTTTTCTCAAAAAACAATAGACTGTCTTATGAATAAAATCAAAAATAAAGCGAATTAGCTGCGTGAAAACTTAAAAACATAAGGCCATTTAACTGCGTGACAATTTCAATTGTTTATGTTTTAGTTACTTCATTTTAACCCTTTCGTGTTTAGTGTACAGTTAATAGTACATGTTTTTTCACTAAATATTATAATACTTTAACTTCTACATTAGTTGCTAGCTACAATGAGTAATGACAGGTAATATAAAGAACTTTTTAATTACAGCATAATTAGTCCCTTTATCCTTAAGTCCTAAATATACAGGGTTATTATAAAATAAATCATCGGATTTTGATACGTTACTATGTGTGAACTAGGAAACGTATATGTTTCCATGACAACTCAAACGAGAGGGCGTTAACTACAGTTCCACGCTCGTGTCTTTAGCGTGTGGTTGCCATGGTTTCTGCACAAACGTCACATTCAAAATGGCAACCGGACAGCAGAAAGCGTTATGCGAGATAGAATTTTTAACCGGTTGTTTTTGTAATTGCAAAAGTTCCGGTCGATTTCTTTGAACTGTCGATTCCAGCACAAAGTGCTTTGTTGGGTTGATGGTTTTCATTTATATGCCTTTCGAAATGTTCTCTGAACAGTTATAAACGATTCACACTTTGAGAATTCTAGTTCACAAAACGCTTTATGCTGTTCAGTCGCCATTTTTAATATGACGTTCGCGCAGAAACCATGGCAACCACACGCACTTAACACATGCGCAGCACGAAATTGTAGTTAACGCCCTTTGGTTTGAGTTGTCATTGAAACATATACGCTTCCTAGTTCGCAAGAAGTAACGCATCAAAACCCGATGATGCATCTGTAATAACCTTGTATTTGAGAATGTTTAATAATCTGTAAATATGTTGTTCAATAGTCTTTTTTACTTCCACCAATTTGAATTTTCTACTCTCCTTAGTTTGTGAGTAAAATAATTGTGACAGGTAGACAGAAGAGTGATCTTATAACGGTTCCGTATTAATTTTAACGTTTCTGTTGACATTTCATGTTTTAAGGGAAAATGATCAAATTGAAATTTTAAACAAACATAATATAATGCATAAATAAAAAAAAACATAAATAAATTTAAATATATATATATATATATATATATATATATATATATATATATATATATATATATATATATATATATATACATATATACACGTGTATTAAAAAGTAAATATGGTGATTTCGCGAAATTAGCAAGTTAATGTGCAAATTGGCTTTATATATGGTTACTTACTTTTGCATCCAAATTTGTCGATGATTTACCCGCACAAATGACCAAAGTTTGGTGCTCTTATGGTAACCTTTCCATTCGCAATTTTCAAATTATTCTCATTGTTGAAGCTGTTTGACTCTGTTGAAGCTTTATGGGAAATCGATCTTCACAACTCAGTGACTAGCCTTTAAGATCGATTTTATGAAAAGCAATGTCATGTATACCCATTGTTCATGTATTGCTCTCAGGAATACACATATATGCCAAGTTTCGAAGATCTGTCCCAGCCGGCGAAAAAGGAGTAACAAGATTCGTCTACCACTTACAAAGAGAATTATATGTTGAAAGAAAGCATTTAAAAATATCTATGATTCCATTCATATTTTTAAGACGTAATCATGTTCTTTAAATCTGTTCTGTTACATTTGTGACAAATAAATGCTGAAACTAAGACGGAAATATGCCTTATATATGCATTTTTTATTCATACAAATATTTAGATATTTGAAACATTAAAACTGAGATTTGCTTAAAAATAAGACATTAAAGTTTCATGAAATCATGAGACATCGAAAAATATTATTTCATTTTTGTGTGTGTGGGGGGGGGGGGGCTTGTTTATGTAATGTTTAAATATGCTCAAAGACAACAACACAAACACAGTAACAAAACTGTTTAAAAAATATTTTTTTTATTAAAAACAAAATAATTAATGGGGGTAAAGCTGGCAGCAGGGAACAAGCAAAACTCAGCATTATCTCATGAGATTACTTCAGTGATTTACATAGTATCGCCATAAGTTAAGATCACAATGAATATATTTAGGTGCTGAAAATATAAATCTGAATCTAATGTAAGTTATTGGTCGCAGACAGCTTAAAGAAACAGATTTATATGTCACGCCATTGTTAAAATATAAATTCGTAGGGCCGGTATTAAGATGGGAGTTCTGTTAATTTTAAATCTTGTGTAAAACTATGTTTAAATTCTCTTATAATGAAGACTGAAAAATATCATATTACTGTATTATTTAACAGATTATTTAATTTAAATAGGCACTGTGTTCTTAACCCTTTCAAGAGCGGTGGTATGGTTATGAAACCACTTAGTTTTATTTCTCAAATGCCACAATGGCACCAAAATCTTGGTACAATCTTTTATATTTATTATTATGTAAAAAATAGCTTTTTTCCAATTTTCAGATAATTATTATTGATAAATCCCGGTGATATTCATATATTTCAATGCATTAGCACTGAAAATGCTTTGATCCTGAAAGGGTTAAGATAAACGTGATAAAACTGTTGAAATTGACATTTTAGCTTAAATTTATATTATAACGAATTTCTATTTCATATCTATACATATAATTCTATATTTAAATCAGTTCACTATAAAATAATTAAGAAAATAGATAAAATTTTTACATATTTTTCATATTTATAATTTGTATTTTTATGCTGATCATGTACATTGTTTAAAAAGTATTTTTTATTATTTTGAATAACAAGTATAAAGTTTTTACTGGATAATTATAATCATGATGAGTTTTTAGCATTGCTTTTTTTCTTATTCGAAAAATAAACAAAACTCGCTTGCACATTTATCGACATGAACATACTTTCAGAGAATTTTCTGTTCAAAGTAATAATGCTAACGCCTTTAGAAGAAATCATCGTTCGAAGAAACCATATAACTTTCAGCTTATTGTGGAAATTGTATGTCTTCATAGAAAATTTTAATTCATCCTCTTTTTTTAAAGACACGTGTACTTCATCTGAGAATCAGTTTACACCGTAAAAGGAGTTTATAACTGATTAAGATTCCAGATAAATTATCTGATCCTGTTAATGTAAAAATAAATTGCTTTTACAACTTTTTTAAAGATGTACATTGTTTTTTATGACATTTTAATACGCTATTGAAAAATAAGTTGATACAAAACATTATACACTATGTTAATCTCTAAAACAAATGTACATTATATAAGATGAATATTAACATAGATGATAGATGTATGTTAACATAGATGATAGATGCATATTAACATAGATGATAGATGCATATTGTCATGGAAGATGCATATTATCGTAGAAGACAAATGCATATTAAAGGGGTATTATAACTGCTTATGACAACACGTTACTTATTTGGCGCTTTTAATAAAATGACTTTTTCAAAATATTGTAATATGCGATTAATGTGTAATGATCCCATTAAATCGAAATGGAATACACAAAGCAAGAATACCAGTTGTTTCACTCGAGGAGAGGTATATTCCACTTAAAATTCAGTTTATATACAATAAAAGGAAATTTCACTTGTTTAATAATCAACAACAATTATTTGATCGTATTATTTGTAAATAATAATAATAATAATAATAATAATAATAATAATAAACAATAACAATAACAATTGTAATTGATAATTTAATGCACAGTTATAAATTTTAATACAGTCAAACCTCGTTAGTGCGAAAACTGAAGAGAACTTTCCTTTTACTTGCGTTAAAAGAAGTTTGTGTTATCCGAATTTAAATATGTCACATACAATCGGCCGAGGAATTCGTAGTATAAGTTAATTCGTGTTAACGATGTTTGAGTCCGGTATCAACTGTATGCATTGTAGCGTGTTGGTTTAAAGTAGCAAATAAAAAGTAACTCAAACAGCTCATAAACAATCGGAAACGGTTCGTGCTAAAAGTAATTCGCATTAAGCATGTTCGTGTTTAAGAGGTTTGACTCTAGTATCAACTGTAAGCGATTTAGCGTGTTGCTTAAAAATAGCAAATAAAGAGTAAATAAAACAGTTTTAAATAAGCGAGAGCGCGAGTTTTGTTACGCTACTTATTCCCTTACAGTGTAACTTCAGCAAAATGGGAACAACTTGAGCGTAAAACGTTATACATTTGTTTAAGACTTAAAGAAGTTTGAGACATACGATTTTTTTTCTTTGGTGTTTCATAAAATGTCATCTATTTCTACGTCCCGCTGCTATCGAATGATTTGCCACAGTTGACACAAGCAATTTATCCGGCTATTGCTTTCGTTACTCTGGACTTGTTAACCGAAGTATGGGAAGATATAGACTTTATATTCAATGTGTGCTGTATAATTAAATGTGCATATATTGTGCGAGGTGTATTACAATAGTTAATTTTAAAAATACTGGAATGAATAAAAGGGGAAAAATGCTCGTGACATCTCTCTATATTGAACATTTTAAATAAAATTAGGTTAGTTTACCTTCAATTTAATGTCGCATTTGTTTTAAATATTTTATATTAAACTGTTATAACATACCATTAATCCTGGGGCATTCTTTCATGGACACCTTGTATTGTGTAGAATTAATTTCTTAAAAGTTCAAATACAAAATACAAAATCTAAAAATAGTTATAACATATATTTAAATCATAAGAAATGCATAAAAATGTTATTTTAATTAAAATAGTATGTGGTCTCGAAAAGAGAATTTTTTTTGCACCTAACTTTCGTATTACCGGAACCCTGGTAATACTAAAATATTAAACTTTGTAGAAAAAAATTAATCAATTTTGTTCATTTTACTTAAAAAAGACAAATAATGCATAAACAAATTATTTTTCAATATTATTTTATTACTAAAGATGAGTACGGGCGAATGAAATTACTGGTATTTTTATTTTTAGAAACATTTTTCCGGACATATATGTGTGGCTTTATTCATTTGGGCAATGAAGAAGTTCACACACAAAATGAACGAAAATGTCGAATTTCTTTGGAGGCAAATCGGTCGAAAGTTATTTAGTACTCAGTCAAAAAGGGTAGATTTCTTTTTCCAATTTAAATTAGAAACTCGTGCATAATTTAATAATATGCAGAAATTTAAAGAGTGGAAGAACTCAGTAATTCAGTCCTTGATGCTGTATGTAATATAAATATCGTCTTGAAACGTGATGTGTCTGCTTCACTACTGTTTCGATATGAAAGTTGGTAACTTTCTGCATCATGACGATAATGTACTGTTTCATAAAACAAAAGTAAACGTGCTGTAAATTTCGTATTAATAATTAACATATATTTTCAGTATTTTTGAAAATATCAAACAGTTTCTGATTAAAATATGACAAACAAATTTTTCGGTAAATACAAGGATTGAAATACTTGTTCCATGCATAAAAATGGGCAGTTATTGTTATACACTTATTGACCCTCAATTTTGTATTTGAAATACCACAGTAAGTACAGAATATTTTGAATTTTAATACCGCTACGATATTTTTGGGTGAACGCCATTTTCCGTTTAGCGCACAGATTAAGCTTATTATTGTTATTCATTTGGTTTCTCACTTTTTAATTTTGTAGTTGTTATTCTATTTGCATGTCAACGAAGAAATAATTTTTCATTCTGAGAAAACAGTAATGTGATTATCTATGTTATTGAAACCTATAAAGTCTTACAGTATAGCAATGTCTAGTTTCAATTTTTCTTGTATTAGTTTTCTGTAATAGTAAAAAGCAATTGGTTAAGTATTCTAAATTAATGCATTTTACCAGAGTTAATTGCAAATTTCTTTATAAAGAAAATGAAGAACATTTTTCTAAAAACCAATGCAGTCTGTTTAGCAATCAAAAAAGAAATCATATCAAATCTTTTTTTAAAGGTATATCTATCTATATATATATAAATTTAGAAATACTTAATTTAGATTGATGTCTTTTATCTCAGCGCATGCGAAGCAGGAACCAATTTCCAAAAAAAACTACAAATGTCAGTACAAAAAATGATTGTAATAGTTGAAAAAGGCTATCTTTACTGAAACAAACAATAAAATTATATTAATTTGCTTTAGCATACAAATTATATGGAGGCAAATTTTGTGCGAAATCGGATTTACTCTTTTTTCTATGTTAACATCATCAATCTTTGATATTATCAGAAAACGGATTCGTATGAGACAGGAAATTATTAACGCATGCACGTTATTAACATGAAAGTATAATTATTTTATGCAATTTCCTCACTTTCTTTGTTATCGAAGAACTAAACAATCACTATAAATAAATCTATTATGCACTTTTGTTTTTGCTTTCATTAGCTAATTAATAAAAATCGATTTTGAATAATTTAAATCAAGTTATTAAAAATACGAAATTCAATTTCGCATAAGTGCAATATAATTTATTACACGAAATAAAGAAGATTTGCGTCTGAATACAATATTAAGTAAAATTATTTACTAGATAATTCAACTACATATCACTCTGTCGTAAAGCATCCGTTAGAGATAATTTGGTTTCAAATATTTTTTTTTCAAATCTTAAACTTCTACAAAGTATTGAAGTAGATATGCACTTTACTTCAGAAAGGAAATTTTTAAATGAAAAATAAATTTAATGAAACTAAGAAACAACAGCGCAGAATTATAATAGAACCAACTGCATCGACATCAAAAGACAAATCCCCCACCCTCCTAGATATATCTTGCGATATCATGTAGCAGACATCCCCCTCCTCTCCTAAAATGATAACGTTATGTATGCCCAGCCCCTAAAGAGTATTTCTAATCATATTTTTTTATTACACACAATATCACAACCAAAAATTACCTTGTTTGGGAAGAATTTAGCGAATCATGTTGTTGCCGCAACAATGAGGTTTCTTGGTATATATATATATTTTTTTACCTTCTTGAATAATAACTTCAAACTATTTTTTTTAATATGCAATTGGGCGGTTTGTGTTTTCATTGGTCACAAATGAAGATGCAATGTCTGTCACTTTGGTCGGATGTCTGATAATGGATATCTTACTATCCGAACGCAAAATATTTCCATCTCTCATATTTTGAACGCTGCTAGATTAACTAATACTATCTATTTTCTTTTACATCTTATTAGCTCCCAATATCCTGTTTCTTTCGCCCAGTAAATAAAGTGTTGTCTGTAAAAAATTACATTTCCATAATAAGACAGCTGTAAAACCCAAGAGATGTATCATTGTAGGGGGATAATTGCTATTGTAATTTTCTAAATTTCTAAACATTGCATCTTTTGAAATTTTATACCATGGTATAGTGATAAAAGTACTTTTAAATGCAACGTGTTTGTAAACTGCACATCTTTGTTTCGAGATATTAAAGTTTTTCTAGTTTTTAACGCCATTTTAACGCCAAGTGAAGAATTCCATTTTTGAAGAAAGTAAAAGAAAAAGAATTGAAAAATAGATTATTATACTTTTTCCCATAATAACTGAAACAAAATGTAATTAAAATCCGAGCTATTTGGAAATATTACAAATGATATGTAAATGTATTTATTTCTGATAACAATTGGAGCTATTATAAACTTCATTTACTTTTAAGTATCTATATTAATATTTCAAACAAATGAAAGCATATGAATGATAGTCGTTTTTTTTTATCGATTTTCTTGAATGATGACATTACTTTTCGTCTTATCAGTGTATTATTTTAGGATAGTGACGTCAAATTCTTACTTTTCTAGAAGAATTGTAAATAGATGATTCTTCAGAGGATGCCAATGACATCATTTTATATAACAGAAAAGCGCGTGCCTTAAGTCTTAAAAATTGAAATCTGTTTTGTGCTACTTATATTTATATGCATCGGGTTTTTTTAGTCATCGAGGCGAAATTAAATTCTGAAAAAGCAGAAATCGTGTTTTCTAGATTTTTTCTATTTACAATTATTTTTGTTGTTTTGTTTCATTAACTAAATTATAATTACTGCTTTCTGCATCATTGTTTATATCAGCATGAGTATATTAACTTAGTAATAGTAGTTTTTTTAGGAAAAACACATACAACTGTATACATTTGAAAGAAAATAATAAGTGCTTTAATCTTCCTTTTCTATTTTACGCAAGTTACTCATGTGACAAATTATGCTTATTACTTTCTATTTATTTGCCACTTAAAAACACGTGTTGTGCTGATATAACAGACGTTCGTGTTTGTTTCTACTAGCATAGCAGCTTGCACTCATAACAACAAACTAAACTATTAATTCAATTACAGTAGAATATTAATATTAAAAAAGACTTAAAATTGAACATCATTGTAGCAAAAGGTTTTATTTAATATCTTCAGTGTCTTTTTTTTCTTTTATTCATTCTATGTAACATTTTATCTTATATAAACAATCTCTTTTTATGAACGGAAAACAGCTTGTTACTAGTAACATACAGAAATGAGATTTCTGCATTTTAACACCATTATATTGTTAGCGGAAATGATAATTGGAACATTTCTTCGATTTAATAGAAGTACATTTTTTCTAAGAAAATACTGATGTTCAAAAACGCGGAAATCTTACGTCTAATTACAGCAAAAAAATGTTTCACAGTTTTTATGGCTTATGTTCTGATATGCTAGTACATAATGAATTAATTAAAAGATATTTGAGAAAATATTAAATTAAATTTATGAATTATGTCATGGAAGTTTTTTTTTGTTTAAATTCGATTTCTATTACACTGCAATTATTCATTCATTCTATCTATATTATTACACTAGGTAATCAAATAAATGTTCTCGTTGTTGAAATGTAATCAATCTTTATTTAAGGCACAATCTGCGTATTTTCACACCCCCATCCTGAATGTCTTTTTTAGATATTAATACGCATAAATATTATTAATCTTGAAAGAATAACACACCCATTACAATCCCCATTCATAATGAACTGACAAATAGCGAGGCATTCATAAATAAAGCACCATAAATCATACAAATGTCATATACTTCTAAGAAAATTTTGTTTTACTATGCACGTATTTCACAATATTATCGAATTTCCAAAAAATATATTTATTTTCCTGCATTTGTTTTGAATTAATAATTTGTTTTTATCTTTAATGAAAACCAGAATGTCATTTTTGTTTACTTAATTTTTATCTACTTCTTTACGTTAGATGTCTGTTGCTTAAAAGTGTTGGTAAATTGTTCTTTCTTTTTTTTGCTTTATTCAAAACTTTTCATGTATTTATATTTTTATCGTAAAAATATTAATGCCGAGAGTCAGAAAAAAATTGTGTATTTTGCACAGAATATTAAAAGATAATTATGTGAATCACATTTAATTGCGAGTGTTTTATTCAAATTTTTAAATATTTTATTCAGTTAACCATACAAAATGTTTTTGTTATATTTTACACTCATATTTTCCTTATGTATTTACTTTCTTTATGCTGGTAAATATTGTAAATAGAGAAATCAGTTTATTCGAATAAATTAATGGTTTACCTCTTGAAAGATTTTGCCATGTAAAAAAAAAAAAAAAAAAAAAAAAAAAAAAAAAAAAAAAAACAGCGTATTTTTATGACACATTAGACATCATATTTTATTCAGAAAAATCATGCAAAATATGTACTGCAATTTTTTTTACTGATACTTTTTTGTATATTTACTTTCTTAATGCTGAATAATATTGTAAATAGAAAAATGTTATATTCGAATAAATAGCCAGATTACCTCTTTAATCATTTTGCCAAGTCAGAAAATTTTTAAGCATATTTTCATGATACATTAGACACGATGAAGATGAATTTAATAGAATTTTTAGGTACAAAAATCTAGATTTTGATTTACTGTTTACGAAAATTCGTGATTATTTAGCATTTTATATTCACTGTAATTTATAATCATCATAATATTATAGATTATTGTAAACAGGAATGTTGTATAGTAAAAATTGTTATTATCCGTCAACCATCCTGCCCTGTTGAAAAAAAGTTACGTTTTACATGAATGGGTCGATTAGACCCAGTTTACATATATATATTTATTCTAGCTCAAAACGAGTATTTTTACCTAGCTTTATGTCATATGTTATTTTTGTACTCACTATTAGAGATAACATATATTATAATCCCACCCACACTTTTTACTACACCTCCTTCCCCTCTTCGTTGCAATGCCTTGTTTGTATAAGCAATAATTTGAAAAATAATAATATAAAAAGTATATTACAAATTTGTTTTATTTCTATTTTTTTTTGATGCATTTTTTATGATGAATAAGATTTACAGTACACATTTACAAGCTCCTTACAAAGAAAATATAAACATGAAATACATCTCGTCTGCATTTTTTTATCTCTTTTTGGACCACATTCTTTGCATCTTCCACGTTTATTTGAACTAATACTTCCTTTTTATGTGCGTTCGTAATTATATAATACGTAGCACCTATAGTGGTCGTTCAGTCCGTCCGTCTGTCCGTCTGTCTGTCCGCATATAACAACGCAAAAACTACCCAACCGAATCGTTTGAAATTTAAAATACATAATTATAACATAATTTTGTCGAGTCATTGCAAATTTTATGAAACTCGGATGCATAGATCAATTACAGGGGCAATCAAAAGTATTCCATTACATTACGGTCAATGGGGAAAAAAGTTTCAAATGCATTTTAATCGTTTGAAATTTCAAATACGCAATTATTACATAATTTTGTCGAGTTATTTCAAATTTTATGAAAATCGTGTGCATAGATCAATTACAGGGACAATCAAAAGTATTCCGTTACATTACGGTCAATTGGAAAAATGTTTCAAATGCATTTTAATCGTGTTACACTCATGCGAACTTAATAAAATTTATATGCAATTATAAAGTACATATTATAATAAACATTTTACATAATTTGCGGTGCAAAGAACATTTGTTATTGATTTACAAGGCCACACAAAAGTATTCCATTACATAATGGTATACTTTGGGGACTTTGTTTGATGATCGTTTTATTTGTAATTCACTATTTACAATTTTATGAGATTGATATATGAAAGTAATATTTTTAAAACTTCGTTATCGTACGAACGCACCTAATTTGCTACGCTTCACGTGCAATTTCCAACTTTTTTTCACCTGCTCGTTTAGCTGATTTCTTCTTTATGGTTACTCGAATATTTTGTTTCATCCTAATATTTCTGTGATGTTTGGTCAGCTGTTTGCCAAGTTCCTTTAGAAAAAGCTCCTTTTGTATTATTTGTTTTGATTTTAAGAATGGTTTACATGCATAAAAAACAACATATGCATTTATTGCAGCTAGGTCAATTAAATTGTAGAAAAAACACACAAGCCATCGCCTAGTGCCCCCTTTGCATGCATATGCAGCAACTAATTTATCTGTAGCATCAAATCAATAGTTTCATTATGATATAAAATTATATCCGTTTTTTTCTTTCTCATTTGAAATCTTGGCCTCGTGATGCATAGTTGAAATTAAGATTACCAATTTGTTTTTTTTTTCGACACATATGAAACAAGTGTCATATCTCGTTGAAAACCGAATAATGAGGAAAAGGTTTCTCGCATTGAAATCATACCGACTGAGTCCAAAATCGGGCTTCATGTCGAGTACTCAGGTCAAATATATGTTGTCCAATGAAAACAAATAAACAAAAGTTCAAAATCGGGCCCTAAGAGCAAGATTGCATTGTCAAACGAGACCCACTCCACAGCCTTAAACTCCTTATTTTGCTTTAGTACCAAGTGACGTCAATATCCATCTCAACGCAGTACCTAGCGCTCTCAGCGCCATCTATTTTTTGTAATTCGAACTAAAATTCAGAATCGCAGGAAAAAAACTTTTGACCTTTTTGATGACTCTTGTGCAGGAATTTTTTAAATATCCGTAAAAGTTTGCAGGTTATTGATTTTTAAAATCGTCCAGTCCTTTTCAGGACACCCGGTATTTCTTCCTTGATATTTTTCTCGCTCACCATCTGAAGGCTTTCCTGTATAGATCTTAACAACGCGAACATAAGCTTTTTTGACATCAGTCATCAACCACATTTTAATTCCATATTTCCTTTTTTGTTTTGACTATATATATTGTCTAAATGGTCGTTTACTATGGAAAGGAACAAGTTGTTCATCAATTGTAATATATACGTAAGGAATGAACATCTTTGGCAACTGCGTAACAAATATATATAAATATCCTGTATATATATATTGCCCTTGTGGTGGAAGGAGGGGAGGGATGCGTGTTCCAAAACTGGCACAAACCCTGAATATGAACAAATCGTATAAAATAACTATCGAATATAATAAATTATGTATAAATACATGCTGTTCTTTTGATGTAGATGGAGGAGATTTACATCATTCAGTTCTGTAGCGACTGATAAAACAGTATGGAGACTTTACTGTTTCATCTTCTGTATCGGAAACATCTGTTTTCTCACATCCTCTTCGATGGATTAATAATAAGATTCATCTGTTTCAATCAGATCTTTATTAGTCACTTTATCAGATTCATCACTAGGGAGCTCTTGTGAAAGCTTTCTGATTTCATCATCAGTAAGACCGCACTTATTAAGTGCCATATTGCATTAAAAAATGGCGAAACACTCCAAAACAAGAAGTACATTACTTGAGTATATCAGTATGGTAGAGTCATCTACCGAACATCATTCGAAATACACACTGTCTAAATGTTTTCTATGTATTTATATGCGATCAGTGATATGGGTCGATTAGACCCATTGAGGTAAAATGTCCCTTTTTTTATTTTGGCTAAAAAAAAATAATTCCGGAAGTATGAAAAAATTATAAACTGAAGGTATATATCTGTTTGAGGAATACTAAAAATAAAAGAGCACTTAGTTAAAACCCGAGGGAACTATCATGAAATAAATAACAGAAAGTGGTCGATTAGACCCATTCAGGGCAGGAAGGTAAAAAAAAAACACTTTTCTGCCAAAAAGTTGTATATTGTATAATTTGTCAGTACAAAAGTAATGCATTTGAATATTTCATAAACATATATTTTCGTGTAAATTATTTCTACTTTTATTAATACAAGAACTTAGTTTTTAAAAACTACGTAGTACTTTGCATAAAGCATGTCATATTCTATATATGGAAAAATATGGTACATTCGTGTACACAAAAATGTTTCTATATATTTGAAATTTGCCAGGTGTAAAATTAAACGTTATGAGGCATTTATGAAGGAAAACACAACTCTTCAACTAAATGGAAAATTCTTAATTCATCTTTTTCTCAGTTTTTAATCATTTCACTTATGCGAAAAGAAATAAATAAACTATGGCTTTCAATACAAAAAAAAAAGAAAAAAAAAAAAAAAAAAAGAGACAATTTATATATTTAATAGACTTGGCCGTTTTTTTAGTCATCATCCCTGAGCTTACTACTGGCCCGACTTTGATAATTATTTTTTTAAATGAAAGCTGTTTATGTGTAGATGTGCCCATTCTGGCTAATTTTTAATTTATTTCCATTTTTATATTTTATTTTTAATTTTAAAATCTTTTTCGTGATATTTCTTCAAAACAGTGGCAACAGGATAAGGTTTTCTCACTATAATAAAAATTTATTTTGCTTTATCAATTTCCACCAATCAGGAGCTTGATTTCATCAGTGAATGTGTAATCGCATTTGAAAGGAAAAAAAATAATGATTTTCGTAAAATTTAATCCTAATAAAATGATTGCACATAATTATTCACTAATCGCGGTACAATACACAGATTATTTACTGAGTAATCTTACTAAGTATTATGTAAATAAATTAACAGAAAATAAACTTTAATAAAATATAATATCTAAAAAAATTTTGTCGATGAAGAAATTGTCATCATTGAGAAAACAGATAAATTTGTTCCATGAATATAATATGCATTTTTATAGTTGTGTCAGTGATGATGTCATATTTACTGACTCTAATTCCTGCATCTAAATAAACTGTACTTCTATTTATTTAAAGTTCCGTGGTGTGCACAAATGAAAATATTTCTATAAATTGGGCCATTTTTATTTTTTAATTACAATAAATATTTTATGAAACTAAAGAATTTTTAAGTAACTGCGTGAATGACGCTTTTATTTCGGAAAAGATGAGTCTTTCTGAAGGGGCAAATGATGTAATATTAGAAGAAGAAAAAAAATAAAACATGTGATATGCCAGTCTTACGATATTTCTATTTAACATAATATCAAAAATTAATTGAAGTCATTTCGTTGTATTAAGTTATTATTTAAAATAAAATAAATAAAATGTTTTCTGCATATTAACAACAAAAACAAAAATTTTATTCTTTTTTTATAACAAAGATACTGTTTTTCTTTTCGTTGTCATGACAGTAAAATTAATTTTGACAAGTTCATGGAGGCTACAAACCATAGAATAAAGAGAAATTAATAGAGTAGAAGTATAATGTCTGGGCGTGACGCCAAAAATATAACCGCAAAATCCGCTACATTAAGTCCAATTAAGCACAAACAAAACCACGTGCTTTGAAAGTATAACATTCTTTTGTTAATGACTTAAAATCGTATGCGACATTAAAATGTGAGCGATAAATGGTTTCATACTGCAAATCTTTTTTGAGGCTTACTTCAACTCTATCTATCTCATTCCTCCATGCTACAAACCAATAAATGAATTAAATTTATTGCAAGTGCTGTAAATATGTAGTGGGTTGGTTATGCAGTTTAGTAACTGCCTGTTTTTATTATAATTAAAATGTTTTATTGACATTATAATTATCGAAGGGTTACCAAGCGATATTTAAACAAAGAAAAAATAAACTATGCAGATATTTGTGATTTCGTCTGTTGAGATACGATATTAACTTCCTAAATAATTTGGCATTTAAATAATTTTTAATGTTTAGAAACCGCATTAAAAAAATATTTGTAGCTGAAGTTAACCCTTTCGCTACTGGTGTCCATGATCAAGGACATACTTTTTAGAATTTTTTTATCAATTCTAATTTAATTTAAAGTAATTTTACAATTTTTTTCTGTATTTTTAATCATTTCCCTACTAAAAGCACAAATATTTAGAAATCAAACCAGTACATGGTAGCACCTAGGAATATTTGTATCAAGATGGATAGAAACACGAGCTCTTGTCCCGGTAAGCCTTTTAAGAATCATAGTATTTTGATATAATTTTATATAAGCAGTAGCTAAATATATTTATTATTTTATTACGGAAGCTAGGAATTTTGATTTAAGCGTATTTTGAAAGCTCTAAGTATTTACAATTTTGTTATAGAATTATTTAAAAATATGTGTTCATGATCATGGACAAATGTTTTCAAACGGTGTGTGTAGCACTATACTGTCACTTTATGATACTGTTTGCTTTCATTTAGTTTTTATTGTATAGTGTTCATGTAGCTATGGGGGCAATGAAATTTGCGAGAGTTGGGCTCTACTGGGATAAAACACTGGATATTGACCTTTTCCAAAATCCTATGACCTGCAGTAGATTTTTTTCATTGCCATATAATTTACATATTGTAAATAATTTAGACCGCCCTTCAGACAATACTGATGTCTTTTATAAAGTTAGGCCACTTTTTGATGCTGTTCAAAATAGATTTAAGCACTTTAAAATGGGAGAAAAGCTATGTGTTGATGAGCAGATGTGTCCAGGGACATCTAAAAGTAAAACAATACCCCAAAAACAAACCAAACAAATGGGAAGTAAAATTATTTCTTTTGTGTGGGGAAAGTGGAATTGTGTATGATTTTATACTATATCAGGGAACAACCACAGAAATGAATAAAGATCTACAAAGCAGATTCGGTGAGGCAGAAGCAGTTGTTATGCATTTGAGTAAGAGAATAATCACCGAGAAAACACCGTTATATTTTGATAATTATTTTTCACCTTATGCTTTGTTGTAGATTTTGAAAAGTCATAAAATGTTAGCAGCTTATACAGCAAGAGTGAATAGATTTGGAAATCCACCTTTCATTTCGGAGAAAGAAGCAAAAAAATGAAAGGGGTTTTATAGAATAGCTATAGTAAGGACAACGATATTGTACTTGTTAGATGGTATGATAACAAAAGTGTGTATATTGCAAGTAACTTTCTGGGTAAAGACAACACTGATGTTGCTAAACGATGGTACAAAAATTTTAAGCAATACATTGATGTGATTCGACCAGAAGTTATGAAGAAATATAATGAACCAATGGGAGGAGTTGATAAGATGGATTTTCTAATTGGCCTGTACAGAATTTTTATTGGATCAAAATAATAGACACTTCGCCTCATACTTCATGCAGTAGACCTGGCTATATGTAATAGTTGGCTTGAATATAAAAGAGATGCTACTCAATGTAATATTCCAAAAACAGAAATTATGGATGGCAGAAAATTCCCAACACGATATTTCGCGCAAAAGCACAGAAGTAAGACCATATAAGGCAATACAACTCGATGCAGTAGATCATATCCCTATCCATGACAGCTGCAAGGAAGTAGGCCACTATAAAAGAAAACAGTGCAAGGGGAAATCACATTTTAGGTGTGAAAAATGCCAAATTCATCTATGTTTGAGTAAAGAACGCAATTGTTTCAAAGAATTCCACTTAAACATATAGTTATCACAGCATTTGAAATTTAAACAGTATTTTGTAACAGTATTATTCTAAAACAGTATTTTGTAACAATAAAATAAAATTTGTTTTTCCACCAACAGTGTCTTTTCATTATAGTCTACCTTACACCCATTGAATACAAATGTCCTTGATCAGGGACATTCTCTAATTAAAAAAATTACGGTCATGAATTTTTTTCTAGGTGGTTTTTAGCTTATTAGGACCTTTATTAACAATATGTAAAAACTTCATAATTTTTATTTCATTTTTAAAGTTTTGGTACTGAAAGGGTTAAATCCAACATGAAACTTTCTGAGTTGTTTTCCTTATTTTTTTTTATTTTCTGAAATTTGTGTATCTCCATCATGAAAAGTTACGTTATCCCTATTTTAAGAGGTGGCAATTGTTTATTTCGCTCAGTATCCCATTGTGTATATAAGACTGATGTATATCATGTCTCATATATATTCTTTTTCGTCGAATTTCGACGGGTGCAGCTAGTTTTGTTTATTAAATTTCAAAAATACGAATAGGAACTACCCGAATCGAAGAACGACATTACCATCGAAGAAAGACATAACACATTGAAATGAGTAACACATAAATATAAAAAGCAATTACAACTCTTTTTAGTTGGATATTTAGAGGAAAAAAGACATAATATCAATCTTGGCAGTATTTTGTATTAGAGTTTAGTGTGTTATTTGAAAAGATTTTCAAAATCTGAGTAAAAAAAAATTACCTCTTTTAATTCTTAATTTCGAAACTGGGGAGGTGTCTCTGTCGGCCTTTTACCGCCAGAATTGAACATTACATTCTATCGCCCGTTGGAGATAAATATTTAAAACATGCACTTAAAAAATAATAATAATTTCTAGTCGGGAATAGAGAAGCTCGTTTGTCTTCTAACAAAATATTCTTAGCTGTGATGTCTGTTAATTTAAAGTTTATTTGAATCATCCAGTAAGAAAAATTTACTAAATTTTTCAAAAACGGGGGAAAAAATCAATTTATTATCTTTTTAAATCCAGGGATTGGTGGAAAACTTTGCCGGGTCATGTTGCTTAAATTCAACACTGACTAGAATCATTTTACTCAGAAATTCTTTAATTTCTTCATATCTAAATAAAATGTGTAAAATTTATATAGTTAAAAATAATAATGATTTTTTTTTTTGCATTTCTGAATGAAAAATTCCGTATAAAAAATTAGCCATTTTGAATATGAGAACGGCCTTCAATATTACAATTGTTTATTAAGAGATATGTTTCCTTCCTCAAAAAAAAGTTGGAAATTGCACGTGAAGCGTAGCAAACGAGATGCATTCGTACGATAACGAAGTTTTAAGAATATTCAGATCTTGCTGATATATTAGACAGTACTTCGGTTACATTATAGTTGTAGAAATCCAGTAAATTTTCCAGTAAATATACAAGAAGTATATTATTACACCTCAGCAACGTATATCATACTCATAAAATGTGAAATAGTTAAATATAATTAAAACACGCCCCAAACAATGTTTCCCCGTATAGCATTATGTAGTGAAATACTTTTGTAATTTAATAATAAATATTTATTAATAAATTACTCTGTAATTTAATAATAAATATTCTTTGCGTCAGAGAATGTACAGAATGTATATTTTAGTACATATATATTTCATAGGTTCATGTCAGTTTTATTATGTTCGAATACGTGTAACACTATTAAAATGCATTGGAAAAAAAATTCCCATTGACCGTAATGTAACAGAATAATTTGGATTGTCCCTGTAATTGATCTATGCATCCGATTTTCATAAAATTTGAAATGACTCAACAAATTTATGGAATAATTATACATTTTAAATTTCAAGCGATTCAATTGGGTAGTTTTTGCATTATTATACGCGGACAGACAGACGGGTGGAAGGAGAGAAGGACGGACGGACTTAACGACAACTATAGGTGCTACATGCTAGGTATTTACATAATTACGAACGCACCTAAAAAGGGAGACATGAATTTCTTCTAAATGGAGAACTGGACCCGACGTTACTCTTAGTGCAGTTGATTTTGAAACTAGAATGAATAAAACTACAGAAATCTTCTATTTATTTTAGCAATCAAAAATTTTAATAAAAAGAAATCTAAACAAAAGTATTTTTTTCTTTTCTCGTTTCTTTGTGAAGATAGACATTGTCTTTTGCAACAGCTGTTATCTTTTATTTGAAAACAAGATTTTACAAATTTGATACATTTCATTTCGAGGATTTTAGACATCGTACAGAATTTCTTCTTTGGAGATAGATGTTTGAAGAATGTATAAAAATATTTTGAAAGGAATATTCTAGAGATCAATATCTGAAAAATATTTGTTTGAAAATAAAGAAAGTAAATAAATCAATAAAATTAAAAAATCAATAGCATCAGAGCATAGAGAAAGCATTAAAACTGTATTCGTATGCGTCTAAAATAAATCTGCAAATAAATTGGCATAATTAATAAAAAAAAATCACAATAAAATTATTTCTAAATATCTGGTGTTGCTTTAAGAATTAATTGAAAGAATCACTGAAATAGATATCCAAAATTAATTAAACATAAAGAATAGTATTTTTCTTATAAATATATGTAAATTAAAAGTTCTTTAATGTAAACAATCCTAGTCACATATTGCCCCACCAGTGGCTGAGAGATTCTGTCTCCGAAACTGGTAGACGGCAGGTGCTGGGTTCGGACACAATCCCGGCTGTAGGCCTAAGTTTTCCGTGAATTTCTTCGGGCCTTGGATTTTCTTTGCGTAAATACTGGTTAGGTTCCTTTAAAAAGACACCCCTCCCAATTCCACGGAGCGCATCCCACCCTTTAGGGCCTATATCCCAAGTGTAGATAATTGGCCGTCATAAACACAAAACAAAACGAAATCTAGTCCCATATTAGTCTATAATGACACCAAATAAAGGAAATGTGGTTTACAAAGTTAGTCTCTCTCCTCCTGAAATAATTAAATGAAAAAAATTCTTCCTCACTTTTCGGATAAATTTGTATTTTTCTGGTCATACAAGTTACATTCGGTTATACAACATCAATTTTCGTAAATTCCATATTAATTCTTATTGACATCACAGCATTCCGAAATAATGGCAAAAGGTTCATGGATTAAAGACCCTTCCACCCGAAATCGTCGAAAATAAAATGAAAAATAGTGTTTTTTTTTCTTTCTGTTTGAAGTAAATATGCATCCCCCCTATTATTAAACAGACTATTTTGCATCTTCTCTTTAGCTCCGTATTAGTGCACAGTGACAAACATTATACCCATAGAAGCGGAAGGGAATAATGGGGTTACAACGCATTACGGCCTATGGGAAAAAAATCGTTTCAAATTAATTTTAAAGGTGTTATACACGGTCAAACGTATTGAAATTTATATGGATTCACAAAGTGCACTAAAATATGCATTCTTTAAAATAGTCAGTGAAAATAATAGCTATTATTAATTTACAGGGCCACTCAAAAGAATTCCATTACACAATAATAAAGGTGAGAATAGTTTGCGACATATTTTAACTATGTTAAACGAATCAAAGTATCATAAAATTGATATACGCCGCTGAAACTCAATATTTCACGAATAATATGAAGTGCATAGCATTTACAGGACACACAAAATATTTCAAATCGTATATTCTATCCGAAGTACTGTATATTATCGAAGATAGCTGATGGATGGATGAAATGCATTTTCAGTTGTGATATTCGCTTTTAAGTTTTACTAAATGTCTGCATATTATATGGTGTGTATAAATGCTATTGTAGATATACAGGGTTAGACAAAAAAAAGCTCGCAAACCTTGCTGAATATGAGGGTACATTACTTCACGTTTTTTTTTTTTTTTTTTTTTTTTTTTTTTTTTTTTTTTTTTTTTTTTTAAATAAGTTGCGCATTTTAACGTTGAACTACTTTCAGTTTTCTAAGAAATGTTTGCAGAATATAAATAAAATGATATACAGTATCACGCAAAGAATTATCTGGATGATCACTCATGGATGATAATTTCTGGAAATGTGATTTAAGAAGTTTTAAAAGTGGTTTTGTTTGAACTAAATTTTAACAAAATATTGGCGTGTAATAGAGATACTAGGTAAACTACAGGGCTGCACAAAAGTATTGAAATATGTTTCCATATATTAGTATAAATTACTGAAAGAAAAATTTCAACCTGTAAGGCGTTTTCTTGCTAGACTAAACTTCCGCATGGCATAGCATATATGTATATCAACCGACAGATCAAATACAGGTCTGTTCAAAAGTATCGAAATACATATTTGGCTATGGACAATAACACCTTATTTATCTAAATATCGAAGTTTTGTTAAAGAATTCAGAAACTGTTGGAAAGAGGTTCATAGTATACGTTTAACGCATGATTTTTCTTATTTGTATTAAGTTACAGTGACATACAAAAGAAATTGGCTACAGTACTTTCTTTGAGAAATTATTGCCGGATAATACGTGTTAAAATTCGGTATGCGCTTTTAAATTTATTTAGTTATTTGAATATTGCTCTTTATATATAAATTTTTTACCTCATATAGAAAACTGCACAGAAGTATTCGCATACTATTGTCCTTATTAGAGGAAATTGCTGAAGAGGAATTTTGAACTGAAATGAACTGTATCTTTTAAATAAATGAAATTTTGGAATGCATGTTGTTAATATATACGGTTCATTTATTAGAAGACATTCATCAATAAACTTGCGTAAAGTTGAAGGCAACTCGAAAACGCCTCATATTAACTGCAAGATACAATTACCACCAAAATGCAGGACACCTTTCTATTTGTATACACTTTTTTCGTTATAAAACATGTTTGTGTTGAATAATAATCCCAAATAATTAAGAAGGGTTGGCATTTGTACTATTAAGGGCAGTTATAGTATTTTTATTACTTAAATTCATCATACTTCATTTAGTACCAAATTTTAATTAAATCATCCGACCTTGGTCAGATGTGCTTGTGCAATGTGTATACTTATACAATATATGTATAAAATATAAAAAAAAGAAAATGCATAAATTAAAGCATATTAATATTTTCAAAAATTAATATTTCGTTTTAAAAGTATTAGAAATAGATGAATATATAAAAATAAAAAATATAGTAATTCAAGATTAGCAATTACACATTTCCAAGTACCAGGTACCTTTAATATATCAATACACTTTATCTATTTTAACTGTGCCTTTACAAAATACTTCATTATTTTATTTCTCCATTTTGTTAAATAATGCATTGTTCTATTTATTTATGACTTGATTTTTGATTTGATTTGTAAATAATATGCGTATGTTTAATGGGGAAAATGGCCAGCTGAATGCAAAAAATTATAATAAATTTCTTTCATACAATCCTTAAACTATTTTTAAGAAAACATAGGTAATTTTTTATATGTTTTACGTCTATTTTTCCATTTTATCCAAAACAAAAACATCTTTTTAAATAAATAAAAATAAAAATGCAACAAAAATTGTTTATTCAAGCAAAAGTTAAAAAACACAAAGATGAAATTTATAAATATCAAAATTTATTAACATGTAAAAAGACCTCTGCAGTTTATAAAGTATTTCAGAAAATGGAAATGTTTATCTAGAAACAGAAATCACGCCTATGTTTACCATTGATTGTCAATATCTTCGAATTATATTTGCCTTCTTTAAATGAATAATCCCTATGATTAAATTAGACGAATGCCACTATTCAGAAACAGTGATATATACACAAACATCAGTTTCTGTATCCAGATAAATATTTAAATAATGCACTTCCGAAAAGCCAAGATAAATATAATGATCTAATATTTATACACTAATAATAACAAAAAGAATTGTACAGAAAACATACCTTTAGGTTATTTTCCTATTTTTCCTATTTGATAAATATAAAACTGACTTACCTAAAAAGAAAAAAAAATAATCATCAAATTTCTTGAAATATGCTTTTACAGACACATATCAGTATTATTTAATAAAGCAATAAATAAAATGAATGGATAAATATAATTATAATGATGTTGGATTTTAAGCTAAAACTTCAATGAACTTCAATTGGTTGCTGAATATAATATATTAAAAGTCTAATAGTAAACAACGTCCCTCAAAATTCCATTTAAATTCTCAATAATATTAACATTTATTATATGTAAAGAATGACGATCGAAAAAATCATAATATATTCTTGATTTTAGCAGCCTACGATTGGACTGTCGCAAATCTTGAAAATTTTCAGTGAAAATACCAGTATTTTCTTTAAAAACACAAACAAAAAAATACTTTCTTTATGTATTCAAACCATAGCACAAAGCGAGTTTTTCACAAAAGAAAATAGTGTTATTTTCCCTCAAAAAATCCCTGACCGGTAAATAGGTAAACACCTTGTTAAAAATTTACCCAAATTTCAATGTGTATCTCCTGTTTTTATAATATTTGTGAAGTTTTGTCCGATTTTTTATGTAAGTCACGAGATATTTTAAAAGCATTTTCTCTATGAGAAGGTGTAAGCAAAAATGATGGAATAATGATTGGTACAAGGCTCAAGAACTGAGTTAATTTTTCTAAAACATTTTTAGGTCATTGAAATATTAATATGATTTAACGAATTCAAGGTAATCTTTTGTCTTAGAATTTTACCTCTGAAGCATTTTCATGATGTTATCAAGAATTAGTATAGGTAAAATAGGAAGAAAATTGACGAAAACAGAATTTCTGGTGGCAATTCACAAAAGTTAATTAGAAATCTCGTTTTTCTACTAGAAATGAAGATCCAGTGATTCTTTAAAAATACAGTTTTCACACTGTTTGAGAGGGGGTTGAAGCTGGTAAATAAGTTTTAACATTTGACGGCCTTTCGCTAAAATTTCTGAAATACTTCGTTTTAGAACTAGATCTTTAGATTCCATGAAACCCTAAAAAATAAACATATTTTCCTTGTTCTTTTAAGGGGAAGAGGTTCGGGTGGAGAGTAATTTAACTGAAAGGATTAGAATAAGTGTATTGCTAAGCACTATAAGTGTATAAGGGTAAGCATTTGTGTATCGCTTGTTAGGTATTGTTTACTTCTGAATCACGTGACACCACCCATAATCGATAAGATTATTCTTCACAAAATTCCTCTATGACTTTGTAAAGATTTGATATAGTGATGATTGCTTTTGAAGTTTTACATATTTTGCAGATTTTGTGAATATAAACTCATGTATTGTTTTATAGCTACACAATTTTGAATGACGGATTTAGACAAGTATAATGACTTTGAATATGATTCAGATGATCCTTAATAAAAGTTAGTCTTACTGAAAACAGCAACAACAACAAAAAATGTTTTATAAGACTTTGTATGTGACAAGATTTACACAAAAAAGTGCACATTATCATTGCAATTTTCTCCATTTTTTTCCCTCTGAATCAATAACAAAATGGTGATAATTTAAAATTTTATGAAATCTAATAAAATAATACATTTACACTGACGCATTAATTAATGAGCTCAGAATCTGTTTTCAAAAGCTGGTTCTATAAATAAAATACGTTTCTTTAAATGTCACAGAACTTTTACACTAATCTGCATACATTAAGATGATAAAATGTTAAACAATAAAGATAAATTTTAATCCCATCAGAGGCGGCTTGCATGTATAATAAAACCAATAATCAAAATCACTATATTTTTGTATTCTCATTCTAAAAAAAAAAAAAAAAAAAAACGAATGACATTTTCTACGTTTTTAATATGTTATACATACGTAATTACTTGGCATTTAAAATGCATATTAATGGAAAACAATCTAGAAAACGTTGTAACACATATTAAAATGTCAAAATCCAGTAGTAATAGAACCAAAATAAAACAAAAGAAATCGAATATGTCTATGCATAAAATGTTTTAAGAGCTTTTATTAGAAAGAAAAAATATTTTTGATTTCAGTGAAAATAATTAAATGAAAATAACAATTTCAAAGCTTAAGCTTTTATTTTTAAATCGTGTGACTAAAGCAAAATTTATGCAAATAAATAACTTTAAAAGACAAGAAATTTTATTTGTTTTTATATTAAAAAAACAATTATTTTTAGTTTATCAATTTAATATAGGGGGAACTGGGGTACATTGATACTTGGCGCACATTGCTACACCCCCTGTACAGCACACAGGGTCATTACAGGAAGTTTCACAACAGCTCCAAAAGGTGATAGTAGTGAAATTAACTACATACAGAAAGTTTTGGAATGATTCAATAGTTTGATGAAATAAGATGGGTGATTAATTGTTTTTGTAGGTCAAAAGTAAATTTGAGTTGTACCATTGAAATGGTATTATACAACTGTTCCAGTATTTTCAACCGAAACGAATACCCGCCCTGGCAAGTTAAGCTCCTCTTTATCAGTTCCTCATTCTTTATTGTTAGATAAATTATGAAGTGTTGGATTTGCGACTAATTTAATTCAAAATGGCTGTATGGGGCACATTGATACAGTCTTTGTCGGGGCACATTGGTACAACCTAAATCCTTTTCTAGTTCATTTTTTCATTACCTTTTTTCCCTTTTTTACCATACACTCCTTAATTCAACCATTTTTCGCCAAAAATTTCTACTATTAGTTTTTATTCAAATGAAATAGCTCTAATTTCTCTATATTAGAACATTTTATAGTGTTTTTGCAAACGGAAGACGTACAAACTTACACAATATCTAGTGCTAGCAGAATTAACAAAAGAAATGGATGGCAGCCTGGCAAATCTCAAATTTATATCGATTCTCCAGAGAAAAAAGTATTATCGACATGAGAAATGTTAAGTAAGAGAAACAATCTGCTGAACAGTACAGGATAATTATATTATAAACATGATTTTTAATATAATTATCCTTTATTTTCTGTTTCTAAACCGATTTATAAATATAAAACCTGGTAACTCTTTCACCTTTCCTAAGAAAGAAGAGCATTCTGGGATTAAAGTGCCAGATATGACAAAGTTACCACAGCCAACAAACAGAAAAGGAACAGCCAGAACATCAGGTCATTATGTATTTCATTTTGATTGCTTTAATATCCTTACAAATACATTTTGTGCGATTTTAATGTCTATAAATATATATAAAATGGTTTGATAACTATTTTTCTATGAAAAATATGCATTGGTGTTATTTTGTCTCCATTTTTCCCAGACGTGTCAAAGTGTATCAATCTGCCCCGGGGATGAGGCACGTTGATACAAATTACTTTTTTTATTTTTTTTAAATTACATGCAAAAATAATATATAAAACAACGATTGTACATTTTTATAACATACTACACAAGTTTTGATGACACCACGTGGAAAAATAATTCTAAATTTCTATTTTCTGGAAGCCAAAAAATACTTAGAAAAAACCCGTACGAGTTTAGTATAACGCGTTGTGGTTCAATATTAATCCTACCCACATCATATTTATGCTTTGCAAAAATATCACTATAAATATGAACTAATTCCCTTAAATTTACATCTTGAATTAAATTTATTTCCCCAGTTAAATCTGAATCCGAATTATCGCGAAAATTTTGAAGAGTCATGGAACCTCTATAATCAGGATGCACATTAATTGCGTGATCATATTCAACACAGTCTTCATTTTTCATAATATTTCCACAGGTAGATTGTAACTCTATATCATGATTATTTACATTCAGTGTTTCATTATCATAATTATCTATATCTACAGTATTACCAGTATTTAATTTCATATCTTTTTTATATTCAGAGGTTACAAATTCATTAGATTGATCCCTGTTTTGTTGTACTTGGTCCATATTTACTGTATTGAAATGAAGGGATCTCTCATTATGTATGGATATACTGTTAGTTATAATTTTCCTTCCCTGCCTTACAATACAATTTTTACATTCTATGGTTAATTTAAATTTAGAACATTCTTTTAACCCCAAAATAGCATAATCCAAATTTGTATTGCATACTAAAAAGTTAACATATTTTTTAATTTTACCCACTTTTAGAAGAACACTAGATTTTTTATTTATATGTAAAAATCCTTTTGCCTGACCAATGGTAACTGAGGGTATAGTCTCAATTTTAGCATTAAGTTTTTTAACAAATTTAAGTGGCAATATTGCAATAGTTGAGCCAGTATCTACAACACATGGTAAATTATAATTATTTGTATATCCATACACAAATAATAGTCAAATATTATGAGAATTATTTTGTGAGCTACTTGGAAGAGTATCAGAGGATGGCAACTCACTCCTAAAAATACATTCTCTTTCCCAATGAAAAGCATTACTGACACCCCTATTTGTGCATATCCTACAAGGTCTTGAAGGGTATGAATTTTGAATATAATTATTTTGACAAACTCTAGGTCTTTGAAACTGAGATTGCCTTTGGGGAATCCAATTCCTAGGTGTATTATTGGGCCTAACTGGCTGAATCCAGGGCCTAGTTGGTTGAAAAGGTTGAAAATTTTGTCTAGCTGATGGTTGATTTATTACTTGGTTTGAAACTAGTGGGGTGGAAACTTCCACGAATTGTTTGACAACCCGGTACCATTCTGTGGTACTACTAGGAGGATTTATAATAATACTGTTTTTGAATTCTGGTTTTAAACCATCAGTTAAACCTTGTAATAGTATATTTTCACTAAGATGTAATTTCCTACCAATTTCCACTTTCTTACGAAAATAAGTTTCTAAATTGTCTAAATTATCTAATTTCAGGTTTGAAAAATCAGAAAAACTCGGGATGTCTAATTGAATGAATCTTTCTATCAAAATTTTCTTAATTTGTTCATAATCCGTACAATTTAAACAGTCATTGATATAAATTTTTTGCGCTTCCCCTTTCAGATATTGCGCAATAGAATTAAATTTCCATTCTAGATTTTTCTTTTCCTTTTCACATGTTGTATCAAAATAAGTTAACCACGACAAAATGTTCATTCCAGAACTCGGGTCAAACGGTACGAACTTAGGATCTTCCATAATTTTTTTATTCTTACTCATTAGAATAAATGAAGCACTTCTATTTTCTTTATTAAATCCCGATCGTAAAATCATTCGCAATAAATTTCAAAGTTAATAATTTCTATCAATTACATATTTTTTCAAAATTACTATATCAGATCCATAACATACAATAAATAATAGAATAATAAATAAATTAGTAAATTAATAAATTAACTTCAAATTACTCTCATCAATAAAATAATAAATAAATAAATAAATAAATAAATAATAAATACTTTCCATCAATCATAAATAGAATAGAAATAATAATCAAAACATTTAATAAAATAAACTTACAGTTCACGAAAAATCTTCAATAAAATCCATTCTTCATTAAATTCCTCATCAAATACCTTTCGCATACTCACCACTTTGAAGTTATTAATTTTCAAAAATTTGTCATTATGACCATGATTATCTTGAGTCATCAGTTACACATAAACAGCAAAAAGGTGGAATATCAGGCCTCAGGAATTCACGAGATATTTAGAAGAAATCTTTCAAACCACTCGGACAGAAAGCTGTTTAACATTAAATCTCCTCTGTTACATTCACTCGAGGAATCAAAAGATAATGGCAATTCTTGCTTAATAACACTTTCAACCATGGCGGGAAAAATTTTCGGCGATTCATATTTTTGTCATCACTTCGTTTCAGTAGATTCATTAGATTCATTTACATAGCATTTTACTTCTTCAGTAGATTCATTTCAAAATCCGAAACAGGCACTAGCACAGGCATTACCTATCCTGTGCGACTTTTCGATTAGTTGTGACGATTTCAGGAGAGCTCGAATTATTTCCACTGGTTAAAAAGAACACACAGTCATGGCAAGCGAGGGAAAAAACAAAAATAATAAATAAATGTAGAAGATCCAATAATTAGTCATGGGCTGCTGTAAATTCATTTATTAAATTCGTGATAATGAGGAAGGAAAAGCTCCTTTTTGCAAAAATTCCATCATTATTTCAGCGAGCTGTCCTCATCGAAGAAGCAACCCAAGAAATCTACAGAATAATCTTCTCTTCATCTCGAGACTTCCCCCTTTAAACTAAAAAGAAAGTTCTGGAACATTCTGTAATCTCTAACCATCATTATTTTATGTAAACAGAATTCTTGTCCAGCTACGAGATTATTTTAAACAGACGATAAATTTATTTAAAAAAAATATTATTTAACCAATTTATAATTGACTCAGAATTTTAAATATCTTAGGCAGACGATTTTTATACATGATTAATTTTAAGAGAAAAAGAAAAGAAATGAATTTATTAATATGCAAATTATCGTTGACGGCGGAAAAATAAATAAATAGATAAAATAAAATAATGATATTTTTTAAAAGGTATGGGTTTGGAATAAATTTAATAAGACTTTCTTAAAAAGGGTTGATAAAAACATAGAAGAAATCAGTTTTATTTGGATTATTAAGAAATAAAGTTTTAATTAAGAATATTTTTAATTTAGAGCCATCTTTTTAAATTTACGCATACTGGAATAATGTTTTTTAAGGCAAATTAAGAATTTATATCGTCTGCATAAGGATTAACAGATTAGATTTAGAAACAAGATTTTAATTTAATAATTTAAAGTAAGTACGAAATATTATTATAAGAAAATTAAGATAGTATAAAGGTTAGTTTTGGCGAAAAAATTTTAAATTTGTAATATATATATATATTGATATTGTAAAATTGTCATCTATTTCGTCCGTCTGCCCATTCTTCGGTCCACATATATCAACAGAAAACATAATTATTTTTTTATTCATTTAAAATTTTATGAGTATCGAATTAGAACCTAAAATACATTGATATTTTGTTTTCATTCTGTTAAACCCTCTCATACGTATTTTATTATGTACTATATTCCATGACAGGTTTGCATAAGGATAGCTTCATATTTAAGCTGGAGTCATATTATTTTTGTATTACTAAATCTAATATTTATAACCGTAATGAATTTTGTATTCTTACATCGTTCCATTAGCGTGTTTTATCTATTGCACCAAGATCGGAATGCTTATAAAGTTACTTACGAACGAGATCCCACGCATCACATTTTCCACATTTCGCATATAATTTCAGGACTGCCAAGCATTGGGAAGCATTAAAAATTCTAGAAATAACCATAAATAATAAAAGATGCCCAGAAAACGTTTAAAAACTTATAATATTGTTAAGAAAAGTGAGGGTATTTAGTAAAATGGTGATTCGCGCGTTTCAGAAAATTTACCGCTGATTTAGCATTCCCTTTTATTATGCAACTGATTTGTTAATATAATATTTTACAAGACTAAGTACGCTTTAATACCCGAAAACGTAGTTTATGAAACAAACTGACAGGCAGACGATAAGCTAAATGTTCAAATTTAATCTGCTGGTTCTTGAAACTCAAATTTAATGAAATTATCATTCATATAGAGATCGTAAATGTATGTGTCGCATTTGTATTTCTGTGATAAGGGATACCATTATAATGATGTAAGATTTTAATGTGTTAGATGTTACAGGAGGAAATATCAAGGATGGAAAATTCATATTTGGGGGAGGAATTCAGAGAAAGCCATAGGTTTGAATCTGCTCAAATCAAAACTTACAAATGGAAAATATTAGGTTTTTTTCTCATATATACACATGCAAGCAACACAAGGTTAAAATTAGCGTCTCATTGTTTAAAGAAGAATACATATATATAAAAATTTTGAGTATAGATCAGTATTAGTTTAAAATATTCTGGAAATGGATTTTAATTTAGATAACCTTACATTAAGGGTTTTTATAGAAAAATTTATTGAATGTGTATTACTTAAAATCAGTATTATTTATTAATTGTATTAAATTATATTAATCAAATATGGTGAACTATATTGTAAATCTTGACAAATTACTGCAAGCAATTGTACTGAAATTGCGTTAACCATAAACTGTCTGTGCGAAATATGTTATGATACAATTTGACAAAATATTACGTATAGTTAATATATTGGATGGTTTAACAATATGAGTAAAAAGGATTACCATACATTATGCGATTAATAGATATAACTTCATGTATATATTTATAATATGCTGTAAAGTGCTTTTTATACATAACTAGCAGTATAAAATAATTTATGTTTAAAAATGATGTATTAAATTTGTTGTGAGCGGTAATATTAGTTTCAGTTACAAAAAATATATATATACTTTCATTATATTACTTTCCATACCTTCCCTTCACATTAGAAATTCCTAAAACATACTAACCATAAGTTGCATGGATTAAATTTCGTAAACTTTAAGAAATAATTTAATTAAGTAAAGATATTGAACATTTACAAATTCTCTAGAAACGCAAAATCTCCAAAGGAAATTTCAATTATTAAGCTTTTAATAAACGACAGACTTCTGAAAACTATTACGATTATTTTTAGTTCAAGGCGTTTGAAAGTCGGGACTTTTAGAAATATTAAAGGTTAATTTGTAACGGATAAATCGATCTACGCATAGTGCTATTAAGACATGTTTCGAGTAAATTATGAAAGTTACCACAAATATTCTTCGAAAACACGATTCTAAAATTTAAAATATTCGTATACACAAAAAAATGCTCATTACTTACTCTCAAAAAGAAAGAGACTTTGAATTTTATACATTCCGCCCTGTAAAAAGAAGGTTAATAAAATTTTTATTTTTCAAAGAAATTTTTATAAACGGTTTTGAATTAATAGATAAATATTTTAATCATCTCTTAATTATTGAAAGAAAAATATTCATAATTTGTAAAAGATAATTTTGTCTCATATCACCACCATTACAGTACTTAATAAAAGTCGCCGGAATAGACAAATTCCTCAATTAAGTAAGAGTTATACTGTAGTCTAATGACAGATTCAGATTCAGTTAGGTGGGGAGGCCTACCACATGGCTTGAGCTCAACAAGCCCCACCTAACATTTATTTAAAAAAAAAAAGTACAATGTCAATCACAATGGGCTGCCCTATTTTTCAGGGCGAGCCCAGGAAATAAGTTCCTAATGTTTACAATGATAACTTTATATTTTTAGAATTCAGACGTGTGTTTTAACGACAGAAATATTTACAGGTTCAAAATTAGAGGTGCGGAATATTTACAAGTACAATGTTCTATAGTTCATTTTGAAAGTGAATAAGTTCAATGAGTATGGTTCTTAGTAGAGTTCATAGTAAAGTTCGAAAGTTCATTCGAGTCTAATGACAATAATAGAGTAGTCTAATGACAATGAAATATTTAGTTAAAAAATAATTTACTTTCTTCTTTAACAAAACTTTGTTTTGAAATCGATTTAACTCATTCCCCACCGGTGGCCGAGAGTTTCTACCCTCTGAACTGGTAGATGACAGGTGCTGGTTTCGAACCCAGTCGCGACCGTTGGCCTATCTGTTCGGAGTTTTCGTGGTTTTCATCTAACCTTGCGTAAATACGGCTTAGGTTCCCTTAGAAAGACCCCCACGAAGGGCACTCAACAGGACCTATATCCCTAGAGTAGATAATTGCCCGACTCAAAATAAACCAAACAAAGCCAAACGATTGAATTCATATCAATGTGAATCTTTTACTGAATCTTAACATTGTTAAATCTATATTATAAAGGCCAAACGTCTCTGTGCGTAACGCATACGTCATTTTGCGAATGGCAACACTTTCCCATGCAATTTCAGTTTTGCATTTTTCGCTACAGCAAATTTTATACTTCTAAACATAGCATATTTCCGATTTTTACACCGTCGTATAGAGAAAAAAATATACTTTTAAATGCAATTTGTTTGAGAGCTGTATCTCAATTAGTTTTTGAGATATTAATTTTTTTATAGTTTTTATTACCAATTTTGTAATTGTGGCAACATAATCACTCTTTTGTCTCTTAAAATTGAAAAAAAAAAAAAAAATTAAATTGCATATACATTTCAAAAAATATCGTCTGTTATAAAAATCTGTGATTTTGGTTTTATTTCGTTTTTGTTTATCAATTAAATAACTTCAAGTTTTGAGTTAAAGGGATTTTAAAATGATCAAATTAAAATACCATTTTTTTAAACATGGTGAATACGGATATGAGAAGTACATGTTTAAATTTTTAGAGGATGAAAATTATGACGGGTTTTAATTTGGCGTAAAATTTTATGATCGTGTCAATTTGGAATATTTTTTTTAAATTCGCATTTATACCAAACAAGAGTCTCAATAAATAAATTCATCATAATAGCTGATCTTTATTATATTTTACTGATTTTATATGCGATTAAAGTTTTATTTTAAAAATTTGGATGACTGAGTTTTTTAGTATTTTGTTAATCTTAGCTTAAACTAATATTTGTTTTAGAGTTAGACTGATCAATATAAGATGTATTTTTTACAGTAAGCAATTTTGTAGATTTATTATAAATCAATGAAGCAGTTCTTTCTTAAACATTTTCTTTCGTCGAATTTCGACGGGTTCCCCCTCGTGATATTAATAGGCATAATCCATAAGAATAATCCACATTATATTTTTTACACTAAATTTACCAATTAATTCAAATATTTGATAAAATAGTATGATAAATTATATATGTTTTTAATTGAATTGATAGTATTTGAAGAAATTGCATTTTCAAGTGCATTGATCATTTTTAAATTGCTTATTTAAACACAATTTGGAAGGTATACAACACATATACATGTATACAACCAAGTATACACCACATACTATGGAAAGTGTCACATAATCTACGCTGGATGCAAAACTTTTCGTTAATTTTTTCATTAAACCCTCTCACTGACAAGCCCGTCTATAGACGTTCCCTAAGCTCCAGGTTTCACTGCAATGCAAGCAATAATTAAAATGATATAACTCAGTTGATTTAATGGATTTTTAATACATTGTGTATTGATCAACACACTCAAGGATAACATTCATATTCGTAAATAAGATTTTTCTATAATTTTAAAAGAATCATATTTTTTTAGCAATTAAAACAAAATGCTGAGAAAACAACATTACAATTTTGCCCTTTTGCAAGACTGTCAGAGGGTTAAAAGAAAAACATGTATTTATGTTTGTATAAGCCTTGTGTATTGCTCGGAAATTTTCACGTTTTTCTAAATGTATTATATTAAAACTATGACTATCTTTATTTCACAAATACTTTTACTAGAATACGGAATGTTGGGAATAAAAATTAACATTAGCTATTTGCACAGATACAAGGATGTCATATTAGCACTCATAATTCTGATATTTACATCAGTTTCTAAGATATCAAATTTTTGTGTACTTTTTAATGACGTTTTTATAATGACAGCAATAAAATTACTTCATTTTTGTGGAGGAAAAAGTAAATGGATAATAATAAAATATCACCTGCTTTTAAAATAGAGAGTAATATCCTCGACTGTGATATATTTGTATAAGTTTATTAAATGATTTTCAATTTAAATTCTTTCTTAGTAAATAATATAAAATAATTAATGAAATGCTTTTATCAATTAGTAAACTTAATTATTACCAAAAAGCTAAAACATTTTAATACCATTGATTGAAATACAACATAGTATACAGAACATAGAATAGAAAAAAATACATATTTTTATTTTTTAATGCAGATAGACTCTGATAGTTTGTTTGTATTTATGTCGGCCAATTATCTACACTGTGGGATATAGGCCCTAAGGGGTGGGATGCCCTCCGTGTGGGGTCTTTCTAAGGGAACCTAACCAGTATTTACGGAAGGTTCGAAGAAAACCATGGAAAACTCCGAACGGTTAGGCCAATGGTGGCGATTGAGATCGAACCCAGTACATACCGTTTACCAGTTTGGAGGTCAGAACCTCGCAGACTCTGATAGAACATGGAAGTCTGCATATACACATTAGAAGAGCTTAAATCAGAGGATAGTGACATGAACATCAAGTGCATGCTCAGATAGATTTTTTCGTCATAGTTGTTGTAGTCCTTATTCCAGAACTTGTCAACACTCTCTTAATGACGTTTCCATAAATGAGTGAGGCAAGTTAACATTCGCATTACATTAGCGATTTGATTATTTCGTATTTTTCAACTGTTATGTCATAGGCTATCATCAAAGCCTAAGAGCTAATGTGTCTCCAGTTTTGGTACATATGTACGTATGTACGTACATAACGCAATTACTTTTGGATAGAAATATCTGATTTGTTTTTAATTTTATAATTAGTTTCATTCTAATGAGGAGCTTACATGATTAGTTTTAGGAGTTAATTGATTAAGTTTAAAAGGGACAGAAGGTGGCTATTGCCCATTATTTATGATAAATGTGTTTTTCATGCAAAATTATGTAATTTGCTTAAAACTTTTTTAATAAATTAATTCCGATGGACGCATTCATGATTATTTTCGGATTTATTGGTTAAATATAAAGGGGGTACGGGGGGGTTTTCCATGCAGAGGTATCATTTTTTTTTTTATTTGGCATATTGGTTTATTCTGATAAAGCACTTTAATTATTAGATTTGCAGGTTCATTGGTTAAGTATGAAGAGGAAAATGTGGCAGCTTATCCTCACCCTGTTAATTTAGCTAAATGGTTTTTTGTCGATCTCTGGATTTTTTTAAAAACAATTTTCTTCAAAATAAATGCATAATTTGCAATTAAAGACAATAGCCTGCGAGTTAAATGTTATTAATTTACCCGTGAATTTTTCTTTTTTTATAGCATTTATTAAGTTTATACAAATTTTGTTTGTAATTTATGATTATCGTATTCGATGGTGTCAAAACATCTTTAAAAGAGAATGCCACGCACTAGTAATTTCAATCAGTTATGCTTTATTTTGTAAAATAAGGATACACTACTTTTTCGTCAAAAGGAAAATTTCCTGGTAGGAAAACAAAAACACCTATTTTCGCATGTTTGCTCTTGATGTAAATTTCTGTTACGACCAGAAAAATATTTAATTCAAAATTTGCATCCTAATTGTAAGGTTATGTAATATTCAAATAAAAAACATCTCTTTTGTATATTACACATGTATGAGGAGATTCATGTGCAACTTACACGTTATAATGTTTATTTCAGAGCTTTTTGCCAACACTTTATGATCAGTCGCTTCATACACCATACAGGAACATGTATATGTTGAAATTTACGTCCCAAGGAGTTTAGTTTAGAATTTAAAATAGAATTTTACACATATAGACCAATTGTTTTTGCATCTTCAGTATAACCACATTCATGTAAGCATTTATTTTTTAGAGCATAGTAAAATTATAATTTCTGATAAAATGGTAAATAACAAATATTGAAGTTTTAAGAAAGAGCACTTGAAATAATTTAGCCAATAATTATTTTTAAAGGAATTCATACAATAAATATTTGCATAACGTAATAATAATAAAAAAGGTTCAAAATGTTTTATTTATTTACTTATAAAATACTCATAGTTTAAAATTTCTGCATCTATATTTTTTTAATTTCCAATACAAATTCCAATAAAAAATTATATATAACTAAATATAGATAAAAAAAACCCTAGTCAAACAGTCTTAAAAGGTTTCAAGAAATTCAACACTATTCTAGCAAGCTAAGTAAACAATAGATTACTTGAGAGGGTAAACTCCAAAGATTATTTCCTATTATTTCAATAAAGAATATTTACTTTACATTTCTAAACCTTAAAGCTAAGTTTTAAACAAAAATATTTCTTTAGATAAGTATGTTTCTCACTTTTACACATGTAATAGAAATAAGTTCATTCTTTTATTTGCATTGGAAATGTCAATGAAACTGTAGAAAGTATATTTCCAAGTAAACAGATGATGCCATAAGAAAAAATCCGTTTCTACTTCTATAGGTAAAGTTAATTTAATAAATAAATTAATAATTTTATTTCTCTTGCACTAATGTTTTCTACTGTGCTATTTTTCTAAAAATCTTGAAGATATGATTGTCGTTATTTAACTTTCTCTCAGAAATGTCTGATTTGTAATGAAAAATAAATATGTAGTGAAGTTCTAAACAAAATTGACAAGATTTCTCTTCATACAAAAATCAAATTTTTTCATTACGTATTTCAGTTAATTCTTTTATTTGGATTGAATCACGGTACTTAAAAAAACTTATTCGACAATTATTATGCTAAGAAAATGTCTTTCTAAAGGATTTATGCAAAATGCATATTAATTAGTTTTAGACACTTCTGCCATTCTTGAAAATAAAGATTGGTGTATGCGTAAATAAAAGAAAACTATAAAAGATTGTACATTTTGTAAATTAGAATTCGTTATCAAAATGATGACCGCGTAATTTATGTTTTTGAAACTTGTATTTTTGTGATAAACAAACAATTACACTTGAAATATACTGAAGATACAAATCTTAAAAACATTTTAATTTCTGAGCTAATGTGATATTAACGTAGCCAAAAAGCTGAAAAAAAGATTTACCGACTACATAATATTTTACGAATAAACAAATGACTGAAGCAAAGTTGCAAATAAAATACAGGCATTTAGTAATATAGCTCGATTTCGTATTTAGAAACTTGCAGCCTTGTATTTAGAACAAAACATGCTATTTGTTCAAAAGATTGCAAAAGGAAATGTAATTCATTAATTTTTTTATGGGTTAAACTTTTAATGTTTCTGGGTATTTTAAATGGTTCTTTAAAATGTTCCAAACATTGACATTTCTTCAGTATCATGTAATTCAGCAATGTGATGATCATATAATTCTCAATCCCATTTTTAATAAAATTTATCGGTTATTAATTTTCTGAAAGACGACTCGAATTTTATTATGAAATTAAAATTATTTTTTAAAGATTTATGGGATAATATACATCCTTAAGACACTTTTTTTCATTCATGAGAAAAACAATTACAAATGTACATATCCGAAGGATGAAAATGTTAATAAAAAGTAATTAAATTTATATATTTTATAAACTAGAAATCCTTAAACATAGTTATTACAAGTTTATCACAATATATATTTTTCTAACAAAATTATATTTGTTTGTATGGTTGTATTTTATTTTCCACTACAATAAATACAAAATTAAAATTAAACATTCTCAACTGCATTAAAAAGCATTTGTGTCTAAATATTTTTGATGTTTTAAACAAAACATCATCCATATTTTTCAAGTGTTTTTACTTTGCTCTTTGATGATATATTTTTTTATAGGCGAAGAAAAAGATTGAATAAAAAACCCTTTCTGCAAATGTTGTAACATGGATGTACTATCAATGCTGTATATATATATATACAATATATGTATAGCGTCTATCTGTCTCAATCTAGTTTTCTTACAAGTGGCATTTCATCAATTGTTTAAAGAACCAAATGCATAAGAAGGCCTAATGGATTTAGAGGAGACTGTGTCACATGTGAACATGGGGCAGATGTGAACGTTGTCATTTTCATTATTTATTCAATGTTTTTTATTTAAAAAACACTAAAGATGCTAGCACTTGTAAATATACGATAAAAATATTTTGAAGCTCTTCAACATTTTGTTTGTCTTCAGAAGTCAAATCATTGTTTATCGATCTCAAAAATAACATCTCAATTCCAACTTACTTTAAATCCTTTTTTTTTATTTTAATGTTTAAACTTTTACTATGAATACTAATAAATAGTTTTGATAATTTTTTATTCTTCTAAAATCGAGAAATGTTTTGATCTGACATTTAAACTCTAATGGGTCACTTGTGAAAAGTTTAGCTGTGACATATATAAACGGTTCATAATTTACCCAATAATCATTCTGTGATTCTGTTCATTCAAGTAACTTCGTGATTTTCAATGTCAGTTTGAATATCTATAATTTTCTTGCAGTAGTAGACATTTTCGCAATACAAAGGTGATTTTGAAACTTAAACAAACACATCTGTCAGAATTTACAGAGAATACATACTTGGGAACTACATTGATAAAAAGCAACAAGGTCATTTACGTTCAATTATAATTTAAATAAATTTAATGTTCTCTAAAACATTACAAGTTTTACGTATTATTTTATTTAATTGTTTTCAATACAACTTTTCATGCATCGTAAATACAAAAAGTATTTCGTTAAACAAATTTGAAAATTTTCTATCACATTTGTTGCAAACTTGCATTATTAGTTTACTTCCATTTCTAAAACAGCTACATTATTTGATGCTTTATATATGGGTGATTCTCAAAATAGGGGACAATTTATGTCTTTCAGCATACAAAAAAAATTGAGAGGTTTTCTGTCATGTTTTTATACTTAGATATGTTTGTCTTAATATGATTCATTATTTGCACTCAAGAATTACTCACTTTTTAGTTAAAAACACCTTAAAATAACAGAATAAATGTTCAAAATGTCATTAGCATGGATGTCCACAGCAGCTGTGCCTTGTATATACTAGCTTTTTCAAGAGATAATATCATGTTTATAAAATAAAACAAATGTTATTCTTTCTTTAAATTAATCAGGGAGAGGATTTATCCAATAAATTTCTTTTTAAAAATAAAATTATAGTATATAAAAAGAGAATTAAATTTTGTCCTCCATATTCTGTTTTCAAAACAAGGTCATACTATAACAGCTGTTTATTAATCAAAATTTCATTTTCACATATGACAATACTTTGAAAATATAAAGTTTCTCCATGGCAACAAGTAGCCATTTTATTCCAGCCTGAAAATAGAAGCATGTATTGTATTTTAAGAATAGAAGTTGAATATTAGGCGAGTACATCAATTGTACGTCATTAAAATGGATAATAATTTTCATGTTTATTTTATAGTTAAAATTTTTATTTTACTTATTTGCATAGAACTTTTGTGTTTTAAAAAGCCCTAGAAAGGACTATTACATTCTGATTATATTATGGCTTATAATCTTATTTAAATTAAAATTTGTCATTAGCATGGACAAATATCAGTGTCATTAGTATGGTTTTTCTGTCCATGCTAAAGACCCTATGTACATAAATGTAACCAGTACTTATATTGTATCCTTTTTAAAGTTTAATTTTACATATAAATTTAGGTATTGCATTTATTATCCCTAAAATATGCATTAAATCTGTCAGAAAATCACTAAGACAGCTTCTTACACTGTTAGTGTCAGAATGTTGTTCATGTAAACAAAGTTTGCTCTTTGGTAATGTTTTTATTCTCATTATATGTATATATGTAAAAATGGAAACTATTTGTTGGAAAGGAAGGCTAATAAACGTAGAAAAAAAATATTTAAACAGGAAGAAAATAAAAATTTCTTAATATATTTTTTCCATGCAATTTTTTTTGTCATTAGCATGGCTCAAAAAATACTAATTATTTTTTTTAAGTTAATTTTTAAATATTTAGCTCTGCTGACTACATGTAAAGTATACCTAATACTATATTAACAACACATATTTTTTTCAGAAATTTTGCTAACAGTAATTTTTTTCAGATTTCATTTTTGAAATTGTTGTCTATTTTGAGAATCACCCATATAGATATAATGTTTTTAAACAGATAACTACCAAAAAATCTTGACAACAAGCTCCCCCTACTTCTTTCAAAAATAAAAGAAATTAAATTTGATAGGAGTTTAAAATCGGAATTTTTTTTTTAATCCTTAATTGCATGTAAATATGACAAGTATAGGGATGAGAATCTTTCGTATTTTGGCAGATTTCCGATAAATATTATCTAAATGCCCCTTCCCTAAAATTGCTCTCAAACATAAACTCTTAAGCAAAATTTAAAATCTTTAATTATTTTTTTTAATTTACTTATTTGTTTATTTTTCATCTAAGTCCTCCTCCCCCCAATCTATGAGAAAAAGCTATAGTTATGTGAACTCCATGTGCCCTAGTCTCCCCTGCATCCACTTAAGCGGAACCACCTTAGATATTAATAGAATATGTAGTATTGGCATAATGCTAATATGATCACATCGCATGGGAATCTGGAAATACAAGTGAGTGATAGCGGACTTGTGTCCTCAAAACAACATAATTCATTTTTTTCCTGCGCAAATTTATTTACAAAAGATTGTAAATAAATATTGACCGTTTATTTTGTGTCTCTCGCAAGAAGAGTAGCTCAGTAATGTTCAATGTTATTTATCTAAAAGAAAATAACATCAGATTTTCTATTTACATTACAAGTACTTTTTTTAAACTCTGATTTCTAGAATAGGGCGTACTGATTCCGTAATCTTTGCCTGCAAATGTACAAGTATTGCTCTAAAATAACTTATACAATACACTTAAAATTATCATGTACAAAATTTGGCATGAATATATCCTTCACGAGATAAACTATGCATATTTTAACTACACTATTAAAATTTATGTGAGCTTAGATTTATAAAATTTTCATGTTGCAGTAGTTTCAACAAGAGGAGGTTGAAAAACATATTACCATTTTTTTCGAGATCAATAAATTGGTACCACATTGAACAAAGTTTTATTTTAAAAAAAATTTTAAAATGTTTTAGCAGAAATTTGTAAAAATTAAATAGTGAACTACTAGAACATTCGTATTTGCATTTTCATTATTTTTGACGCCCGATTATATGCACGGGAGATATAGGCCCTAAGAGAAGTGCCCTTCGTGGGGTCTTTCTAAGTGAACCTCATCCATATTTATGCAAGGTATCCCAAATTTTGAAGAAAATACCGTAAAAACCCGATGGGTAGTTCGACGGACGCGATTGGGTTTAAATCGAGCACCCCCTGTCTACCCGATTCGATACCAGAACCTATCATCCACTGATGTGGTACTGAAATATTGAATCATTAGTTAACTACAGTTAACTTTTACAATCAAGAACAGTATGTTCTATTCAATGAGAATCCGAAACATTATTGATATTAAAGATTTAACCAGTGCTTAAGCATGACACCCAGGGACTCGTATTTCTCGTTCTAAACACGAGATAATTTGATAGTTAGCCTATCCACTTTTTGGCAGCATATTTAGATTGAAAAGTACTATTTTTTCTCGATGGTTGTTTAATGGATCTAATAAATATAAAGTTTTCTCAACAGTAATCGAACCATAGATCTGAAAACTAAACTGAAAACTGAACCCTAAAACTTAAAATATCATAGTATTTTTTCTATAATAAAAAAAGGAGAAACAATAGTCGTTGTTTTAGAAGTAGGAGGAACTGGGGCACATTAATACAGTTTTTTTTTGAAGAATTTTTTTGGTGTCTGGAAAGCAGAAATTTCAAGTTATTTTTCCACGTGGTGTCAGCAAAACTTGTGTAATGTTTTATAAAAATGTTCAATCATTGTTTTATAGATTATTTTTGCATGTGATTTTAAAAAAATAAAAAAAGTCATTTGTATCACTGTGCCCCATCCCCGGGGCAGATTGATACACCTCATGGGGCACTTTGATATGTCCTGGAAAAATGGAGATAAAATAACACAAATGCATATTTTCATAGAAAAATAGTTAGGAAACCATTCAAATCACCCACAATTTATTTGTAAGTAATATTAAAGCAATCAAAATTGACTATTGTTTCTCCTTTTTGTATTATGAAAAAAATACTATGATATTTTAAGTTTTAGGGTTCAGTTTTGAGTTTAGTTTTCAGATCTATGGTTCAATTACTGTTGAGAACACTTAGATCCATTAAACAACCATAGAGAAAAAATAGTATTTTTCAATCTAAATATGCTGCCAAAATGTGGATTGGCTAACTATCAAATTATCTCGTGTTTAGAATGAGAAATACGAGTCCCTGGGTGTCATGCTTAAGCACTGGTTAAATCTTTAATATCAATAATGTTTCGGATTCCCATTGAATAGAACACACCGATATTGATTGTAAAAGTTAACTGTAGTTAACTAATGATTCAATATTTCAGTACCACATCAGTGGATGAGAGGTTTTGGTCTCGAATCGGGTAGATAGGGGGCGCTCGATGTTCTAGCTGTTCCTGGTCTGATTGTTGGCTGTGGTAACTTTGTCATATCTGGTACTTCAACCCCAGCATTATCTTCTGTCTTAGGAAAGATGAAAAAATTACCAGGTTTTTAAGGATAATTACTTTAAAAATTCTGTTTATAATATAATTTCCTTTGCTGTTATGGAGCTTGTTTCTCTTACTTAGCATTTCTCATCTCGAAAACAGTTTTTCTCTGGAAAATCGATATAAATTTGAGATTTGCCAGGCTGTTGTCCTTTTCTTTTGTTAGTTCGACAAGCATTAGATTTTGGGTAAATATGTACGTCTTTTGTTTGCAAAAATACTATAAAATGTTCTAATATAAAAAAAAACTAGAGCTATTTCGCTTCAATAAAAATAATATTAGAAATTTTTGGTGAAAAAGATTCTATTAAGGGGTGTATGAAAAAAAAATAAAAGGTAATGAAAAATTGAACTAGAAAAGGATTTAGGTTGTGTCAATGTGCCCCGACATAGACTGTATCAATGTGCCCCATACAGCTCTTTTGAATAAAATTAATCTCAAATCCAATACTTCAGAATTTACCTAATAATAAAGAATGAGGAACTGATAACGAGCAGCTTTACTTGCCAGGGAGAGTAGGGGGAACTGGGGCACATTGATACAGTTTTTTTCTAAGATTTTTTTTGGTGTCCAAAAAGTGGAAATTTCAAGTTATTTTTCCATGTGTTGTCAGCAAAACTTGTATAGTGTGTTATAAAAATGTAAAATTGTTGTTTTATACAGTATGTTTGCATGTAATTTTTAAAAATTCAAAAAAAGTCATTTGTATCAATCTGCCCCATCCCCAGGGCAGATTGATACACCTCATGGAACACTTTGATACTTTTGGGAAAAACGGAGACAAAATAACATCAATTAATATTTTTTATAAAACATAAGTTAGCAAACCTTTTTATATTTATTTATAGATATTCAAATCACCCACAATTTATTTTTTAAGTAATATTAAAGCAATCAAAATTAAATGCATAATGACCTGGTGTTCTGACTGTTCTGATTGTTGGCTGTGGTAATTTTGTCATATCTGGCACTTCAACCCCAGCATTATCTTCTTTCTCAGGCAAGAGGAAAAAGTCACCAGGTTTTCTGTTTATAAATCGGTTTATAAGCAGAAAATAATGGATAATTATATTAAAAATTCTGTTTATCACATAATTATCCTTGCTGTACCGCATCTTGTTTCTCTTACTTAACATTTCTCCTTTAGAAACTACTTTTTTCTCTGGAAAATTGATATAAATTCGAAATTTGCCAGGCTGGCATCCTTTTCTTTTGTTAGTTCGACTAGCAGTAGATGTTGGGTAGATTCGTACGTCTTCTGTTTGCCAAAATACTATAAAATGTTCTAATATAAAAAATTATAGCTATTTTACTTTAATATAGACTAATATTAGAATTTTTTGCGAAAAATGGTTGGATTAAGCAGTGTATGGTAAAGAAAATAATAAAAGGTAATGAGAAAATGAACTAGAAAAGGATTTAGATTGTATCAATGTGCCCGACATAAACTGTATCAATGTGCCCCATACAGCCATTTTGAATAAAATGAGTCTCAAATCCTACACTTCATAATTAACCTAACAAAAAAAGAATGAGGAACTGATTCACAGTAGCTTTAGTTGCCAGGAAGAGTATTCATTTCGGTTGAAAATACAGGAACATTTGTATAATACCATTTCAATTGCACAACTCAAATTTACTTTTGACCTACAAAAACAATAAATTATCTGTCCCATTCCATGAAAATACTGAGTCATTCCAAGACTTTCTGTATGTAGTTATGTATACTAGCATCACCTTGTGGAGCTGTTGTGAAACTTCCTGTAATGACCCTGTGAGCAGTAGACGGGGTGTATCGATGTGCCCCATGTATCAATGTGCCCCAGTTTGCCATATATATAACTTTTTTTAATTCTTACACTCTCCCATTCTCTTTCTGTATTGATTGAGAATTCCTATTTTCCATTATTACTAATGAAAAACACATTTCAAACTCATAGTTATTTTTCATTCTTTTCTCCTAAAAAAGAAATTTGAGATATTTCTTTTCAAATAATTTGTATATTTTTGCATACATTTTTAAAAACATTTTCTCCTTAAAGGATTACATAAATATTATTTGAAAAAACGTGAAAGACACCATTGTACTCCCAAAAATAAAACATTTTTTATGTCGTTTTTTATTTTTGAAACTTTTCATCCACTAATTTCTTTGAAATCACCATATTTTTTTTCTTACGTCTCTAAAAATCTCTTAGGTGCATAAATGATGTCCGATCAAGGCCTTTTTAATTTGAAATTCTGAAACTTTTAGATGCTAAAAGGACGTTTTTGATACAGCACTTGTACTTATCTTTTGTAATTCAAATTTCCGAGTTTATTTTTTTCAACATTTTATTGAAAATAAAACTTCTTGTTTTAATATAAGTGATTTATTGTTATAAGAAAAAAAATGTGACACTTAAAATGTGTTACATGTTCAGATTATTTCAAAGTATAATATCTATGAATATAATAATAATGGAAATGCAGGAATTGACAATTTTCATGTACTGCTATAGTACTGAAAGATGACTATATCTTCATTTTCAATTGATTTGTGAATAAAAAAAATAAAGTATCGATTTAATTCTAATCCAGCTCATTATAAGTTTACAGCTCATATATAAGTTTATGTTATAAGAAAGCTTAGCTTATTTATTGAAAGTAAATCAAACTCATATTTGAGAATAGTCTCAAAATTTTACGATATATTTAAGTTACATAATTTATTACTTATATTACATATAGAATAGTTTGACTGAAAACCGCAGATCAATAGACCAATTATTCTGTTTTTTTTTTTTTTTTTTTTTTTATAATCATTTGAAATTTGAACCTACCCACTCCCATTGAACACAGTTCAGTTTGCGCTACTTAACCACAGATTTTGAGCTCAAAATTTAAGTTTATGTCTAAACTTCTAAAAAAACTTAGTGAGATACAAAAAATAACGATAAAAAAATAGTTGTCCGTTATTCCAAAATCTATAGGTTTTTTTTTTAAATTTATTTTTATGACATAAAGAATAGTTTTCGTGAAAGCTGCAAACGAATCGACCAATTTTTCCGTTTTTTATAATCATTTCAAATTTTGGACCATAAACTTTGATGGCGCCTATCTCCTTCTCCTTCTAAAGACGTTTGGGACCCTTAGTTTCTCATTTAATATTATATGTCTTTATGTGTACTATCACCCCTTAAAGTTTTGCCCAGTAGTTTCGATACACCCTGTATATGTCAAATACCTAAACGTAGAAAGTAATTATCTGGAGAACTAAAGAAAGCATCGAATATGTAGGGGAATCTTTTTTATGAAAAATTCTTGTCTGTAAAATTTTTATAGCCAAATAGACGTTACTTTTTGTATCACATTTGTAAATGTGCTTTTTCATAGAATGATACGCATCTAGATGAATAAACACTCAATCTGGTCATCGAATATTAAAAATATGCGAAGATGTTACATATGCGAAGATGTTAAATAAAAAATACACATTTTATATATTTTCATACACATATAATAAAGTTATGATTATATGTATGACATCCTTTCATATAACTCTAGAACACTCTAATTCTTTGAAACTTAATTTTTCTCTTATCTATTACCGTCTTTGAGGTAGAAAGGCTGATCCAGTATTCGAAGGTATTATAATTGTAACGGGGTCTCGTTGTGTCATTATACTTAGACATCAGGTTTATCACAATAACTCTCGATATTCAGAAAATGATAGGCTTAGACAGAACTTGAAGAGGTGCATCGTCCTGCATATCCCTCTTACAAAAAATTTTATTATAACAATACTATAAAAAATAATAAACAACGAAAAACTATCACAAACAGCTTTATTGGTAACCGTTACATAACGATTTATGTATTAAATTTTGATTAGGTTTTCCTCTGCTCATTTGTTTCACAATAAAATTATCAATGATCTTATTAAATTAAAAAATGTGTCCGTATTAAAATTACACAGTGTTGTATTTGTGCTAATGTGACACATAGGAATTTAACTTACGTGGTATATATAATATATCGGTGCTCTTGAAAGGGTTTAAAATGTCCTCTAATTTTCGACATTTTGATGTTTTATTTTTAAACGTAATGGCATAAAAATGACAAGTTCAACTATTGAGGTGATTGGGCTCATATAGCATTTTTTCATCTTTTGGAAAATAACTTAATTACGAAGTTAACAACGATTCTTGGCATGTGATTACAATATTTATAGCTTTCTTTGGCTACCATGTCATGTATTCGCTTCAAAATGCTCGCAGTATTTTTGGAAAAAAACTTGATCTCCTTTGCAAAAAAGACAAAAAAACATTCTGATTGCACATTTACTGTATAAGAAAACCTGCGAATTTCATTACTTTCAGCCAAAATTATATTACTACTACTAATAATAATAATAACGGATTCAAAAAGTTGTCAGAAAGTAGATTTTGTGTGGCCCTGTAAATTAATTACAAATATTCTTTTCACCCCAAATCGTACAGAATGTGAATTTTGTATATATTTAATATATGTATATCATTATTAAAATGTTCGAAGGATTGAAACAGCATTAAACGGTACTTGAAACTTTTTTTTCCCATTGGCCGTAATGTAAAGGAATATTTTTGATTGTCCCTGCAATTAAACTATGCATCCGATTTTCAAAAAAATTGAAAAAGACTCGACAAAATTATAAAACATTTATATATTTTTAATTTCAAACGATTTGGTTGGGTAGTTTTTACTGTGCGGATAGACGGGTGGGTTGAGCGACGTTATCGGTGCTATGTATTTACATAAATACGAACGCAACTAAAAATACCCAGTATGCATGTGTGGAGAGATTATATAAAATTTTATCATCATTATCCTATTTTCTGGAACAATTCGTGAAAAAAATCATGTTTTTATGAGTACTGAAAATTGTTCGTTGAAAATGATCAAATCAACGTTGAAATTTTGCTGACAGTGACTGCACACACACACTAGGAGAGAAATGGAAAAAGTCAGGTAATTAAATTATCTCTGAAAATAGTACTTTTTTATAGAGATTTGTATATAGAACATTTCCTCTTAAATTTTTTATAAGGCTTTCATAATATCAAACTAATTTCTATTGGATTATCATCATCCTCGTAAATCATTTTAAGAAAATTGATTACCAAACTTTTAAAAAAGTATTAAAAAAATAGAAACCAACTTTCACTTTAACTTTGCAGCTGTTAAGTAATATTTTTAGATAGACTTTATTTAAAACTCTAAAAAGCCTAAATTCTCTAAGCTCTAAATCTCTAAAAGATCTATTTCACAAATCTACAAAATTTAACTTTTTGTCTGGGTTTTTTTTTTTTAAATTTATTTAAATTGTAATAAATCTGCTATGCTTATTTCAAAAATAATATTCATTTTTATGCATCACGTCAAGATTTTTTACAATTAAGAAACTAAGAATTTTGAATTTGATAATATACAATTTACACAACATTCATTAAAAATGTCCCAAAAAACACAGATAAATATAGAAAATTATATATACATATAAAAATGTGTGTACATGTTTTATAAGGAATCATATTCTAATATTTACAGTAAAATTACTTTCATTTGTCCTGAAAAGAACACTTGTGTCCTTTAAATTTTGATATTAATTTAGTGTCTTTTTTTCCCCAACAGTAATCTGCTAATATATTGACAGCATTTTTGCTTGCATTTTATGTCGTACCGAAATCTCTCACCTTGTTCTTCACCCCTTTCATCAAGATTTTCAGGAAAATATTCAGGATGAGAATACAGAAAATGTATTTTTTAACTCATTTTTCAACCTAGTTTTTATATTTTTTGAAGTTTTTTTTCAATGATCATTGCGTAGTTAGTATCTTTGTAATTTCCTAAAAATTTCTAAATAATGCTTTGAAGCAGACCCATGCATCTTCTTTGATTGATTTCATATTTTTCTCTTCCCTCATTATTCGTCTTACATTTCGGCCGATGAACAAACATTCTTTGATTTTAAGTTCCAGTAAATGTGAAAAAACTGCGTTTAAATATCGAAATAAATTCCCTGATTTATCTAAGGCTTTTACAAATTATTTTATTAAAGCTAATTTAATATGCAAGGGAGGCAAGAGGACTTCTTTTGGATTAATTAATTTCTGCCGAATCACATTTTTTTATCCTGGATTTAAACCTTTTCTTGTGAGCCATTCTTTCCCTATCCAATGTTGGTGTTTAGATCAGCTATTTTACTCATATAAGAAACAGGGCATTTTGATATAAATAGCCTTATTGACCTAATAATATAGATAAAATTAGGTCCCTTAAAATAAAAGGGACCTAATTATAGATAAAATTAGGTCCCTTTCAAATTCTTGATATTTCATATCACTGAGGAGAAAATAAAGGTTATCATATGACTGTTTAAAAATTCAGGTGAAATATCACCATTATTAAATAAGACATCCTTTAAAGATCTTTTAGTAGAATAAATAAGTAGTCTCCACTGAAATTGTTCAAGAGAAAGGGGATGGAAAATAAATGAGTCATAAGTCCAGGAAAATCTGTGAATTTTCTTGAGAAAAATTCTTAGTAAATTCTTTTTCTCGATTTCTGTACTAAGAATATGTTGGCCTTGAAGCTAGTAAATTTTTGTTCTTAAGAAACTGAAATAACAAACGTAAGATATCAATAAATGAACAAAAAAGTGTATGATAAAGTTAAAATTTTTTTCAACGTTAGAACACCAGAATATTCGTATTCAAAGCATACCGGTTTCGGTAGCATATAGCATACCTTCCTCAGTGCACCTTTCTTGAGCACTGAGGAAGGTATGCTATATGCTACCGAAACCGGTATGCTTGGAATACGAATATTCTGGTGTTCTAACGATGAAAATATTTTTAACTTTATCATATTGCACCAGGCAGCAACCTATTACTTATTAAAAAAGTGTATGTTCTCACTACAAATGAGCGGAAAAAGTTGTGTCTTCTCGGTCAAATACCAGCCATATGCATTTATATTTCGCATCCTTTAATGCAGTATTGTATTTTACCTTTAATATTGTCATTTGGCGAAGAAATTAATTTTAGTTTTTATTAAGAATGTATTTAAAAATGTATGTTCAATAAATGTTACACATTAATATTATTAAGAGATACCCCACTTTTTTTGTTTTGTGAAAAAATTGTGGGTGATAGCAAAAAATTAATGTCATATCTGTAATTAGTGATTTACTATGAAGAAGTGTTATTCTACAAACCCCAGATTTCTGTTGACCTGTGTTTTCGCCTTCAAAAAGAGGTATTAAATTCAGAAAAGAAAATAATTTTTTTTTACAAACTGATATGCTTGTAAAAGTAAGCATTCTATATTTTATAAATGTTGTAATAAATAATAATTGTATCCATTACATCAAAGGTTTTTCATTATTTTCAGTTTATGTTTTCAGTTTCAAAATACAATGTTTAATAAAATGTTTTAATCAAATATTTGTATTAAAATATTTTTAAAAAATACACCGATGGACCTCTTTATGAATATGAATAAAGTAACTGGCGCAAATTTATACTAAAATTTCATCCAATTATATTTCTATTATAATTACAATGCATATAATACATTTAAATAAATTCGCTTGAAGAAAATATCACAATTCTGAAATCAAAAAACGTTTCGCTTCACATAACAAATTTGAAGAAAAATATTTGCTTTTGAAACAGTTAAAGGCATTTGTTTAGATACATAAAACCATGTATTTGTGCTTCTGGAAAAAATATGTAGTACTTTAATCTCATATTTCGTTTGTGTGTATTTAAATGTTTTATGAAGTATCTCTCTCTTAAATTCTCTAAAAAAGTGTCTAAAAGGATGAAAATAAAATTTTGGAGACAAACATAAAATAATTCGATATGGGTTTTCTTATTTTTTTAGCACCTATTTAATTTCCCTGAATACTATATAATGTGAACGATTACATTAATTGAACAATGTCCGCAAGTGCAGATTGTAAACTTTTTATGAAATCTGAACATAGCGACTTAATGAATACTTTTCAAATCTAGTTTATAGTCGTTGCCTTTTAGATGCGTTCGTAATTAGATAAATACGTAGCACCTATAGTCGTTGTCTATTACATTCATCCGCCCGTCCGTCCTTTCGCATATAACATAGTTATAACCAACCAACCGAATGTTTTGAAAGTTTAAATATATAATTGTTAGAGAAATTTTGCTTGGTCCTTTCAAAGTTTATAATAAATTGGATCGGTAGTTCATTACTTGGATATTCAAAAATTTTCCGTTACATTACGGCCAATGAGAAAGAATTGTTTCAAGAATATTTCAATAGTGTTACAGCCGCCAAACTTAATTAAATTGATATTGATTTATCAAGTCCACTTAAAATATACCTTTTGCACAAAATGCAGAGCAAAAAACTTTTATTATTTATTTAAATGGTCGTACAAAAGAATTCTGTTACATAATGTTATAGACAGAACATTTTTTTGATTTATTTTAATCATGTTAAATTATTTTACGTAAAACGAAATTGATGTAAGTTACTTCTTGTATAAAAGAAAGTGCATAGTTTTTTACAGGTACACAAAAAAGGTTTTGAATACTATACTGTACCAGAAATACTATATGTACACACACACACACACACACACACACACACACATATATATATATATATATATATTAGTTGTGATATGAGTTTTTAAAGTACATTAAACTTTTGCGTTTTAGTTGTGTGTATGAATGCATTAGTTCATATACAGATTAACACAGCAGAATCACTAAGGTTTGCAGCATATGAACGTAAATAGCTTAAAATTTCTTTTTGAACGAATTATGTATTTTTATGCTAAATTACATTTAGTATGTTTGAGGAATATAATATATACACTCCTGGACAAAATTATAAACTCAGAAAATTTTTTATTTGTTTAAATGGTAATATAAATAAATTTAGCTTTAAATTAATTAAATAAAGATGAATATGTATAATAATACATTTAAATTTAATATAACACATAAATAAAATTAAGCAAATAATTTAAATAAGAAAATACATTACTTAAAATTAATAACATTATGTGAGACCTGGACAAAATTATAAACTCAAAGTTATGAATTTCTATATTCTGGCATATTTGATATAAATAAATGTATTTTGTGATACTAAACTAATAAATGGAGTCATTATGGATCAATACATTTCAATACATCAATACATATTTTATTTTTTTTCATAAAATAACATTATATGAGACCTGGACAAAATTATAAACTCAAAGATATAAATTTCTATACTCTGATATTTCTTATATAAATAAATGTATTTTGTGATAATAAACTAATCGATGGAGTTATTAGGGATGAACGTATTTCAATACATCAATGTATTTTTAGAAATTTTTTTTAAAGATGAGTAGTACAAATATAGTACATGTGTAAAGTGAAAACATAAAATTATAGAATTAAGTGACTGTCGCTTTTGAATCCCCGTCCAATATATTAATGCATACTTTCAAAAATGTGTTGAACCGCCATTTCTTTGAATGACGACGAATATATGACTTGCCATAGATTGTACAGGTTTTTCCAATTGCTCCATAGACAACTGGTTCTAGTTTGAAAGTATTGCCATCTTTAGATCATTTGTGTTTTGATATTTACATCCATCGCGATAGACAATTCGAACCAATGCACCCCAACAGTTTTCAGTAAGGCTTAGATCAAAGCTGCTGGCTGGTCAGTTCAAGACATTTACATGCCAGCGCTGCAGCCACTCTTTTATACTTTTTGCATAATTTATTGCTTCATTATCTTGCTGAAATATCCAGTTCTGAATCAACTGCCTTATGGCAAAAGATTATCTTCCAAGCAAAAACTGGTAGTCTTCTTCTTTTTGTTTTCCGTTAAGAAAAGTCAGAAAATTTTTACCATTCTGAGAAAAACAAGCCCACACCTTCCATCAAAATTTGGACCAAAGATATACCATTCTTCATGTTTGATGTTGTTCCATTAGTATCATATGCCCATATGGGCAGTCTACATTAAATTTCTTTTGATCTGACCAGATGATTTTGCTCCTTTCTGTTGTCCGTGACATGTGCTGTTGTGCAAAATGAAGTCTGGCTTTCATGTGATGAAGCTTAAGTTTTGGCTTGGCTTTCTTTTTCTTTTATTTCATATTAGGCGCTTGTTAAAGAATTCGTCTGACAGTTCGAGGGCTTACATTTAAAGCTTTAAAGTATTTACAATTCGGCAGAAAAATCTCCAGTACTAGATGCTGCTTGTAAGATAGATCTTCGATTTCTTTCTGTTATCTTTGGACGTTGGTCACTTCATTTTTTTTAATCCATACCCTGATGGATTTTTTAAAATGTTTTTTACTGCTCCTTGTGAACATTTAATTAGCAAAAAATTTGGCGTTGTGTTTTTCCTGAAGCTTTGGATGCCAAAATTTTACCAACTTGTACCTATGTGAAAATCTTTCCTGGAGATATTAGAAAAATTGTTGATTTTCACTCTTCTAAGAATAACATGTAATGGCATACGATAAACAAGATGCATTAAAAGAAAACAAAATTATTCTAACAGAATTTCAAAAGCAGATGATAAATGATTTTTAATAAAATCATTTAGAGAATTGAAAATATGAAAAAACATTGTTTGCATTAGTACCAATGTGAAAAATAATTTCACTGAATCAGTTTCTTATCACAAAACACATTTATTATTTACATAAAAATACCACAGTATAGAAATTCATAAATTTGAATTTATAATTTTGTCCAGGTCACACATAATGCTATTGTATGAGAAAAATTAAAACAGGTATTGATATATTGAAATGTATTGATCTATAATGACTCCATTTATTAGTTTATTATCATATAATGCATTTTCACATAATGTTATTTTTTTTAAGTTATGTATTTTTTTATTTAAATTACTTACTCCATTTTATTTATGAGTTATATTAAATTTAGAATTCTTATTATATATATTCATCATTATTTTATTAATGCAAAGCTAAGCTTATTTATATTATGATGTAAACAAATAAAAAAATTTCTGAGTTTATAATTTTGTCCAGGAGTGTATATATATATATATATATATATATATATATATACAGGACCAAGCAAAGAATTAGACACAGGATTTCTATGGAAGATAACCTCTAAAAGTACCATTTCGCTATATTTAACCATGGGTTTGGTTAACACATGGTAACCATGTGTTAACCATGTGTTTTAAAAGAACTTTAGCTAATTTGTGGCATTTATATAAAGAAAGTAGACAAAATATATGGCTGTGCAAAATCTCCAAGAATACTACCTCTCTATCCGTCCATATATAATAGAGAAAAAACTACCTAACCGAATGGATTCAAATTTAGTTTAATTGTTGGAGAATTATTTATAGTCATTTTAAAATGTATGAAAATCAAATAACAAATTAAAATTTTAAAATAATTACAAAGTTATTTTTGTTCTATTATATCCTATAAAAATGTATTAATGCAATGATATTACAAGATAGGTAATGATTGTAGGTTTGCCATTCTGATTACTTCCTATTTAAGATGAAGGCTTATTATTTTCGTATTACTGAATTTAAGGTAGGTAATGGTATCAAATTTTGTATTCATCAATTTTTGCAGAAGAGTTTAACTGCTAATGCATCATTCTGATTATTTATAAAGCTATTTATTCAAATTATTTATTTATTACTAACGCATCCAATTTTCCACATTTGACACGCACATTTCAACTGCAACAAGTAATTGTAGTTCTAGTATACTACTTATTCGACTAAGTAGATGTGGTTGTAGTTTACTATAAAAAAAATCTAATTTAACATCGCACCTCACAAGTTTTAAAGACTTCAAAATTGGGCAAAATACCGCGTAAATAAGAGCAATAGAATATATTTATACTTTCGTTTCCCTACTTGTAGATTTTTATTTTCTAATTGATGGATAGTTTATACTTATTATCTTTATATGTTATCAAAGTAATTTTTAATTCACTAATATCCTTTCTTTATAAATCGACTTAACTAAAAATTTCCAATTTCTCTATCTAGATTAAAATTTCCCCATATTTTTTTAGTTCCGAATCAAATAGGTCATGAGTTTAAAAGAAAATCAATTTTCCTCTGGCATTTTACTCAATAAAAATGAATTTATGGATTGAAAGGATTTCAAATCTGCAGTAGAAATGTCATTCGCAAATGTCGTTTTAGAGTTTCAGAGTTGTAATTTTCCTTTTACACCATTATGAATTTGTTAATCTAAGGTAACCAATAAAAATAGGTATCTGTCTAACAATAAAATAATTTGTTTCAGATTATCTTTAGAAACAGAACAGAATAATTGAAGATACTTTAATTTTAACTTTATATGAAAAATTATTTCACATTTTTTTTTATTTAAAAAAAAATCTAAAATATAGAATTGGTAATCATTTACCTTTAGCGTTTATTGTGTGATTAAGAATTTTTTAATATTTCGTATGATAAATTATTATTATCAATGTTATTTTGATATAAAAAAAACCACGCATGTAGTAATCTATTTACATATAAAATTAGTCGTACATTTAAAAAAAAAAGTAAACTCGATAATTTTAAATCAACTATATATTTTCAATTTCTCTAGGAAAGTTAAAAGTTCCCTACATATTATTGATTCCGAATCAGTTAGATCATGTGTCTAAAAAAAACATCAATTTGCCTATGGGCTTTAACTCGATAAAAATAAATTTATTGCTTCAAGGGATTTCAAATCTGCTGTAGAAATGTCATTCCCAAATACCATTTTACTGTTTTATATACAGTTTTTTCCTTATTTTTTTTCCTTTATAATTTTGATTTATCAAGATGAAACAAATGTAGGTATCAGTACACGAGGAAAATGATTTATTTCAGATTATCTTTAGAAGCACGACTGAATAGCTATAGATATTTCACTTCTAGCTTTTCTTAGTAAAAAATATATATATTTAATAAAAACTTTTTTGATTTTTTTAATCTAAAATATAGTATTGGTAATCATTTACCTTTAGTAGTTAATAGTGTGATTTGGAATTTTTTAACATTTCGTATTAGCAATATTATTTTGATATAATGAATGCCACAGATAAAGTTATCTACTTTCATATAAAATTAGTCGTACTTTTTATTGTCTAAAATTATCCTTTTAAAGAAACACCATCAATTTAAATCAACTATATATTTCCAGTTTTTCTAGAAAAGTTAAAAATTCCCTACATCGCTGAATCAATTAGGCCATGTGTCTAAAAAACATCAATTTGCCTTTGGGCTTTTACTCGATAAAAATGAATTTATGGCCTGAAGAGATTCAAATCTGCTCTGGAAATATCATTCCCAAATGCCGTTTTACAGTTTTATACGCAGTTTTTTCTTTTAATGTAATATATTGTAAATTTGGTTTATATAGAAGAAAAAAATAGAAAAGCAGCAATACATAAGGAAAATGATATTTTTTCCTAGATTTTATGGATTTATTCAGATGATTTATGCTGATTTATTTGGATTATCTTTATATACATATTAGAACAATTACAAAAAAAAAATTCTAGCCTTTTATGAAAAATTTAAATATATTTCATAAAAAAACGTTTTTGATTTTTTGAAATCTAAAGTATAGTACTGGTAATAATTTGCCTTTAACATGTAAGAGTGTGTTTTGGAAATTTTTAACATTTTATATCATAAATTATTATTACCAATATTATCAGGATTCTATATATTAAGTATATCATTCTACTCATTCTACTGCTTACTGTCAAATATTTTTAACGTTTTCTTATTTCAGAAGCATATTCGTAGTACATTTTAAGTAAATGAAAATAATTTTTCTGAAATAAATGAATGTGTGTGGATTATTTTTGAAATATTTCATCTGTATCTCAAATATATGTTTCAAGATAAAAAATAGTTTTGGAAATTTACTTTAAATATTTTATTACTTTTCTGTTTTAGTGGCAATCCAGTCATTTATTTTTACTAAACAGTTATTTAAAAGTTGAATGGAACTTGATATTTAAAATCTGAATATCTCATAATTGGAAATATATATCATATATTTCTTAGTTACTACTATTTAAACCTCTATATGACCTGTAAATTTATGTTTATTCTACATAAGTAATGTGTTGCAATTTATGTTAGTTTGAAAAAGCGCATGAAACAGTTTAAAAAATCACGTTAGTGGCTATTCGATTAGACGAAAATGTTCTGAAATTAACCTGTAAAATATTTACAGATTTTTGTATATGACACGTAATAAATTAAAATTTAATTCGACAAAATCCATGCAAACAATAAGGTATTTTAAGACTTACCTTTTATCTAGCGGTGCATTTTAGCAACATGCTAATTTTTTTTCTTTTCTTTTCTTTTTTTTTTTTTTTGTATAAAACATAAAGGCATTTTTTTAAAAGTTTGACAGCTTAATATCTGTTTTATATAAAATTTTACTTTAATATCCAGGATTGAAATTTTGTTTTGTACTTTAATGTTTAAATTCGATAAAAATTATTATTTTTTAAATTTCCATACATTGTGCGCAAGACTGTAGAAAAACTATTGGGTCAAGAGCCCAGTCTCTTAAAACTCATGTTGAGCCGAAATTAACTCATCTCACGGTTTGAAAGTCTGCTTCTCGTAATGAGTTGAAACGATTCGAGTGAACGAGTTGTTTTTGATGATGTGATGGTGATGTATTTTGTAGGCCGATTATCTACGCTATGGGATATAGGCCCTATGGGGTGGGCTGCCCTCCGTGGGGGTCTTTCTAAGGGAACCTAACCCGTATTTACGCAAGGTTCAAAGAAAACCACGGAAAACTTCGAACGGTTAGGCCGACGGTCGCGGTTGGGTTCGAACCCAGCACCTACCGTCTACCAGTTTGAAGGTCAGAACCTCGCGGCCACTGGTGGGGCCGAGTTGTTTTTGAAGCCAAATTCAATCTCTTGTTTTCAAAATGCACAAAAATATTGATGATGATATAAAAATAATGTACATTGGACGCATACTTTATTTGTAAGCTATTTATACATTTATTTATTACAATTGGCCATTTTCATAAATTTTTTTATTTAAAAAATTTATAATTTTAAGGTAAATGAATAATGTTGCTACAGTCTTGCGCGGAATGGATGAAAGTCAAAAACTCTTTTTAAATTTTCCTTCAAAGTAAAACATAATTTTTTTTAATGTTTTTTCTATGTAAAAATTACATAGAAAATATATTATGCTGTCTGTACAAAAAATTTTATGCATTTACGTTTTATAGGGACTAAAAAAGGGACATGTTGGTAAATTGTTCAGCCAGGTAAAAAGTAAGACACCTTAATGATATTGTGATTGTTTTATATAACGATCGTGTAACTAAAACATAATGTTTAATTATTTGAAAATTGTTTACATAGTTTTGTGTGAATAGCATACGCAACTAATGATAAATTATTTACAGATTTTAAATGGGACAAACTTGAACTTTTTCGTATAAATGAACGTTTAGATATGAAGAACCGTTAACGACCTTATTTTAAATAAATTTCTTCAAATCGTTAAAAAAAAGAAAAATATTTTGCAAAAACACATTATAAATTGCATAGTTAAATTAAAAGTGATAAATATAAAAAAATTATTCTAACCATCTCCTTAATCCATTAATTTATATAATTTAAACTACTGAAGCTTGCGTGAATACGAAAAAGAAAACCTTAATACCGTTAAGTAATTCGAGTGCCATCATCATCCTTGAAATTAAATTAATTTCATTTTACTTTTTATGTGGCCAATCAATTTGTTCCTCCTATGTTTGATATCCTCCGTTAAACTGGGTTAAACGGAGCGTTTTATGGGCTCACATTTATCATTGCTGAAAATGGTAAAAGGGATAACCGTAAAAATTGAAAGCTTTATTATTCAAAGTATCTTTTATATTTTATCCTTATTAAGTAAAGAGATTATGCATAGTAATCAATTATATTTCCATATATTTCTGAAAACTTTAAAAGGTTTAATTGCATTTTAAAATGTTTTTTATCTTTGATTAAGAATTCTTTCATAGTTTTAGTTTAATTTTTAAAAAATCACCTAGTAAACCAAAGATATCAATTAACCCTCTCGTGAACGTGTCAATACGTTCATGAAGCTCCAGGTTTCACTACAATATAAGCAATATTTAAAATAATAATACAATTCTATTGTTTTTCAAAGATTTTTAACACATTGAGTTGTAACTTAGAATCTCAATGAGTACATTCATATTTGTAGTTAGGTTTTTATACATAATGTTCAAAAGATCATATTTTTAGAAGAGAAAACACCGTTACAATTTTGCCTTTTTGCAAGACTTTTTGAGGGTTTTAATATCAAGTGCTATTTGTATATTATTATTAGTATCTATTAAAGGTAGAATCTGTTTAATATTAGATCTACGGAAATATTCTTAAAGTTTTTCTTTTTTTTTATTTGCAATGAATAATACACAAAACATAATCACCATTGTCCGTCATCGCTTTCAAGACTGGGACAGATACACACGCGCACACAACGATACTAAAAATTTCTACATGGAATGTCGTATAATATGTGGCTCAGATAATTTAAAACATTTTCTATAAAAACATTTTCTCGTAAATACAATAATTATTGTACTAAAAGCAATTGGTTAAAATTCGTAAAATGTAATTTACACGATACTAATGAATTGTTTCAAGGAATTAGTTCTAGCACCGGATATTTCGCAATGTATATTACGTTACGAAAATACAATTTTATTTAAAATCTATAATGGCGTATCATCTGGTACTTTTTAATTTGTTTTCATTTTGCATAAAAAAATTCTCGCATGTGCTGAGCAAAATTTCTGACATGTATTGAATAAAATATTTCTAATTTATCATATTTTGTATGCGAAACACTCGGAAAAAATTTCTCGCAGCATAAAGTTACAAACGCATAACACTCTTCTACTTTATGTACATTTATCTACCTTAATGCTCTTTAAAGTTTCTAGTCGACCTTTTGTTATAACACTTGCGAGAGAGTTTTTTGTTGGTCTTTAGGCGGTAAAAAGGACAACCATTACTGTTGTCATGCTTGCTTGTTATTATTGCTTAATGTGCAAAAATATTCGCTACTATGAAACAAAAATCCCTCAAAATTTTGCTTTCTATGCAACATGGACTGTTATGTTAGTCTCACGCAACCGACTACAGAGAAGTGCACATTTATATCTGTCAGGAGAACACGTTTGTAGGTACCAGATAGCAGTGTTCACAGATGATTCCAGACTCATACTACACTTTACAAAGGACAAATATCTTTTAATCAATAAAAGTGTACTATAATCAAGCGCGAAAACATACAATATGCTCTTCTGTCACCAAAAATTCCGAAAAGCGTTTATTTATCTTTAAAACTTAAAAAAATTCTTTATTTTTGGAATTTGAAGTAGATTTTATTAAACTACATTTTTTAGCTGCCTGTAATTTTCGGAGACATTTCTGAATAGCTTTTACAATACGATAATCAGTTTTTTTTAACAGGAATATCATTTTTCGGATTCTATCAAGGTGAATATTTTAATATTCAGAAAATATATTTTGCTGATAAATACATAATATTATAAGCATTACTTTAATATTAAAATAAACATTATTTTGTTATAATTGCATGCACAAATTCAGATAAGCAGTGAAACTTTTTCACTTTAAAAATTTGTGGAATCTGAAAAACTTCTTTTACTGGTCTGAAGAACTGATAAATGCATTGTAAAAGCTACTAAGAAACGTATTCTGAAAATTACGGTGGCTCTTAAAAATATCTTTTTGCAAATTCTTGTTTAAATTTCAAAAATAAATTGTTTAATGAGGTTTCTAAAGATAAAGGAACACTTTTCGGAATCTTGGAGGACTCGGAAAATACTAATATATATTTACGTTCTTCATTATTCTACATTATCGGAGATAAGTAAACATATTTTGCAACCAATCCAACAACGCTTAAAGGAAAAATTTTTGAGGTGGTGTAATGATGGCTTGGGTAGGACTCTCTGCCGGTGGTCGCACTGACTTCCAGGTATTCCATAGATGAACTCTCACTGAAATGGGATATCGGTACGAGATCTTCTATTGATTTTTCATTCAGGGTTGAAATATATTTCATTTTAATAAATGATAAGACAAAATAAATACGAGTTCTATTAGTTTATATTATCTTGAGAGTCATATTTTAGAGTAAATAGAATGACAAATAAAAATCTCCAGACCTAATCCGATGCTACTTTGCACCTCGCTGTTGCAAGTCGTCCTCCAAACTCCTTACATAATATAAAACAATGTTTACTGGTCTTCGTTTCCCATTTTTTTTTTATATTCGACAACTTAAATGGCAGCACGGAACACCGCTGCCGACAGCTCACTGCAGCATAGGATGGAAATATTCCTTATTAAAAATCATTCCTTATATTTTATGACATTTTCCACCTAATGTTCAATATAATTTTCCTATTATGTATTCTTTTCTCTAAGAATGGAACCTTCTGCCAAGAACTTCTTGTTATTGTTTATGTTATAACTCTTATAAATTTCACTGTTAAAAATTTTAAACTTTTGCCACATCGTCACATCACCGCTTCTATAGAATATCTTTATTTTGACCAATGAAAATTCACCATAATACAGTGAAGTAATCATTTTTTACAAAAGCAGTCGAGTGACGACATAGCAAAAATTTCAAATTTTTAACAGTGTTTGTAATCTTTTTTTGTCGCAATACAAAAAGAAATGTCTAATGCACATTTTCTCCAACTTTCTTGCTTCTGTATTCAATGTTATGATGCTCTCTCATACGATTGTATAAAATAATTCAGCTTTACTCGCCATTGAGCGATAATTACAGTAAATGTGCTTCCATTTGGGTTATGCATTTGGAATCTTAAGTAATTTTAAATATATTATGTGCTGTAAATTTTTTATAGATCATATGCAGAACTACGCAAGCTAATTCTAGTTAACGAATTTCTATGAACTAAAATCGCATCAAGTGCGTTTTTTTTACTTCAACGAAGTTATTAAATTATCTGGATGGTATTATCGTGCTGTAATAAAATTTATATACAGCTAAGTGAAAAATTATACGTGTAAATTGTCATCAATTAACAAGTGCCCGGATGGATAATATTGGATCATTCAGCAGTTCTGTATGTTATTTTCAACGAAAAGGAATCGACTATTAGACAAGACATATATTACGACTGAAGTGTTCTGGAATTAAAAAATAAGAGCTGGACATACGTGACAGCTGTTTAGAAGGGATTCATTCAAAGTATTGACAATGTCTATGCATTTGTAACCGTTTAAAGAATAATCTTAATGTACATAAAATACGTCCAGTAAGATATTAGTCCTTATAATGCAATCTAATTAAGATATTTTTAATTAAAGTTAATTCTTTTGTGGCCTTTGAAATCCGGCCTGAAACATGATCTTGGTAATAATCTAACTTACCTGTCATAATTGCGCAAAAAAGCTTCATCATAAATGCATAAATATCTTTGTCATCGAAGAGAGTGTCCTAAAATTTTTCTGATAGTGCTCAAAGGAACTTTATAATCTATTCTAATATATATATATATATATATATATATATATATATATATATATACAGGTTGAAAAAGGTCTGGGTTATTTTTAAAGATATAAAGACCATACAGCATATTTCCATATTTTCTACTGTGAAATCGAAAACCAATATTTGGAACATCTTTTGAAGCATAGTTCCAATAGTTGCTCCTGAGCACCAAAATTTGGTTTAAACTAGGATAATATTTTTAACAGCGAAAAGTGACAAATGAAGAAAGATAAACGGAGGATTGAGCTGTTTTTTTTAATTTCACATACTGTATTTTTTATTTCACTTCATGTACCAATATCGCACTTCACATCTCAGTATTGGTACACGTACCACAATTTGAAAGCCCCAGATCTAGATATATGATAACGAGTGTCAATACATCAGATTTCATAGAACTTTAATAAACAAAATATATCAAACCCAATATACTAATTATTAAAGTTATAACTCACTAGGGAATCAAACTAAAGTTTCTATTAAAGCACTATTATGCATTTATTTTTAAAAAATCATGCGTATTTTGGTTTATATGTGTTTAAATTTAAGATAAAGTTTTTTTATTTTTTATATTTTAAGGCATTAAAAACATTTCTTAGAAGAATAATATACTACAAATAATAAGCTATATTTTGCAGAAATAAATCAATTAGTCGATAAACAAATTCTTTAATACAGTGGCTGTTTTAAAATTACTTCAGCGAGTAAACTTATGGAATTTACTTAAAATTTTAACCGAAGCTATTAAACGTTTCATAAACTCCAGAAATTAACTCGCTTTCTATCTTTTGTTCCTCATGAGAATTTAAATTTATTGGAAAGGCCTTAAGTAGCTTATGATCTTTCAGAAATAGATTCATTTTCACATTTAAAACAAATGAGAAGAAAAGTTTATATTTTAAAGCATCAGTAATTTTCAAAAAAGAAGTTTGAGATGTAACGTATAGTGATTTGGCTGGATAGCCACATACTGAACAATTAGAAAAATTTTAGGCCGAATAGTATATTTTTAGATATACATTTTGAGTATTTCAGTTTGTTAATCATATATTCATGCAGATATACATACATATGAATTGAAATATGTATGGATATAAACTGCATAGACATGCTCATTTAAAAATAGAAATACCATTGAACAAAAATTAAAATTGATTTTTTCTGTTATTTTAATAATAAATAAAATAATACATTCTGTATCTGTTTTAAAAACTTTCACACAATTTCTTAGCCATTTAAGAATGGAAATAGTTTTCTGAATGTGTCAGAAAATATATGTTATTTGGAGTAGAGAAAAGTATCGCATAAAAAAGTAAAAATAAAAAATTAATGTATTCGGATGGTATCGAAATTTTAAACCATCCGAATACATTAATATTAAATTCTAAATTAGAATGTACTCGCTAAATATCGAATAACAATTGGCCACAGTTTTCTGGCCAAAATATTCAATTAACTGCTTTTGAATATTTCACTAATCGAAAAATCAGACACAGTAGGAGGATATTGAATAGTAGTAGAATATTTATTATATCTCTAGAATAAGACAGTAAATTTAAAGTAAATTTCTAGCTCATTCAAATCATTAGATAACAGCATACAAACCCATTTTTAATTTTCCATCAGGCATAGCATACATTAAATGTTACAGTCGTTTTGAAAATGGAAAAGAAATTTATTAAGAATTTACACGCTCACACATTGAAGATTTTAAAAAAGATATATATATATATATAAATCCATCCGTCTGTCTGTCCGTCTGTTTGCATTTAAACGTTCCTAAACAAATTGAGGCACAGACTTAAAAAATGGTGACTACTTAGTAAGTAATAATAGGAAGAAACCTATTAAATATCAACAAACTCGGTTATCCGGAACTGTCTTTTCACGCATTCTTTCTAAAGAAAGGAATATAAAAGTTTTTGTTTTTTTTTACTTTAAAAAATGACTGTAATAAACAATAACAATATCATAAATTTTGCATAAAGAATGAATTTGATTGGATAATTAGTTGCCGAGATATTTTTAAATGCTATTTTTTACTGCTATTTTCTAATTTTTCATGATCCTCTATTTCATTTAAATTTCAATGAAAATATATATTTTAATTGAAAATGAGACATTTCATCCGACGCAGTAAACTGCTAATCAATAGGTTTATTATTTTTGGAATTATAAGGATGTTTCTTTTACTAATTCATTATTCCGTCGACCAAAAAATATTTGCCAAAAATTATGCCAATTTGCCCAGTTTACGAATAGTTTGGCGATTTATATAATTTGTCGAAATGGGGCGATGGGATAATCAAGATGTACCAGTAATTCAGAAATAGAGTAATAGTATGAATTAAAATTAATTCAAAATACATTTAAATGTTATTTCGGAATTTCAATGCATTTTATAAATAGCTTACAAATGTTTTTTTTTTTTCATATTTTATGTTTTTCATATCTATGAAGAATAAGTATTACGGTGGCCCGTAACAACAAGTTATAATTTACAGCTAGGATTTCCCAACCGTTTATTCGCATTGACCAATCGGAGAATCTGTAACATCATAATCTTTTTCGTGACACTCGTACGCACACATATCTCTTATTATTTAAAAAATGAACTACATTCACATGAAGAAAGCCAAAAAAACATTCATAATAATTATTCATTCTTATTTATAAAATTATAAATAATTTTTTTGATAATTCGCCAAATATAATTCGGCTGTATACCCACCTCTTTTCGCCTTTACGCAAAATGAAGTCTTGTTTCTTTCTAATGTATAACTCTGTGTTAATGAAAAATGCCATATGGTCCGCATTTTTATTTTGATAAAATACTTGAAAAACTTGAACATTTAATATTAAATCTGTGTATAATTCACTACACAACAATGATTTTAAGGTTATCCTTTTTTTTTTATCAATTTTAAATAGCCATTTTTATATATTGAAACACATTTTTTTCCAAATCGCATTATAATTTATTGATTAGCATCCATGAGCTCATTTTAAAATTTCAAATGTTATCATATGTGTATTTTATTGAATGTCTGTAAAGGATGTCTGTTTTAGAACCATATGTACAGTATTTATCTTTCTAATGTTTTCCTTCCTAATGTTATTTGAGATTTATAAACTCTGTAAAGTGGAAAATATCTCGTATATATATTTCAAATATTTGTTTAGATTAAATATGTTTAAGACAGTCGCATTTATCTATGTTTTAAATATTAGGTGTAAAAGCATTTTCATGTGTTCTGTGGCATATAACTGGCTGAAAAGAGAAACGAGGCTCATTAAATAAGCAGGGGTCACATTATCTAGAAAAAAAATATTGTTTCTACCAGAACACATAATGAGAAATCTTTATCATCAATTTAATTAAAATGGGTTATAGAATGGTACGAAAAATGTATTATTTTCAAAATAGAGATAGGATCAATAAATACGAAACGTTAGCTGCAAAAAGGAGATAGCCCCAATATCGCACTTTTGGGAAAGTTAAAATAAAAAAAACTTTTTGCTACTATTTTTTCTACTCATGCACTATTCCATAAATTTATAAACGTTGGCCAATAATATCCAAAAATACCAAATCTGAATGTCTGTTTTTTAACAAGAAAGTGAACATCTAAAAAAATGTCAAATTGGAACTACTTCTTTTTTACAGGAAAATCTTCAATTCTCTCTACATAATGCAATCCCTGAATAAGTTAGAAAAAAAATAGCGAAAAACGGTAAAATACATGGATACTCCAAAAATAATAGGGATTTTTAAAATGAAAAAAAGGCTGTGGAGTATGAGTGTGGAAAGGAGGTCAAAATACATTAGAAAATCATTCAAACTATCGTTGATTCTGATTTTCATTCTACTTTTAACTTTGATAGATCTCGTTTTCTGAATAAAAAAACCCCTTTGTTTTCTAATTTTTTGGATAAGTGGTTTTTATTTTTATTCTATTGGGTCATTCGAAAAGTCGTTTCCGTTTGGGAAAATCAATTCGTACCGGAAAATTTTGTTCATTAATATCTAAGTATCAGATATCAGAAACAATATCCAATAATTAAGTAACATAATTTTCCAGTACGAATTGATTTTTCTAAACGGAAAGGACTTTCCGAACAACCAAATACAATATTTTTTTCCATACAGAACTCTCAGCCAATGAATAAACATCAAATTCAGAGCCCTGTCTACACACACACACTCCATCTAACGTTGCGAATCAGTATTTTTAAATAATCGTCTGTTTAGTATCTACAGGAAAAAAAATCAAACAACACAAAATGTCTTTTGCATAAAACGCAAGTTTATTTTACTTACATAAAAATTCTATGTATTTTTTTCAGTGCATGTTTAGCCTTTTCAGGCCCTAGGACTTAATTTTAACCTTAAATTATGAATTTATATTAACAAACTGATAACTAATAAAGATTGCAAGCAAATAAGTAAAAACAATTAAAATTTCTTTTTTGTACAAAAAATTTGATTATATATGAAGACTTAATAAATACATTTTTAGACAATTTATTAAAATTTATGAGTCTTTTTTTTTTTTTTTTTTGCATTGCAATAAATTATGAAATGATATCTTAACGATAAAACGAAGATTCAACGGTGAAAGATGAAACGATGACTCAAAAAATCTTATACTATAATGCGAGCAAAAATTGTGTGTGTGTGTGTGTGTGTGGGTAAATTTTATCTCAAAAACGGCTCTAACGATTTTCGCAAAAATTTGGATTTTACCATTTTCGGGCACGAGAAGACCATTGGGCTAGGTCACATGTTCGAGAAAATTCGATTATTGGGTCATTTTGGGTCATAATGGGTCAAGATCAAGCTATTTATATCTAGAGAACGGCTGGATCGATTTTAAGGACATTTTCTATCCAATCGTTTTTTGGCGCAACAAAACTATTGGGCTGGTTCACATGTTCGAAAAATTTCGATTAGTGGGTCATTTTTGGGTCATTATGGGTCAAGCCATTTTTATCTAAAAAACGGTTCTAACGATTTTGACCAAATTTTATATTGTATCGTTTTAGATTACAAGAAGACCATTGGGTTAGGTAACATGTTCGAGAAAATTCGGTTAGTGGGTTATTTTTGGGGTCATTGTGGGTCATGCTATTTTTATCTAGAGATTTTCTCACGCAATTTTGACTACAAATTGCATTCTATGGTTTTCGGGCACGAGAAAAACATTGGGCTAGGTTACATGTTCGAGAAAAAATTTTAATGGGTCATATTGGGTCATTAAGGGTCTGGGTCAAGCTATTTATATTTAAAGAACGGCGTGATGGATTATAACGAAATTTTGTATGTAACAGTTTTTTGACATGAGAAAACTAATGGGCTAAATCACATGTTTGAGAGATTTCGACTATGAGGGTCATTTGTGGGTCATGATGGGTCATAATGGGTCATGGTCAAGCTATATCTAAAGAACAGGTGGATCGATTTTAATGAAATTTTGTATGCAACATTTTTCTGGCACGATAAAATCATTGGACTAGGTTACATGTTCGAAAAATTTCCATTAATGGGTCATTTTGGATCATAAAGGGTCTGGGTCAAGCTATATATAATTAAAGAACGGCAGGATCAATTTTAACGAAATTCTGTATGTAACAATTTTTAGAAACGAGAAAACTAATGGACTAAGTCACATATTCGAGAGCTTTCGATTATAAGGGTCATTTGTGGGTCTTAATGGGTCAAGGTCAAGCTATATCTAAAGAATGGGTGGGTCGATTTTAACGAAATTTTGTATACAACATATTTCTGGAATGAGAAAATCATTGGGGCAGGTCACATGTTCGAGAAATTTCGATTAGTGGGCCACTTTTGGGTCATTCTAATTTTATCTAGACAACGTTTCGCGCAATTTTGACTAAATTTTGTATTTTATCGTTTTCGGGCACAAGAAAATCATTGGGTTATGACAGATTTTTGAGAAAATTCGACCAATGGGTCATTTTGGATCATAAGGGGTCAGAATCAAACTAACTATATCTAAAAAACGGCTCAATCGATTTTATCTAAATTTTGTATCTAATGTTTTTCGGCATGCTAAAACTAATGAGCTAGGCCACACGTTCGAGAGATTTCGATTATAAGGGTCATTTGTTAGTCATGATGGGTCATGCTAATTTTATATAGAAAATGGTACTCACCATTTTGACTATACTTTGTATTATATCGTTTTTGAGCAAAAGAAAACCATTTGGATGGACACATGCTCGCGAAAATTCGATTAGTGGGATATTTTGGGTCTTAATGAGTTAGGTCATTCTAATTATATATAACAACGACTCAATCAATTTTACCTAAATTTTGAAACAAAACGTTTTTTGTCACGAGAAGACTATTGGGCTGAGTCGCATGTTAAAGAAAATTATATTAGTGAGTCATTTCGCTTCATTGCTGAATGCTGCCAAGCTAATTTTACCTAAAAAATGGCCTAAACGATTTTGATTCAATTTTATATTCTACTATTTTTGATTACCTGAAGACGATTGAGCTATGTTACATGCTTGATCAAATTTGATTAGTGGCTCATTTTGGGTAATACGGGTCAGGGTCACGAGAATATGGCAAAAGCCAATAACTTGGTGATATTTGACAAAATATCGGCGACATATGGCTAAAAAATCGACTATAAAAATTACGAAAACCAAAACACGTATTTGGAGCCAAATGAAAAAATGCCTCCAAATTTGGCTATATGTAGCAGAAAATATTGTCTTTCAGAATGTAAAGAATTTTTTTTATACATTCTTACGCCGATTCGAGATGCATGGTTAAACCAATCAGAGTCGAGCGAAAAAAGTGATTTAGATCGATGTCCTTTCGTTGTAAATTTTAAAATAAAGTAAAATTTATAAACATGCGCATAAAAACATAGTTTTCTTATTGATTGTTTTTCTAAATAAACAACATGTTTTACAGTAATAATACCGAGTGAATGACACAGTGAAAATACTATATCGAGTTGAACACAAAGTTAATTTTGACCGAGCTAAGCTCGGTCTCCCCTGCTAGTGATATATTAATAACATAAAAATTATTTATATATATATATTTTTTTTTCATTTCTTACTTTTTTTTCATTTTCGAGAACACACGTATCTTCTAGTTAAAAAAGAAGCGCTACACGAAATAAATTGATCTTTTTTTTATTACAACTTTCTCTTTTCTAGTTTTTTTTTTCTATCTGTTACAATTCATTCATACACTGTTAAAAATCTTGTCCTAAATTGAACCAGATTTTCGTGCTCAAAAGCTGCCACTGTAAGGTAGTGAAATGCTTAAGCAATATTTGGAGCTCCTGTTGAAGCATAGTTCCAATAGATGGAACGTGGTTGAAATAGGAAACTCCAAATATTGATTAGAGATTTCACCATCTTATGATGGCAGCTATTGGGTACCAACATTTGGTTCAAACTAGAGCGAAATTTTTAACAGTATATTAATTTTATTTAAAAAAAATAATATGTCTATGCAGGAAAAAGATGTGTATCGTATAGGATACATCGTGTCTGAGGAGGTTAATTGTTTTTCCTTCAAGCTATAAAAGGTTTAAATTTAATTTTTCTTTTAAATTTCTAGATAAGCATTTAACAGTTTTTTATATCTCTGTTCAGAATTAAGAAAAAAAAGTAAAATTCGTAAAAAAAATATTCCGTGGATAATATCTCATTAAAATACATAAGTTCATATAATTTACCATTATCCACAGAAAATGAATAGTACTTTTCCGCATTACAAATGGAATTTTTATATTCACTGCTTATCAAAAGTAAATTAAAATTCTAGAAAAAAAATGATACTTAAAAAAAAATTAATAAATAACTTTACAAATGCATTTATTAACACTAACTAAAATGTTTAGCCATTGAATAAACTCAAAATGTAGAAATTAAAAACAAAATTATGGAAATTGGAAAATAAAGGAAAAAGTAAGTCCACCCCCTTGTAGAAATATATTTGCTTTAATATAGTCTATGGTCACATTTAAGAGATAAGCATAACCCAGTTCTTCATTTCATAGATTAAAATCAATGAAAAAAGTGTGTGAAAAGCCTTTCAATAAAGTCTTCGTCAAGTGTAGTGGAATTGTACGCTATTTTTCTAAAAGTATATTTATTAGCTGCTGGAAGATACTGAGAGGAATTTAGTGCACTAAAAGTGAGCACTCTAAAGCATCCCATACACTCTTAATAAGGTTCAATTCGGGAAATTGAGGTAGTCTATCCGTTCTAGTCATATCTTCTGTTTGCAAGTATTCTGACATTGCATTCCATGTGACCGAGCATTGTCCTCCATGAACAGCACTTATGTCTTAGTTGATGTTCCAATGCCGTCCCTGCATATTTCCGAGCATAATTAATTCTTGAGCGACATCCATTTGTATTTCACCTATCTCATTTCAGCCAATTATTCACCACATTTGACCTTCACTTAAGTGATCCTTTTAAGCTCTAACTAATGAACAGTGACTACTGTCACAGACACCACATTCACTTTAATCAACACTACAGATCATAATTTTAGCATATGTCCATTGCGCAATCGAATTATCAATAACAAAATTTGCATAATTCCAGCATATGTCCATTGCGCAATCGAATTATCAATAACAAAATTTGCATAATTCCAGCACTAATACATGCGTGGAATTTTTATGCTTAATTGTACTTAAGTAACACAAATAATTAAAGCATTGAGCATTTTTTGCAACATTAACTTACTGCAGATATTTTTCGGCATTTTTAAATGTTGACTATCTGTGTATGTTCATTTTTTCACACCTAACATGACAAGTTTGCGAACTGAAGTAAAAAAAAAATGCTTGAAGTTTTACATTCGGGAGACAAAAACGTCTTCAGATTACAAATATATATATATATATATATATATATATATATATATATATATATATATATATATATATATATATGTATATGTATATACAGGGGTGGGGAAATACATAATTTTGCTCGCCAGTAGCGAGTGGATTTTCTTACAAGGCGAGTGCATTTTTAGTTTTTGAAAAACTGTAGACAATAGACACATTATCAGAAACACTTTTTTAATCTAGATATTTTAACTTTCCAAATTATTACAGTGTAAATACGGTACTAAGTTCTATCTAATATTAATCTTACCTGTGTTATATATATTTCTTAATGTTATAGAAAAAAGAATTATAAAAATGCATTGTAGTAATAGTAATTTTGTCTGTATTCGCGTGAGATTTTGTCACAACTATTTTCAACTGCGTGTGTGTTGCATCTTGCGGGCTGGTGAAATAAATCGTTGGCTGGTAAGAATTTGGAAAAATTCCCCACCCCTGTATATATATATATATATATATATATACATAACTTCCAAACACTTGAGTGAACGCGCAAATTGCTGACTGTCATTTTTACAATTTTTGAGATATTTTATTTTGAAAGTGTACGTGTTTCAAGGTAGATTTTACCCGAATGAATAAATCATGGTATAGAAAGTGAGTGCTGTTAATTGAGAAATTGTAGTTTATGTTAATATTTTACGTATTCCTATTTAACAATCAGCAATAATACTCTAAAAATTGATACATTTTTCAATCGAATGATACCACTCGTATTTGAATCTATATCAATTCATTGATAAAAAAGCTTAAAATACATATTTTTTCCATGAATGTAGAAAAATTACTAAGCACAAAAAATTGAATCAATAAAAAAAAGAGACTAAAGTTAATATATGATACTGGTGATTTTCATCTAATTTTATTTAAATTATATTTAATATATTTTAAATGATATATCTGTTAAGAAGACATTTTAATCTAATATTAACAAGCGTTCCATTAACACGTTTGCTGCCGCTTACGTGAAGATGTGATAATAGTTAATGCCGCACTAGAGAAAGTGGGTTTTACCCAGAAGCCGATTTACTTTTTATAACAAATATCAGTGAAAGATTTTCCCGCGCCAGCGCGTGACTGGCTACAGGTCATCACCCCACATCACGCGCTGGCGCGTAAGTGGCCCCTTAATGTTGACGCTTTATGACGCGCTGGCGTGTCTACGGCAGCGAACGTGTTAATAGACATACCTTAGACACATTGCAAAAAGAGACGTTTTAAAAATTAAACATTGATGTGAACGAAAGAAAAAATTAGACACTTGAGTATAAAAAAATGAAACTTCAGACATCATTGGTGTCTAAAATCGAAGCCTTTAAGTGTCTTACTATGATCAAGATATAAATACTGCAATATGAAATGGCTGAAATTCAAACATACAAGTGTCTAAAAATGGATTCAATTTTCAGACATTTTAAAGTGTCTTATTTAGTAAGACATTTATAAGCGTCTGTATTTAAGGCATTTTAAATGGCTGAATTGTACCATGTTTGACCCATCTCTCATTTGTCGACAACAACTGGGAATTTTTTTCACCGTTTTTGTATGTATTGTGCACTGTAATATATATTCGTTAAAAGATATAAAATGTACTGCCAGTTGCGAAAATGGTATTGTTTACGAATTTTAATTTAAATTTTCTCCCGTAAATTTCAGAATCTTTTTTTTTTAATTTTTTTAAGTTTAAAATTTTTATTTCAAAGTTAAAATATAAGTAAAGTACATTAAACATGATTACTTTATTAACTCAAACTCTGTTGATCATGTATAACTCGATATTTAATTCATTCATCCAAAAAATGGAAGATTCCTTGTTCGATCTTTTCGACGGGAAAATGTCATATGTTTCAAGTATCTTGAATTAAATACGTAAATTCTGCATAATAGACCAGACTTTAGAAAGTGAAAATTGAAATATGTGGGTTTATCCTTGAAAACTATATTTTATCTTTTAAAAATGGAAATTTTTAAATAGAGAAGTAAAAAAAAAAAATAGAAGTTTTTCTTGAATTTACGGAAGAAATTTTCCATTAAATATATATATAAATAGTAGCAGAGTCTATATTGGAAGTTCAGTTTCTATATTTTAACGAATAATTATTTTATAGTGTATAATTCTTTAAAAAATAGAGGGGTGAAAAAAAGGCTTCTATAGCCAACAAAAGAGAAAGGGGTTAAACATGGATGCAATTCAAATGTTTTAAATGTTTTAAATTCAGACGCATATTAGTGCCTCAAACATTACAACATTTTAAAATGTCTAAAAACTGAATATTTCATTACTGACAATTGTGTGTTCAAATTTCGGAATTTTTAGCTTTTTCAAAATTCCCTTCGAGTGACGTTTTTCTTTCGTTACTAATTTAAATTTAAATTCGTATAGTATTTTTTTGAATATTTTCCCAAATAAAGTTCGTAATTACAATATCTAAAGATGATGAATAAATCATTTAAACCTGGTTAAAAAAGATTGAATTCTATGAATAAATTACATATTTCGTTTGAAATTGCGATAAAATGATGAGGATCAAAATGAAAATGACATTTGTTATATACTATACTTTTAAAGCGTAAAACTTGATATTTTATTTTCTGAAACGTGAAATATTCATTAGCTTTCTAATCGATTTCATTTCATTCTTTTCTAGTTCAGTAGAAATCCAAATTCGAAAATGAAAGAATTGGATTTCCTAAACACGTCGATTTACTTTCAACCCGCTGAGAATTCTTTTCCAATCTTCCGTAAATTTATTGCTAATTGTTCTCTTCAATTCTGATGGTAGATTTTTTTTATTCTCTTTGGCGAATGCATCAGAGACATCAAAGTTTAAAACTTTGAAACTTTATAAATTCATTTGCATTTGTTTCACACACTAAAATCAGAAGTAATTTTTAAACCATTGTCATCTAATTATTTTATCTATATTAAGATTTTATAATTTGTTTCTTCTTTCGATGGCTCATTTGAAGCTTACATTGTTACTTTCAATTGTTCTTACTATAGAAAGTTTAACTATTCTGGATGATTAAATTGTGCGCTATAGATAACATTAACTTTGTTGCAGGTGCAAACTTTTCACAGCAGGAAGTATTCTAATTGCCAATTATCATCCCGGATACAATTGAGATTGTCTCAATGATTCTTGAAATCAAGAAAAATATTTATTATTATTTGATTATTTTGGAATGTCATACAGTTGGTCCACAATAAAATGCCGGAAATTTCGGTAGTACGAGTTATAAACTTTAGGTGTTACAGATCAGCGATACCTGCAAAAGTTTAAATTGAAAATATATAATTATACGTTTTGTTTACTTTTAAACAGTTCAGAATATCGTACAGTTGGTTCAACAACAAAAGTCTTAAATTTGAGGATGTACGAGATTTAACGTTTGAGTCGATGAGACCGGCGATAATATGAAAAGCAAAACTTAAACTTATTATTATTATTATTGCTATAATATTTGACTATTTAATATATCACATAGTAGATAAATATATGTACTAAAACATAGAAAGGAATACAAAGTGAGGTCTCTGGCTATTTTTAGAAAAGCAAATGATAAAAGTCTCAAAATAATCGAGCTTTTCCACAAGCAGGAAATGGAACATCTCAATTTTCTTTAAACTTTCTATGTTTCTCATTTATGAGAAAATTGAACTTCCCTTTTCTCGTTCTCCTTCCTCTGTTATCAATTGAATAGTCCATGTTCTGGTCTGGTAAGTTTATGTGGAAATAAAAATTTTTGAGCCTTTTGACTTGAAACTAATTTCTTCCAAAATAAAAGAAAATTATTTTACCTAAATGTAGGTAACAAGTTGCACTGTTCCGTCAGTTGTCAGGTGTGTCATCACTTTTGTCATGGTTTTTCTTGGCTATCACTGATCCAAAAGATGTTAAGTTTCATCAGATGTGTGAAACTTGCATCAGATACAATTTTTACATTTCATTAATCTCTTCAAATCCCAGGATTTATTTATGTACTTTTTTAACTTTGAGTTATGAATTTATATTAACAAAAGAAAAATAGATTGAATAGCGAAAAAAATATTATTGTTATTTTTTTTGTGTGTGTGCATAAAATTTGATAATACAGGGGACTTAAAAAGTAAATTTTTGACAATTTCTTTTTGATTTATTACATTTTTTTTTCTTCTTTGTGTTGCAAAAATATGGCAAAACATAAAATAAATATACATTTAATAATGTTTTAATACTAATGGACTCAACAATTGGTATGTTGTGAATTTGTTTATATTTTCCCCTTTCTGCATTTTGTACATTTCTGCTGCAAGCTGTTTTTATATAACACGTATCTCGCTAAAAAAGCACTGTAAGAAACACATTGCTGTGTTTAGTTTTGCTATCTGTTAGGCTTCATTCACACTAATATCTCTTTTTCAAACGTTATGTACATACTTAAAAAATTGTAAAGATATGTATGCTAACGGATACATCAGGTCAAAATAGTTAAAAATAAAGTTAAAACTGTTGAAAATAAAAGCTTTCGGTGAGAATTGCATGATTTATAGTGATTTCATAATACAATACTAATTTAGATTGGATGATAGCACTGTCATTCTTTATTTGCAAGAAAATAATGCACTTTGTTGCAAATCAGATATTTGCGGACATCTCTTTTGACTATTTGCCATTTATATAAAATAATATAGCGTGAGTTGATACTGTGGAAATGGTCACATCTCTTTAGAAATTATAATACCGCAAAGGTATAAACGAAAATTAATGTGACACGATAACATTGATCATTACGTGGAATGGTTCAGGGTGAGCAAGAAGCTGCAAATGCCCATCACTGCTCTATAATCTACTTAAATTCTGGTAAGAATATTAGCAATGTGCAAGAGATAAAAGAAAGTTTACTGTGCATTCGATATGTCGGATAACATCCGAAATTTCAAGGAATGAAATGATTGAAATGAATGACTTAAACAATCGTTCTAACTATCAGAACATTAAGAATATTAGTACGTATCATTCAACAGAAGCCTCAAAAACTGAATTAAAAGTGTGCCAGAGCATCGATATTGACTCTGGTAAAAGTTATTGCCTTAAGAAAGGAACAGAATTTTTCTTTTGTATATCTAATATGTAGCCAATAAATTTTCTGTATCAAATAATATTGAAGATCAGCATGTTCTTGAAGCTGACGAAGATAATAATGATGAAGAAGTATTAATTTCTGTATACGAATATTGAGATCTAGTTTACAATGAAATGGAAGTCAGTTCAGTGCCACAGATTGGTTTACAGATTTATTTAATAACATGTGGTATTCTGTAGAAATTACTAAAATTGAGAACAATGAAATCAAGGTGAAATTCATGAAAAGGTGTGGAAAAAATACCTTTACACTCTCTGAAGATGATCATTACAGGTATAAGAATAAATATAACTTCTGAAAAATATTCACCCTAGTTCAATTAAATGCACTTTTTTATTCTTCGCGAAACAGATATTTAATCTGCCTGTAAATTGCTTAAATAAATAAACAAGCAATAGTTTTCAGATTCACATAATTTATTTTATTATTTTCATTATTTTTTAGATTGGTATGCAAAATTCAGCAAGAATTTTCTTATGAAACTAATTTATGAAAATACATTGTACGAATATTTATGTTTTCGTTCTTTTTTTCTTAAAAAGGCCCAAGATCCCGCTTTTTTCCTTTGCTATATATTAGTGCATATATTCAACTGCTACACTAGCTATTTTGTTTTATTCTACTCTGATGCTTTTTTAAGATTATAAAGATTTAAAGACATATAATTTTGCATATTTTGTAACTTTTTAATATTTAACTATCTACCAACTTCATCAATATCACTATTAACTATTATATTGTTTTGATTACCTAAATAGTAATTGTTTATTTTCAATAAGAAAATTTTTAGATGCACAAAAAGGTTGAAAACATTGTTTTCCTTGCAATTTGGGGCAATAAAAAAATAAAAAGAGGTAATAGATCATGGATATAACTTAAGCTTATTAAACAAGCAATGTTATACTAATAGTTCATAAAAACATAATTTTGAGTTGTGGTTGATTTCAAATGATATAACATACCGAACGTACTCACATTTCATTTTTCATGAAAAATGTTATTCAAAACCTTCAACTTTTATACTTTTTACAGGAAAGGCAGATTATTTTCAGGGCTTCAGAATTACGCAATATTCAGTAATTATCACCCCCTTTAACTTAAAAAAAAATCAAGGCAATCAAAAAATACAACCATCAACGTATCACATTTTTGTCTGAATTTAAAAATAATGGCTCTTAATGGCAAAAATGCTAATATAATTCTCAGATTTGAGTAATGGAAAAATATGTTAAACAATATTTCCTGTATTTATTTATAATGTTAAAAATTATAAAATTATACACAGATTTCATTTTAAAACTATCAATTGAAAAAAAACAAGCAAACAAACAACAACAACAAAACAAGCGCAATGTTAAAATCATTTGAATAACAATGTCATGGAAAATAACATAAAAATATATAATTTCATCTGCGAATTAAAAATGTTGATAACAATTATGCTGTACAAATTGGCAGAACTGAAATGATGAAAAAAATCACCATATAATATTTCCTGCACATTTATTTATAGTGTTAGATGTTCTACAATTATAAATATATTTCATTTGGAAATTGTAAGTTTAAAAAAACAACAAGTGCAATATTAAAAAAATTAATATACAATAGGTTACATTTTCAAATTGAACATATCCCCATATTAAAGATACAGCAGTATCATGGCTTATAAAATAATGATCTATCAACTATTCTACAATCGCTACTTTGTTAACAGTAAAAATCGTAAAAAAACATTTTTTTTTCATTTGAATCACAATATTGGATATTCTATTGATAAAATCATATTTCTTTGAAAAGTATTAATTCAAATAAATCCAGAGCAGTATTAGAATTTATCCGTTCAAAAGTTTGAATTTCGAAAGAAAACATATTTCACATCAAGATGGTAGAAATGTCGTAAAAATCTAACTATACACAGTAAACTGGTACATGCATCAATAACTTTCTTTCCTGCCAAATATACTATAAAATATATCTTGTAATGTTTTCTATATTGGTTTTCAAATAGCTTTAACACTATGATTTTTTAACCAACGTTAAAAAATTCAAATCTTTTTAGATCTGTTTTGTGTATATGTATATTAAAAAAATATTTTTCAAATGCAGTGCTGAAAATTTGTACAATGAAGCAGTCTTGAACGTAAATACATCAATACATACAAATGACAGCAACCAACACAACTTATCACAAAAATAATATCTTGCGTTATTTATAAATATCGTGTATCATATTTTCTAGATTTCTTCGTTATGATTTTACATATTTTATATGGAATAAACATAATTTATTTTAGAAATAGTAATTTAAATAAGATTAAAATAAACGGTAAGGATTTTGATTATCTATCATATTTCTACTGTAAAAGTGATCTTTTTCCTACATCAATACAAGAATAAAGTCATAATATTGTAACTTATTATGAAAATTTTTTGCATTGCGAAATATTCCATTCGTATTGTAGATTCTTTCAAAATATTAATATGATATTAGCATAATTATAAAAAAAATAAAAATCCTTATTTATGATCCATATTTATATATAAATCTTTTCAATTATTATTTCTTCACGGGAGCAGTGGAGTTCTTAAAAAATTACGTTAGCAAATTCAAGAATCTATTGAAAACTTCCGCGATCTACATATTTATTTTCAAAATTTGTAATTAAAATATGTACAATCTGAATTATAGGAATTTATCTATTAAATATTTTACATTCTTAAAGTAAATAAACATATATCTAAGTCAAAATGATTGGAATGTCATGAAAATATAACCTAATATAACAAACTACTGCGTCTACTTATCCCCCTGTGTTAATGTCAAATATCGTATGAAATATTTCCTGTATTTATTTATAATATTGGATATTCTAATAACTTGTGCATTTGAGCAGCAAATGAAGTTCTGATTGCGGAGTGGCAGATATTCCTAAAAGGGGGCGTTTCATGGAGATTTTCTTCTAAATATTACCTTTTCATATTAGTTTCACGTCGTTTGCTAACAAAATAAACTAGTGCAAATGGAAGCGTAAAAACTAAATTTTATTCACCATGTCTTACATTTGTATCTAATATACTTGAGTCTTTTTGTCTTTTAATATAAATGTTAGGCATTGTTCATTTGTGTATTTTGTTTATCATGCATATTCAATTCATTTTGTGACATTAATTTATCTAGGAATTAATTTTTAAAATAATGACACTTAATTAAAAAAACTTGACTAAATGTAACATTAATTCTAGATTAAATTTCATTCCGCTACTCCAACTGGTAAATAAATGATTTGTAATGCAAATTTTCCGTTACTCAAATTCGAAAAATGTCCGAACTAGGATTAGGTTTAACTGATTCAAATATCAGACCAGATGCTATAATCAATAAAATTAATTGGGTGAATTACATCTACAAGATTCGTCTCGGTAACTCACATGGCAGATCATTGGCGGCTTCAGCCAAGAGATCTGTGGTTCTAATCTTGGTCCTGACATTTTTCGCATAGTTGAAAATTTACATGTCATAAAATATTAATAATTACATACAATTGAAAAAAAAGGTTACCAATTATTAAATATTTTTTCCGCTTTATATTTTTTTATTAAACAAATCCATAAAATTTTTCTGAGTTATTTCTCTACACTGTTTAAAATTTTGTTTTAGATATCAATAAAATTTGATGCTACAATAGGAACAATATGAAAAATCTCTTATTTTATGAGGAAGGTTAAATAATTATTGCCACTAGTGTATATAAAATACTTGTACTGTAATTACTGATGTGGAATATCGAAGCTTAAGGTCATAGTTGCCTAAATTTTCAATTTCAGATCCGTATACGCTATATTAGCATATTTTTTGAAAGGAGGATTCTAAATGAAAGTTGGTGTGAAAGACTGGTTTGGAGCTCAAAGATTTAGATCTGTGACAGTGGATGAGAGGTACCTACTTCTTTTCATGTCGAAATTAAAGTGATATAGCTACGTCATATCGACTGTCACAAATATAGCAAATAAGGCTACAAACCAGCCTTTCCCTTTCATCCCCCCTTTTAAATGCTCTTTAAAATAGATCATTAAACTTCACCCCTCCCTCCAAAAATACATTAATATAATAGTGGCGGTTCTGAAATTGAGCATATAGACATCTAAGGCGTCGAAATTCCCCATTAACTATCGCAGTACAAAGGTTTTATATACACTAGGGACATTAATTATTGAAACATCAAAGCAATTTAGAGATCCAACTTATCCAAAACCTTAAATGTTGAAATGGAATTTGACTATCTTATTGTAGCAGTTACTGAAGCATCACAATTTAGGTCAATTTAGCACAAAATTTTTAACAGCAGGCATCGAATATTACAAAGAATGTACATTACTACATTGAAATATGAAAATTATAGCATTCTATTAATTTGATTGTTTATTTATCTAAAATGTTCTTTGCAGATTTAAATAAACCATGCTTTGTTAATTGATACATGAATTATTAAATTATTTAGAACTATTTAATGTAAAAATGAATTTAAACTAATAAAAGCAGTTTTTGAAGACGTTCCTTTGAATCAATATTCTGCTTTTACAAAGTTTTCTACTTTTAAATTTGATGATAGCTCTATTTGTTTGTAGAATAAAGTAAATATTAAGTAAAATTATTTAATCTGTTAATTAGAAAAGTAAAATAGAAATGTATAACGTATATTTATTAAACACACAAATGAATCGGAAGAAGGTCGCTAGATTTAAATTATCACAGTTTTTTCATGAAACAAATGTTTCTCTCTGATTCTTTGAAATTTTACAAAAGTAAATTTAATTACAGAAATATTAGAAATATATTTTATTAAATTATAATATTTAAAGATTAAACTGAAAGAAGTAAAGTTTTAAAACTTTAACAAGATATTCAGAGTAAGTTATTTGTCAACAATGAAATAGAAATCTTGTAACCACTTTAATTTTAATGAGAGATAGCACGAATATGTTTCTTTAAAGTATTGCACTACAGAACTAAAATTCCATAAATAATAAACGTGCAGCCAGCGTATCGAGCAGGCTGCATTTTTTGTCCTCATAATCTCAAAGTTTTTTTAAAAAATGCATTAAGTACTATTGTTAATAATATAGATAATCATATGAAAAACAAATATTTCACTATATTATTTATTTAAAAAAAATTAAATCTTGCAGAATCATAGGAAAGTTCAATAGTAGATTTTTTGGGCCAATCATTGTTACAAAAAGAGTTCACTTATTTTTAGAAACCCAGAGATTTTCGCAATTTAAAATAGCATTTCTAAAACAAAGGATTATTTTTACGAGCTCTTCAATAAAAATAATTAGGGTTAATTCGGAATATTTTTAATAACAATATTAGCTGTTATATTGAAAACACAATGTCGGTTTTTTAGATGCTATCAGTTATCAATTTGCCTTCTTGCTGCACATAGTTAGACTTTCGCAATCTTCTTTATTGTGTAGATTATTAATGATTTAATTATGCATTTAAAAAATCTTTTATGAAACATTTTTGCATATTTGAACCCTAACATATGTGCAGATTTGAAGTATGTAATAAGAAAAATACGTAAAGTTTGAAACTATTTTGATTTTTTAAAACTTATACAACAAGATAGTTATATATTTTCATGTTCAACAGACATGCTCGACGTACAAATATATTATATTAACCCTTCGGGCTTCGGTACTTCTTACAAAAATTTTATTCGATTAGCACCACTTTTTTTAAAGAACTTTCCTTGAAGTAGACAATTTCAAAAATTCTCTGATTAAATAAGGAAAATTTTATTTTACTGTATTACTGGTGCCAAAAACAAATTTTGGAAGGAAAGATGATGTCTCCGCAGCGGTGACAACGGAGTGCCAAGGGTTAAGGTGACTCACTTGAAAATACCCCGCGCTAACCTATGTGCATGCTTTTTGAATGTTTTGTTTAAATTTTAACATTTTAAAATGAATTTCTTGAGCCTGTTGCGAAAATAAAAATACCTATATCGAAAAAAAAATCTGCAACCAAAATTGAAAAAGTAGAAAATGGTCCTGTTAGAGATCAAACTGAGATATTTAATGAAAAATAAATAAAAATTCTTTTAAAAATATTCAAATTTACAGAAGAATATCGAAAAACACTGCCCATATGTTTAGAATTACCGAGAGTGTGTTTTTAGATGGGTTCGTAATAATGTAAATACGTAGTAGCTGTAGTTGTCGCTCAGTCCGTCTTTCCGTCTCCCCGTCTATCCGCACACAACGAAGCAAAAATTATCCAACTGAGTCGTTTGAAATTTCAAATATATAATTGTTGCATAATTTTGTCGAGTCATTTCAAACTTTATGAAAATCGGTAGAATAGTTTGATTTAAGATACAATCAAAAGTATTGCGTTACATTACGGTCAATGGGAAGGAATTGTTTGAAGTTACTTTTAAACGTGTTACAAACTTTCAAACAAGAAAAAATTTATATGCATATACTGAAGTGTACAAAAATAGACATTCTGTGCAATATTTGTTTCAAAAAATGTTTAATTATTTATTTACAGAGCTACACAAAAGCATTCCATTACATAATGGTACATGGGATAGCATTGTTTTCGGCGTATTTCAATTATGTTAAATTATTTCATATATAATGAAATTCTTATACATTGCTGAGATTGATTACAAGTTATTTCCTGTATAACAGAAAGTGTTAACATTATTTACATGGATTCACAAATGTTTTCTGATAGTTTACTTTACCAGAAATACCGTGTGTTAGAGATTTTTACTGGAAGTGTATTTTTAGTTGTTATATGAATTTTTAAATTTAACTACATTTTTGCATGTCTAAGAGTTACAAAGTATGAATAAAAATAGCTTAAGAATGATTTTCAATAGAAATACGCATTTTTCGTATCAGACTTTGTATACATGCATTTCTACTTAAGAGTTTAACAGCTTATGCATCAAACTCTGAATATTTATAAAATTAATTATAGTACGAATGCACATACTTTGCCATGAACATAATTTGATGTGCAGTTTCGTACTTGATAAGTAAGTGTAAAGTCTCCTTAACAGTATTACTTTTATTCTGAAAAATAAAGTTTATTTTTGTTATTTTTGTAGATATATATAACATTAGGTATCTGGAGATGTTTTTTTACAATACATAGCATTCTAAAAACGAATATTTTCTGTTGAGAAAACTGAATATTGCAAAAACTACTCAAAGTTCCTTTATTTTCCTTTGTGTTTGCGTTATGGGCAAAAAGAGAATTGCTTCAAACAGGCAATTCTATTGGTTTCAAAATTTTCCTGAAGATACATGAAATCTTTTTGAAATAGAGGGTAACTCAGACGAGGTTGCGAGATGCTTTCATAACATTTTGCTACAGTTTTGATCCATAAAGTTTCTTTTTTTCAGTTAAAATTGTTCATTAAAGCACATGAATTGGAGCGATGCCGTGATATTGGGTTTCAATCTATTTGAAGTAAAATAATACTAGTAATAAAATCAGTTCCTAATGTATTATGTTATTAGTTAATAGATCGGCAAATTACATTATTATTATTAAAAGATTACGTATAATGCAAATTTAAAATACAATTCTGAATGCCTAGGTAAATCCAAGTAATTGTAAATTATTGAAAAGACTAATGTTTGATACACTATTATTTAAGAAAAGAAAAAGTCAGTAAATAATCAAATCGATACATGTATTTATAGTATTTATCAAAAAAGTAGCATTTTTTGCACATTGCGAAACATTCACTATTATGACAAGCTCTTTTCTTCAGTAATTTATTATTCCACGACGCTTTTATTTATTACAAAAATTTCATCCGCCACTAATTAATTTTCTAAATCTACTGACAAATTAATTAACCATATTATATTCTGTATTTTTTAAAGAACTTTCCAACCAAATAATGCGTTTGTTTATCCAATTAATTATGTTGTAAAAAATAAATTTAAGATCTTAATAATATATTAAGATAAAATAAAAGGAAAACATGTGATGCCACTTGTTTTGCTGGATGTTTTTTCTTTGTAAATAATTTATCTTTTCTTGTAATATACAATGTTAAAAGTGTTAAATAAATAAATAAATAAATAAATAAATATTTCAATTTCAAGCATCATTTCTGAAGGATGAAGAATTTTTATAACGTGAGATTTATCATTTGACTTTAAATGTACTTTATTGTAAATGTTCTTTTGAAAGGGTGAAAGTTATTTTTACGAAAACTACATGCTAAAAAACTTTTTACATGACATTTTCACAAAGTAGTCAATGTTATATTTTTTCTAAAATCTATAAAAAATAGGGATAATTCATTTTTAGAATGTTATTAAAGGATTTTTAATATGTGTAAAACCAATAACGTAAAAAGTGTTTTTCTATTACGTTTATTTTTTGATTAAGAAAGATTAAACTGAGCATCCCTTAAAAAATGTTGGTTTTCAGATCTTGAGAAATATTTGAAAAGCGGTAAAATATTGGTGCAATAAAGGCTATTTTAGATTTTTTGCTTGTTTCATAAAAAAAGATAATATTATTTTTATTAGAAATATTACACCCGTAAAATATTATGTCTTTTAACAAATTAAAATGTCTGAGTACTATAACTGAATATAGCCAATTTCAACAACTTACTTCTAATTTTCGTTATTGTACGACCTTTACTTTGAATTTTCAACTCGTGTATTATGCATATTTTTAGTTTTTTAAGAATAATTTTTTTAGTGTATGAATAACGTTAAATGCACTAAATATCTAATATATTTCTAAAGATTTTAGAATCTAGCTGACTTCAAGTGATACGAGAAAGTTCAAAATTTTTACTACAAACTACATTCAATTGTATATTCAACCAAATAAGATAATAATGCATTTTTTCATTTCATTTTATGGTTTTGTTAGAGATAACATTTTCAACAACTTACTTCTAATTTTTGATCTTCTACGATCTTTACTTTAAATTTTCCACTCGTGTATTATGCGTATTTTTAGTTTTTTAAGAATAATTTTTTAATGTATGAATGAAGTAAAATGCACTAAATAACTAGTATATTTTTAAAGATTTTAGAGTTTAACGGATTTGAAATGATACGAGAAAGTTCAAAATTTTCACTACAAGATACAGTCAATTGTATAATAAACCAAATGAGATACTGGTGTATTTTTATTTTATTTTACAGTTTTGTTATAGATAACATTTTAAAGCAACATTAAAGTCCTAAAATATAAAATAGGTACAAAGTTACATTCTATAGACAGTGACCGCTATTGTGTTTTTATTTTATATTACAATTTTGGGACAGATAGTGTATATATATACATATATACATTAAAATCTTTAAATTAATGAAATATTATTAATTTTTAAGGAACATTTGAATGGAGATTCTTCAAAAGGAGTTTTAAAATTATGTACGCATACAAATTTTATCTTTGGTTCCATTAAACTGAAAGGGGAGCATGGGATGATATAAATTTTGAAATTTAGATGTTTTAAAATACAGGTGGGAACATGATTTTAAAAACTCTACTTCAGGAATAGCTTAGAGAACAAGTGTACTAGAATTATCTTTAAATGTTTTTACGGTATGACAGAAGGTTTTGTGGATGGCTGCATTTTTCCCGAACTTTGCTTGTCCAATTAATCCTAACTTTTCTCTCATTCTAGAAATTATAAATATAGTATGAAAATATACATGAAACCTAAACTCTCCTAAACTGTCTTTGCACTTGAGCTACGTTTGGTACTTCTAATTACACTTTAAAATAAATTGATTCCGTCTAATTGCAACCACTGTCGGAAGTAAATTAAAATTTCAAAAGAAAAGATATACATTTCATTTATGAGTGAAAAATGAAATGTGTATAATCGCTTTTAGAATACCCCACATTACAGAGTAAAACATAAATCTTTAACGCGCATGATGTTTCGTTCGGAATTTCATTCCATTTCAATTAAACATGATCAGTTTATTTATTAATGATTATTTTGTTTTCAAAATGAGTATTGAAGTATAAGGATGTACGTAGTATCATAAAAATAGACACATTTTGTAATTCCTTCCCTTTCTGCATCCAACAAATTATTAAAATAAAACCTAAATTAATTTTTTATCAAATTTCATTTTGCATTAGTTATGTTTTTAGGTAGATTTCGTATGAAATACTACCTATTGCGGTCGCACCAATGTTGGAATTTCTGAAAACATTTTGCAGATCTACGCGGATCATGACCTCTAGACCCTAAAACTACCATCAGTAAAACAGTTTATCTATCTACCTATCTATCTATCTATCTATCTATCTATCTATCTATCTATCTATCTCTATATATATATATCACTTTCTTATGGACATGATAACTTCTATAGTTCTGCTCCAATCCCTTTCAAACTGATACATAAAATCAAGGGTTATAAAATCTCGGCTAAGTTCGTTAATGGGCAAAATCGGTCCAAGGGGGTGGAAATAGGGGGGGGGTTATGTGAAAACCGAAAAAAGGACAATACCTTTTTAATTAAAATAGATATCGAAGCGGTATAAAGTTTATATTACTTCTTAAAAATGGGACAAAATTTTATGCATGACAGATTTTTGATAAATTTAAAAATGGGTTCAAGGGACGAAAAAAACATGTTTTTTGGGAGAAAAAAATCTTAACTTCGTCAATTCTCAAGATATCAAATCCAAATAAATTTTGTATAAATGATCTCAACAGTATCTTAAACTTTTTCATTTACAAGTCTTTGATAGCACTATTTCTTACTGATAAAAAATATTAAAAACGAAAACAAAAAAAAAGGGGGGGGGAAGAAAAAAATCCATAACTTAGTCAGTTCTTAAGCGATTAAATCCAATTAAATTTATTTTACATACTCAATAATATCTACAACTTTCATATTGACAAGTTTTTTATAGGACCAATTCGTATAGCAAAAATAAATTAAACAAAAATTGGAGTTGGAGAAAAAAACTCTAATCCAAACTGCTTACATTCTCACTCGTTTTTAAATTCATTTTTTATTTCAAACTAATCCAAATGGCAGATTCTTTTATTTAGGAACTGTATAATGTGACGCATTGGCCAGTTTTTTGATAAAGACAGAATATATTTCTAAAAAGGGTGCCAAAGAGGGTATTTTGAGCAGAATTTCGAGAAGTTATCGTGATTGAAAAGTTGAGGAAGCATTTAAGCAACAAATTGCGTTTTTTCTTTCCGTTTTGCTCTCAAACGCATAAAATTGACAAGTTCTCTTATTTAGGAGCTGTATATTGCCCCGTATTGGTCAGTTTTTTGATAAAGGCTGAATATATTTTTAAAAATGCTGGCAAAGTGGGCACTTCGCACAAAATTTCCCGAAGCTACCGTGATTAAGAATTGAGTTGTATTCAAAATTACTTATTTTGTAACTCAAATTTAAATTCAATTTTGCTCTCAAACGCATTCAATTGACAATCTTTTGTTATTCACGAACTATATAATGTACCGTATTAGTCGATTTTTTAATAAAGTCAGAATATATTTAGAATAGTCAGAAAATATGTTGTCAAAATAGGCATTTGATCCGAATTTAGCTTAAGATGATTCGGATAAAACCAGTCCTTCCAGAAAAAAATAAATTAAGAATTTTTCAAAATAGGACAAATAAAGTTGTTAAACTGGGTTTATCTGTAATCAAATTTTATTTTTTGTTGTTGAAATGAGCACTCTTCGAAATCTACCTCCGCCTATAGGCCAAGCCGACAGTGCTTTTTTAAAAAAAAAAAAAAAAAATCTTCAAAAATACTATCTCTCTAATGATTTAGCAAAAGTTTTGCATTAATAAACATTCTAATCAAATAAAGTAAGCCTAATAAATATTTATTCTTAAAATTAATGTCATTTAATTAAAATAATTTTACTCATTCTGAACAAATATGTTTTTCCATACGCATTCATATTTAGCAAAACTTTAATCCAAGCTTTTATAATGTAAATAGATATATCTGACTTATTTTCTTATTTTGAGAAATGATCTACCTACCTCGTCGACGGTTTTGAAATTGGCTGAAAAGTCATCTCTTTTAGTTTTAATATTTTGAACTTCTTTGACTTAATTTATCAATATGATTGTGTAAAAATATTAAATTATAAATAAATTTATATTTTTAATGATTCTACTTTATCTGTGGATTATTTCCTTAATTGCTTTATCTGGCAGTAAAAAAGGAATTTTTTGGGGGAAATATGAACTTCTTTAACTTTACTAATCAGTGCGAATATGTCAAAATAATAAATTATAACTGCATTTTTTTTATTTAATAGAACTCTTTTTTATCTTAGTTTCTAGAATGCTGTACGTACTTGATAAGATACTAAAAAGTCGGTTTGATTAAATTTTGTCGGCCGGTTGTTGTATAGTGAAATGAATTGGAAGTGCATCAGCCTAAAGATCTTTGTTCGAATATTGTATTGGTCCTTTTTAATACGATATATTTTGATTTTTGTGATAGCTTTATCGATATCTTTGATTTTGTTAAACTAATAAAGCATAACTAATAAAGTTTATAATAATAGACCAATTTTTCTTGATTAACCTTAGTTTTTCAAGTCTAAAATATCTTATTTTTTTTAATTAATTATAACTAAAAGGAATGAATTTTGAAACAATGATTTAAATGAAATCCACAATAATAGTTAAAAAATCACTTTTTAAAAAGATTAAACATAAAAATGTTTTTAAACATATTCATTTTTTTTTTTTACGTATTTTTGAATTAAATCTATAGTTATTTTTTGTTGTTGTTGTTATTGTTGCTTTGCTGCAGCGTTGTAAATTTATCATATTTTACTGCAATATTAAACTCGAACTTATTATTGTTAAAAAGTAATAAACAATATTGTGTAATATGTTTGTACTTGTACTAGAATAATATGTAGAAATGTTTTCTTATTGAACACTCTTTTAATGATTTAACTCGTATATCTCCAGTTTTTTGTATAGCATATCAGTTGCTACCTAAGCAAGGCGATTGTCTACTAATTACTTTATTCAATTGCCTATTCAACAAAAAAAAATCTGAAAGAATTAATAAAGGGCGTTTTTGTCCATTCTTATAAAACAACTCTCTGCATAAATTAAATTCAAGAGTCAGTCTGTTCTCTTTTATAAGAGTCAGTCTTATAAAAGAGAAAAAAAAAAGGTTTTTTTATGAAAATTTTTGACGAGCGTTTTTTTATATTATTTTGATAAAAATATATACTTGCATAGTTTTTAAATCTGATTATTTTACAGTAAATATGCATAGTACCTTTTAAATAAGTGTAAATTGAAAAATTTATTTGTGTAATACATAAAAAACTATTCTAAATAGATTTGTAATTTTTTAAACTTTTCATAGTTTAATTAGTCTACTTTTTTGAAGATTTTTCTTTAAAGTCTGTGAATAATAATACGATGGTTATTGTTTAATCTTCTGAATTTTCTTTAAAAAATAATATTTTCATTTAAATTGCAAAATATTTTCTGTTAAGAATATTAAAGTGTTCTTTAATTATAAAAAGAAAGTCGATTACTTAAAAAACGCTATTGTTAACCAATCTTTTTACTTGATTTCTCTAAAAAGAAAATTGCTTATATAAAAAGATCAATGCATTTTTCTCAGTTCTGTTCTTCATAATATTTTAATTTTCAAACATAATTTTTCATAAAATTGCATGGTATATCTGGAAATATGTACTAGAGATGTAAGAGAGATGTACGAAAGATTGCAAAATTTACTTGAAATGAAATTTTAGTAAATCAGTATTTGTTAACCCTTCACTATATGATTATTTTTATTTTTATTAAAAAATATTGAAATCTAAATATCGGTATAATAATGGGAAAAAGAGTAAAAAAATAATAATAGTTTAAAATTTTCAGCTACAATTTGATATTTTATAGCCTGTGCCCTATTTACACAGTTAAGATCTTTAAATATTGTATTGCTATATTTTGCAGTTAAAAGGATTTCATTTAATTAAATCTATCGGTTTAACACTCTTCAACTTTCTTTCTTAATATTTTTGAATATTCAGTAAAAAATAAGTAAATAAGTTTTGCCAAAATAGCTTAGATATTTTTTCTTCGAAGAACAAATTCAATTTTTTTGTCAAATGCAGCTGTATGACATGGAAATAATAAGTGTAATTACATACTTTGTACTACTCTTGATCAGTCACAACAAGCATATTGGTCAAATGCATTTAATGTTTTTTAGGTAACTGGTATACCGTTTAGAGAAAGATTAAATAGAGCTGAAGCAAAACCGTATTCAAATTATCATGAGAAACACTATTTTCAAAATTATATTCCATGTTTTTTTAAACACGGTTTAATATGGTTATTTACCAAGATAAATTACATATTATCATATTCTAAAATAAAGATACAAAGGTAATAGACAAAACATTACAATCGCCATAGCTATTATTTTGAATTTATGGCATACACACATAAAATGATTTGACATTTTTCATCTGTTAAAGGGAAAACGGAAAATGTATATTCTTTTATTTTTGTTTAAAAGTTTCATGTTTTATAATGCAACTCAGATTGAATCTTGAACAATTCTGAAAATGTTTCTATTCCATAATAATCTTAATAGCGTTTTTTAGATTATTTAATATATACTGAAAAATATATGTTTTATTTTTATTTTTAAAAAATATTATATAATCCAGTTCAAATTGATATTGAACAATTCGGAAAAGCCATCTCATAACAATTCTGAATATTTATTTCATGTTAAACTAAATAGCGTTTTTTAGCTCTGTTTAGAACATACCGATTTATTAAAATTGCTTTCGAAAAATATATATGTAATTTTTTTTGTACTCCCAAGATTCTAAATTACAGGTATAGTATGTAATGCTATTAAAATTTAAATATTTTCTTTTGTAAAATGTTAATTATAAAAATATCAGCGAGAATTGTATTGAATTTTTTATATAAAGTACAAAATGTATAAGAACTTTTTAGCAAAAAGCATTTTTCTAACTGGGAATTATACATTAAGATTCGTCGCACGGCATTAAGAAAATTAATTTTACAGATTTATATTTCAGTGATTGTTAATTTAACATTAATACAACGTCTAACTAATAGTATTTCAAATTTCATTAAACTTGTAATACATAATTAATAAATAGGTTTTTAAAAATAGCACGTTTGATAGAGAAATTCATATTTTTCCAGTATATTGCATTGGCAAGAAATGGAAATTCGACAACATATTTCATGATGACTTTATGCACAGTTTCATGTACACAAATAATTTTTTACACACTTAAATTAAAATAGAGAAGTCATTTACCAATTTTTATATAGAAATAGAAATGTATTTTATGCAAAAACAATAATATATATGTGTGTGTGTGTTTGTGTAAATAAATTCATATGGAAACAAGTATAAAAGTTCATTACATTTGTTACTTTCTTCTATCTTCAATAGAAGAATTGTAATCGAAATTTTTTTCGACTTCCGTTTTTTGACGGATTTACACGTTTTGGGGGTCAGATTCCGAAAAACCTGTTTTTACAAAATGTCTCTCTGTCTGTCCGTGTGTCTGTGTGTGTGTGTGTGTGTGTGTCTGTGTGTCTTTGTGTATGTCGCCATTCTACCATCAAAGAGTGTATGAAGTTATGCATAGAAATGAACCAAATTTTTTTAATGTTTCTGGCTGTAGCAAGCAGGTTCTCCTTCAGTTTTGAAATATTTCGCCTAAAGGGGGCGCTGCAATCGCGATTTTTGTGCCATTTTCAATATTGTACTGGCCAAAAGTATATGAAGTTATGCATCGAATTGAACCAATTTTTTTATGTAAGTGTATGACTATGGCTAATTGGTCCTTCTTGAATTTGAAAAACATCCGCAGATAAGGGGCGCTGCAATCGCGATTTTTGTGCCATTTTCAATAATGTACCGGCCAAACGAATATGAAGTTATGCATCGAATTGAACCAATTTTTTTGTGTAAGTGTATGACTATGGCTAATTGGTCCTCCCTAAAAAAAAAAAAAAAAAAAAAAAAAAATTCGGGAAGGGGGTTTTGCAATCGCGATTTTCATGCCATTTTCTATATTGCACCACCTAAAAGTGTATGAAGTTAGTTCTAGAACTGAACTAAATTTTTTGTGTAAGTGTATGGCTATAGCTTGTTGGTCCTCCCTGAATTTGAAAAAAATCGGCCGGATGGGAAGTTGCAATTGTGATTTTTGTGCCATTTTCAATATTGTACCGACGAAAAGTATATGAAGTTATGCATCGAATTGAACCAAATTTTTTGTGTAAGTGTATGGCTATGGCTAGTTAGTCCTACCTGAATTTGAAAGAAATCCGCCGGAAGCAGGCGCTACAGTAGCCAATTTTATGCCATTTTCAATATTGACCCAACTAAAGGTGTATGAAGTTAGTCCTAGATTTGAACTAAAATTTTTGTATATAATTATTTTGGTAAGGGAAATAGGTCCTTCCTGAATTAAAAAAAATATGCCTATCATTCTATTGTTCATCGGCTCGTGTAGAGACGGAAAATCGTTTTTAGTCCGATTAATTGATTGAAGCAGAAATTTAAGATGAAAACCAAAGTTCGTATGGTATTGAATTAAAATTATTAAAACATTAAAATCAGTAACTATTTTTTAAACACATTAAAATGTACGTATGAGATAGGAGAAAGTTTTGGGATTGGCACATCCAACTAGTTTTTGTAATTGTTTATATCATCTGGCAAAAAAACGTGATTTTCTGAAGTCTGAAATATACCAAGATTTTTCAAAAATATCAAAGTTGGAAAAGTACCCAGAATTATTTACATTTTTTTTAAAAAGGAGATTAATATTTGTAGAAATTCTTTATATCGACGTGCAAGGGATCAGTGCGTCTTTGATCGTTCTCAAAATAAGCAATTTTAAAATCTCTGCTTATTTATTCTCATCAAAAATGAAATGATGCAAAAGTTTAAATTAATATATAGAAAAAATTGCATTAACATGCTTGTAGAGGTACTTTAGTCTTTTAATTATATGAGGAGCCCAGAAGCCAAGGGGTACAAGTGACAAAATGTCGATTTAGAGTAAATTGAGTTTAAAGATCATTGATGTTAAATTAGTACATCAATAACAATTGACTAAATTGAAATAGGAAACATCTGCTTGTTGCATTGTAATCTTTGAACTCTCATTTCAATAACTGTTAAAAAAATAGACTACAATTTTCTGTAAGTGTATAATTAATCAATATTGTTTGTTTTTCGAAAAAAGTGGTTTATCTCTATAACTCCCCAAATAATCAGAAAATGACCTATATTTCTTTACCTGAAATGAAAAAAGCATATTTCCAGATACCCTGTACACTTAACTCATTTTTTTCAATTTTGTCACTTATACCCCTTGGCTTCTGGGGTCCTCTTATATAAAAATATCATATAATTACATACTAGATTTCAATCATATTTTCGTAATTATGAATCATTTAAATGAATTAATAAAGATCGATAATGTATAAACAAGTCCAAAATTAATAGCAAACGTATCAAATGAGTGGCTTTTGTACTATATTGAAGTATTTAATGTATACAGTTAAGTATCCGAAGTCTTTTGCGTGTCCCTGTTAATACTACATGTTTTCTATTATACGGGTATAAACTTGTCTTAAACCTCATACACGTATATCATTTTTATAAAGATGTGCAATTGTTTAATGTCATCATTTTGCATTGGAATAATTTTCGTCATCATTATTTTTTGTTATCAGTATATAATGGAGTACTTTTGTGTGACCCTGTATATTAATAAAAATATTCTTTGCATCACAGATTTTTCAAAATGTATATTGTAGCATAAATTTTATACATGCATACTAATTTTATTTCGTTCAAAAAAGTGTAACGTCATTAAAAGGCACTTAAAACTACTTTTTCCCATTGTGTAAGGTGAAGGAACACTTTTGATTAACACTTATTTAAATGAATTAATAAAGATCGATAATGTATAAACAAGTCCAAAATTAATAGCAAACGTATCAAATGAGGGGCTTTTGTACTATATTGAAGTATTTAATGTATACAGTTAAGTATCCGAAGTCTTTTGTGTGTCCCTGTTAATACTACATGTTTTCTATTATACGGGTATAAACTTGTATTAAACCTCATATACGTATATCATTTTTATAAAGTGTGCAATTGTTTAATGCCATCATTTTGCAATGGAATAATTTTCGTCATCATTATTTTTTGTTATCAATATATAATGGAATACTTTTGTGTGACCCTGTATATTAATAAAAATATTCTTTGCATCACAGATTTTTCAAAATGTATATTGTAGCATAAATTTTATACATGCATACTAATTTTATTTCGTTTAAAAAAGTGTAACGTCATTAAAAGGCACTTAAAATTACTTTTTACCATTGTGTAACGTGCTGGAACATTTTGATTGTCCCTGTAATTGAACTATGCACCCCATTTTAATAAAAAATTCAAGTGACTAGACAAAATTATGTATTAATTACACATTTTAAATTTCAAACGAATCGGTTGTGTAGATTTTGCAATGTTATATGCGGACATACAGACAAATGGACGGATTGAACGACGAATATAGGTGCTACGTACTTACATAATTACGAACGCACCTAAAAGGAGAAAAAAATTAGTGTTACTATTTATTTATATTTATATAAAGATTAAAGAAAATATATGTCTTACTTCGAACATTTTCTAGAATCTACTTTTAGTAGGCTTTTATTTATGAAATGAAATTAACTGCTTGAGTTGTCCAATAGACTATATTTTCCTACTCATATGCTTTACAAATAATGTCGACAACTTTGTCTTTTTTGCCAATATTGTACATGGACTACATATATATATATATATATATATATATATATATATATTTCTTTTTTGAGTTATTTTTTAATAATAAAGCTTCATTCTTTGAATATGTATATTTGTTCCTAGCTATAT